>CM060961.1:195117408-195807408 GCA_030765045.1 Tenodera sinensis
ATTATTATTATTATTATTATTATTATTATTATTATTATTATTATTATTATTATTATTATTATTATTATTATTATTATTATTATTATTATTATTACTATTATTATTATTATTATTATTATTATTATTATTATTATTATTATTATTATTATTATTATTATTATTATTATTATTATTATTATTATTATTATTATTATTATTATTATTATTACTACTATTACTATTACTATTACTATAAATAAGTTACTAAACGACTGCTCACCACTCAAAATAGCGAAGAAAAGTTGCACTCTAATTCAAATTTTGTTCCCCGCTTTCCCAAATGCAGTGCCTCAGACAGACAATGCAGCCAACCTAGTGTCAAAAAATCTGATGTGTTGTACTCACGTGACTTTCTCTACTCTTGTACTAACCATTCTTACAAACTCTTATTCCTATATCTTCTTCGTGTTAGTTGAGATAAACATTTGTACAAATTATCTTATTGGTTATTTCCTTGTAGCTGCAAGGGCAATATTAGAATACAGTAGATTTTGAGCGATAGTTAAATCTTTTAAAGCTTTGATATTCTGTTCTCTTTGCACACTTAACATGTAAAAAAATGAACGACGATGTTCCATTTCACGAAAATTTTGTTTTCTGAAACTCACACACATAACAAGGAATATCTCCGAATTGGTTCACCCTACAAGAAAATTTATTCGGACATAAACTGTGTATTTTAGCTAGATCTACATTTTTTGTAGAGTATGATTTGGTCTATCTCTAACGGTTTACTAGTTATGCAAAAGTCGTCCAGAGTAAATACGACTACAGGGGCTATAGCCAGAAAATTCAAGATATACATTTCATTTGTCATCAAAATATCTCAAACATGTGACATTTTAATCGAAATCCTTAGAGCCCTTTTCAAGAAAATAAAAGTTTTCGAAAAATGTTCCATGTAAAGGGTAGTTTAGAGTGGGGCTATTTTCTTCAAAATCTTCGTGTCGCATCCTTGAAAGACATTAAACTTAAATACCAACTTTGGTTTTTAACCTAATTTTAGTTTTCCACAGACACATAGACACACACAAACACACACGGACCTTTTTCTATTTTTTTTTTTTTTTTTTTTTTTTTTTTGATTCAGGGGCTCTCAAAACATATATTTCCGGTGAAATCTCGACATCGTAAATACTAGTTGGCTTGAAAATCTATGGGGACAGCAGTTTTTCATTTAATTTAATTACTTTTTTAAAGTATGCATACTTGAAATGTTGGAGAAGGAATATGGCCTAAGCTTATAGGGAGATAACTGCGGTAAAAAGATAAGCAGCGTGCTCGTCCAGCATAAACTTTGAAAGCATTACCGCTATCACGATACAAGTCAATCTGTTAGAGGTAGTCCGCGACGAATGTGGTCAAGTGCAATGAGTGCAATGGATTAGGGACGTCCTGTGTTTGACTCCGCAGCGAGTGAGCAGACGTAAGGAAGAAACTGAAGTGTATGTGACATGAGTGACATTTGTGATTAGTTCACATTAATGAAGTGAACGAAGCTGGACTGAGTTATAAAGTGACAGTGGAAATTGGGTGAAGTGAGAGTTTAAAGCGACTGAATGAAGTGACCATATTATTACTATTGTGGAGTATATTGAAAAGTTGTGAGTGGAAAGAGCTGAACGCAAGGACCTGGGTCCGGACTGTATGGTAGGGGGCTGGCTATCCATTCTCGCAACCTGTCACAAACTTCATATCGCCAACCAGACAAGGAAACGCACTCGATGTAGTAATAAATGAACACGGTTTTGTTCTCGGCGAGCGCGCGCGCGCCTATACAGCCAAACGTTTCGCGACTGATTTTGATAACGCAGTCGACCAGGTGCGTACAACTGGGGCGATATACTCGTGTGATTGGGACAGTAAACGTGAGGCGACAGGGATATCTAAGTAATACACCAAAACACAAGTAGAGGGTGTTCAAAAATAACAAAACAAAATATAAACGGAAATGAAACAATGGGAAAGAATAATCACGAAGATGGAAAAAGAAAAAAAGCCACAAAACACAAGAAAAAATTGATGTATTACACTCACACTACTTTCTGTACCCTTGGGCCAACCAATTCCTACAAACTCGTACTCCTGTATCTTCTTCACATTCGCAAAATTTATCTTACTGCTTATTTCCTTGTAGGTGCAAGAGGAATATGGGAATACATTAGGCTATGAGCGATTGTCAAATATTTTAAAGCTTTGAGATTCCGTTCTCTTAGCAAGGCCAAGAGATAAAACCTTCCCTTTGGGAAACGTTTGAGTACTGCAAAAGTCACACAAATATCCAAGAATATCTCCGAAATGGTTCTCTCCACACAAAAAATTAATTTGGGCATAAATTGTATGTTTTAACGTGATTTAATTTTTTATATTAAGATTTGTTCTGTTTCTTAGAGTTTCCAGTTATGCAAAAGTTATCAAGAATAAACAAGATTACATGGGCTATAGCCAGAAAATACAAAATATACATTTCATTTATCATAAAAATAATTTAAACATGTAGCATTTGAACCAAAATTGTTAGAGAAATATTTCAGAAAACCAAAATTTTCTAGAAATTTTTCACGTAACCGGTAGTTTAGGGTAAAGGAATTTTTTTCAAAATATGTGTCACATCCTTGAAAGCTTAAATACCAACTTTTCGTTTTTGAGTTCTGGTGTTCACACACACACACACACACACACACACACACACACACACACACACCTTTTTCTAAAAAAAAGTGCTTTTTGATTCAGGGGACTTCAAAACATGTTTCCGCTTAAATTTAAGTAGGTTCCCCTACTTGCGTCCTTCACTCAGTCTTCTTGATATCTTTTTTTTGTTTTGTTTTGTTTTGTTTTGTTAATCACTGAACATTTACAGATTGCTTAGTAGGTTTAAAAAGGATACAATAGACTATACGACATGTTAAAAAAATCTTATGGGTGCACTCACATGATTTTCTCTACTCACGCTTGAGCAAATTATTCTTAAAAACAGTTCTCTTTGATCTTGGGGGAACAACGGCTGTTTGCCTTATTTGCTTAAAGTAGCTAACTAATTTTTACTTTATCTGCTGGTAAGCAGGGGATGTATTGTATTCCACCCAAGAATTCGATGTCGAAATTTCACCGGAAATATATGTTTTGAGACCCCCTAAAAGTTGATATTTAGGTTTAATGACTTTCAAATGCGCAAAACGAAGATTCTGAAGAAGATGCACACCCTACATGGAAAATTGTGACTTTCTTGATCCTTATGATTTAAATGCCACATGTTTACAATATTTTATGGCAAATGAAATGTATATTTTGAATTTTGCGGCTACAGCCTATGTAGTTCTGTTTACTCTGGATGACCTTTGAGTAACTCGTAAACCTTACGAGTTAAACCAAATCTTACTATACAAAAATGTAGATCTTGCTAAAATACTCAAATTATGTCGGAATAATTTTGTTGTTGTTGAGTGAACCATTTCGGAGATATTCTTTGTTATTTTTGTGACTTTTAGAAAAACTTTCGTAAAATAGAACATCGTTATTCATTTGTATATATTAGTCGTGCAAAGAGAACGGAATCTCAAATCTTTAAAATATTTGACGATTGCTCAAAGCCTACTGTATTCTAATATTCCTCTTGCACCTACAAGGAAATAAGCAATAAGATAATTTGTACAAATGTTTATCTTAACTAACACGAAGAAGATATAGGAATAAGAGTTTGTAAGAATGGTTAGTACAAGAGTAGAGAAAGTCATGTGAGTGCAACACGTGTTTTATCTTCCTTACTTTATCGAGATTTACAGAAACAGCTACACTAATACTTCATTATAGATAAAAAAGTTATAATGGTACTCAAATGTTTAAGAACTGAACGATATATGCTGGACATTAGCTGATGCAGCTGTCATATTTGTAAAATTTGAAAAATCCATTTATATCTTCAACCTAATTTATATAGTTTTATTGAGTTGTTAATATCCATCCAATATGATTAATTCAGGAGAATGAGGGAACATAAAAGCACCTGTTGAACTTTATGCCAGGAATTGCAAACAATAACAGTAATATTTTTTACATTTTTCAAAATTCTATCTGAATAGTTGTTTAGAAATTAATTGTTTGCTCTTTAAATCTATTATTATAAAAACTACCCTACAACACGCATTTAAAGCCACCAACATAAAAAGTTCCGGTGTTACAATACACAAAAATATACTGTTTTATACTGAAGCCTAAATTATTGAAGGAAAAGTATCTGTAATTCTTAAGTACGTGTTCGAAAAAGTAATTAAATAGGTAACAAAGCTTGCCAAAGATGAGAGGACGCTAGGAAAGCAAAGAAAAAAAGGGAGAAATTCAGAGAATATAAAAATAAAGAATATAATAAAGGAAACCAAGCTCGGGAAACGAACACAGGAGTGCTCGAGAACGTGACTAATTAAATTCACTCTACGTTCGTGTTACAACCCTATATGTTTTAATGCCCAATTTCCGAGTGACATATTTTATTGTAGAGGAGTCTTTAATTTTACGGTGCTGAGTAGGAAGACGGAATTCCTTAGTTACTAAGGTATAAATCGAAGTCAAGACTCTTCACAAGAAATGCCTGTCTTCAGTAACAAAGAGACATAGCATTATCTGGCTCATAAATGCGTGTTAATTGACCGTTTAACACACTTGCGTATATATTACACACATAAAAGGGAGGAGTTGATGGCATGTTCAGATAGTCAACACTGAAATCACTCTCATTTTAACTCTCCTCTAGTCAAAAGCATGTATTTACATACTACTTCCTTCCTTCCCTTTTGTGTCTGCAAATATTCATGGTCAAATAAAACAGTAGACATGTGTTTATTTGTGACAGAGTGGTTTAAGTGGAGTTTAAAAGTTCTTTGTCACAATGGCACAAACGCAAGCTTTCGGGAGGTCGTGGGTTCGATTCCTGACCCATGTATTTTTCTGGGGTTTCCCAAGGCCACAAAGCGACTGCTGCAAACAATAATTCCACCCCTGGAATACCATGTCCCTTCACTTCACCATTATTTCAATCTGGTCCTTCAAAGTGGGAACTGCTGGCAATGGGCGTGTTTGGCGCTGCTGTGTGGGGGAGGGGTTGCACACTGTAACTGCTGTTCTTGACATAGGGCATTGTACTCGTTTGACCTACTGGGGTGACTGATGTCGAACCCCAGTGATGGCGGACTGGGCAGTAAAGGCGGCAAGCAGAGAACCCAGTATTACCATCTCTAGTGTTACTTCGAGGCTTGAGGTGCGGAAAGAGGACAGATTGGGTGACCGTGCTGGCCATGGAACTGGTCCACCTTTACCAATCCATCGATTTAAGTATGCGAGTTGATGTGATTACACATTTACGTCAAGGTTTGCTGCAGCTCATATGGGCAATTTCAGCAGCTACGTGTCACACTGCCGTTAAAAGCGTTACTGTAGTGAATGCGCACCCAGGAATGCGCAGTTGAAAGTAGATTTTACGTTAGGACGAACGATTCTACATACAGTGCTGTTTGCAGATGATCAGGTCATTCTAACGGTTACCATATTGAAATTTAATAAAACTATGGCAGTGCCTATTATACCTTATGGAGCCCAGGCCTGGACCTTGAAAAGAAATGATAAAACAATAACTGAAACGTCCAGCTAATCTGTATCGTATGTGAGCGCACATCTCTCCGGCCTTTACTTATAAGGGTAAAACTCCGCCGCAGAGTTTCTAGCCAGCAAAGACCACCACCAACAGAGTGCAATAAATCTTGATGGAATGTAGGCTACAAACAAGAGGTAAAGTCCTTTCTCACTTCAGTTGAATCACTGCAGCTGTTACAAATTCATTTTGATTGTTCGTTCTTTTTGTATCAAAGCGCTAGATATATCTATATATGGACTATGCTTCAGATGTAATAATTTTCTTCCCCAGACTTGTCACATTATCTGCTAGATCAAACGCTTCACTGAACTCAATACATCCCTCTGTAAATGTTATGGGACTCAGTTTGCACTTTGTTATAGAAACACGCGCCACAAAGTTGTTCATTTTCTGATGGATGTGTTAACAAGTGACAGCATTTTCATCATCTACCACGAACTAATCTAGGAATAGACATCAAAATTAAAAATCTGATGTGTTGCACTCACATGACTTTCTCTACTCTTGTACTAACCATTCTTACAAACTCTTATTCCTATGTCTTCTTCGTGTTAGTTAAGATAAACATTTGCACAAATTGTGTTATTGCTTATTTCCTTGTAGCTGCAAGGGGAATATTAGAATGCAGTAGGCTTTGTGCGATAGTCAAATCTTTTAAAGATTTGAGATTCTGTTCTCTTTGTACACTTAACATATAAAAAAATTAACAACGATGTTCCATTTCACGAAAGTTTTGCTTTCCGAAACTCGCACACATAAAAAGAAATATCTCCGAAAAGGTTCACCCTACAAGAAAATTTATTCAGACATAAATTGTGTATTTTAGCAGATCTACATTTGTTGTATAGTATGATTTGGTTTATCTCTAACGGTTTACCAGTTATGCAAAAGTCGTCCAGAGTAAATACGATTACAGGAGTTATAGCTAGACAATTCAAGATATGCATTTCATTTGTCATACAAATATCTCAAACATATGACATTTTAATCAAAATCGTTAGAGCCAATTTCAAGAAAATCAAAATTTTCCAAAAATTTTCAATGTGAAGGGTAGTTCAGGATGGGGTTATTTTCTTCAAAATCTTCGCGTGGTATCCTAAAAAGACATTAAATTTAAATACCAACTTTGGTTTTTAATCGACTTTTCGTTTTTGAGTTATGCTGTCTACAGTCTGACAGACACAGCCATAAACACAGACACGCACACACAGATTTTTCTAAAAATACGCTTTTTTGGATTCAGGGGTACTCAAAACATATATTTCCGGTGAAATCTCGACATCGAATTTTTGGGGTGTAATACAATACTTCCTCTACTTATCAGTGGAAATAAAAATGTAAACTTTGAGATTCTGGGGACCTTAAAAGTTTGGTATATTTCTAGTGAAATCTTGACTCCAAATTATGGTTAGGATATAATATCCTATTATATACTAGGTAAATAAATTAAAAACAGCAGATAGGATGAGGTATTGTGTAATTAGAAGACACTAAAAGGACTGACTTTTAGCATTAAACGATCAAATGATATAAACATTTTGAGTATGTTATAAATTATTGTATAATTTATAGGATACAAATATGGATCTGACGTATGCACTACATTACCAGACAATCCATTATAGCACCTAATGGAATCACCGGTCTTTAACACACAGAGTGACTTACCTGTAAGGAAAGAAAACATTGTTTTTAAATGCGTAGATAAGAAATAGTAAATAATTAAAACATGCATGTATTCCATGATATATCAACAGGGACCGGATGTTTATGACCTAAAAATGTTACAAATATGCAAGCAATTATGACAGAAAAAATTAGAAAATATGACGATAAATATGACTTAAATTTCTTGTGTAGATCTTTGAGCCTTTTTTGTGAAATCTTTAAATTAACGTTATATTCAAATCTACCTTAAAACTCTAACACAATCAATAGTAAATATATAAATAATATTAATTTTATTCGTGCATTTTGAATTTACTTCATTGCTCAATTCAGAGCTTAGCCTCAGCTCTACACAGAATGAAATAAATGTCACATTTTGAAGGGCCATCAGAAAGAGGAATTTCAACAGTTTACCCTCCAAATTCAGGGAAGCATACATTTCTAAGAGAGTTAGTTAATTGTAAGAAATATTACAAACAAGAATTACCAGATGTGAAAAGTCGACCTTTCGGACGACAGTGAAATAATAGATATGAAAATTTAATACAAAATATGATTAAAATATGAAAAATGACAAGAAAATTATTATAAAGTTAAAAAGGCCAAAATATTACTTTTTATGGCCCATGAAATGCCATAAACGTCCGGGTCCTGGAAATCAATATTATTTATTTATTTAATTCTCAAGTATTAACAGAAAAGTCATTCGCTTCCTCAGGTTCCAATACAATATATATACTGCTAGTATTTTAACGCACGAAGGGATGTCTCCTTATGTGAAAGACCTATCACTGGTTCTATTAATGTTTAAATTTATAGTCTTTCACTGGCATTAGTTTGTAGTTTCCAATCCAGTGTGGCCAACTCAACATTGGCAGATTATTTGTTTGTTGAATAAATAAAGTTACATAATTTCAGCTGTAGTTATTATGGGTGGGAGCATCCATACCCCCTATGTCATGTTGGCAGTATACTTATCTCATATGGTAGGCGCTTTCATGTGAGTATTGGCAATGCCATCAAAGGCAGCATCCGCTATATAGGCACAAGCTGCTAGTGAGATATTCTGCCACAGGCAGTGGCAACACGTCAGAGGCGCTCAAGGTCAAGCTACCTCACATGACTGTGAGCTTGTAAATACATGGTCTACGACAATGGAGCGGCAGAACAAAGTCTTTCAAAACTGTTCGATAATTTTTCAGTCGATTTGTTTCTTATAGGTTCGAGAAAAGATTAATTTCGAGAAAAATCCGTGCTACGGCGTTCTGGTCTATGTAAGCGAGTGCGGTGGAGGGAGAAGCGAGTTGTTTTTCTGGTAGAGTCGTGAGTGCTGAACGACACAGCTGTCAGCAATTCGCCGTTCAGAGAAATGTCATCAGATATAATTTTGGAACATTTAGTCGTCGCGTCGGAGTTGTTTGTTGTGTCAAGTAGTTTAAGCGAGTGTGATCGTCGAAGCCAGAGCTAGAGACAACTGAAAGACAGAAAAGTATAGGCCAAGGACAAAACAGCTGTGAGTTGTAAGGTGACAAAGAGTTGTAGATCGTGTTGACGAGGATAAAAGAGAGTTGTGTTTTGTACTCGAGCTCTAAAAGAGAAATAATGTGACAGGAAAAAGTAACTGAATAGTGTCACTGATACAATGGTGTCAGAAGTGGGATTTGTTCAGTCATCATTTGCCACAATGTAGTGCATAATGTAACAGTATAACATATTTTTTTTGTAGAGTTAACCATTTCCAAACTATTCCTTGTTTAAGATTTCAATATTATGCCATCATACGAAGACCAGCTTGTTTAACATAAAAGATATAGAAGGATAACGTTTACTAAGAATACTTTATTGAAGAATGGATAGAGAAGGTCATGTCTTTTCTTTTATAAAATATGAAGATGGAGGTTTTAAAATAAAGGAAGGCCGTTGCGAGAGTGTCGTGCTGATGATAAACTGGTGACCCGCGACTGAGGGTGCAATGGAGCGAACTCAGGTCAAGGTGTAACAGAAAAGACGATCCGGAAGTGAGGTCTACAGTAAATGACCCGTGAAATGGCCAGCTAGCTATATGCCGTATATTATCATGAAGCCTGAGAATATGTCTGTCTTCGCCCTCCCTTCCTTATCGACTGCCAACTTTTTCTCCCTGCCTGTCTTCCTTTATCATCTGCGACCTGCCTCTGTCGTTCTTCAGGAAGTTGTGACCCTTAGGCTACGTCATATCCGGGATTCTCGAGAAAATTGGACGTGTTTATGTTTAGGGTGGCGAACCTGACTTCAAAAAGGAATAAGAATTACTTCCTGCTCCCTATCGGCAAAAACACGACCTTTGCTTGCAAAATTCAAGGTGGGGGTGCGTTAACAGGTGTGAGATAGAGCGGGCCTTCTGATGTGCTCACAAGAGGCGCTGATAAACAACCAAACCTACGTTATAAAACAGCAATTTACTGACGTCGGGTCTTCTATCTCGATCAGAGACAACTGGGCAAATATATTGAACTTTGGACGATACACTTTTTTTTTTTGATGTTATCTAAGGGTTCTATATGAAGAGTGCAACAAATATATCCAATACAATTACTATCAATAAAGAACTGTTTCGGTTTATGTCCAATATTTGGAGCTATCTAGCTTCTTCACGAATGGACATACATTATTATTTAAATAACTATCGCCTAAACATTGTTTAAAAATGCTGTAATGCATTTTAATCTTAATTTGAATGTATTTAGCTACAATTGATGCACAGTTCCATCTCTTAGAGAAACGTGGCAGCACCACATCGCATGTTCTCAGCTTTGAAGGGAAGGTTAAAGCGGATTGCCTGGCGTTACTAAAAGTGAGGGGAAAAGGAAGGGAAGGGCAGGCGACAAGTTCATGCACCAGGTATAAGCATTGGTGGGTGGGGTGGCAGATATAGTTGTCATTCATGGCTATGAGATAATTGGTTGTATTTCAATCCGGTACTCTACAAAAGAGCACAATTGTTTTTGGAGAATGGAGGAGAATTATATTATATTTCTGTATTAAAAACAATTATTCTTATAGCTCATAATGGATAATGATAACAATAATAAACAATATTAATAGATCCGCTACCTGACTGGCCCACCTTCGCAGCATAGTGACAGCGCGCCTGCCTCGGACGCAAGGGACCTGGGTTCGATCCCCGGCACCGCTGGGAGTTCTGGCATAGGACAGGGTAATACTTATATTAAATGTGTGATAAATTCACCAGAATTAACTATGACAGGGTAGGACGTTTCAACTACCCCTAAGACACACTTGGATCTGAATCAATGCAAACTTCGGTTCAAAATTAGTTGACATTTAGATACACTGTTTGACGTCACTTTACGCTACACATTCAAGCAGAATTAAAAATAAATCAACACGTCCGAGGTTCATACCCCCGCTTTGAAAATTCAGCTCGTTGAAATGCAGTAACTTTATTAGGGTTTCTATTCTATTCTAAGACCATGCGGATTATAACAGTGAAAAAGTTGGATAATAAAAGAAGTTTGAAGTTTACAAAGAAAGAGTGAAAATAAAATTGAGATTGAAACGCGTCCGTCGTTTGAATCAATAAGCATGACACAGACGTGTTTCCCGGAGAAAGCTGCAGCGTTAATTAAAAGATGCCAGCAGCTGATGCCTTCTTCTTCTTCTCTTTTGTCATTTTTTCCCCTCCCTCCTCCGTCTTCTTCTTCTCGCAAACGTAATTAGGAAAGTTAAGAATGGGAGTTATCAAGAATTTCTAGACTGGCTACGCTTCGTGGACCAAGTTTAAAGCGATCTCTGGAAAAATCTAGGAGCGTTGGTTGTGTCATGTGACAGAAATGTCAGTAAGTCATTGGGTGGTCACGGCGATGTTGTGAGCTAACGAATCTGTGAACTATTGTGGCTATATTTAGAACCAAACTGGCCCACCCGACGTTTCAGCCGTCTCCTGTTACAAACTAATATGGATCATGTACTGATTGTGCAATTACTTGAACATCCGAGGTGACTCCTAGGTAACGTTCGTGGGAAGTCATGGATTTCAATTCTCTGGTCCGATTTTCCTGACCCAGGTTTTTCAGGGTTTTCTCGGGTCACCAGAAAATGCTGGGAAGGACAATTGCACCCTCCGGATTTCCCCATCCTCCATTTTAGTTCACTTTCATTTCACTCTTTTTAGTTTGGGGCGAGGAGAGAGTTTGGTGCTGCTGTGTGGGGATTTCACGAAAAGTAACTGCTGTCCTCGTACCGATGGGTAGCATTGTAGTCGCCTGATCGGTCGCTGATTAGCGAATCATGGTGTTCAAATTAATCTCCAGTGCACGTTAGGGACCCTGAACACTTGGCTGGAATCCCCTTCGTCTATGCTCTACCTGTCTACCACTCCAGACTTCATGGTGGCGGGTCGCACAGCGGTCGCGCATAATTGCTCAAAGCAAAGAGTATTTCCCATGTTTGGTTGTGAGATTGTTCATCGGTCTCTCTGGGCTGCACCAGTACTGGGAACAAAATAAACAGAAATAAATATTTTGTTTGTTAACGACAAAGCTTCCCCGACCGGTAGTTAGCTTGTTCACGAACATTCTCATGAAGAAAGAAAGAGAGAGAGAGAGAGAGAGAGAGAGAGAGAGAGAGAGAGAGAGAGAGAGACGTAAGCTCATCAAATACCACATTGCAGTAACAGAAGGCGTTTGTCACATGACTACCCAGACAATTTTGCATGAAATGGTTTGGATTGGACTCATTCATGATCAAATTGTTTCCTCCTATTTGTTCCCTGTGGGCCTCAATGCAGAGACGTATTTATAGTTTCTCAGAAGTAAGTTGCATAATTTGATTGAGAACGTGCCTGTGGATGTGAATATGGCTTTTACACAATTTCAGTTTACTTCAATCGCATAGTATATAATTCCTCGAATAATAATTTTACACACAAGTGCATTGGTATAGGGGGATTCATTGCATGGCCTGCTCGATCTCCTAATTTGAGTGCAAAGGATTTATTCGTCTAGGGATACAAAGTTCAGGTGACTCCTACCGGATATTGACACTCAGAGAGGGTATCCACACTGGATTTGACGTGTATCGAAGTCGGAGGAAGCCATTTTGAGCAATGTTTGTATTGAACAATAAACATTTTTATATTCATATTCAGATAAAATTGTTGAATTTGTGATTTTCAAAGGACGTCCCCAATAAACATAGAGATAATATATGTGAGTTAGAGAGAAATAGGCATTAGAGAAATACATGAGAGTTTACCGTATCAGATTTGAATTGAAAGACACAAATTTACTCTGTTGTAATATTGCTAAATATTGCTTCCTTAAATATTAACCAATCATATTTTTAGACTTTTGTAAATTCATATAGCACTTGGCTCCTTTTCGCTGTCGTCTTGTTTCTTCATTATTTTTTTAAAATGACTACTCGTGTTTACCGAAGCTAAAAATGAATTAGTTTATTAATTACTTAACAAGAATTTAATTAAACTCGCGCCACACCACTGGCGCCCGTGGTACTGGATTTTATTCCCCCAAGAGCAAGAAAATGTCCAAGTATTTAAAGAATGAAGGTCAGAGATTAGGGTTTCAAATTTTCATGTGAGTAATGTTGCTGTGGCGGCCGCTATCTAACCCGTTAACCGCCCATCACCCTAGAGAGAGGTCTGGGTAATTACTTAAGGTCCTTTGAAGATAAGGGTAAAGTGGGGCGCCGCAAACTCCGGGGCGGGTGGCCGTGAAGATTAGCGCATGGGCTCTCAGCAGCAGATCGTGAGAACTGAACACATGCATTGTGTCTGCACTTCAGTTATTTGTGCCTTATGAACATCATTACCATTCTAACGTGCTTTGGAACAAACAGGCTCAGCCATAATACCGCAATTGTTGGCTTCTAATATTAATAATTGTATTGAGAAGTGACAAAAAACTAAACCCGAAGCGCAACAGCCTATGAAGGGCCAAGGCTTACCGCCCGGCCGCTGCGGCCACCATCTCTCTGCCCACCACAGGCCTCATGACTGGGGTGCAGTACTGGAGGGTGAGTCGTGGTCAGCCCTCCCAGATAGTTACGTGGCCTTCATGACCTAGCGACGCTACTACTTCAAGTAGCTCCTCAGTTGGACCCTCCAGGATCTAACGAGGCTGAGTGCACCCCGTGCCAGATCACCAGCGGGGGGGGGGGGGGAACCCACGCCGGTACTTATAGATTCACAGGCTGCCATCCGAGCTCTTTATAAATCAACAAGAATCCAAGACATCAACAATGTATTCCAACAATTAGGAAATCTGAGGAAAATGATTGTTTTCCAATAGATACCAGCATATGGGGCGAGTGGATGGCAATGATATAGCGAATGGGCAAAAAAAAAGTCACCACAATGTATATGGGAACAAAAACCATCAAAATCAGCTCATCCAAGAAGCTCATTATAAATAGAACATGTCGATCATGGAAAGAGAAAACTTGTCAGTATGCAAAAGGAAAAATCTGATGTGTTGCACTCACATGACCTTCTCTACTCTATATCTTCTTCGTGTTAGTTCAGATAAACATTTGTACAAATTGTAGGTGCAAGGGGAATATTAGAATACAGTAGGCTTTGAGCGATAGTCAAATATTTTAAAGCTTTGAGATCCCATTCTCTTTGTACGCTTAACATAAAAAAGAACAACGATGTTCCATTTCACGAAAGTTTCAAGTTCTCCGAAACTGACACAAATAATAAGGGATATCTCCGAAATGGTTCACCCTACAAGAAAATCTATTCAGACATAAATTGTGTATTTTAGCAAGATCTACATTTTTGTATAGTATGATTTGGTCTATCTCTAACGGTTTACCAGTTATGCAAAACTTGTCCAGAGTAAATACGACTACAGGGGCTATAGCCAGAAAATTCAAGATATACATTTAATTTGGCATAAAAATATCTCAAACATATAATATTTTAATCAAAATCGTTTGAGCCATTTTCAAGAAAATAAAAATTTTTGAAAAATGTTCCATGTAAAGGGTAGTTTAGGGTGGGGTTATTTTCTTCAAAATCTTCGTGTCGCATCCTTGAAAGACATTAAACTTAAATACCAACTTTGCTTTTTAAGCGACTTTTAGTTTTTGAGTTATGTTGTTCAGAGACTGACACACACACGGATCTTTTTGTAAAAATGCTTTTTTTTTTTTTTTTTTTGGATTCAGGGGGCCTCAAAACATGTATTTCAGTGAACTCTCGACATCGAATTTTTGGGTGGAATACAATACTTCCCCTACTTACCAGTATAGAAAGTAATAAACCAAGGAAAGAAACATAGGCATGATTTCTTAGGGACACATGTATATAAAATAGGAATGTACCAGACGAAGGAGCGCATCGGAACAAGAACGGACTCTGAATACCTTCTTCGTTGAACAGGATTTTATCCTAATCTACAAAAACAGGAAGAATTACCAGCCGGGCGGAGAGAAATGTATTAAACAGTAAAATCACGGTATTGCCTGCAAAAATATAGGCATAAAAAGTTCTGAAAGTTAGAATAATTCTTGGAATATGTGAATAAGATCTAAATATGATTCTGTAGGAACTTTAATGGGATAGTTATAAAGTAAGGGGTATTTATGTTGATAAAAGAGCATGTATTTAAAAATTCCATGTCAAACAGTCTTAAGTGTTTTGCTGTGATCAACTATCGGCGCTTTGTAGCGTTTAAAGACCGCGCCGTGGTCGCCGTTTGTCATTTCAATGACTCACGGTGAGTTATACTTCAGATAGTTAATTTAAACCGTATCAAAAGTTTGCAGATATACATAATAGTTAAATAGTTGCAGTTTCTAATGCTAAGATTCAGAAAAAGTTTAATTCTACATCCTTCAAACAGTGACTACTCACTTAAAACAGTTAATTGATTAGTTAATTGATTAACCTTCATGGTGACGTCACAACTCGGCCACTTACTCTGCAGGTGTTTTCTAAGACACTGCAAAATGTTTCCCCTGCATTATAAATAATACAACATTACAATCCAATATTTTTCATGTTAATTTAAGAATGAAATTTTTAAGTTTTCATTAAAACATTATCAACACTTATGCATGTTGCCATTTAAGTGAAAGATCGAATAAACACCGCATTGGTTGATACAAAACATCAACAAATCCGGGAAATGCTGTTCATAGAGACACAAGTCAAGGGGTATAATGGTAACGAAATTTCAAATGGGTTAGTTTAGAATTTGAACCTCGCCATCATGTTAACAATGATCCACTGTGACGTCCAATTTTACGTCATTTAATCTCGCTGTAACTAAAGCCTCGTAGAATGTCAAAATGAACTACCAAATATGGCAAATGTCGCGGCCCTCGAACGATCGTTTACTTTCCAATTAACAAAACAGACTGCTGTACTGGGAGGAAAAAAATTAATAATTGAACGGGCCGCTCCATGAATTTCATCTTCCCCCCCCCCTCCCCCTACCCCATTAATCATAGCCACGGGTGCAAAATGTTGCCCCATTATTCATTTGGCCTGAATACACTAGAGCTTGCCAATCTCTGACTGTTCACGTCATCACGTTTCCATCATATTAAAACGAACAAGACATCAAAAGGCGAATCCTTTTTCCTTCCACATTTTTAATATACCGACCTGTAAGACTGTTTTATAACATACATGCTAATGAAAACTGTTACCATAGAAACGTCACACATTTAAAGGTTCCCATGGTTACCAAATTTTAAAGAGTTACAAGCGGCCGTGAAACGGTCAGTGAACGAACGCGTTTCAAATGTTTTAGTGAAGTTTGCGTTACTGGTTAAAAACAGTTGGTATGCACTCAAGATTCTGTATCGCGGGCGAAAGCTTTGCCATTGGGGATTTATGCGTGGATTAAAATGGTAGGCCGGGTTCATGAGTTGCAGCCCTCCCTCTCTCAATGAATTCACCAGCATCCCTGCTGGAACGATAAAAGCTTTCCAGCTCCAAAATAAAAAACTCTGATGTGCTGCACTCACATGACTTTCTCTACTCTTGTACTAACCATTCTTACAAACTCTTATTCCTATATCTTCTTCGTGTTAGTTAAGATAAACATTTGTACAAATTATCTTATTGCTTATTTCCTTGTAGTTGCAAGGGGAATATTAGAATACAGTAGGCTTTGTGCGATAGTCAAATCTTTTAAAGCTTTGAGATTCCGTTCTCTTTGCACGGTTAAAATGTAAAAAAATGAACAACGATGTTCCATTTCACGAGAGTTTTGTTTTTCAAAACTAACACACATAACAAGGAATATCTCCGAAATGGTTCACCCTACAAGAAAATTTATTTTGATATAAAATTATTGTGTATTTTAGCAAGATCTACATTTTTTGTATAGTATGATTTGGTCTATCTCTAACGGTTTACCAGCTATGCAAAGTCTTCCAGAGTAAATACGACTACAGGGGCTATAGCCAGAAAATTCTAGATACACATTTCATTTGTCATAAAAATATCTCAAACATATGACATTTTAATCAAAATCGTTAGAGCCATTTTCAAGAAAATCAAAATTTTCGAAAAATTTTCCATGTAAAGGGTAGTTTAGGGTGGGGCTATTTTCTTCAAGATCTTCGTGTCACATCCTTGAACGACATTAAACTTAAATATCAACTTTGGTTTTTAACCGACTTTTCGTTTTTGAGCTATGCTGTCCACAGACTGACAGACAGACTGACAGACACACAGACACACACACGGACCTTTTTCTAAAAATGCTTTTTTTGGATTCAGGGGGCCTCAAAACATGTATTTCCGGTGAAATCTCGACTTCGAATTTTTGGGTGGAATACAATACTTCCCCTACTTACCAGTAAAAGGTATAATGCATTATCAAAATCTCATTTGTCTTCCTTCTTCCCGTTGATGTAGGCATAAATCAGGTTCAACCGTGTAAGTTTTCAAATGTATTTAGTTTTATATGAATCACCCTGTATATCTAATAATGTATGGAGATTGTTCCATCTTCGTTGCTCACAGAAGGGAATATTACTCTGTAAGCCATAGCCCAACTGTGCAACGAAAAATCTAAAATCGCATTGAGCATAGAAAGAACAAAAGCTATGCAATGGCCGTGTCATGTGACTTAAAACAATTAAGGTAGGTGCAACAACAATTAGCACTTTACGGTGTGACGCGCTAAATTGAGGCTTTGGACGCGACAAACTTGGTCGCGCAAGATTATCGCCCGAACAGCTGGCATATGTCACCCTGCAAATGGCTTTGTCAATAGAGATTCTGGAGTTTACAGCAGCTCCGCACTTGGATAATAGATGGCAGCATATGTATTTGTATTGGAAATTGCGCATTCTAAAGGGAATGCTGCAGCAGAAGGGGCAATGCGTGTAACGTCGGCTTAATTTGCATAAAAAGATAATATATACGGAGTTGTCCGTAAGTTCAGCTGTCATGTGCAAAAGGAAAATTGATTCCCATCACTAACAAAGGCCCTCACTTCCATAAACCTGGACAAGTGTTAAGCAAATCTCTGGTGCTATGGAATAAATTAGGTTTACAACTGCCCCAATATGTCCATGGTGGTGTTTCTTATAGGGTATCCCATTAGTGATCATAGCTATGCAACATAACTTTCCTGACTCACAAAGATCTATTATGCAAGTCGAACATTAAAATGGCCTATTATGACAGCATAAATCCTACGAAGTTACCCTATTACTGACAATGAATGACGTAATTACCATGCCAACAAGACAGAAATGACGTCATCAAAGCCAGAACATAATTTTCTACAATGTACCTGTAAGAAAAGCTGAAATCGCCACTTTTACAAATAAAGCAACGTTTAAACACAAGAATTACCTCATATTTTAATTATTCTGTAATCAAACTCTCAGCACTGTTTGGATTCGTTCAGAATGACCCGGGGAATATTTTCAACAGCTTTATCATTACCTTCCACTTTGCTCTATACATGTTCAAACAAATGAAACAACATCTGGTTAACAACTATATTGCGTCATACATATATGATCTCTGATGCATTACAATTTTTCAATTAACAAACACGAGTATTTTAAAGTTAGAATTGCATAAAACGACCAGGAGAAACTGCCGAAAAAACTGATGGGTTAATAAGCAATTTTACATAAGGCTTAGCCTAACTCACACTGTCACTTCAGTTTTGAAATGATATGCGCACGACTTAGCCTCTTCTTCCGGATGGTTCACTCGCTAGGTAGTGGAACACTAGAGTCTCTAATCCCTTGCAGTAGCATCGCCCACTGCAAATCGTAACACTTGCCACAAACTTGTTTGGAGAACAGCACCCTTCATCTCACCAAAGACACTCGCTAGCTGACTCACTCACTAACTCACTCAGGTATTCACTAACTCAATTTGCAATAGCGCTCATTTATATAGTCCTTGGACATTTTCACAAAATTCCAGAATGTTTAAAATTGAAAAACGTTCAGCAGATTCTGGTTATCAAGCAAGCGCGCTGCTTATCTGTCCACCGTTCCGACTGCCCAGCACCGACCTCGCTATAAGCTTGGGTCATAGCCGGTGTGTCACAGTTGCCATCTAAAGTTGTTCAAAATGGTTTCCCAAGTTTTCCACCTGTTGAAACATAACTGAACACTCGTGAAGCGTAATATTGGAAAACGGATGCTGTCTTCTGCTCGTATTTTGTAGAGAGAGAGAATGTGTATTTATTACGTCACTTTTTCACTTCATCACATGGCTTTACATCTAGTGAGCGAGTACTTATGATGTCATAAAAACACTTTGTAATGCAATTTTCTTGGTGTTCTATCTACGAGAGCACTTACGACATCTAATTTTTCCTCTGGTACAACAGCTAGCTTCCTATGTTTGTTTTTTACTTCCTCCACTACGTATAATAAGTGGGAGATGTATTGTTTTCTTTTTAACACCGAAATTCACAGGAAACGTTTACTTTGAGACATACACACACACATACAGGCCTTTTTCTGCTATTTTTTACTTCCTCTACTGGTAAGAAGAAGCAAGTAGGTACATATGGTATTCTGCCAAAGAATTCGATGTCGCCATTTCGCCGAAAATATGTTTTGAGACCCCCTGAATCCAAAAATAATTTTTTAGAGAAAGGGCCGTGTGTGTGTGTGTGTGTGTGTGTGTGTGTGTGTGTGTGTGTGTGTGTGTGTGTGTGTGTGTGTGTGTGTGTGTGTGGACAGCATAACTCAAAAACGAAAAGTCGCCTACAAACCAAAGCTGGTATTTAAGTTTAATGTCTTTCAAGGATGCAACACAAAGATTCTAAAGAAAATAGCCCCATCCTAAACCACCCTTTACATGGAAAAATTTTCAAAAATTTTGATTTTCTTGGAAATGGCTCTAACGATTTTGATTAAAATCCCATATATTTGAGACATGTTTATGATAAAGGAAATGTATATTTTGAATTTTCTGGTTATAGCCCCTGTAGTCGTATTTACTCTGGACGACTTTTGCATAACTGGTAAACCGTTAGAGATAGATCAAATCATACTATACAAAACCTGTAGATCTTGCTAAAATACACAATTTATGTCTGAATACATTTTTTTGTACAGCGAACCATTTCGGAGATATTTCTTGTTATGTGTGTGAGTTTCGGAAACTTAAAAACATTCGTGAAATGGAACATCGTTGTTCATTTTTGTATATTTTAAGTGTACAAAGAGAACAGAATCTCAAAGCTTTAAAAGATTTGACAATCGTACAAAGCCTAGTGTATTCAATATTCCCTCTTCACCCACAACTAAATAAGCAATAAGATAATTTGTACAAATATTTATCTTAGCTAACACGAAGAAGATATAGGAATAAGAGTTTGTAAGAATGGTTACTACAAGAGTAGTGAAAGTTATATAGGCGCAACACATCAGATTTTTTTTCTAACACGGACGCATTCCAGTGATATTTTTGTACCAACTTAGACCACATCTTTAACTTAACTAAAACCCATACTGATGTACTCCTATATTGAAGATCAATTGTTCTTTCATAAATGCTAAGTGTACGATAAAGTTAAAAATATACAAACAGAACTGAAAAAGTGATGTGTTACACTTACATAACCTCTCTATTCCACTAGCTATGCTTTCAAACGCTGATTCTTGAATCTTCTATTAACGTAACTGTAATATACCTTTGTAAAAATGGTTTTATTATCCATTTCCTTCTACAAAGAGTACCAGAGAAAATATTTTTTCTGGTCTTTTGAGGTGTGAGGTTCACCGCTCATGTTTTCCCATTAGATTTTAACTCCTTCAAAGGCATGTCCTATACCACCTACTAAAGTATGGCTACCAATAAGAGGTCTGTACGAGAAATTGAATGCAGTTACTCTACTTCTTTTTCTTTTAGACAATAGGCTCGACAGCGTAAACAACATTTCTTTCGTAACCTTTTTTTTTTGGCTGTTGGTATAACCATTTACCACTAGAAATGCCACTCCCTTGCACCGTGGCCTCTAGCAAACAATAAAATGGCCAGGCTCCGTACAGTGACAAATAATGTGACACAGACGCGAGGTGCAGTAAAATTTTCTTTGGCGCTATATGTACGTACAATGGGAACAGAAAAATGTGTGTTTGGTGTATTACTTTCTCTACTGGTAAGATAGACAGACACTCGCATTTTCCTTTTGGAGTCAGGGAGTCCGAAAACTAATTTCCGTGGAAATATCGGGACTGAATTTTTAGAATACCTCTTTTGTTTACTATAAGTAGATAATACAGTATCTAATAAACTTGGTAGAAGACTGGACAGAGAAAGTGAGGTGAATGTAACACATCAGGGACCAGTGTTTCACTGTTTGCATTAAAGATTGAGTCAGGACTCAAACCCGGGTGTCCAGTAATTAAAGAGCGTGCAGGCCTGTCTTGTTAATCGAATTGCAGACGAGGGGCTTGTTAGGGACGCTGTGACGTAACGATGTTATACCCGACGCTAGCTCTTCAGGAAACGTCGCGGATGATGTAACATAATCTACTCTCTTACTTCAAACACGAGACATAATCCAATTACAGGACGTGTGTGCTCTGTGCATCGGATACAATTACTGCCGAAAAATGTTGTATACCCCTGACCTGGTGCAACAAAACTGCGCTCGTGTCTTCCTCTTTATATCTATGTGCACGCGTTACTCAACTGCATGTGTCTGCGAAACGGAATTATGTATCAGATATTGTTACAAGAGCATTTTACTTTCTCGTTTTGAGACCCCTGAACTAAAACAGAACTACTTACACTAGTACCAACATTACTACGATCCGTTGTTGTTCTATCTAATTCGTGTTAACGATACACCAAACTGAAAAATGTGTTGCACTCACATGGCTTTCTCTACTCTTGTATTAACCATTCTTACAAACTCTTATTACTATATCTTCTTCGTGTTAGTTGAGATAAACATTTGTAAAATTTATCTAATTGCTTATTTCCTTGTAGGTGCAAGGGGAATATTAGAATACAGTAGGCTTTGTGCGATAGTCAAATCTTTTAAAGCTTTGAGATTCCGTTCTATTTGTACACGTAACATATAAAAAATGAGCAACGATATTCCATTTCACGAAAGTTTAAGTTTTCCGAAACTCACACACATAACAAGGAATATTTCTAAAATGGTTCACCCTACAAGAAAATTGATTCAGACATAAATTATGTATTTTAGCAAGGTCTACATTTTTGTGTTGTATTATTTTTTCTATCTCTAACGGTTTACCAGTTACGCAAAAGTCGTTCAGAGTAAATACGACCACATAGGCTATTATCAGAAATTTCAATATACACATTTCATTTGTCATAAAAATATCTAAAAAAATATGGCATTTTAATCAAAATCATTAGAGCCATTTTCAATAAAATCAAAATTTTCCATGTAATGCGTAGCTTAGGGTTGGGCTATTTTCTTCAAAATCCTCGTGTCGCATCCTTGAAAGACATCAAACTCAAATACCAACTTTGGTGTCTAAGCGACTTCGTTTTTGAGTTATGCTGTCTACAGTGTGACACACACACACACACACACACACACACACACACACACACACACACACACACGGCCCTTTCTCTAAAAATGCTTTTTTGTTTTTTGGATTCAGGGGGTCTCAAAACATATTTCCGGTGGAATCTCGATATCGAATTTTCGGGTGGAGTACTTCCTGTACTTACCAGTAGAGAAAGTAAAAATCTGATGCGTCGCACTCACATGACTTTCTCTACTCTTGTACTAACAATTATTACGAACTCTTATTCCGGTATCTTCTTCATGTTAGTTGAGACTTCTGTGGGAAGTGTCTTATTATTTTCTTTGCGTGCAAGGGGAATATGGGAATACATTAGGCTTAGAGCGATTGTCAAATATTTTAGTGCTTTCAAATTCCGCTGTTTTTCTATCCATTGTACTATAAGTAGTAGAGAGAGTAGAAATGGCTCTAACGATTTTGATAAATTCTTCACATGTTTAAATTATTTTCACTACGAACGAAAAGTACATTTATTAGGGATATAATTAAGTCACTCATAATTACAGCATGACGCAAGTTTTGAAAACATTAAGTTGAACATTGTTAGATGCATAAACTTCTCGATAAGCAGTTGTGAGTGTGGTCACCTGTGATGTCACACGGGCAGGCAGGCAGGTATACATACATAATTACGAAGATCATTGATTTTACTGTGTAATCTTGGCATTGCATGACAACTTGTGATTCTCCGGTAACGAGTTCGGAAACTCTCAAGACTATGGAATTCTAAATACTTGTGCAGACTTGCAAGTAATAAAAGTTGAAGTCTGTACCAGGTCTGCATTACCATTTCATTTACATTTTATATCATTCTGTCTAACTTCTCCTTCCTCTTCTTCTCAACATGCATACCAACTGTTTAGTAGAACAATATTTTCCAAGTTTACTATTCACAAATTTTGAACATTTTGGAATATTAATACTATTTATTTTGTATTAAAGTACTTCCATATGCAACTAATGCAACCCACGGTTACAGGTGAGTATCTTCTCAAACGAATAGAAAAAAAATCTGATGTTTTCACTCACATGACTTTCTCTACTCTTGTACTAATCATTCTTACAAACTCTTATTCCTATATCTTCTTTCTTGTTAGTTGAGATAAACGTTTGTACAAATTATCTTATTGCTTATTTCCTTGTAAGCTTGTAGGCTTGTAACCTTGTAGGCTTAGAGCGATAGGCAAATGCTCTTTGCACGATTGACATATAAAACATGATGTTCCATTTGACAGAAGTATAAGATCTCCAAAACTCACACAAATAACAAAGAATACAATATCTCCGAAAGGGTTCACTCTACAAAAAAAAAAAAAAAAAAAAAAAAAAAAAAAAAAAAAAAAATGTATTGACAATTTCACACTCAGTAAGATTTTGTTATTTATCTCACGGTTTACCAGTTATACAAAGCACTTCACAATGAAGAGATTTCTTACACTATTCCCAGAAAATTTAAAATATGTTAAAAATATGGTAACTTAAAAATGTTACAGCCGATCAAAATGTTCGAAAATTTTGCTATGTAAAAAGTAGTTTGAAGAGGAAGATTAACAACATTTTCGCGTCATATTATTGGAAGATGGTGCATTTAGGTTTAGTGTTTCACCTATGTGTTGTTTTCGAGTTATGGTGTTGAAACACACAGGCAGGCAGTTTCCTAAAATGCCTTTTATGGAGATTTAAGGGGTCTCAAAGCGTGTATTTCCGGTGACATCTCTATTAGGAACTTCTATACCTACTATGTACATGGTTGTGAACTAAAAGGTATCATAAATGCCTAACTTGGTATTTAAGTTCAGCATTTTCCTAGTATGTGACAAGAACATATTAAAAAAAGTCTTCACATCCTAAGCTATGGAAAATAACACGAAAACTTTGATTATTAAATGCCCTATATGTAAGATATTTTCATGACGAATAAAAGATATATCGGGGATTTTCTGGCAATATCTGTTAAGTCCTCTGAGCTCGGGAGAAATTTTGCATGATGTTATTTAATCCCCAAGCATACAAGCATACATCCTTTGTGCAATACGTTTTTGTCTATTGCCCCTTAAAACACACAAACAGCTCGGGCACTTTCGCTTTCGTTTAATCTTTTGGGAGATAACGCTTATGATTGGTCTACACTTGTGCAGTAAACACGGAAGGACATGACAGTGTATTTGTGTTCTCAATACGCGCCGTTACGGTGCTAGGCAAAGTGGCACCCACACAATCTGTAGTGCTTCTAGCTTGTTTTTAACAAGCATAGGAAATGGTCAGAGACAAAAGCGTAAGATAGAAAATGTGTTTCAAATATCCAGATTTATCACTGGTTTAAATTAATGTAATGACTCCACTTCCACCCGGTATAGTGACATTAACTGATTCTATGGTATTAGTCGTCGTTGGTCTAAATCTTTAAATACTTGTACAATTTAAAAGTTAGTTCTAGGGCGCCGTTTACGTATTTCCACTGGTCAAGCGACAAGCAAGTTCAAATCCAAAAGAGAGCTGTAGGGCATAAAAAGTAAATATGTTTTGCATGCAAAATCAGTTATGACGGGTTACAAGACAAAATTGAACGTGTGTTCTTCGTGTTTCGATTCGTGCCCTAGGCATGCGCATTACATACTATGTCGCAAATGCCTAGAAGGTATATTTCGTACTTGGTCAATTGGAGTGTCAATATCCGGTACAGAAGTTGCATAAACCAGTGACTTTAAATGTCCCCAGGCGAACAAATCCATTTGATTCAAATCAGGAGATTGAGCAGACCATCCAATGAACCCCTCTGGACCCATCCATCTATATCATTTAAAAAATTACGTGCTATCCAACTGAAATGAGCTTACATACAGTCGTCTGAAGACCACAGTCATTGGATGGCGCATTCTCAATTAAGTAATGCAACTCATTTCTGAGAGACTCTAGACACGCGCATTCAGAAATAAATAACGTCTGTCTTCTGTCTTCAAACTTCTGCCGATATCTGTTCTGTCGTAGTTTATGAACGGTTTTCATGGTCTCAGTTATGAGTATTATAACATTGATTTAATTCTGTTATTGATAAAAGAATTTCCAGTTAGTCACGTGAATAGCAGTTTCCTTTACTGTGATGACTGATACGTTTGCGTCAACCTCATGAACTCGTTCTTCACGGTCAATGCTTCGTACCTCTCCTAGTCTACCAATATCCGAAACACTCCTCTCAAATGAGCCCACGATTACAGGGGAATATCTTCTCAAACGAATAGAAAAAATCTGATGTGCTGCACTCACATGACTTTATTCTTGTACTAACCATTCTTACAAACTCTTATGCCTATATCTTCTTCGTGCTAGTTGAGATAGACATTTGTACAAATTATCTTATTGCTTATTTCCTTGTAGGTACAAGGGCAATATTAGAATACACTGGGCTTTGAGCGATAGTCAAATATTTTAAAGTTTTGAAATACCCTTCTCTTGGCACGATTAACATATAAAATGAATAACCATGTTCAATTTCATGAAAGTTTCAAGTTTTCTGAATCTGACACAAATAGCAAGGAATATCTCCGAAATGGTTCACTCTACAAAAACATTTATCTGTACATAAATTGTGTATTTTAGCAAGATCTACATTTTTGTGTAGTATGATTTGGTCTATCTCTAACGGTTTAACAGTTATGCAAAAGTCATCCAGAGTAAATACTACTACAGAAGCTATAGCCAGAAAATTCAAGATATACATTTCATTTGTCATGAAAATATCTCAAACATATGACATTTTAATCAAAATCGTTAGAGCCATTTTTAAGAAAACCAAAATTTTCGAATTTACGGTGGGGCTATTTTCTTCTAAATCTTCGTGTCACTTCCTTGAAAGACATTTAACTTAAATACCAACTTTGGGTTTTTAAAAGACTTCTCGTTTTCGAGTTATGCTGTCCACAGACTAGCACACATACACATACACACGCACGTTTCCCTAGAAATGCCTTTTTTGGATTCAGGGGGTCTAAAAAGCTATTTCCGGTGAAATCTCGACGTTAAATTTTTGGGTGGAATACAGTACTTCCTCTACTTAATAGTAGAGAAAGTAATAAAACAAACACACGTATGTAATGGAGAAAAGTACCAGTGTTTGAGGAAGAGTGAGTGAGTAGGGAGAGAAAGTGTGATGGTATCCTTGGGCAGGGACACCCGTTATCGAGTGAGCGAGGGATGGATATTGTCGGTAGAGCCACAAAGCACACCCTGGTCTATATGCACACGTAACAGATTACCATAGAATAGCCAAGGTGCTTCAATCCTTCCTTAATGCAAATTGTCTCGGTGTTTGCATTGCAACCAATTGGGTTTAGATGCCAATAGCGCGCCGCAGCTGGGACACTCTGATACATCACTGTAAACAAATTTGTCTCCAACATCCATCCACCAACACAACCTCTTAATATGTTATTACCCATTTACATACTATCCTTAAAGGACACAAGCTTTTTCCTTCATTTCTTTATCTACTACTGGAACAATCAATGATGCTCTAGTTCATAGTTACTAGGCAAGAAACATTATACATTATATTCTAACAGAACACAAACCACTATCAAAACATAAAATACAGGTTCAAAACTCTGATTTATTACAATCACATGAACTTGTCTAATTTCTTACTATTCTTACAAACCATGTTACTTGAGGTAAACATTCGCAGAAATTGTCTTACTGCTGATTTCCTTATAGATCAAGGAGAATACAGGAATACGGTAGACTTTGTGCGATAGCCAAATCTTTTAAAGCTTTGAGATCCCGTTCTCTTTGCACACTTAACGTATAAAAAATGAATAACGATGTTCCATTTCTCGAAAGTTTTAAGCTTTCCGAAACGCGCACGCAAAAAAGGAATATCTCCGAAATGGTTCAACCTAAGAGAAAATTTATTCAGACATAAATTGTGTGTTTTAGTGAGATCTACATTTTTCGTAAATTAAGAATTTGTCTATCTCTTACGGTTTACGAGTTATTCAAAAGTCATCCAGAGTAAACAGGACTACATAGGCTATAGCTAGAAAATTCAAAATATACATTTCATTTGTCATACAAATATCTTAAACATATGACATTGTAATGCAAATCCTTACTGCCATTTTCAAGAAAATCAAAATTTTCGAAAAATTTTCCATGTAAGGGTTACTTTAGGGTCCGACTATTTTCTTCAAAATCTTAGTGTCGTATCCTTGAAAAAGGTTAAACATAAATACCAACTTTTGTTTTTAACTGACTATTCGACGCACACACAACATCTGACGTAAATAAGTACTTAATCATCGCAGCTTTTACCTTACTAGATGTAACCAAGTTGGAGAGCACTCTAGTTAGGAAGGTCTAAACCATCTGTTAGCATGGGAACAGAAACGCAGGAAAGTTTTGAAGGTAAACCAAAGGGAACTGATATATCAAAAAATGGCAGTAGTCAGGAAGGAGCTAATAAATCACGTTGTGTTTGACGAAACATGTTGGGGCGGAGTCCTCAAGTTGGTAACAACTCGCCGCTGTCCACAAGCTCGCTCTCTGCAGGATTGATATGCGGTTGGGGCATTTGTCCGGCTGACAAGGTGACGTCACTCCTAAACTTCACCACTACAGGATGGGCACAAACTTTCATGTGGCACTCTACCTCACGACAAATAGTCGTAGTAGAAGTAGTAGTAACAACAACAATACAATGAAATTTTATTTCAATGTCTTTATTTCGAGGTTTTCTTTTACCTGAATTTGGTATGAGATTTCAGAATTATTGAGTGCGATATAGATATTTGAATACAATAAACAATTTTCATATGTTAAAATCAATGGTACTTATTTAAGATTAGTATCTTCCAAGGGTGAAACATGATTTCTAACAAAATCTCCCCCCCCCCCCCCCCCCCGATTACTCTTCGTCTGGAAAAAAATTCTTAACCTTAAAATAGGCAAGGATTTTTATTAAAATACTATATCTATTAAGCGAGTATGAATTAAGCAGGCCGCCTCCGTAGCGCAGCTGGCAGTACGCTTGCCGGTAGCACGGAGGACCCGGGTTCGATCCCCGGTACCAGCATGGGGATTTTATCCCCTCTGGGAGGTCTGGCACGGGGTGCACTCAGCCTCGTTAGGTCCCGGGGGGACCAATTGAGGAGCTACTTGATGGAGAAGTAGCGGCCCCAGGTCGAGAAGACCGCATAACTGGCCGGGAGGGCTCGGGGCGCTGACCACGTCCCACCCTCCAGTACTGCACCTCACCAATGACGCCTGTAGTGGGCAGAGGTGGGGGACGCAGCGGCTGGGTGGTAGGCCTTGGCCCTTAGTGGGCTGTCGCGCGGGGTTTACAGTTTACATTACATGTATTAAGCAGTGTAATAATAGAAATAATCAAAATTTTCCATGTAATGGATAGTTTAGAAAGAACGAATTTACATAAAAATCTTTGTGTTTCATCCTTGACAAACATTAAACTTGAATACCAACTTTGGTTTTTAACCTACTTTTCATTTTGAGTTATGCTGTCCATAGACTGACACACACACGCGCGCGCGCACACACACGGACCTTTTTTTTTTTTTTGGATTTGGGGACTCTAAAAACGTATATTTCAGGTAAAATATCAACATCGAATTTTTGGGTGGAGTACAATACTTCCTCTACTTTACGTAGTAGATTAAAAATCTGATGTGTTGCACTCACATGACTTTCTCTACTCTTGTACTAAGCATTCTTACAAACACTTATTCCCATATCTTCTTTGTGTCAATTGAGACAAACATTTGCACAAATTATCTTATTGCTTATTTTTTTGTAGGTGCAAGAGGAATATTAGAATACAGTAGGCTTTGAGCGATAGTCAAATGATTTAGAACGTTCAGATCCCGTTCTGTTTGCGCGTTTAACATATAAAAAATAAACAACGATGCTCTATTTCACGAAAGTTTTAAGTTTTCCGAAACTGACACAAATAACAAAGAATATCTCCGAAATGGTTCACTCTGCAAAAGAATTATTGGGACAAATTGTGCGTTTTAGCGAGATCTACATTTTTGCACAGTAGCATTTGGTTTATTGCTTACGGTTTAGGAGTTATTCAAAAGTCATCCAGAGTAAACAGGACTACATAGGCTATGGCCAGAAAATTCAAAATATACATAGAATTTGTCATACAAATATCTTAAATATATGACATATTAATCAAAATCGTTTGAGCCATTTTCAAGAAAACAAAAATTTTCGAAAAATTTTCCATATAAAAGGGTAGTTTAGGGTGGAGGAATTTTCTTCAAAATGTTTGTGTCGCATCCTTAAAAGGTATTAAACTTAAATATAAACTTCGGTTTTTGACTTATGCTGTCCACAGGCTGACAGGCACGCAGACATACACACACACATGCGCGCGCGCACACACACACAGACACGGACCTTTTTCTAAAAACGCTCTTTTTGGATTCAGAGGGCCTAAAACGTTAGAAAAGTATGACATTACCCGCTAGAGTAAGATGCGGAGTGGATATAACTCAAGACGAGCTGTCTCTGACATTAATTTTCCAGGAGGCTTACTTTTGGACAGCCACTTCACAAGAAAAATGTAGAGAGAACGTGCAAACTTCACCTCTAATACTGCCCTTGTATCTGGGGCATTTCTCAAACTGCACCTACTTGAGTTTGGGTCAAGTTGAGAATCTGGGTCATTTTAGTGCTGGAATTATTGTAATTCTGTATGTGTAATTGTCACACACTTTAGCTTGTGAAGTCGTGTGGCGTAAGTTAATGTAATTTTTGTTCAATACACAATATGAAATGTGCAGAATGTATACAAAGTTGTGGTGCATTTACATGACATTCTCTGCCCATTCTTACAAATGCTTATTTATCTACTTACTTCAGTTTAATTGAGGTAGCCAACGACCGTACCATGCTGAAAACACCGGTTCTCGTCCGATCACCGAAGTTAAGCAGCATTGGGTGTGGTCAGTACTTGGGAACACGACGAACCTTATTTCCAGTGAAATCTTGACATCGAATTTTTCGGTGGAATATAATACTTCCTCCACTTACTGTACGTAGTACAGAAATTACAATTACGAATCATGAACTGCCAATTAAGAAAAGTTACTGGAAGTACAATCCAACAACAAGGAGTATCTCAGAAATGGCTAAAAAAAGAAGTTGAAATAAATTGTGTGCTTTAACGAGATATACTTTTGTGAGTAAGGTTAGCGTAATCTCATACGGTTTACCAGTTATGCACAAGTCATTCAGAATGAAGAGAACTTTAGAAATTATTCCCAGAAAATTAATGTTTATAATGAAAATAAAGCGTCCGAAATTTTTTTTCATCTAAAGGTTAGGGAATCTAATGTGGTATCCTTGGAAGACGCCCCCGGACGCATATTGCAGAGAAACGAGGTCGACAACCTCACACTACTGCGCGGCGAGTAAACAAAGTAACAATAGAGCGGGCCGGAACAAGGTTGATTTTTCTTGATTCGAGAAGCTTTCCACTACCGCCTTGGTTATGAGAAGTTCCTTGGAAACTTTCAGAGAATTCGTCAATAATTCACCTGGTGTATTACCCCTTTAATTGGCAAGTTATTTTGCTACATTTTGCGTTGTTCCTCTAAATTCCCAAACTGGTATTCATATAGCTCTCGGAAGCAGCTTCAGCGAAGCGCTTCGGATAGCCGTGGTGGTTAAGGCAATACGCAATGAACTGGCCATTCTTTCAAAGCCAAACGTCACGGCAGATGTAGTCATATAATGTGCCTGTGGTAAAGGAAAGGGAGGGTCCAAGTAAAATAATCGGTGTAGTGGCACGCTTCAAAGTTAGATTTGATTGCATTTGCATGAATTTTGCTTCTTTTTCTCAGTTCTCACTTTTATTGCAAAAATTTAATATTTCTACAATAGAAAACGGCTAAAACACTTGAATTCTATTTATTTAGGTAATTTTAACAAGAAATTGGAAAAAAGGGTCGATAATTTAGCTCAAAATTTAGCAAATTTATATGTATCTTACTAGATACACTGCCATTGAAGGGTTAAGTGAACTGGAACGGTGAAAGAGAGTTTTTGAGCGTGTTGTATACGATCAGTATTAGAGTTTGAGTGTGTGTAGCGTTAGAGACAGCTTTTGACATTTAATCGTCGCGTCGGAGTTGTTATTTGTGTGAAGCAGTTTTTAATGAATTTATCAGAACCAGCTCTTTGTAACGATAAAATGCAACTGTGGTTGGTATTTAAAATAAATTAAGTGACAGAGAAAAGCACCTGGGCATATCATTTGTCATAATGGTGTCACAAGTGGGATTTGTCACACTGTCATTGCATCCGTTACTTGATAACCATGGCCGACACTACAAACACGGGGAGGGGGGGAGGGAGCATCTTCGAGCCAATTTGTATTACAGGAATTTTCCGGGGCTGGAAATAACAGTCTTCTTTACGGGACAAAGCAACACTGAGTGTTATATAGACAGATTCCTGGATCTTATGAAGAGTGCAAGTAAGGAAATCTAAAGAGGTTCTTGATGAAGACGGTCACGATGGTAAATTCGTGACTCAAGATTAAAGCAATGGAAGGGGGGGGGGTTGTAATTAAAATCTGGGATCAGCGAGTCTTCTCGCCGCTCGTCTGGAATCTTCTTCTCACTTCCTTTATCATATTAACGCCAAGTTTCAAGGTCTTCCTAGAATCTTCACTTCAAAATTCTGGACTCGAGTTAAAGATTGACTTCCACCGTCTTCATTTTTCTGCTTTTAAAATCGTTACGCTCTAGCGTTGTCAGTTAAAATCTATCACGTTGTAATAGTAATAGTTATGCCTAGGAGAAATAGCCCTAAAGTAACTGTCTATAGCAAATATTGACATTTAGCTTCAAGCACAATTTTGTTACATTCACATTACTTTCCCTAACCATTCTTCAGCAAGTAAGTTTAAGTTTATTCTCCTACCTACTTCCTGTTAATCAAGATAAATATTTGTAGAAATGGCTTTATTAGTCAAAATGGGTATATGCGAATCCAGTAGGCTTAATTGATAGTGTTATATCATAAGAGTTGGTGGCTATGTGTAGGCTTTGAAATTCCGTTCTCTTTGCATTTCCAGTAGGAAAGAATAGCATGAGTCACGGCTTCCTATTTCAAAATTCTGTATTATTTGTAAATTAAAATGAATAACAAGGAATATGTCGGGAATGATTAACTCCAAGAATGAAATTATTTCACATGATTCTCTCTATCTCTGTCTGTCTGCTTGTCTGTCTCTGTCTCTGTCTCTCTCTCTCTCTCTCTCTCTCTCTCTCTCTCTCTCTCTCGTGGTTCATCAGTTAGAGGAAAAGACATCCAGGATGAAGAGCATTTCTTAGACTGTTCCCAGAAAGTTCAAGATATACAGATACATTTTCAGATAAAGATATCTATGAAGGAAGCTTGCCATATAGTGGATACTCTCTGGATATCATCGTTGCCAGGGAAGCAGTGAATAACAGAGAGACAGTTTCGAAAGGCCAAGTAAGAAAGTTTATGCTAAAAAGAGTTTAAGAGTATAATTTGGTACATTTGTATTGAGTGGGCCAATAGTTAAATGTAAACAGAGAAAAATAACTGAGTTCTACAGACTAAGTAACTTTTAGGTTGAAAAAGATTGACTGTGATGTAAAGTTTGAGTGTAATTGTATTAAATTGGTGTATGTTTGGTCATACCACTTGTAAAGGTTCGAGAAAATAAATAACGGAATACTGAGTATTGTTACAGTGGTGTCAGGAGTGGGCTGAAAGCCACGAAACCGAAATGAAAGAACTACTGTCCAACATGACAGAAATAAGGATAGTGTATACCGGAATGCTGTGGATGATAACAGAAATGTCCAAGAAGAAGTTAGAGTTATCGGCGATGATCGACGAGCAACTGATGGCGTTTTCGGCCAACGCGTTAACGCCTCGGAGGACGTTGTGGAACATCTTAGCGACCCGGAAGACAGTGTCGACGGCGACACCATGCAACCGATCGCTAGGATGGAACAAATTCTCGGCGAAACTAAGAACTTGGAGGTCAAGACATCAGGACGGAGCACCAAGAACTTCGAAGTGTTTCTCCGACAATTATTCGCCACCATCGCCGCCCGCAACCGGTGGTCTATGGAAGATGAAGCTGAGCAGCTGACAGCTAGTCTCCAGGGACGGGTGGCAGAAACACTGAACGTGATTCTGACGTCGGCAGTGTCCCGAAACATCTGGGAGGCTCTTGAAAGTCTGTTTGGAAAGCACCGCCTGGCTGCAGTCGAACGCAGCCAACTCAACCAAGGCTAAAACAACCAAGGGAGACGTTGCAGGAGTTCGCTCGTGTTAATGAAGAACTAGTGACCAATGCTCTGGTGAACCTCCAGGCCAGATACGTGTACCAGAAAGTTATCTACTCCGAAGACGCTGATATACGTCAGCTCCTAATACTCGGCGAATATCACAATGAATGAAATCTGTACACTTTCAGCAGTGTTGGTCATTACGTGTTTGGCGTGAGTGCTTGGTAACCCTGTCATTGAAGGCACAAATACTGGTGAATCATATTGTCATTTTCTCACCCATGAATTACCTCCCTTATTGGAAAACGTGTCCTTGAGCATAACAAGGGAAATGTGTATTAGCAGGATGGTGCCCTACCACATTTTGCATAAACAAGAAATTTGGTGATAAATAGTTTGGACGTGTTGGTCCTATCATCTGACCTTCTCGTTCTTCTACCTTTTATTGCGGATATATAAAACAGAAAATCATGTTTAAAGCACCTGCAACCAAAGAGAGTATGAAATTTTGAATATGTGAAGGTTTTGGCACTATTAGCCCCTGCTAAGAGATGTTCAGGAGATATTCACGCGTAACAGTGTGGGTCACCCTGTATATACCACTATTAATTTTACCAGTCTCTAATTCTCGTATACATAAATATGTCATGTTTACCAAATGTGAAAAGCAAGACAAAATTTTGCGAACGCATCTAGGTAGTAATGATGTTCGCTGATGCACTGCATTAATTTGTTGTCGTGAAGTTGACCTGAATTTTGAAAACGACGCTTCAGAGCAGCCAACTTTTGAAAGAGTTCTCTGCCAACTGTTCCTTGTAATTTTAATGAGAAGGTGAAACGGTTCGATGTGAGAAATGAGACCATGGCAAATGTAATGAAAACAGAAGCCTGTCTGCCTCACAGCTGATAGCAAAATATTGACTTAGCTGAAAAGAAATGGCAGTTCTTGTATGAAAATTTGAGTGGAGGGAGGGAGAAGGGAGAAATTCTCATTTTGTTCCCAACAAGCGTGGGAGAGGCGTTATCTGATGAGCTGGCCCTGTTTCGATCCCCAGGAGGACATATCTCAAACTGTACACTTGTTTAACGCTTTCGCCCTATGTTTATCTTCTAAAACATGGGGTTCCTAAGAGATTGTCAAACAGTGGGCTGCGTGAGGGTGTTCCGAGGCTCAGGGGTATACAAAAATATATACACATAACTCAAAAATTTACTCAGCTTTTCATGGGTGGCCCTTTTTACTTTCTCTACTACGTATAGTAATCTAGATTATATTCCACCCAAAAATTCGATATTGAGATTTTACCAGAAATATAGTTTTGAGACCCACTGAATCCAAAAAAGAGCATTTTTAGAAAATGTTATGTGTTTCTGCGTGTCAGACTGTAGACAGCGTAACTCAAAAATGAAAACTCGGTTAGTATTTAAGTTTAATGTCTCTCAAGGATGCGACACGAAGATTTCGAAGAAAATATTCCCATCCTAAACTATCCTTTACATGGAAAATTTTTCGAAAAATTGATTTTCTTGAAAATGCCACTAATGATTTCGACCAAGATAAGATATGTTTAAGATATTTTTATGAGAAATGAAATGTATATCTTGAATTTTCTGGCTATTTTCTAGTCCTGTTTGCTCTGGATGACTTTGAATTACTCGTAAACCGTAAGAAATAGACAAAATCTTACTGCACAAAAAATATAGATCTCGCTAAAATACACAATGTATGTCCAAATAATGTTTTTTTTTTTTTTTTTTTTTTTTTTTTTTTTTTTTTTTTTTTTGTAGAGTAAAACATTTAGGAGATATTCCTTGTTATTTGTGACAGTTTCGGAAAGCAAACTTTAGTCAAATGAACATCGTTTTTCATTTTTTATATGTTAACCATCCAAACAGAATGGAATCTCAAAGCTTTAAAATATTTAACTATCGTGCAAATCCTACTGTATACTAATATTCCCCTTTCGCCTAAAAGGAAATAAGCAATAAGATAATTTGTACAAATGTTTAACTTAACTAACACGAAGAAGATATAGGAATAAGAGTTTGTAAGAATGGTTAGTGCAAGAGTGGAGAAAGTCGTGTGAGTGCAACACTTCTTTAAAAATAAAGCACGAACACTTACAAAAACGTTCCCACCCAAGCCATTTATATGGAGGTACTGTTTTATGATTCCACCCTCACATATTATTTTACTCTTGCCCCTTAGGAATATCTGTGCTAAATTTAGCCCAAATAAGTGAAGCCTGAAGTGATTGTCCCAAAGTGATCCACCAATGAGGAGGTAGAATACGATTTCCTGGTGTGTAACTACCCCTGAGGAAGTAGTGGACGACGTATGGGCAGTGCGTGTTGAGGATTCCCAGCAAATCAATCCGTTCCACATTTACCTCAAGTTGTGGGGGTGTGCCGGGCGTTATCAACCAATTAATCGAGTGAATTATGTTTCGTGAAACTAAATTAAAGGAAGGAGGTGCTCTAAATCATCACACGGCCTTAATAAGCTTTTACCACACGTATACACAAAACTTTCACAATATAGCCCGAGTGTAGACAGAGTGTATATCACCCGACTCCACGGAGGGGGGGGGGGGGGCGAGGATACCTACCTGGTATTAGGAACCACTCATCCCTTTGGTGATTCAAATACACGAGTCTGCACTTGTAAATATGGTCCCTGATTTCTATTTTCTTCACCACTTATATACCAGCAAAGTTCACTCAAAATTAACTACCAAGCTTTGACTGGAAATACATATTTTGAGGTCCCGTTAATCCAAAAGAGACTCACTTTAAGAAGAATATCGACGCAAGTGTGCGAGTGTAAACTGTAAGAGATAGGCAAAATCTTAAGGAAACACCTGTTTGCTTGAAAAAATAGATTTTTGGATTTTTATTGCAATATCTGCGAAGTTTTAATCCCGTAACGGGAACATATACTTTGGACACCATTTTTAAGCCAATGCCTCTCTGCCTTTAATTTCAACTTTACACTCATTTTTGTCGGAAACGATTTATTGTTACTTTCTCGTGTTTAAAATCTATGCATCTTCTCCCGCAAAAATCTAGCTAAATATCTGAAATGTTTTCCGAATATAGCTCAGAAAATGGATAATAAAATCTCCATATGGAATTTTGATATTGCTTACACATTTTTAAAAAGGATAATTAATATAATAATCCGCTGATTTTATAACATTTTTACAGTTTGAAGTATTAATTGTTTTAAGCAAAACTATTCACTATACAAAACTGCCTTTCTTTAAGATAATAAGAGATATAATGTTGAAAAACCTGATGTGTTGCACTCACATTCCTATATCTTCTTCGTGTTAGTTGAGACAAACATTTGTACAAATTATCTTATTGCTTATTTCCTTGTAGGTGCGAGGGGAATATTAGAATACAGTAGGCTTTGTGCGATAGTCCAATCTTTTATAGCTTTGAGATTCCGTTCTCTTTGCACACTTAACATATACAAAATGAATAACGATGTTCCATTTCACGTAAGTTTTAAGTTTCCCGAAACTCTCACACATAAAAATGAGTATCTCTGAAATGGCACACCCTACAAGAAAATTTATTCAGACATAAATTGTGTATTTTAGTAAGATCTATATTTCTGTATGCATGATTTGGTCTATCTCTATCTTATGGATAGTCTATCTCGATTTATGCAAAAGTCGTCCAGAGTAAATACGACTACAGGGGCTATAGCCAGAAAATTCAAAACATACATTTCATTTGTCATAAAAATATCTCAAACATATGACATTTTAAACAAAATCGTTAGAGCCATTTTCAAGAAAATTAAAATTTTCGAAAAATTTTCCACGTAAAAGGTAGTTTAGGGTGGGGCTATTTTCTTGAAAATCTTTGTGTCGCATCCTCGAAAGACATTAAACTTAAATACCAACTTTGGTTTTTAACCGACTTTTCGTTTTGAGTTATGCTGTCCACAGACACACAGACTGACACATAGACTGACAGACAGACACACACGCGCGCGCGCACACACACAGACACACACGCGCGCGCACACACACAGACACACACACACACACACACGGAAATTTTTCTAAAAATGCTTTTTTTTATTCAGGGGGTCACAAAACATATTTCCGGTGAAATCTCGACATCGAACTTTTGGGTGGAATACAATACTTCCCCTACTTACCAGTAGAGAAAGTAAAAAGTAATATGAAAGTTAAAAAAATCACCAATATTTTAAACACCGCGAGCGGAATTTGAATTTCTTCTGTAACAAGCGCCTTATTCTTACAATGATAAGAATTTCTAAGGATCAGTAGATAGCGCTGGTGAAGTTTTATGACGTGGTCAATGTGAAGGAGACGATTCTTCGTCCCCAGGACAACACTCTGTTGTGACGTAAACACTTCTGAAAGCCGTTAAGATGCCCCGAGGGAAGATATCTTATCAGAGCAACATCCCTCAACTTCTATGGGACATTTAATGAGTCTCGCAACTGAAATTATCTGCTATCCGCATATAAACACAAGGGAACGGCCTGGTCTACTTATCTGCGATATGATGCAGCTTGCAAAAAATATCCCGTCTCTCGTGACAGAAATATCTCCCTCGTAAAGGATATCGGTTCTCGTGCAACAATACCAACCACTCTTCACCGTGAAAAAATGCACTTTTACAGTGTGCAATGTAATGTCACTATGATATATGTATGTGATCTGTAAATGTAGTTAATCACTAACATCCCCCTGTGTCACATTCATACGACCATCTCCCTACATTGTTGTTTATTACTTACTCTACTACTCACCTACAGTAAACAGAGCAAATATTTCATTCCACACAAAAACTCCACATCGAGAAATAAGCCTTCAGGCTCCCTATATTACTACAAGAAAGGAAAAAAAAATTGAAAAACATTCGTGTATACTTGTCTTCGAACGGCATAAATTAAAAACGAAGTTGTGGTTAAACATCTTACAAGAATGCCACACGAAAATTCCCCCTAAAACAAAGATATGTATTACGTGGAAAATATTTCAAGTTTTCGATTTTCTCATAAATGGTTCTGTTACAAGTAAAATCCATATTTTGGATTTTATAGAAATACCCTCTGAAGTCTTAATTCTGACTCACCTTTGCATAACTGGTAAACGTAAACAAAATCTTACTACATAAAAAGATGCAGATCTCTTAAAGCATATTCTTTATAACAAATGCATTTTTGTGAACGTTAACCATTTCCCAGATTTTCTTTGTTGTTGGTTTCAATTTCCGAAGGGTCATAGTTCTGTCACATGGATGGTCATAATTATCTTACTTTGTTATGATTATGCAAAGAGCTGGTATTTCAAAGGCGAACTTCTCTTTAAAAATATGACCTCATCGGCTAGTACAGGAGACGCCTTTGAAGAATTTAAAATCTAAGGGGAAAATGTGATAATCTTACTGCACAAGAACCGTTGATCTCGTTGAAACTTTCAATCAACATTTTTCGTGCCGTTAAGCATTTCCGACACATTCGACACAGCAATATGATCAACTCTAGGATCCAAAGACAATTTAACATTACATCAGAAATTGATGAATTATGAACAGAGCAATGACATTAAAGCTTCACGCATATTGGAGCCTACGGAAGACTATTCGAGGTAGCACTCCCAGAAGCAAAGGATGGAGTAAATTAACTAAACAGGTCTCTAATGGCTCAAATATCACTATTAGAGTTACCTGGCAATGAACGTTCCGACTGCCAAGCACGAAACGGAGTACACAGAAATCGTAGTAGATAACACAGCATTACCGACCAGGGAAAGGTAACAAAAACCCAAGGTCAGTCTAGGCGATCGATAGGAAGCGAACTGGGAACCTCTCACAATTCCGCGGAGCCACAGATCGTTAAAATGTGTGCAATAAAAATAAAGCTGTAGATTTGTGGCTGTAGTCATATGCCTTGCCTTAAACCAGTCATGCCCAAACGTGGCCTCGTGAGTCAATCTTGGCTCACTTTCCTGTGTGTCACGTGGACTTTGTACCTACAGACACACCCATTCACTTGCCGTGAATGCCACCATTCTCGTAACAAACAGTGGTGGATTATAACATTGTGCTGTTGGTATCCTCCACCTATTACAAAAATACGTTTAAAGCGGAGAATGTGAACGATTTTTTTAATATTGTAAACTGGCACACTTGTTAAAGGTATTTGCAAAAAGTGTTTAAGAATCAAGATATTTAAACCTGCTCCTAGAAATAAATATCATCTTAGGGCATTTAGCGGTCTATGTTGGCAACATTTGCCTCAACAATACATTTGCGAACAATTTTTTTCTCGAATGACGAAAATGAAATATAAAAAGTGAAGTATATCGTAGTCCCGTCTCTCGACACAGCTAAAAAATCTGATGTGTTGCAGTCACATGACTTTCCCTACCCTTGTACAAACCATTCTTACAAACTCTTATTCCTATATCTTCTTCGTGTTAGTTGAGATGAGCATTTGTACAAATTATCTTATTGGTTATTTCCTTGTAGAATACAGTAGGCTTAGTGCGATAGTTAAATATTTTAAAGCTTTGAGATTCTGTTCTCTTTGCACTCATTTCCTATGCATAATGTTTAGTTATAACTTAAGATAACACCAGTTGACAGTACGAAGATGATTTCCTCATCTCCCAGGTCATGCGGGAAGTATCGGTGTCTGCACATGGCTAACTTCAACTAATCACATCTTAGTGAGATATTCTATCATAACAAAAGTGTTTAGCGCTAGTATTACACATAGGTCTTTTTAGCTAGAAGGGAAGGTAAGAGAACGTCAAGTCTGTCTGTCTGTGTGAAAGCAAAGCAATAACTGTCATCGCATTACGCGACCAAACCAACCCTTCCAGTACTAACACAAGGGGACACAGATATGTATCTGGTGCTGGGGGAGAAACTTGTAAACTGACTTGCACGTGCTGCTGGAGGGAAAAAAGATATGTGTCGGCTGCTAGGGCTCTCAAGGCTACTCAACCACATACCTTTGGCTTCTTTTAACTTTCAAAGTAATTACAGAAATATTAGGTACAGTGGTACGTGTGCCAAGCTCAACCAGAATTCAGGGAGATTAGCTCTGTCGTAAGATAATGAACATCGCACTACCTATCCAATAAATATTTTAAGTGAGATCTATAAAGGAACCCATGTTTTTATTTAGGGACACATCTGCCACAATTTTGTTTACAGATTTTCTGATTTTTAGGAGACAAAGTACATAATGATTAACAATATCAGCGGATTATTCTCTTATCCAGTAAAATATAAGCCTAAAAATTATTGTATATAGAAAAAATCTTATTCCACTTAAACGCGCAAACTTTAACCTTTAAAAATGTAATATATTGCAGATAATTAATCTTATACTTTATTTGTTAAACTAGATGATTTGTACAAAATTTCAGGCCTCTAACTTCAGTAGTTTTTGAGAAAAGTGTAGCCAAAGCTGTAAAATTTAAACTTGCGGAAAAATGCAAAAAACGAAATTAATGTAGGTTTTTTTTTTTTTTTTTTGGTAACTTAATGAAATTTAACACATTTCTGCACCGTAATCTCCTTGCTCCAATCATCCTTGATCCTCACTCTTCCTCTTCAAACTCCTTCCTTTGTTTCTAGCCTATCTGGTCAATTCTTCAGCAAAGTTCTATGCAGTAATAAAGTTGCATCTAGCAAGTTCAATATCAATAATGCTACTGTATTTAAAAGGGGCGTGACACAGCAGAACGTATCTGAATCCCCATTTAAAGGGCTTAAATATTAAGAATACCATATTGTAATATAGCACTACATTTGTAAAATTTTGATTTTTATAAGACACAAAACAAAACGCCAATTTGTTTTAGCCATTCACAACTAAAAATATCCTTAATACGCAATTATCTACAAAACCACTTTTAAAGCCACTTTTAGCTATATTTTATAGTTCCAAGTTTCTGCAACTGCAAATAGGAATGCAAAATATACTTTTATTTATTATGCAAACAGCTTTAAGTCATGACATTTCAATAAAGAAACTCTAATGTGATGCACATCCCCCTTCCCTGAATGTAGCATTTTTGATACCATCTGCTGTCGGCTGCTACAGTGGTGTACTACGTGATTTTTCTCCCAGGTTATATGTGGACGAGTGTGGAGAATAGATAACAAAAGTTAAGTTGACTGATAAATTTAACAAGGGCTTATAAATGGGCTATTTGAAGCGAGTTGTAGAAAGTTTCATATTGAAGAGACACTATTTCTGAATCTTAGTGCTATCGAAATATTATATTTGCTAACTTCTGAAGTATCAATAAAATTACGGCTTAAAATTACTCTTTCCGTAGTAACGATGAGAAATGCAGCTAGCGCTAAATATGCCCCTACGCGCTACCGACTGCCGATAATTGTTCACTTGTTCACAGCAAAGGCTTGTTCACAAACACCAGAACGAGTAACATGAAATATATGTACACAATTGGGAATATGTACAACGAAGGGAAGCTTTCCCGGGCCCCGGGAACGGGATGGAAGTTTTAAATTTCTGTTCCCGTTACGGAGTACCTACCGTATGTTAGATTCATATTGTGCATATTGTGCACTAGAAATTATTATAGGTTTCCGTGCTATGAAACAGCCACTAGAGCTCTCTCTGATTGCAAGCTAGAAAGCTGTTCAGTAGAAATCAGATGAATTCGCCCTGCGCAATATCGATCTCCACTTTCTATCGATAGGCTGATCGATAAAATGTCGTTTTGAACCAACATTTTGAGTGCATCCTTGCTTTCCGTTCTCGTTGCCGTTCCGGTTAGCGTTATCTTGTGGTTGTGAAGCATCTTAAGACATCTTTTTAATGTAAATGAGTGTAATAATGCAATTAATCGTTCTTTTACACGCTAGCCATGTGTAGGACTGGATTGTAAACAGTAGAATGAGACTGAAAAAAAAAAAGTTTACCTTATCTCATATGAATTGAGATCTCATGTGTGATTTACCGGGAAAAATGCGAGTGAGTTAGAGAATTTAATGCTGTGGCGACATCTTCCTATCATTCGTTCATAAAATTATTAATACTATCAGCTAATGACTCCAGTATTAATTCACACGACTTCCTCTCCTCACTCTACTACAAAGCATTCTAACTACATCTTATTAGTTTTAATAAACCTTCATTATATATTTTCACCTTTCCTTGTCCTTATTACTGCGTCACACCTCTAATTGCATTAATTCTTATCAGCAGTTCATTGGTCAGTAGTTATGCCTCACCGTTGTAAGACTACAGGAAAACGAGAGTTTATCTTACTAATTTTCTGTACAAACAATTCTTACAAACACTTATTCTTCTTCCTAGAGGTCATGTAAGTGCAACACGTCATATTTTTTATACAAAATTCAATAAAAAGATTGGGGAACTCTTGACCAGTGCTGGCGACGGTTACAAAGTGAACTCTAGCCAGTATTTTGTCTTTCTCAACGTGTCCATTGTGAGTCTTCCATTCAAGACAAAAGGTGAGAACAAAACGCGGGAATACTGTCAATTGTTTTTTCTGCTCCCCTCCCTTGGGACGGCGACCGCCGGGAAAATGGGCGTTGAAAGGGAGGGTTGTACTTTTCCCCGCCGATGACATTAATTTTGTCGGGGATTTCAAACAAGTGAGAATGTCACCGACAAAAGAAGCTTTGTTTTCGCCGCACATGGAAAATTTCATTATATTCATATTGATTCCGATAGTATCGAAGTGATGACGTATATATGATCGCTCTATTGTTGACTGTTAAAATGAATGATACACAATTTATGGACATTTTCAAAATTATGAGGCAAAGTCTATAAATACGTCACGGTTCAAAGATAACAATAGATAGTCGTATGGCTTCCCTCAAATTATTACCGACGCGGTTAACATGGAATACATAAATATAATAAAGCTAACAAAACATTTCTGATAATTTTAAAAGCTACACTATTCTTATGAAGCGTTATTTTTCTATCTATTTCACGTTTATCGAGATAAATCTTTACAGAAATAGTTCCATTACACATTCTGTTGCACCCTGAAACCGAAAGTGACCAAGAGGGGAGGGGAGGCTGTGTGTTTGTGTGTGCGTGCGTACGTGTGTCTACATTTGTATAAATTACCTTATTGTTTATTTTCTTGTAGGTACAAGAAGAATATGGAAATAAAGTAGTCTTTGAGCGATAGTCAAATTTTTTAAAGCTTTAAAATTGCGTTCAATTTGCAAGACTAACATAAAAATTGAATAACGATGTTCCATTTCATAGAAATATGTTCTTCAAAACTCATACAAATAACAAGGCGTATCTCCGAAATGGTTCACTCTACAAAAAAAATTATTTAGATATAAATTGTGTGTTTTAGTAAGATATACATTTTTTGTATATTAAGATTTGGTGAATCTCTTACGGTTTAACAGTTATGCAAAAGTCATCGAGAGTAAATAGGACTATAGGAGCTACAGCCGGCCGGTATGAATGATAAATGATATACATTTCATTTATCATAAAAATATCTCAAACATATGACATTTTAATCAAAATCGTTAGAGCCATTTTCAAGAAAATCAAAACTTTCGAAAAATTTTCCATGTAAAAGGTAGTTTAGGGCGAAGCAATTTTTTTAAAAATCTTCGTGTTGCATCCTTGAAAGACATTAAACTTCATTACAAACTTTGTTTTTTAAGCGACTTTTCGTTTTTGAGACACAGAGATACCCACAGGGACGTTTTTCTAGATCTGCTTGTTTTGGATTCAGCGGACCTCAAAACACACACACACGCACACGCACGCACGCACACACACATATACACATATTTCCGGTGAAATCTCGACATCGAATATTTGGGTGGAATACAATACTACCTCTAGTATACGTAGGAGAGAAAGTAAAAATGAAGATGTCGTTAAAACACCCAATCTATGTCCAAATGTAATTTCTTGTGAAGTGAGCCATTTCGAAGATATTCCTTGTTATTTACGTGAGTTTTACAACACTTACACTTTTCTCGATTGGAAGGTCGTTATTCACCTTTTTATCTCTTGGACGTGCAAAGAGATGCGAAATTTCAAAGCCCTCATATAGCGAGCAGCTTTAAAAGATTTGACTATCGCTCATAGCCTACTGTATTCTTTCTACATAATTTCTACAAGTGTTTATCTCGACTAGCATGAAGAAGAGTTTGCAAGAGTACAGAAAGTCATATGAGTGCAATACATCCGAATTTTTTAGCTAATTGGGCAATTAACCTCTTTTTAATGGATCATGAAATTTTCCATGGGTAACGATGTATTGTTATAGATGACCCGTTAATTAAAGAGAGAATTATTGAAAGTTTCCTTCAGCATAGAGTAATGAAACAGAAGAAATGTCTGATATAGCTGCCTAGTGGCCATGTATGTGTATATCAGTGATTCAGCAACAAACAGCCCAAGCGATTTTCTCAACGTGAAAGAAATTTCTCGAGTTGGCAGTAATTTCCGGTTGGTGCGTGGTCGTTGATTGGACGGTCGCCGTTGTTGCTACCGGAAATTGCTTGCAGTGCAACTCGACGCGCTCCTAGACCTTTAAAATATGGATGATGATGACGACGATGTTATGATTTGGTACTAGTGGTTATATCTGCAGAGAGCATTGCTTTTTCACAAGACGATCTGCTGAATAAAATAACGTTTCACTGCGGCTTTACAGAAAATGAGGCCGGCCCGCCGACCGACCGGCCGCTTCCAACTTTGGTCAGCAAACTTGATAAGTACGTCGCCTGCACACGCATCAAACAACCCAACAACTGATCTACAAAATCAGGTTTTACCTTCTCTGCCATGAACATTCCACCCAAAAATTCAATACCAAGATTTCACCGGAAATACATATTTTGAGACTCCCTTAACCTAAAAGAAAAACATTTTATAAAGATTCCCCTTATGCCTGTGGACACTATAATTCTAAAAATAATAGGTAGTCGGTTATATAGCATTGTTATACATAGTATTGACTCCTCATTTAAAATCTAACGGAGCACACGGTATTTCTCCTCTCCCGCGACCTTGCTGGATTCCCCCACTATCGGCTGGGCCTCTGAAAATCCACATCGCATTCAAGAAATCTCTCATTTATGATTGGAGAGTTGGAGTTTGGTGTGCTGTTAGCGCTAGACACATAATCGGTCCAATATTCTATAAGCAGAGAGGTACCGAAATGACATTTTGTCCCCATTATATCATGAACTGACAGAAGAAGAGAAATCATTCATTCTAAATAAAGAAGCTTATATAGAAAACACCGAAAACATTCTTTTATTTTTCAAAAAATGCGTCCAAATTTTAATTAAAATACCATGCTTAAGATACTTTCCTTACGTATATCTTGAATTTTCTGGGATAGTCTCTAAGGTCCTCTTCGTTGTGAATGAACATTTTTCATACTTAGTAAACCTTAACGGATTGACAAACCCTTACAGCATAAAAATGTGAAACACACAATTTAGTGAAGTAATTTTATTGCATTATCCATTTTCAGCATAGTCCTTTTTATTGCTTTGAATTTTCGTTTGTTATACTTTTTTCCAAGGGTGAAGTCTGAAACTCTTTAACGCTCCTTAATTGCGCCTGTATCTCAGTTGCGTGCGCTTTGCTGGTGTGATAATTTAGCATGCTTGTATGTAGTAAGATGTTTCTAGGGCAGGATCTCAGTTCCTTACCCTTTTGCTGCTTGTTGTTCCCGGCGCTAACTCAATTGATATTTGCACTCTTATCTCCAGGCACTGATTGTAGAAAAGGTTTTGTAATTAATGTATCACTGATTTTTTTATGTTCTTTGTTCTGATTTGCAATGATTTATAGCGCTCTGGAATTACAGGTACACTTGCTATATTTAATATTTACTGATCCCAAGAATATTTCAGATTTTTTTCTAGACATGCAAAGAGTTCAATTTCCACCCTATCACATAACGACCTACGCTTAAAAGATGTGCCTCAACTAAGGGAAGATACAGGTAAATTTTCTCAAAAACCTCATTTCTTTAATATTTTATTTGATAGAATGCACTTTTGAGCACATATTACAAGAGTTACTGGTTTTTTTCAACTCTAAATTCATTTAGTTTTATTTCCAAATAGTGGTGTGCACATCAACAGAAATTGCAGTTTGGAAGAACAACAAAAAGACAGCCGATGACAGAGAAATGGTTCGATAGAAAGAAAAGCAGCAATGACATTAACCTAAAGAACGAACCTTTGACCACCAAAAGAAGAAGAGAGCGTCAATATGTGACGTCAGGGACAGCAGCAATTGTAATGCGGTTGCAGTAATGGATATTGTTCACACCTGGCGTCGGCTACACGGCTGGCGGGTTGCCTAACGTAGCCCCTCACATACAAAACTGGGTTACCGTGTAAACCCCTCTTTATATCCCTAACCTAAGAGTTTCAGGCACCCTCTTCTGCTGTCCAGTGTGCCCTGATTCCCGCCATAGGGTGCCTCAAACACTGGTGTACATATTCCTTTACTTCAAGGTCTCTTAATTTGTAATATGAATGGCCTTTTCTATTAAAAGAATTCAATATGTACACTATATGTTAGAGTATTTTCCTTGGAGGTGCAAGGGAATACAGTAGACTTTGAGCGATAGTCAAATCTTTCAAAGCTTTGTGATTCCATTCTATTTTCACGGCTAGTATATAAAAGATGAATAGCGATGTTCCATTTGACAGAAGTATAAATGCTCCAAAACTCACACAACTAACAAGAAATATCTCTGAAATGGTTCACTCTATAGAAAAAAAAAATTATTCGCATAAATTGTGATTTAGCAAGATCTACATTTTTTGTACAGTAAGATTTGGTCTATCTCTTACGGTTTACCAATTATGCAAAAGTAAATACGACTATACGGGCTATAGCCACAAAATAAAAATTATATATTTCATTTGTCTTAAAAAGCCTTAAACATATGTTGTTTGAATCGAAATCGTTGGACATTTTCGAGAAAATCAAAATTTTCGAAAAATATTCCACGTAAAGAGTAGTTTAGGGTGGAGGAATTCTCTTCAAAATCTTCATGTTGCATCCTTAAAAGACATTAAACTTAAACACCAACTTTGGTATACACACATATACCTTTTTCTAAAATTGTTTCTTTTTTTGATTCAGTGGACCTCAAAAGATATATTTCCGGTGAAATTTTGACATCAAATTTTTGAGTGCAATACGATAGTTCCTCTACGTAGTAGAGAAAAGTAAAAAGTAAACAGAAAGAAGCAAAAAAACGGAAGGAAAGCAAGTGTAAATATGTAATGAAAAGAAAAGATTCTCTCGCGTGCGCCGTGGCTCGCGCACCACTGTTTCATACACTCATTTGCATTCCATTAGGCTACTCACGTTCCCCATATTAGCGACATATGTGTGCTATATGCCCATTGTCTTGCATCGTGGTCACGTGATCGACAGCGTGACGTCATGTGCAAGGCATCCAACCCTTGTAAATTCCACGCACATACTGCGAGCGATGATTGAAGGGTTTGTAAATAGGGGCTGAAATCGGAGTCGCTGTTAATGATGGTCGAAACAATGGGCTGTTTGTGTGTATTGTTGCACCGATATAGTAATTGTTTTCTCACTGACACAATTTGTGCGTTCGGATGAGTGTAACAGGTGCATGGTAAATAACAGACAGCTTAATATGCATTCGAATAGTAGTACTGGACTATTTGCTCTTTCTCACCATAATAACTTTATTATCCATATTATTGATATAATTTCACTTATTTTCAACTACTCCCTCTTTTAATTTTATACCGGTCTTTGTTCCATTCTATTTTTTATTAATCGAGGTACATTTCTTCTTGAACACTAAAAAATTAAGTAATATAGCTTAAAATGTTCAATTTTTAATTGGATGCAACACATATTTAATTCATTTTTTGGAAAGAATTATTTCAATATCCACATTAGTTTCGGAATAATAATTTAAAAGACAAGTAACTGCAGAATGTTGCAATTATTGAAAAGGTTCCCGAAGGACATAATTTATGAGTAAGTAATCTAAACAAATCTGATGTGTTGCACTCACATGACTTTCTCTACTCTTGTACTAACCACTCTTACAAACTCTCATTCATATATATTCTTCCTGTTAGTTGAGATAAACATTTGTATAAATTATCTTATTGCTTATTTCCTTGTAGGTACAAGGGGAATATTAGAATACAGTAGGCTTTATGCGATAGTCAAATCTTTTAAAGCTTTGAAATTCCGTTCTGTTTGCAGGCTTAACATATAAAAAATGAACAACGATGTTCCATTTCACGAAACTTAAGTTTTCCCAAACTGACATAAATAACAAGCAGTATCTCCGAAATGGTTCACTCTACAAAAAATTTATTCCGACATAAATTGTGTTTTAGCGAGATCTACATTTTTTGTAGAGTAAGAATCTCTTAAGGTTTACGAGTTATTCAAGTCATCCAGAATAAACAGGACTACATAGGCTATAGCCAGAAAATTCAAGATATACATTTCATTTGTCATAAAAGTATCTCAAACATATGGCATTTTAATCAAAATCGTTAGGTACATTTTCAAGAAAATCCAAATTAAAAATATTCCATGTAAAGGGTAATTTAGGGTGGGTCTATTTTCTTCAAAATCTTCGTGTCGCATCCTTGAAAGACATTAAACGTAAATACCAACTTTGGTTTTTAAGCGACTTTTCGTTTTTTAGTTATGCTGTCAACAGACACACAAACACACACATGGACATTTTTCTAAAAATGCTTTTTTTGGACTCAGGGGGTCTCAAAACATATATTTCCGGTGAAATCTCGACATCGAATTTTTGGGTGGAATAGAATACTTCCCCTACTTACCAGTAGAGAAAGTAAAAATTCAATGCCATAGCTGGGATTCGAACCATGGATCCCCGGTTTACTAGTTATCTAAAAGTTGTGCAGAAAGAAGTAACCCTGAAGCATCAGTTGGTGATAGCAATTCTATAAGTATAGTTTCAGACAACCACTGAACGTATAAGCAATTCTGTCCGTCTGTATACATTATCAGATTTGCAAATCGTTGTAAACATCTGAAGTGTCCTGACTTGTTAATTACTTCATTCCATGCTGAACATATACCATTCGTTGCAACATATGGCGAGCGAGCCCGCTGGACAGCAGATGTGCCAAACTGCTGGCAGTTATTTTTCTGCTAACCCAAGGAACAGAAATACAGCATGTTCACAAACTCGTGTCCCTATATCAACACGCTCCCGATCAGCCTGCCTATAGAGCAAGTATTGAAATCTAACCAAGAGTTAGATATACTCGATACCGAGTTGCACAAACTCTTCTCACAAGCGCATATTCTTTTATCTCCATAAGTTAATCAGAATTGCCATTTGTAAAAATTATTTTATTATACATGTCCTAGTGGAAATACGAAAATACATTAGATTTAAGTGCTTGTAAAATCGTTTAAGAGCTGCTCGCTGCAGCACTCATTGCCGCACTCATTGTTGCTGGTCACGCATTCACAAACGCTCACGCGGGGAAGTGTGACCTTGGGCGCCTTTGTTTGCTCGCCGGCCAGCGTCACAGTATGAAGGTGAAATGAAATGGAGAAACGGGAAATTCGAAGGACGTAGTTATCTTTCTGAGCATTTGCCTGCTGACTCGTGAAAACTGGCAAAATAACCCTTTGGTCAGGGAGGTCGACCTCCGGAATGGGGCCAGGCTCTTCCGTTAGCGCGGAGACATCTTGCTCTGTAAACGGTCACCAACTCACTTCAAATGGTTCATTTATTATCCTTTAACAGGCAACTTAACTGGTGTTGTTTATTTTCATACACACCCACGCATACCCTGAGATTCTAGTATTTCACCTCTGTAGCAGCACACTCGTTATAGACGGAGATATTAAAACAGCATCAAAAGGTGTCAATATTCATAAAGACGTTAATAACATTATATAAATGTACATCTGATTGTTTTATGGCTCTTATTTTCTTTTTCTGGATGTTCCATTTATGTGCCTCTTTTAACATTCAAGCCTATATCGGCGCTTTTAACCTCTTCTGTCTTAACTCTTTGATTAAATGCATGCGGTTAACAGTTATTGTGAACCAGTGTTTCTGCTACTAAATTTCGTGATTATTTCAAAGTTTTCATTGTTGATCTTTTTGAGAAACAATGAAATGTCGATGTGGTCATAAAATAGTGTCCCGTCAGTATAATGTGATTAAAGTAGAAAACTATAAAAGGAATAGTTAAACAGTGTTAAATATTACGTTCATAAACATGACTAGATATGATATCCAATTTTAAAATAAGTTTGTTTTACAAATTGCTCAGGAAAAACCTCGGAAAAAAATTTATCTTGATAACTCACCCTAAGCGAGATTCGAACTCGCAACCTCTTGGATGTCAGGGTATTGACCTTTGGGTTTCTATTGCCTTTTTTTTTTTTTAAATTTCTTGCATTAACTTCAGACATACACACACACACACTCACAGCACATACATTCACACACATTGATCCACATTCCCATTCTCACCTGAAATCGAACCCGGGATCCCTTGTACAATTCATGGAGAATATATGAAAGTAAATTGTGTTATTTTACCACATAAAACTTTTTAAACGACATTTTCAGGTCCGGGTGATTGTGGTTTTTCAAGCGCGTTGAAACTCGGAGCAAATTCTGTCAGCTATCCAGTTTCTGGGTCGGTAGACAAGAAACAATCAAAGAAAGAAAACACACAATGTTCCATTTTTCTCCTTGAACGTCGGAAAGAAGCGCACGTTATTATTTCACATTCCAGCGGTTTGCAAGCGTTGAAACAAAACGCTACCCAGAGAGCGCGCTCTCTTTGTGGCATTTTCGCAAATTTACAAAATAAAATATAACAATACGTTCCATGCACACTGGGAATTCCTTTTAACTTTTCAACAACCAGCTGTGTGCAGGTATCGCTGTATTTGCTTTACAGATGGCGACACCGTGCACAATGTGGATTAGAAAACTGTTGCACATTACTGCAATAAATAAATCCGTCACATTAAACACGTAACTGCATTAGAACTGGTATATGAAACCAAGCTATTCTCTAAGTAAGGGGTTGAAAATAAGGGTAGAGGAGACTTGAAATTTCCTTATCAATTTTTATTTTCTCTACTTAAAAGTTAAACCCCGGCGCGACAGCCCAAGGGGGGCCAAGGCCTACCGCCCAGCCGCTGCGTCCCCCACCTCTGCCCACTACAGGCGTCATTGGAGAGGTGCATTTTCTCTACTACCTGTAGTAAATAGATGCAGTATTGTATTCGATCAAATGTTGATGTCGAGATATCATCGGAAATATATGTTTTGAGGCCCCCTGAATCCAAGGAAACCATTTTTAGAAAAACGTCTCCGTGTCTATGAACCAACTCAAAACCGAAAGTCGCTTAAGAAACAAAGTTAGTATTCAAGTTTAAATCTTCTAAGGATACCATACGGAGATTTTGAAGAAAATTGTTCCACCCTCAACTACCGTTTACATGGAAAATTTTGATTTTCTTGAAAATGACTTCAACGATTTTGATTAAAATGTCGTATGTTTCAGATATTTTTATGACAAATGAAATGTATATATTGAATTTTCTGGCTATAGCCCTTGTAGTCGTATTTACTCTGGACGACTTTTGCATAAGTGGTAAACCGTTAGACATAGACCAAATCATACTATACAAAAAATATAGATATTGCTAATATACACAATTTATGCCCGAATGATTTATTTTATTTTATTTTATTTTATTTTTTTTTTTTTTGTAAAGTGATCCATTTTGGCGATATTCCTTGTTATGTGTGTGAGTTTCGGAAAACAGAACTTTCATGAAATGGAACATCGTTGTTTATTTTTTTACATGCTGGGTGTGCAAAGAGAACGGAATCTCAAAGCTTTAAAAGATTTAACTATCGCACAAAGCCTATTGTATTCTAATATTCCCCTTGCACCTACAAGGAAATAATAAGCTATTTGGTACAAATGTTTATCTTAACACGAAGAAGATATAGGAATAAGAGTTTGTAAGAATGGTTAGTACACGAATAAAGTCACGAGAGTGCAGCATATCAGAGTTTTCTAAAACGGCTCATATCTCAAAATGTATTTCTTTCTGGATATATGTGTATCGGAACATTTATTCTGCTTTTGACCTAGCTCAGCTGCTGTTTCAACATTGGACACCCTCTGCACTGTTTATTAAACTTTTATTAAATGAATACATTTATTTGATTTCCATTAAATAAACATAACACTTAAGAAACCTAGAATATCCCCTAAAGCACTGCCCGCGACACCCTATAGGTCGCGAACCACCGCTTGGGAAACATTTATAAATCATTAGATACGGCGGGTGGGGGGGGGGGGGTGCACGCAACGTTGGGTAATCCAACTACTTGTTAATGTTGAGTTTCTTTTTTTCTTTCTTTCTTTTTCCTTTTTCTTAAGAAGATTAAGCTATTTGTTTGGTTATGATTCTTTACGTTTATGGTTTATTTATACTGAGATTTTGGTTGCTGTTGTGAATTTTTAAAGTGTAGAGGATGTTACGTGCGTCTCACATATTTTTTTTCCAACTGCCTGCAGTGTAATAGGATTATTTTGCTAGCACATGATGACAGAGCGGTTCTATTTTTATCAGTCAGTGTTCGTCTTTGTGATTAATGAACACACCCTGATAAAGCGATGTAATTTTGTCGAGTTCGGAAGGCCTGTGTTTTGACGCACGTGGTCGCTCCATTTATGAATTCTGTTGCGAAGCACCATTGTGTGTAGTATGTGTTGGCTGTATTAAATTAATTAAAACAGCTCACTGTTTACATGTATAATTCTAGTTCAGCATCACAAGTTTACTTTGCCTCTCTCTCTCGTCATTTAATTTATGCTAGTTTTGTAGAACCCGCTGAATTCACTCAACAACATCGGTTACCATTTTGTATGATGCTTTTTCAACTTCAATACAGTAGCCACAAAATCCCTATTTATCACCTCTCTCTTTCCCTCCTTCTCTCTCTTTATTCCTCTCTCTATGGGCAGATATGGTTAATAATTTAATAAAGAAATGGTAGGGAGATACAAAAATAATTTCATGTTGTAACAAAACTGACACTGCAACAAATCCCACTTCTAACACCAATGTAATAAACCACTCTTTCAGTTACTTTTTTGTCACTTTATTTCTTTTCTAAAACTGAAACACAAAAACACTTCGGCGTTATCGTGAGCACAAATTACAATTCGTTGTGACATTGCATTTCACAACTGTTCTGTCCTATGATAACATTGTCTTACAAATTCTTCCGACAGTAACAATCACTAAAACTGCTTCACACAACAAACAACTTCGACGCGACGATTAAATGTCAACATGTATCTCTGATGATATCAAAACTCTTTTAACAGTGATTGTATACACACACAAACACAAACGCGCGCACACACACACACAGACCGCGGATACCACATACGGGTCCCTGGGATCGAACCTGAGCCGTCTAGGATGTTCGCGAACGCTCTAACCACTCGGCCACGGCGCCGCCACCGTTTACTCAAACAACTGTACTTTTTATTTTATTTATTTTTTATTTAGGGAGTTTCTAAACATGTATTTCCAGTGAACCTTTACTACCAAATTTTTGTGTTACAGTACTTACTGTAAATGTGTATTAGAGAAAGTAGAATTAACGATTTATCATCTGAGGCAAGTATTATGAACCTTAATACTGAAACTAATAACAAGGAATATCTCGGAAATAGTTAACTCCATAACAAAAGCGCTTGAGGTATATTGCGTATTTTAGCGAGATACGGGTTTTTGTGTAGTAAGGTTTTGTCTGTCTGTTACAGTTAACCAGTTATACAAAACTCATTCAGAATAAAGAGATCTTCAAAATGCACATATAATTTGTCATGAATGTGTCTTAATAAATTATATATTAATTAAATTTGTTATGAGAATTATGAAAGGCAAAATTGTAAGTGAAGTTAATTTTTCAGCAACATCTTTAGAAATAACAGTATGACTAGACTTCAGTAATTGTTCACATTTATCACAATGCATTTTTGATTCCACAAATGACAGCACAGAAGTTTTATTCAAAACACACTTTGTTAAATCAATGTAGAATCTATGGCAATAACGCTACTGTAGTTTCATTATTAACCACGCTAGACATTGAGCGCTGATGTACGGGTTCGCTCTTCCTTTGTTAGCGGCTTATGCTAGCTCTACGTTTTCAAACCCAGCGGGTTTTTTTGGTGCATTGGAATGGTTTCGTGTGGAAGGAAATTCACAAAATTTGTACACCGTTTCATTACTGTTAATGTAGCTTCGTCTGGAGAGCTTATAAATCCTTCCGTCCTTAGAGATGCAATCTATGTTAGGGAGTACTAATAATAATAAAAATTAATTACAAGTCAGTACGAGTTCTGTTACATGGAGCTGAATCATGGATCTTAAACGAGGACAGAAGCAAGACAGAAGTACTTAAACGGGATTTATGTGGAGGTTGTACAGTAACAGATCTAATAAAAAATGTAGATATAGGCAAAGAATTAAAACTATTTCATTCAAATAGTTGTCTATTTCCACGTTGTTTCATCGATGTCAACAATTGTATTCGCAAGCCAGAACAATTACAAGTGAGCTACTTATGGGAGGCAGTAACACCATCTGGTGGCAGTAGACAGTACTATAGGCGATTTTCATCCATACATGGACACATATTTCAAAGTGCTACTTTGCAGGTGTTGTAGGCGAAGAACCACCCAATTAAATACCGCAAAGTAGGGATACAAGTCACTTTTCACTAAGGTGACTTCGAAACTGTTGATATCCACTTCATCCACTTATCTATTGCTAGTCCTTTACCAGAGGTACTGGTAATAAACTTGCTCCAAAGTATTGGTGTCATGAGCAGACGATTGACTAGCGGGAAAGGCTGAATATATCCCAAGACTTATTACAAATGAATGAGTTTCCTCTTGTATTTTTACTTTCTCTACTGCGTATAGTAAGTAGAGGAAGTATTGTAATTGATGTCGAGATTTCACCGCAAATGTATGCTTTGAGGCCCCTGAATTCATAAAAGCATTTTAAGAAGAAGGTCCGTGTGTGTTTGTCTCTGATGTGAGACTGCCTTTGTGGTTTACCAGGAGAACTGGTTTGAGAATTTAATGCCATTCTGGCAGTTTGTCACAATAGCTCAATGGTTAGAGCAGCCGCCCGGTAAGCGGAAGGTCTGTGGTTCAAATCACAGTTGTGGCATTGAATTTTTAGGTTCCAGTTCTACCTCTCAAGCAAAGTTGGTATTTAAGTTTAATGTCTTTGAAGGGTCGTCGTTTACTTCACTGAAATTTAGAACCCATATACCCAATAAAAGTCAGCGTGGACCCAAACGCACCTAACACAGCATGATTAACCTAGAGTCGAACTCAGCTAATGAACACGGTGCTGTGCTGACATATCGCTGATACGAATAATCGTGACGCTGTGCTGTCACCAACATTTTATCCTGCCGCCTGATGTATTGTTTGGCCGGGCCGTCAAACCTTTGCAGGGGACACGGAGTTAAAAATGGATTTCGATATCGGCAGAGAACAATAAATCAAAATGGTGAGGGTTGGCGAGGGGAGGGGGTGTCGGTTTGTACATATGCTGCGCTTCTGTAAAATCTATATCAACAATTTATTCGTCCAAGACAATATACTTTGTGCAGACAACATAGTCACCTAAACATCTAGTATGTTGTAAAGAACTAACCATTCTTACAAACTCTTATATCTGCTTTATGTTAGTTGAGATATACTTTTGTATAAATTCTTATTGCTTATTTCCTTGTAGATGCAAGGGGAATGTTAGAATACAGTAGGCTTTGAGCAACAGTCAAATATTTTAAAGCTTAAAGACCCCGTTCTCTTTGCACGCTTAACATAAAAAAATGAACGACGATGTTCCATTTCACGAAAGTTGAAGTTTTCGGAAACCGACACACATAACAAGGAATATCTCCGAAATGGTTCACTCTACAAAAAAATTTATTCTGTCATAAATTGTGTGTCATAGCGAGATCTACATTTTTCTGCAGTAAGATTTGGTCTATCTCTTACGGTTTACCACATGCAAGAATCATCCAGAGTAAACAGGATAATGGGTTATACCCAGAAAATTCAAAATATATATTTCATTTGCCATAAAATATTTTAAATACGTAGCATTTTAATCAAAATCGTTTCATGTAAAGGGTTATTTAGGGTGGAAGGATTTTGTTTAAAATCTTTGTGTCACATCTTTGAAATATAATAAGCCTAAATATTAACGTTGGGTTTTTACTCACTTTTCGTTTTTGAGTTATGCGTTCACAAGCAGACAAGCACAAACATACACACACGCAGAGAGACACACAGACACACATACACACACACACACTCACTAGCCTTTTTATAAAAATATTTTCTTTATTCAGGGGGCCTCGTTTGAATTCTCATGTAAGAAGAGGTCATTTAAAAATAAAATAGATACCCATCAGTTGCTGACATATTTAAGCTTCAAACAGCCGCATTCGGGAGGTCTTAGGTTCGAGGTGCGTCAAAATTACTCATAAATTGGTTTGGGAAAATATAGTAATTTTGAAGGACCGTGTAATAAACGTTTAAATACTGCCAATACATTTTGTTAAAAAAATTTGTTTTGGTTTCAGTGGTTGGCAACACAATAAAGGGAAAATACGTCACTTACCGTGCATAATGATGGCGTTCAGGGTAAACGGTGGCGCTGAGGATGCATTTGGGCGTTACGGTACTGTGGTCTGTCTTTGTATTCACAGCTGGTATCGCGGAAGGGTGAGGCGTGACATCTAAATATTTATTACATTTGCTGATTTTTAGATATACTTGACTTAATGTTAATTTGGAACTGTTTCTGAAAATGATCATCTGCTCCACAGAGTAAACACTGTGGCGCCGGCCAAGTAAAACAGAGCAGCCGGGCTGCGCCACTTCAATGGCGCTATGTGTATCAAAGGCGCTCAAGGTCAGGCTGCCACACGCGAGCAAATATGTGAGAGCAATAGAGCAGCAACACCAAAATCGGTTTTTCAGATTATTTGAGAAGTATCCGGCAGCGGGCGTATAAGTTCAAGAAAGGCCTAGTTACGTCATAGAGGAGGCGTGGGAACGAAAGCTTGGAGTCAGTATTTTAGCTTTAGAGCGTTTGCATTATTGTTTGGTAAGTCTGATATCTGGCATTCTTTCTACATGGTCCTTGCACTTTTGCTTGAAGTATTTTAACCTTTCATTTCTCTTCACTTATACCTTCATTTGTTATTAGGTCTCTCTTCATACAGCCCTTCACACTTTTTAAGAATTTCATCCCTGAAGCCTCTATTTTACTGCTAATGTCCAAGTCTAGCTTCCGTATGCCAGTATATATACAGGCATAACTTTATAAAACTTTAATTTCGTTTCTTTGAGTGTTTTATTTCTAAATTACCTTTGTTTTTATAAAAGAAACTTTCATATTATATTGTTCAACAATTTTATTAGATTTAAAAATAGATTTTTGCAGGGCAGACTCACTATTTTGAGTAACAACTAAATCGTTGACAACCAGGAGTCTATTTAAAAAGTTATTCTCTGAAATTTTAAAAGCTGCATTCACTGGTTGCGTCTAGTTTTTAGCCTTATTCGAAGGTTTTTCAAAGGTTTATAGCTTTTGAGAATCTGACATATAGGTATAGAAATTTGCTCTGATACAGATATCGTGAAACAGTTTGCAAATGTAAATGGCCATATGAATGTTAAACCTTACATTTTTCCGTATCTATTCCTATACCCATAGGTATTATAAAGCATTTATATGCGTGTAGCTTTTGTTAAATCTGAAAAGACATTCTGAATCTTGGAACCGTCAGCTAAATTCAACTTAGCTAGAGCTTTCTAGGAACCGTTAGGATTTCTAGACCACTTCACCCTTCCTTACTGCAGGGTTAAGCCATAATCATAATCATAATAATCATACCTTTACAGTAGGAGGGATCATAACTGCGTCTTTCCGGGAACTACTGCATGAGGCAACCCTCTAAAGCGAATAAATCATACGTATAGCCTATCGTCTTGGCTTACAATGTAGCCGTGCGGAGGAAAACGTCACGAATGGATTATACGTCATAGAAAGGCTGCCAAAACTCCTTAGTAATGCTGCGAGTGGTTTTCAAATCATGGCTAAATAGTGACGACACCAGCGTTCCTCGGTCTTTTAACACAGTAACCACCTTTTCATGAACTTTTGGTTGACATCCTACTCTTTAATAAGTTAATTATATATTTTTAATTAATTAATACCATGTTAGATAAGGAAAATCCTATACAGATTGCATATTCACTATCAGCCAGATTATTTAAAAGGGTCGCGAGTTTAAACTACCATCTTATGTTTGTAGGTCATGAAAAAGCATTCGATAAAGTAAATAGGAACTTGCTGTGGAAAACACTGTCAGACAGAGGAGTATCCCCGCACAATACAGAGCCTATACCTGAACAATAAAACTCAGATTAAAATATTAAATGGCAAACAAAAACTGCCAGAAATATATTTATGAGCTAGACAATAAATAGCTTGGATACTATTCAACATTTTAAAATTGAGAATGCAAATTTTACAACTCCTTTCTTTCCAGACGAACAAGTTATTACAAGCCGCACTAAAAACATATGCAGTTAGCCATTAATGGACTGAACCAGATAGTCAAATATTTCAACTTGAATATACCAGTTGAAAAGAGAAAAACAATGACATTTATGGGATCCCAGCCTATAAGCACAAAATAGTATTAGATAATAAGTAATACCTGGGCTGTAATGTAAGTTACGTGAAAAATTATAAGATTGAAAATAAAATTAACTTCGTTAGCTATTTATGTGGAACCCTAAGGCGAGCATTAGGTAAAAGGGTAATGAAAGAAACACTTCAAAAACTGCTTAAAGTTGTTTAAAATTGTTTAAAGTCTTACCGTGGAGACTAAAAAAGATGAAAAACAATCGAAGCTGCTGCGATGAAATTTTTAAGATAGTCGAAGGCTATAAAGTTTTTGATAGAAAATGAGTGAAGAAATAAGGGCTGAATCAATAGAGTATTTTGGAAAACATAAAAGTATGTCAAAAAGGATAGTTAGATCACATTAAGCGAATGCCAGTAAAGCAGCCCATACTTACAGTCCACAGGAAGAAGAACTCTGGGAAGACCCAGGAAACAAAACTGTCAACTTTCATACTAACTTTAATGTTTGTTGCAAAAAAGAAATACGTTTTGAGTGCTATTTATTTGATTTATTAAAATTATTATATTTATTTATTTTAGAGTAAATAAACATAAAACTTGAAGAACCCACATGACCCCAATATACTACCCACGACCCCCCTATGGGTCGCGACCCACAGGTTGATAAACACTGATCTTTAGAATTTAGAAATCAATGAAATTATAAAATATTCTTATATAAAGATGAAATCTTCATTTTCATTAAATAGGTACTAGGATGAGTTGTAAAGCTGAGATATACCAGTTATTTATTATATTCCTTAGGTTTGTTTACAAGATTTAGGCATACATATTAATAAGGTAGAGTCATATTTCTGAATAATTATACAAACTGCACACGATCAACAATGCAGCCGCCAACAATGGTCCGGTGAATGTTCAACAGTCTCCAATGTTGAAAATATTACACAAATTGAATCACACCAACAGTGCAATTCAACAATGGTGTGGTGAATCCAGAAGAGCCTCCAATGTTTGGAATGTTACACAAGCGAAATATCACCAATAATACACGCCAACAATGGTCTGATAAATGTGCAACAGTCTCCGATGTTCACAATATTGTACTATCACACCAACAATGCACATCACCAATAATGGTCTGGTAAATGCGCAACAGTGTTCGATGTTTAGAATATTGTACAAACTGAATCACATCAACAATGCACATCAATAATGGTCTAGTAAATGTACAACATTGTCCGATGTTCAGAATATTGTACAAACTGAATCACATCAACAATAATGGTATACTAAATAAACAAGAGTCTCCAATGTTCAAATATGAAAGTAGCACCTTGATAAATCTAAACACAGCAAAAATCTTGCATAAAAACTTCAAGAATTATCAAGGTATCGTACATTTTAAGGGGTATTTTATGACCCCCATCAATAATTACTTGTTTATTATAAAGTTATCATTTTTTAATGTGTACTGATTTATTTAAAGAGCATAAAAAGGACTCAGAAAGACATATCTATACCGCTAAGATTCTGGAAATACAACAGTGCATATTAATTGATTTTATAGTACCTATTGATGAGGTCAGGAGTGACCCCAAATAGGGTATTGGTTTAAGGTAAACAGTAGGAAGACATGGTAAAGTGATATCTTGAGCAGCCTAGTTGTGACGCGGGTGCTCTGTTAGTTACCACGCCCACGTGAAGCCATCATGAAACAAAGCCAGACACTTGTAAATGCCTGAGCGAGAATGAAAGGGGCTCTTCTAACACCTCTGCAAGAGGTTAATGGGGATGCTATCTCTTGACCTCCCGCTTCAAGTACTACCACCTCACCGGTACTAATTCTGAGCGCCTCAATTTTCTTACGTAAGCATAATGTCGAGTGCTTGGAAAAGATCTGACCAGGCTTGTTAACAACGACTCCGTTTATTGGAAAAGTGTCTTATTAACAGAAAGGTCAGATGTCTCTCTGTGTGAACGAACGCGCTGCTTTTCTTTGTGGTTTTCACACTTCTTTACAGCAATTCCCCAAGAACATTCAAAGGAAGTGTTGTATTCCACCCAACATCTGATGTTGGTATTTCACTGTAAATACATGTTTTGAGGTTCCCTTTACGCATTTGAACAGGGTAACCCAAATATAAAGGTCCAATAACTGCAATTACTTTCAGGATACTCCAAGGATTGGAAAGAAAGTGTTCAAGCTATTCTTTACATGGAAAAATGCCTGGTGCTCATATTTTCAAGAGTAGCTGATTCAAGAGTAGCTTTAACAATTTCCAAGATATTATTGGTCTGAATGAATTTTTAAATAAACATTTACATTGTTAATTATGTACTTACATAAGCAGAAGCATAGTATTTCAGCCAAAATATCATACTCTATTCCCAGATATACATGTTCTGAGGCCCCTGAGCCACAAAATTATTTCACAAAATGTATCTGAGTACCTGTGAGCAGTACTACTCAAAAACAAAAACTAAATTATATATAATACTTGGTGTTCAGACAGTAATTAGGCGGCGCCGTGGCCGAGCGGTTAGCGCGCTCGCCTACCACCTAGGTAGTCCGGGTTCGATCCCAGGGACCCGCATGTGGTATTCGTGGTGGACGAAGCTGCGTCAGGGCGGGTTTTCTCCGGGTGCTCCGGTTTCCCCCGCCATCCCATTCCACCGGTGCTCCATCTTCATTCCATGTATCATCAGTGTCACCGCCTGCGGTGCCGTAGTAGTAAAAGCGGGCGTTAAACACTACAACACACCAGACAGTAATTCACCAGTTTTGGCCATGAGAGAAATTTTTACCATATCCGTGTTAATTTTTTCAAACAAAAGATTAGGTATTGTGTTAATTAACTGTAATTTAGTTGAGGATGGCCAAAAAGTTAGAGAGGCTCCAGAGGCAGTTCGAGTCGAACGGGGACGATGGTTGCCCCGTCCGAGTGTCTTGTCCGCAGTACCTAGCCGTTATACGGCTCAACCTGCGCGATGGTTTCGATAGGGGTAGGCAAGAACATTAAGGCTATTTTTTCCATACCCAAGCGAGATGGCCCAAGCGCTAACTCTGTGGCCCCATTCTGGAGGTACCGGGTTCAAATCCATTTTTTGTGGTTTACCTCAATCACCAAGATAACTACCGGATTGGACATTTAACACCACGAACCAAATTTGCACCTTAAGTCTAAAACAATGTTAAAATGAAGAGTATATGGCAGTAACGAATGCTGTGCCATCTATCAAAAGATAAAGGAAGCAAATAGAATGGATAGACACTAGTGCCATCTGCCGTCTCAGAGGCAGAGGTACAGTTGCTCTTCACTACACTCTCTGTGGACACGTGACGAGGCAGGATGGTATGGTATAGAGATGAGACCGTGAAGGTTAGCTGTCCACCACATACCGTTCTACTAACAGATCCGTCGTGATACGACTGCATCTTGGTATTTGGAACATATTTTGTACCTTACGTTTTTGTCTCTGACCATTTCCTACGGAGATATTTTACTTGTGTCCAAACCAAGCTGGCAACACTGCAGATTGTGTGGGTGTCACTTTCACTACGTCAGTACATAAACAAACACCGCAGCGATGCGTTTTGAGAACATAAACACATACTCTGCCTTGTCCTTCCGTGTTTACTGTGCGAATGTACGCCAATCACAATCGTTAGCTCCCAAAACATAATGCGACCCTGCAAGCAACCGACCTCTTTGCATGCACAAACCAAGTGAATTCCCTGACCAACCTCAAGGCAACGTAGTCCACTTACCTCACAGCTGAGTATTCTTTCACGTCTTTTAAATGATTAATTATTTCGTAACCCTATGTGATGTCCCATAATTACTACCGAAGACATGTCAGAAATAAGTTACTCTAAGCATCTTACAAGTAACAAACTGTTATCATGGTACATTCTTGCTGAATTACGCATCCAATTTGGATCAAAGACTATTTATTTTTTCGAAATTGGCTGATCAAAGAACAAAATACCATTCGAATTCTTTATAAAGTTTCTATGAAGCACATATTAGAAAAAAATGTCACGACTTCCCTTCCACCTTATACGGTGAATTCAACAGGACCGAGGACTGTTTTAGGAGACTGTGAAGGAGGAAGATTTATCTTCGCGCTTAAATCTCGCGAGGAAAGATGCATGTGAAAAATGCAACAATTGTGAGAGTGGCTCAAAGGAGACAGTGGTTATAGGGGTGCTGGAAAGTGATACAAAGATTAACCCGCAGGTTTTGCAGCGAAATATGAAATATGTAATAAACGTGTGAAGATAGTGAAGTGTTTGTCATCGTACCTCGCGCCTGAGAAATACCTATCATAGACTCTTGGCTACCATGTAACAACAGAGCGGAGAAACTTTTACAGCTAAAAGAAATTCCAACTGAACTTCTACCGCATATACTCGTTTTCCAAGCTACTCCTTATGAGATATTTTGCTATAATTTCTTCTGTATCTGAACCACAGAACTGCTTGAGGTGTTACAAACCATAAACCTTTTCCCATGAAATGGACAATATACCTGAAACATAAGCTTCATCTTCTTCTTCTTGTAGGGCTGCACTCTTAGTCCTTTAATATATTTTACAAAAATATTAATAAGCCGTGCTTTCCTCCAATCTGAAAACTAAACTGCACTTAAAACTGAACTGAAATGAAAACATTGGGTATAATGGCTGAAATGTAGTTGAGAAAGCTGCATGACAGTGAAGATAGTGAGTTGGAGTTGGATATTTTGATGTTTATTCTGGTTGATGAACTAACTGATAACACTGATAATGAGCAAAGTTGTGAAAAACGCTCGGAGGTACCTCCCATCGTAATTCAGAAGGTGCCTATGAGATTTAGGTTATGAGGCACCTGAAGACAATGACAATACACCTTTCTTATTAAATAGAGCTACGATTTTTATGTAAATACATATTCCTTCCCTTTTCTTATACATAAGTAAAACGGATAAACGTCCGTAGCTATCACATGAGATCCCATTGTTACATATTTAAGCATAATGACATTTTTAAAAATATCTGTACCTTGTTTTTACCTTTAGTAGACAAATAGCTTAAACAGTGACTATGAAAATAATGCAATAGACATACTTTACCTAGTATTATTACATAAATGTACTCGTACATGTTCATGTCGATATTACATGATTCTGTGTCGATTTGACCAAGCTGATATTTCTGTATTGAAAGCACATGGTGAATAAAAGGCATTGAATACATAAAAATGTAAGTTCTAAATATGCTGTTTTGTTTTTCCTAATTACTCTGTCAGTTCCGTCCATAGTCTCTGTTTTTCTCACTATTTCTATACTCAGCATGCTGCAGATTCTATAGGAGTTCATTCTGCCGAACAAAATCAATCAGTATTTCCTCTTTCAGGTATGAGAACTTACGTTTTACACTCATTTTGGTCAAACTTGCAAGTAAACAAAATGAAATAGCTATTATAACCTCACTTCTGATCACAGAACAGATATTCAGATGGCTCAAGTCCAACTGAACTGAACTGAAAAAATCTGATGTGTTGCACTCACATGACTTTCTTTACTCTTGTACAGGCGCGGCTCGTCAATATGTGCTACAGTGCTACAGCACAATGATTATTTTGCAGAAAATAGTTTCTTCTTTGTGTTAAACATATACTCAATTATTATTGCACATTTTCTTTCACTTTCACTATTTTATATGCCGCGCGCTAGTGTTCTTTGCTCATTGTGTGCGAAGATGATGCACGCCTCGCATACACAAGATAGGTGATGCGTTGGGTGCTACAAAATTCTTCAGTCCTTTGCAGGGAATGTAGACCAATCCACGCATGCGAAACATAGGTGTACGATTTTGAAATCTGTTCTCCTATTGGTTGAATTTACCAAGCGTTGTGCTCTCATAAAGTGGAGCACATTAATTCATGCTGCTTCCGTACAAAGTCGCTAGATAGCAGGATTACAATGTCATCTAACGACTTTGCTTGCTGTTATACCACTTCTGCCATCTATGTGGTGTTGAGACAACTATCTGTTGCCGGTGATAGACCTTGCACGCAACAGAGAGAATAAAACTCTCGGAAGTTGGACATGTGGAGCAATTACTGTTGGCACTACTTATTTTTGGCAGCAACAAATAACCGCGAAATACTCCATAAACTCAGGTTATGAACGTCAGTTTCGTGTGCTGAGCAATATCTGTGTTGTGTACGCTAAAATGAAGTCTGTGGACAGCCTAATAAATTATCCTTTCTCTAGGAGGACTCTAGAAGAAAAAGTTCAAGTGAAGCAGCTAGGAAGGCAAACACCACATTTAAACATCACGCAACCTGCAAAAGGAGGGAGAAATAATTCTTACACCAGGCGATTTAACCTCAAAATTTATGAGCATGCATGGATATGTGGATGTCAGGAAAGAAATGCTCTTTTCTGTTTTCCATGTTTGCTTTTTGGGAACAGTGATTCGTGGAGTACGACGGGAGTGACAGACCTAGGACATATTAATGTTCTTATTAACAAACACAAACAAAATGTAAAACATTTAAACAATGTACTAGATTTAAGTGCTTTAGGTAGTACAAATATTGTGACTCAGTTAAGCCGTGCTTATCAAGAGGCGAAGCTGAAGCATAATCTACAAGTAGAGAAAAACAGGTATGTGTTGTCCCGCATAATTGACTGTATAAAGTTTTGTGGTGCATTTGAGCTTGCTTTGAGAGGACATGATGAGACTGAATCTTCTGAAAATCCTGGCGTGTTTTTAGGACTTATAGATTTAGTAAGTAACATTGATAGTGCTGTGAAGGAACACATGGACTCAAACCATATATTCAAAGGGACCTCTAAAACCATCCAAAACGAACTCTTAGATTGTATGTTAGAAGTCTGTCGTGAGGTGATTCTGGAGGAAATGCAAGAAGCTGATTTTGTGGCTGTTATGGCAGATGAAACCACAGATGTTTCGCATCAGAACCAGCTTGTATTAGTATTTAGATATGAGAAAACGGGTGTTCCATATGAGAGATTTTGGGGTTTTTTGCAATCAGAGGGACAAAACGCAGAAGCAATTTCTGAAAGCATATTAAAAGTGCTTAATGAACTATTCAGAGATAAACGCCATAAACTTATTGCCCAAACTTACGATGGAGCTTCAGTAATGAGTGGTGCAGTTGGTGGAGTACAAGCCAAAGTACAATCTCAGTTTCCAAATGCGCAGTATATTCACTGCTATGCGCATCAACTGAACTTAGTGATGGAACATGCAGCTTCGCAGAATAAGTCTGCCAGAATATTTTTTCTTAATCTCTCTGCTTTTCCTGCCTTTTTCTCGAGATCCCCACAGCGTTTGGCAGCTCTGGATTCTGCGGTGGCTAGAAGAGTTCCTGGTGGTTGTGCAACTAGGTGGAATTTTAGATCCAGAACTGTTAATGTCATTTATGAAAATCAGGAAGAATTGCTGCAGTGCTTTTCGGAGTTGGAAAATTCTGCCCATGATAAGACTTGTCTGGAAGCAAATGGGCTTCGGCGTTATTTAGAAGACAGCAAATTCCTTTCATGGTTGAAATTCTTTCACCGAGTAATGCCTCATGTTGATGTACTTTATAATCAACTGCAATCAAGATCAACTGAGGCTGTTAAAGTACAAAATGCTGTGTCTTCATTCATTCAGTGCATCTGTGACATTCGAGAGGCAGCCGATGATATATTTGTGATTCCACCTGAATCAATGAGCAAACGCCAGAAGGTAGAATGTCTAAAAATAGAAGCCAAAGAAGTGTGTGACCGCATTATCGAGGAAGCTAGACGTCGTTTTCAGTCGCTTAGTCATCTCGATGCAGCAAAGTTGTTAAACTCTAAATTCTTTGGCAGCTTTTTAAGTCAGTTTCCTGAGGATGAACTTCAAACTGCTGTGACTACGTATACAACACTGAACAAGAAAATGCTAAAGACACAACTTAGCGTTCTGTATGCAAGACCTGACTTTAGAAACATTGACGGGGCTGTGCAACTATTGCAATACATAATTTCTAACAGTCTGCAAGATTCATTTTCTGAAGTTACAACTTTACTAAAAATTTTGATCACAACGCCAATGACCACTTCTGAGCCAGAAAGATGCTTTTCATGCTTAAAACGCGTAAAAACGTTCTTAAGAAACACTATGTCACAGGATCGTCTTACTGCTCTGGCAATGCTGTCCATGGAGAAAAGCATCGCTTCTAACATGGAGGGGTTTAATACCAGGGTGATCGATAAGTTATGCAGCCGGAAGGAGCGCCGTATGGACTTTATATTTCGGCATTAGGTAAGACTAATTATATAAAATGTGTAATCATTGTGCGGTACTGTAGCACACACCTTATTTTGTTCACCAGCCGCCACTGCTCTTGTACTAACCATTCTTATAGGTTGCGCGTTTGTTCTTGACGAATGACCTTGAGCAGAAATCCAGTGAGTAGGCCTACCCTTAATAAACAGGTCAGCAAATGTTTATGCTACGATAACAGACTATTTTCCTCTGCCGCGTTTGTGTATACAGTCGACTGCAAAAGTTTTGTGCTGTACGGTTGTGTGCATGCAACGAAAATAACAGCAATTCAGACGAGGAAGAAATGTCGGGAATAGAAGAAATGCAATAAAGTTAAATGGAAACAGTTATAGAGGTATAGTGTATAATACGTATGGCTGATATTACTGGAAGTGCGATAAATTTATTTGTAGTGTTGTCCTACTTCAGCTCAGAAGCATGTGCGTCATCTCACTGCAGACTGTACCTCCGCTCTCTTTCAATGCTAACGTTCCCGCAAAAGCTGAGTAGTGACTCGCATTCAACCTTTCATATAAAATTTTCATTCGTCAAGAAGTAACGCGCGACCTGTACAAACTCTTATTCCTATATCTTCTTCGTATTAGTTAAGATAAAAATTTGTAGAAATTATCTTATTGCTTATTTCATTGTAGCTGCAAGGGGAATATTAGAACACAATAGGCTTTGTGCGATATTCAAATCTTTTAAAGCTTTGAGATTACGTTCTCTTTGCACGCTTAACATATAAAAAAATGAACAACGATGTTCCATTTCGCGAAAGTTTTAAGTATTCCGAAACTCACACAAATAACAAGGAATATCTCCGAAATGATTCACCCCAGAAGAAAATTTATTCAGACATAAATTGTGTATTTTAGCAAGATCTACATTTTTTGTATAGTATGATTTAGTCTATCCGTAACGATTTACCAGTTACGCAAAAGTCATCCAGAGTAAATACGACTACAGGGACTACAGCCGGAAAATTCAAGATATACATTTCATTTGCCATAAAAATATCTCAAATATATGACATTTTAATCAAAATCGTGGGAGCCATTTTCAAGAAAATAAACATTTTCGAAAAAAATTTCATGTAAACGATAGTTTGTGTGGAGGGTTTTTTGGATTTAAGGGCCCTCAAAACATATATTGCCGGTGAAATCTCGACATAGAAATTTTTGATTCGAATACAATACTTCCTCTGCTTAGTCTATGTAGTGAAGTTAAAAACTTGCAGTAGGTCTTTAAGTTTCAAAGTCTTACGATATTATAGTCCATGCTGTGTCACGCTAAACTTTTTCTTTAAATATTAAAACCATCCGATATACCTATTATTCGTACCTATGCGTGCAGCGGTTAGCGAGTTACGCCATGCACATGGACGGACACAGGGAAGAGGCAGTGGATAGCGGAGGAGTCCGGTCCAGTAAGATGTGACAAATTGTGAACGTCATTTCCTGCATCAATCTCGCCTTGCAGCAGCATCCACTCCTCTTGCTCGTTCCAATTCTCTTGTAATCACTAACGCAAATTCGCTCATTAGAAGCGTTAGCTGGAGGAAGACCCGTTGTAATCAGGAAATTAACACGGACTGCTCTAGAACATGTGGAGGACTAACAATTAATTGATTCATACACGACTGCAAGCGAGCGATAGCAGAACAATGTAACTTATCCCTTTCCGTTTCCACAGATACCACTTTGCTGAGAAACAAAACACGTCTGCATTTCACTTGTTGCGCTGTGTTTATTAATATCAATTTACTATTTACCTACTAGCTATAGTCTATTTTATAATTGGACAGACATCAAAGTGAAGCTCAACTAGCGTGGGGAATATACTGTGTCGTCGGCCGCGGTGCACAACAAAGGACGGTCGGGTCAAGCTATGTGACAGAACATACAGTGCGTATGAAAGGCGCTCAAGATCAGACTGCCTTGCTCGACTTTTGTGAAAGCGTGACAGCAGTCTGAGCGGCCAAGACAAAAGCGTTTTCGAGATTATTCGCGAGGTGTGTAGTGGCCGGCAAATTTGTAGACGTTCCAGAAAAGCCGTAGTTCAAGAAAGATGCGTGTTATCCTTGCTATGTGAGAACACGAGAGTAGGGTAGTTAGTCAGAGGCAAAAGTCGTCGCAGCGAGCAATGTTTTTAGTCCGTTTTTACTTTGTGTGTGTTTGTCAGCTGTGTGTGTGCGATGGTAGTGAGCGAACAGCCATGTTGAAAGCAAGATAGCGAAGTAATAAATGAGTGTTGAGTGATCGCATCGTCAGAGTTAGTCATTGTGAGACACAGAGAGAACTGAAAGACAGAAAACTGTGTGTTAAGATATGAGAAGAAAACAGCTATGAGTGATAACATCACGAAGGACTGTATATTTCAGTTAGAAGAAAATAAAGTTATAACTGGACTGGACTTTTGTCATTTGGTACACTGGTGTCAGAAGTGGGATTTGTCGAATTGTCATTTTTTACAATATTTTCATGTTTTTAATGTGCTAAATTTAGATATGGATCAAATTCTACAAGACGGAAGCTGGATAGCAACGAACTCTACTCTAGCCAATGAAGCATATCATAGCATCAACGTCATCTGTCCGACCTCGCCCTATGCCATAAAACCTAGAAGCACACCTGAAGGAAACGAATTGAAAGGAAATGTCATACATACAGAAAAACACCAAAGCATGTGCTGTGAACCAGAATATATCACAATAAACTCAATGTCAAAGCAGGAATCGAAACCGGAACCTGCCCAATGAGAGCTTCACAGAGTACCGCGGAACCGACTTGCTCGCTTACTGCAGGTAATACAAATGTAAAAACTTAACCTGGCATTTAAGTTTAGCATCTTCAAAAGATCGGATACGAAGATTTCAAAAATATTTTTCCTTTCCAAACTACAATTTACTTGGAAATTGTTTGAAAATTAATTTCTCAAAAATTCCCCTAACGTTTTTAATGAAATTGCCATTTGTTTAAAATATTTTTATGACAAATTAAATATACCTTATAAAATTTTCACGGAATATTCTCTAAAGTCCTCTTTATTCTAAACGACTTTTGCATAATTAGTGAGCCGTAAGAGATGGACAAAATCTTACTGCACAAAAAATGTATATCTCGTTCAAGTTCACAATTTAGCTAAAATACATTCTTTGTGGAGTTAGCGATTTCCAAGATATTCCTTGTTATTGGTTTCAATGTTAAAATACTGATACAATTTTGTTTCAAACGTAAAGCCCCTTCTGGTCATACAAAGAGAATAAAATGTCAGCATCTCGTACTCTCATTGTATCTAAAAGGAAATGTGCATATGTACTCGTATATGTGAATGTAAGAGTTTATAGTTTTAAATAAATATCTCAACTACGTGAAATGTAAGCCAGGACCATGCGATGCCAATGTTTATTAATTCCAACATATGGCAAGCCACAGGTTTCTTTTTTCTATTTAAACACAGTTTCCATATTTATAATTAATCTGAATACAATTTAACAACGCATTAATTGCTGTTCATATCATTCCATACGCACGTATTGATTACAAATGAAAACGTATAATTAAAGGTCGGAGGTTAAAACATGCATTAACATTGGAAATGAGCACAAAAATTAAAAATAGTCGTTCAAACAGAAGTTAATATATCGCGTTATAATTAATGTATTTGTTAGTAATTCAATTGTGTTTTTGCCATGGAGTATTTGACTTCGCCGTTTTGATAGCAAGCCAAAAGTTATTAGTTTCTGATCAGCGATGACCCAGGAGACAAAAATAAACATTTGAAAGAGCATATCATAGGATAAACCTAGGAAATACATTCTAGTTCTTTTATTTTCCTCTGCTGCTGGTCTAGTAGAGGAAGTATTATAATCCAACTACAAATTTGATGTTGAGATTAATTGTAACGCAATTTTCCTTTGTAAGCCGTCATAAGAGAATGTCTTTTGGGAAGATGATAGTCTTATGTAAGGGAAAAAAGGTCTGTAGGTGAAAGAGGAATATTAGAGGTACAGAAGGCTTTGAGCGATAGTCAAATCTTTTAAAGCTTTGAGATCGCGTTCTCTTTGCACGCTTAACATATAAAAACATTAACAACGATGTTCCATTTCACGAAAGTTTGAAGTTTTCCGAAACCTATACAAATGAATATCTTCAAAATGGTTCACTCTACAAACAAATTATTTCAACATAAATTGTGTATGTTTGGGAGATCTACATTTCTTGTACAGTAAGATTTTGTCTATCTCTTACGGTTTACGAGTTATTCAAAAGTCACCCAGAGTAAACAGGACTACATAGGCTATAGCCAGAAAATTCATAATATACATTTCATTAGTCATCAATATATCTAAAAAAATGTGGCATTTTAATCAAAATCGTTAGAGCCATTTTCAAGAAAATAAGAATTTTCGAAAAATTTTCCATGTAAAGGGTAGCTTAGGATGAGGCTATTTTCTTCAAAATCTTCGTGTCGCATCGTTAAAAGACATTAAACTTAAATACCAACTTTGGTTTTTAACCGACTTTTCGGTTTTGAGTTATGTTGTACACAGACACACAGAGACACACACACGGACCTTTTTCTAAAAATGCTTTTTTGGATTCAAGCGGTCTCCAAACATATTTCTGATGAAATTTCGACATCGAATATATTGGGAATGGGAAAGACATTTGTCGACACTTTTCTAGTTTGTACGAACTACCATAAAATGAATAGTACTTGAGGTTAAAATTATCACAAGTGATATAAGACATCTGCCTAACCAATAATATCTCAATGGAAGCGAGAGAATATATCTGGAAAGGTCGAACCATTGAATCATATTTATCTCCACTTTTTCATAAATACAATATGAATTTAAATACTATATTGCAAAGATTTAACTAGACGATTTTAAATTCTATAAAAATAACCTAAAATATATTTATTTTGATTAGTGTAGTTCTGCTTACTCAGCACTACCAACTGTGGAAAACTAGGAATTACACTCTTTCGATCTTTTTTGTTATAACAGAAACCTAGTTTATAATCTGAAATAAATATTACCTTATTTTTAACATTAACAGATAACCGTTTTTATGTTTGTTTTAACCGAGCAGCTAAAAAGCTATATAGGCTATTTATAATAAAAATAACAATAAATAACACTGAACAGGGTCACATGACTCACGAATGTATGTACAGACGGCTTCAAATGCCTTTCAAGACACATACTCCTAGCCGCGGGGGGAAGCCAGGATGGTTTATCTATTAGTTATGCCAGGTGGTCTCTAAGATCGACTTGCCAGCTCATACCTGTGTACAAGGGTGAGGGCCATAATGTGTTTGTAAGTCGAAAGAGAATATCATTCCAACATTTCTCCTACACTTGGCCGTAAGGCAGGAATCTCAAAGTAAGGAAAACAACATTAACGTTATAAATCCTAAACGAACTCGCAGCGAGGTCCTTTTTATAAACCTGCTTTTTTATTAAGGGGCCTTATAAGATATATGTCCGGAAAATCTCGATAATGAATTTTTGGGTTGAATAGAATACCTCCCCTTCTTACTATGCGTATTAAAAAGTATTTTGTGGTTTAACGGCGCTGTCAATCGCCGGGATCACATAAGCGTTGCCGGTGTGTCGGAATTTTGTCCCGAAGGAGTTCTTTTACATGCCAGTAAATCTACTGACATGGAGCTGACGTTTTTAAGCACACTTAAAACCCATTGGTCTGGGTCAGATTTGAACCCGTGACCTTGGGATCGGTAGGCCAGCGTCTAACCAACTGAACCACCCAGAGAAGTAAAAGTAATGTTTCATTTAGCAGATTACTGTAGGCTTCAACACCCTCATTCATAGTACAATTTATACCTTTTTCCACTAGGAGAAGATTACACCAATGTTAATTTTGATTTGTGTACTTTTGCGATATTTTTTATTTCTTAGCTTAAAACTGGTATAGAGATACGGAGAAGTAAAGAAACGCTAATGGTTGCGAACGTGCTCAAAACCAATGTCATTAGATGCTTCTAATATCGCGCCTTCTTCTGTTTGACCATATAGATGTTCGAGACACACACACACACACACACACACACACACACACACACACACACACACACACACACACACACTAACGCCAGTTAATCCCCAAATGTACGTATACGATATATTAAAACTGGCTGGTTAGAAAAGTTAGAGCTGCACTCGCAAGCGTGCAAATCGGATTACCGAAACAAGCAGCAGTAAACATTGCAGGCTTCGCTTCTCATTCAGGAGGCCATGCGTAGCCCCAACTTTCACCATTACTTCAATTATAAGTATTAATTAAAACTGCAAATTGTTAATCTAATGTCTACTCCAAAAGGTCTGTAACTTTTGTCTTTTTGCTAGCAGTATAGTATTCCACCCAAAAATTCGATGCCGAGATTTCACCGGAAATATATGTTTTGAGACCCCCTGAATCCATAAAAGGTATTTTTAGAAAAAGGTCGGTGTGTGTGTCTGTCTGTGAGTCTGTGGACAACAAAACTCAAAAACGAAAAGTCGGTTAAAAACCAAAGTTGGTATTTAAGTTTAATGTCTTTCAAGAGCGCGACACGAGGATTTTGAAGAAAATACCACACCCTAAATTATCCGTTATATGGAAGATTTTTCGAAATTTTTTTTTTAAATGGCTCTAACGATTTTGATCAAAATGCCATATGTTTAAGATATTTGTATGAAAAATGAAATGTATATTATGAATTCTCTGGTTACAGCCTATGTAGTCCTGTTTACTGTAGATAACTTTTGTATAACTCGTAAATCTTAAGAGATACTCTACAAAAATATAGATCTCGCTAAAACACAATTTATGTCTGAATACATTTTTTTTTTTTTTTTGTTTGTTTGTAGAGTGAAGCATTTCGGAGATATTCCTTGTTATGTGTGTCTGTTTCGGAAAAACTAAAACTTTCGTGAAATGGAACATCGTTGCTCATTTTTTACATGCTGAGCGTGCAAAGAGAACGCGATCTCAAAGCTTTAAAAGATTTGACTATCGCACAAAGTCTACTGTATTCTAATATTCCTCTTGCACCTACAAGGAAATAAGTAATAAGATAATTTGTACAAATGTTTATCTTAACTAACACGAAGATATAGGAATAAGAGTTTGTAAGAATGGTTAGTACAAGAGTAGAGAAAGCCATGTGAGTGTAACACATCAGGATTTTGCGAGAGTAACGCGCGGCAATTGATCTTTATACGTATAGATAATATAGGAGAGTGCCTTTACAGTGTGAAGGGGAACAGGAACCAAACCCGGATCTTGTACTAAAGTAGTTCGGCAGGGTGTGTCTACGTCAGCCAAAGTTAAAATCCCGTAGATTGATTCATGACTCAGGCGCAGTCGGGATTTAATCTCCCGGCTTGCCTGCGTGGCGCTGTATTAATGAATTAACTGATGTTTTTGTTCGGATTAGTTGCCGCTATCTTCTCTGACAAGACTTGGCTTGGTATTAGCCTTGTTTCGGAAATGAAATAAACCTCCCAAACTTTAATATCCATATTCATTTCCTGCCGTTAAAGAATTCATTTAATAACTCCGTTATATCTACTTGCAAAACTCCTCCACTTAACACTGAATAAATTCTTGAAACCAATGTCTCAAATGAATACAGAAGTACGTCTATGAAAAATTGAGGTTTATGTTAACTGTGAAATGTACCAGAGAAAGAAATTCTAAAAAATGTTCGCACAACCTTGACAAACAGTGAATTTTCATCCACTGCATATTTTAACACTCGGAAAGTATTTATATATTTGTAGCGTTGTAATGTCGGCAATATATCAATGACAGTCAAGCTACCTCACACCACTGCGCGGCGAGTAAACAAGACGACAATGACCGCAGCAGAACAAAGCGATTCCACACGATTCTCACAGTCGACTACAGGGCACACGCAAATAAGCCACATAGACGCCCAGAAGTCCTTAACGCTTCTTGGCTCAAAGACACGTCCCATTCCTGGAGCTGGCCACAAAGGGCAACCTAGCCCTTTGGTGTCTATGGAAACACTAGAAGAATGAAAGGAAATCTAGATAAAAAATGACCTATTGACGAGAAAAAACCTCGAAATCCAAGACAGATTGGGCGATCGTGAACCGAATTGGGAGCTCCCAAATGCGAGACTCACTCGTTACTCGATCTGTTATACCGGGTGTTCAGATTTATTCAGCCTTTTCATCCCGCAAACCGACCACTCATGACGTCAGTACTTTGAAGCGAATTTATGGCCAGTGTCTAGGGGGTGGATGCCAACAGTTTTGAAGTCAGTTTAGTAAAATGGGAGTTATATTTTTGCAGTTGTTTATTCGTCTCGTTAACTCGCAATCTCAGTACGTATAATGCTAGACAGATAATCTTATTTCCTTGTAGATGCAAAGAGAATATTAGAATACAGTAGGCTTTGAGCGATATTCAAGTCTTCTAAAGCTTTGAGATCCCGTTCTCTTTGCACGCTTAACGTATAAAAAATGCACAACGATGTTCCATTTCACGAAAGTTTTGTTTTCCCAAACTGACACAATATCAAGGAATATCTCCAAAATGGTTCACCCTACAAGAAAATTTATCCGGACATAAATTGTGTAGTTTAGCAAGATCTACATTTTTGTATAGTAAGATTTCATCTATCTCTTAGGGTTTACGAGTTATTCAAAAGTCATCCAGAATAAATACAACTACATAGGCTATAGCCAGAAAATTCAAAATATACATTTCATTTGTCATATAAATATCTTAAACATATGACATTTGGATCAAAATCGTTAGCGGCATTTTAAAGAAAATCACAATTTTCGAAAAATTTTCCACGTAAAGGGTAGTTTAGGATGAGGCTATTTTCTTCAAAATCTTCTTGTCGCATCCCTGAAAGACATTAAACTTAAATACCAACTTTGGGTTTTAATCGACTCTTCATTTTGGAGTTATGCTGTCCATAGACTGACAGACTGATAGACTCCTTGCAGTTCGAAAGTAGCATTAAATCATGAAAATTCTGTGATCGGTGGTCACTTCCATATCGCGTGCAAAGAATGCATAAAATATCGGAGTGAAAAATAGCTTTACACCACCGCAGTACATTAATACCTTTACAAAGTCGGAGGCACAGGCATTCCAAGGTTCATTTCCTCAGCTATCCTTTGAGAACTACTAATGACGTTATTAAAGCTCAATGTAGGTAAGGGCCGAATAAATAACACACCTAAGTGTGTGTAATTCTGAGTAGAGACAGAAACAAGGAACAACGTGACACTTCGATATCACACCGTGCTATAGTATTTTGACGTGGACTGTACAAAAGCAGGAAAATAAACCCAAGGATCAGAGGTTGTAAACATCCCCTTCTATTTCCTGAACCACGTGCAGGATATTTCAATAGCAAATATGTGACAGTAATGCTGAAGTGACGGAAATATTTGAACTCAAGTACGACGCATTCAAGCTGATGTCCTTCCTTTGTTCACGCTTTTGGGGTCGCGTTGAACAATAGGTCGAGAGGGGTCATAGTTCGAGTTATTATGGTGCACATGTTGCTTGGCTTTTCACCGCTGCAGAATGAGGATAATCTTAGGAAATGTGGACTGGAAATATTATTGCGTAATAAGAAAATGCAGGGTACTGAAATATCTGATGATCACATGACCTGCTGTGCTCATTCTTGTACCAACTAGTCCTAAAAACGCCTATTCTTCAATTTTATCATGTTAATCGAGATTTGTAGAAATTGTGTTATTAGATTTTTCCTCTAGGTATAATGGAAATAGGGGAATAACATGGGCTTAAGCCATATTAAAATATTTTAAGTGCTGGTCGTCATGGATTTAAGATTCTGTGCTCTTTCTATGCCCCAAGAGGAGATAAAAGGCTGTTATGCTCTGGTCTGCTCAAGTTAATTTCCAAATGTTTCGTCCACAACTGTGGCAGACATCTTCAGGGGCGCTACGTAAACTTCTACGAAGAAACTATGACCCCGTCACTGAAAATGCCCGCCGTAGTTGTGAACGAAACATTTGGAATCTAACTCCAGCAGAGCACGGTATAACAGCCCGGAAATAACTTCAAGTTATAATCCCTAGCTAGTTTGGAATAGGCATGGGCACGAGAGGACAGGTAAAGACTGAACTTGCCTTACCTACTCAACATTGTCTTGTCGCGTGACAAAGGTTGTTTGTACACAACACGTGCAGTGGTGGCTTCGTTCCACTTGCGTAATAGTAACAATTTCTACACTGTTACTAACTACCCAGAGAATTCAAGATAGCATTTCACTTTTGATGAAAAATCTAAAACATATGGCATTTTGATTAAAATCGCTGGGTAATTTTTGAGAAAATAACAATTATTGAAATTTTCCATTTTTAAGGGTAGTTTGTGGTAGAGGAACTCTTATAAATGTTGTTGTCGCATCACTTGATGACTCTTCTGCTCTCTGCTCACTGACACACACACACACACAAAGAGAGAGAGAGAGATAAATGCACATACAACTGTGTCGCACTCACTGACACACTGACCGACTCACATCTGGAACTCTAACTCTCAGGTGTTTCTCGCCTCCTTATACGATGTACACAGAAATTTCTCGAAGACTCCGGGTAAAACCCCTTTTGGTTCTGCCGCTAAATTGTTGTCAGTCACGGTTACACAAATAGTCGCGCTGATCAGCCAGACCTTGGGCCAACCTGGTAAATGGTGAGAAGTAGCTTAGCCGCGCCCGTTGTTTGTTTTGCGCCGCGCCCGGCCTCACAATACTAAGTTACCAGGTATAAAAATAATACCAGTTATAACCGTAATATCCTCTATAATTGGCAAAGCGTAAGGTATATACAAAATATTCCAATCCTGTTCAATAACACAATTGTTTCAAATGACACTTTAGTGGCATTAGCCGTTTCAGAGATATTCGCTATTAGAGATGTGAATTCTTTAATGCGTGTTTTATTGTAACACATGCTAAGAGAATAACGGTCTAAGTCTTTTGCGTCAACGTCTAAGCTCATATCGATGTATTTTCCTTTGTAACAATAGCTAATCGGCAATGATGTTCACTTGTTTACTATTTGCGTAATTTTGGGTTTGTTTAGGTTGTCTTTTATTTATTCCTCACATGCAGTTACGCTCTTAGTAACAATTCTATACCCTAGGGAATCCAGAACAGCAAGACGTGGAGGATTACGAACGCGCCTAAGCCCTCTTGTGCGCGCTGTGATAAATTTAGTGAAAGCACATACACACAGTTACCACGAGGACAACATATAGGCCCAAATAAAATAACAATCGAGTGCAGGTGTTGGGTGCGCCATAGTCGTTAACCTTACGTACCACTGCAGCAGGCAAACAATTGAATCGCGAAGACGGGACACGTAGCCAGAGCTACTTCTAATGCAGGGCGACAAGACACGTAGCGACGTACCGGGTTCACGTAGGGCGTCCACAGGCGTCGTCGCCACTTCTTCATTTCCTTCTCATTTTTATTGAGACGTGCTATCGGAGATTGGCAACGCAAAACAACGTCCCTCTAAATCGTGTTATGGGGCTGCCAGGTCATCCGAAGTGGCAAAACCTTCTTCTCCAGCATGTCGAGAAGGCAGCTAGCTACATGCTCCAGATTTTAATACCTTGGGTGCCACTCTTTATTAAAGTTCACCTCACAGCCATGGAAAGAATAACCTGCACTCACATGACTTCCTCTACTCTTGTACTAACCATTCTTACAAACTTATTACTATATGTTTTGGGACCCCCTGAATACAAAAAAGCATTTATAGAAAAACGTCCGTGTGTGTGTGTGTGTGTTTGTGTGTGTGTGTTTGTGTGTGTGTGTGTGTCAGTCTGTAGACAGCATAACTCAAAAACGAAAAGTAGCTTAAAAACCGAAGTTGGTATTTAAGTTTAATGTCTTTTAAGGATGGGACACGAAGATTTTGAAGAAAACAGCCCCACCCTAAACTACCCTTCACAAGGAAATTTTTTCGAAATTTTGATTTTCTTGAAAATGGCTCTAACGATTTTGATTAAAATGTCATATGTTTAAGATATTTCTATGACAAATAAAATGTATATCTTGAATTTTCTGGCTATAGCCCGTGTAGTCGTATTTACTCTGGACGACTTTTGCATAGCTTGTAAACCGTAAGAGATAGACCAAATCATACTATACAAAAAAATGTAGATCTTGCTAAAATACACAATTTATGTCACAATAACTTTTCTTGTTGCGTGAACCGTTTCGGAGATATTCCTTGTTATGTGTGTGAGTTTCGGAAGACTTAAAACTTTCGTGAAATGGAACATCGTTGTTCATTTTTTTATGTTAAGTGTGCAAAGAGAACGGGATGTCATTGCTATAAAAGATTTGACTATCACACAAAGTCTACTGTATTCTAATATTCCCCTTGCACCTACAAGGAAATAAGCAATAAGATAATTTCTACAAATGTTTATCTCAACTAACAGGAAGAATATATAGGAATGAGAGTTTGTAAGAACGGTTAGTACAAGATTAGAGAAAGTTATATGAGTGCAACACAGACTTTCATAGTAAGATTTGGTCTATCTTTTACGGTTCTTTCAAAAGTCATCCAGAGTAAACAGGACTACAGAAATGACAGCCAAAATGTTAAAATATACATTTTATTTTCATAAAAATATCTTAAACATATGTAATTTTAATCAAAATCGTTAGTCAATTTCAAGAAAATCAAAATTTTCGAAAAATTTGCCATGTAAAGGGTAGTTTAGGTTGGACGAATTTTCTTCAAAGTCTTCGTGTCGCATCCTTGAGAGACATTAAACTTCGTTTTTGAATTATAGTGTCTGATAGACACACACACACACACACACACACACACACACACACACACACACACACACACACACACACACACACACACACACACACACGGACCTTTTCCTAAAATGGTTGTTCTTTTTCAAGGGGCTTCAAAACATATATTTCCGGTGAAATCTCGACATCGAATTTTTGGGTGGAATACAATACTTCCTCTACTTACTAATAAATAAAAAGAACTTATTAATAGAGAAAGTAAAAATGATTGTTCTATATTTTATTTCCAATGAAATTTTGATGTTTAATTTTTGGTGGAATGTAGTAATCCCCTATTTATTATATCTATTAGAGAAAGTAATATGGTTTACAGTTTGTAGAAGAGTGGGCAGAGAGAGTCATATAAGATAAATTCGACAGTATAAGTATGTTGTAGTACTGATGTTTGCAGGAGTGCAGTGTGACGTGGTAATTGGTATGCGCTGCTGTGGGGAGTTCAGTGTCGCGTAATAGGAGATAATCATTTCTGTAAGCGATGCGATGCGATGATGTAATGTTTACTTGGGGGATTACTCGTGATGCGAGAAGAGCTAGTACCGCTCAGTTTCTTGCTTAACTCAACCCACAACGTTTTGCGCAATGCTGTTTTAATATTTTGGGGCACAAAGCGTTCCGGGAGAAGGTAGGTGAGGTGTTATTTATGGGTCTCCGGGTGACGCGTGTGGTATGCGCGTCGGGACGCCCCTCTAATGGATATGGCCCAGTTTCTTTTTCCTTTTAGACCATCCCCTCTCTCCTTTCTAGGAGTTCTACATTTTGAGCCAACTGCACTGTGGCATCGTTGAAATCACTGCATACGTTTGATGTTTAAGTCAAAACATTTGTGCATAGTTTGTCCTTAAACTTTTAAATAATGATTTTTAAATTTAATTAACAAAGCCAAAATTCCCTTGCGACATAGTTTGGTTAACGGGAAACCAAACATACAAATCTGATGTGCTACACTCACATGGCTTTCTCTTCTCTTGTACTAACCATTCTTACAAACTCTTATTCCTATATCTTCTTCGTGTTAGTTAAGATAAACATTTGTAGAAATTGTCTTATTATTTCCTTATAGGTGCAAGGGGGATATTAGAATACAGTAGGCTTTATGCGATAGTCAAATATTATTAAAGCTTTGAGATTCCGTTCTCTTTGCAGTAAAAATGCATTTGGAAATTGAAAGAGAATGAAATTTCAAATACGTCACTTAGCGACCAGTCTTAATACATTTTACTGCTGCTTAAACCCTACTGTATTCCCGTATTTCTGTTACAGCTACAAGAAAATATGCAATAGCTTAATTTCTGCGAATGTTTATCTCGATTAAGATGATGTAGATATAGGAATAAGAGTTTATAAGAATACTTTTAACAAGTGTAGAGAAAGTCATGTGAGTACAACATAGATTTATTTTCTCCGCCAATACATAGTAGCTATAGGGGGTATTGTGTTCGAGATATCACCGGAAATACATGTTTTGGTTACCCTGAACGCAAACAAAAAGGCGCAGTTTCAGAAAGAGATGTATGTTAACCACTACGCCATATGTAAATTTTAAGTTATCCTCAGTGGTGTAGGTGCTGGGGTTTAGTCCCCGAAACCTCTGGTTCAAACCCGGTGACGGAGAAGTATTTTTTGGAGCATAAATATTTCTAGCATGGCTTCCTTCAATGATATAGAAGCATCTAAACAAACTTTACACCCGGAGTAGTATGGGGACGCTGAGAAGGTTAATCACCGTTGATAAAGGGTAGATCTGAATAAGGCACAAAATTTATGTCAAGCTGTTCATAGAAAGTTCATGGCAGTTCCATATTTTATTCGTCATGCAAAAATGTTAAATAAGCTTTTATTAATAACTCCAAAGAAAAACATACTACTAAATAATTAAAAGTTCCCATGTTGTAGTTTTGGATAAGTGGATTATTCAAATACTGCTATGGTCTCTTCTAAAGATGCTGAGATTAGGTACCAAGTTTGAAATTTATCCAAGTTGTTGACAGAATCACTATTCTAACACAAATAAATATTTCAGATCAAAAGGGGATATTATATGAAATATTTATAAACCTTTGCTTTGCATTTAATAATTCTACTTAGTATAGAGGCTACATAGAAATAAAAATGAGTACTCACAATTTTATTCTAAAACTCAGTAAAAAATTCACTATCTAAAATTCGTAATCAATTCAAATACTTATTATTGTGTTTACAGAAATGTTTAATTATTATACTCATAAAAAGTAGTCCTTTTTAATACTTCAACTCTTCGGAAGCAACACAAATGCTCTTGTGAATCAGGAGAGGTATGGTTAACCACAGAAACTAATAGAAGCGAAGCATAACGCCTGACCTGCTCTGTACAGGCAACACTGCACTACAGGACTGTCAGAGAAGTTGCCACCGCAAATCGTTGAAGGCGAAATGTAACCTCTTTTTCAGCTGGGCAAGAGACTGAACGCACATCAAGGATAGATATTATTCAAATCTGCTCGAAAGCATTCTATCAACCACATTAATTGAGAAAAATAGTTATTTTTTAATCTGAAGGAAAAAATTAAGACACACTACTTATCATTCTTCCACGAATTACTAATAATAAGGAAATATCTTCATACCAAAAATTCTGTATCAAGATTTTACAGGGAATATCTCCTTTTTTCTCCCCTAATCAAAATAAAAATGTTTAGAAAAATTGTCGTGCTACCTTAAAAAATATAACATCAAGATTTTAAAGAAAATCCCCGCATTGCAACAGAGAACGTTTGTAAATTTATTATTTTCTCAAAAACACATTAGCCATTTTGATTAAAATACCTGACGAAATCTGTATCGTGACTTTTCTTGGAACAGACAGATAGAATCACATGAAGTGAACTGGAAAACGTTAGCAAAAAGACGAATAAACACTACACAATAAACGCAGGTGTGTTTAAATCATAAGTGATTTAAAATGTGCTTTTTGCAGCACTAGCCGTTTCCAAGGTATGCCTAATTATTTATTTGAAATCTTCGACATTGCGGTTCTTTAATTCGGTTGTTTTTAATGAATTTGAAGGTTATCGAATAGTCTCTTCCCTCCTAACTCATACACAGAAATGTGTAATGCAAGTTTTGAAAGCTACGTTAATACAGCACTCTTTATAGAAGGCACATATAAATAATCAATAGTGCATAATATTCTCAACATTATTTTCAACTGACCTTGCATACATTACTATTGGATGCACTGAGAGGATGAAGGTTAGTATTAAATGTTCGCCAGTCGCAATCTCCTAGATCAGCAACCGACCTTAGCACGCACACTTCCTTCCAGGTGCTTGAAATATCCTTCAAATTGCAACAAAACCCGCTGGCACAATTTAAATGACATTTGCACGCGCCCATTGCTTTAGCAGGGTTAGTACTGCCCACAACCGTCATATTGCACTGTAGATCTTGGGATAAGATCGTAGGGGGAATGTATAGACTCAGTGGCGGAATGGCTACTCACAAAAAACTAGGAATAGAAGCTGCCGACAAACATCATGTTGCGCTGTAGATCTTGGGATAAGATCGTAGGGGGAATATATAGACTCAGTGGCGGAATGGCTACTCACAAAAAACTAGGAATAGAAGCTGCCCACAACCGTCATATCGCACTGCAGATCTTGCGATAAGATCGTAGGGGGAATGTATAGACTCAGTGGCGGAATGGCTACTCACAAAAAACTAGGAATAGGAGCTGCCGACAAACATCATATTGCACTGTAGATCTTGGGATAAGATCGTAGGGGAATGTATAGACTCAGTGGCGGAATGGCTACTCACAAAAAACTAGGAATAGGAGCTGTCGACAAACATCATACTGCACTGTAGATCTTGTGATAAGATCGTAGGGAGAATGTATAGACTCAGTGGCGGAATGGCTACTCACAAAAAACTAGAAATAGGAGCTGCCGACAAACATCATATTGCGCTGTAGGTCTTGTGATAAGATCGTAGGGGTAATGTATAGACTCAGTGGCGGAATGGCTACTCACAAAAAACTAGGAATAGAAGCTGCCGACCAACATCATATTGCGCTGTAGGTCTTGTGATAAGATCGTAGGGGTAATGTATAGACTCAGTGGTGGAATGGCTACTCACAAAAAACTAGAAATAGGAGCTGCCGACAAACATCATATTGCGCTGTAGATCTTGGGATAAGATCGTAGGGGTAATGTATAGACTCAGTGGTGGAATGGCTACTCACAAAAAACTAGGAATAGAAGCTGCCGACAAACATCATATTGCACTGTAGATCTTATGATAAGATCGTAGGGGTAATGTATAGACTCAGAGGTGGAATGGCTACTCACAAAAAAATAGAAATAGGAGCTGCCGACAAACATCATATTGCGCTGTAGATCTTGTGATAAGATCGTAGGGGAATGTATAGACTCAGTGGCGGAATGGCTACTCACAAAAAACTAGAAATAGGAGCTGCCGACAAACATCATATTGCGCTGTAGGTCTTGGGATAAGATCGTAGGGGTAATGTATAGACTCAGTGGCGGAATGGCTACTCACAAAAAACTAGAAATAGGAGCTGCCGACAAACATCATATTGCGCTGTAGATCTTGGGATAAGATCGTAGGGGTAATGTATAGACTCAGTGGCGGAATGGCTACTCACAAAAAACTAGAAATAGGAGCTGCCGACAAACATCATATTGCGCTGTAGATCTTGTGATAAGATCGTAGGGGAATGTATAGACTCAGTGGCGGAATGGCTACTCACAAAAAACTAGAAATAGGAGCTGCCGACAAACATCATATTGCGCTGTAGATCTTGTGATAAGATCGTAGGGGTAATGTATAGACTCAGTGGTGGAATGGCTACTCACAAAAAACTAGAAATAGGAGCTGCCGACAAAGATCATATTGCGCTGTAGGTCTTGTGATAAGATCGTAGGGGTAATGTATAGACTCAGTGGCGGAATGGCTACTCACAAAAAACTAGGAATAGAAGCTGCCGACAAACATCATATTGCGCTGTAGGTCTTGGGATTAGATCGTAGGGGGAATGTATAAACTCAGTGGCGGAATGGCTACTCACAAAAAACCAGGAATAGAAGCTGCCGACAAACATCATATTGCACTGTAGATCTTGGGATAAGATCGTAGGGGGATTGTAGAGGTTCAGTGGTGGAATGGCTACTCAAACTACAAGTTGCCGACAACCGTCATATTACATTATAGCCACTGTGATAAGATGGTTGGGGGATTGTAGAGGTTCAGTGGTGGTATGGCTACTCAAACTGCAAGTTGCCGACAACCGTCATATTACATTATAGACATTGTGATAAGATGGTAGGGGGATTGTAGAGGTTCAGTGGTGGAATGGCTACTCAAACTACAAGTTGCCGACAACCGTCATATTACATTATAGACATTGTGATAAGATGGTAGGGGGATTGTAGAGGTTCAGTGGTGGAATGGCTACTCAAACTAGAAGCTGCCCACAACCGTCATATTACATTATAGATATTGCGATAAGATGGTAGTGGGAGTGTACAGGTTCAGGGTGGAATTGGTACTCAAACCACCTGCGAATCACAAACGTCATATTGTACTCTAGAATTTGCATGAGATATCACGGGGAATATATAGCTTATTCTTCTCTCCACTTCACCACGATCCCGGTAACTTTTGTAAAAATGGTTTAGCTATATATTTGCTGGTGCTTACAGTGCAAAAATGGCAATGCACGAATAGAGAATAGCAATAGTCAAATGGTTTAGGAGTTGCTCGCTCTTGACTGGTTTGTAATTTTGTTCTCTGCGCATGGCCGGAAGAAGGAAAAAAACAATAGAATTTTCCAGTTGAAAAGGTATAATGTATGAATAAGTCAAACCTATGAGCACAAATATATCGGAAATGGTTAATGTATTTTAATTAAAATCGCTATACCCATTTAAAGAAACTCTGAAGATTTTAAAAACGTTTTCCGTGTTATATGTGTTTAGGGTGAGGGATTATTTTGAAAATCTTCGTGTTGCATCTTTGTGGGATGATGAGTGAATTTAAATAACAAATTTGGTTTATACGGACTTTCCGTTTCTGGGTTATGCTATTCACAGCCAGGCTCACAAGAGCGCGAGCTCCCCCCCCTCTCTCTCTCTCGCTTACGCACACATACAGGTAATTTTCTCAAAATGCGCTTTTTAGGTTCAGGGTACCTCAAAACACATATTTCAGATGAAATCTCGTCGTCGAATTTTTACGCTATACAGCATTTCTAGAACTTGAAATACTTTGGTGGGCGATTAACTAAGTCGGACATTCCGTCGATGGGTCGCATCTTTTTTACATGAATTTCGGTGGATTTACAGTCCATTCTTACTTTCTCTACTGGTAAGTGGAAGCAAGTTTTGTATTCCACCCAAAAATTCGATGTCGAGATTTCATCGGAAATATACGTTTTGAGAACCCCTGAATCCAAAAAAAAAAAAAAAATGTGTGTCACTCTATGTGTCTGTCAGTCTGTGGACAGCAAACTCAAAAACGAAAAGTCGGTGAAAAACCAAAGTTGGTATTTAAGCTCAATGCCTTTCAAGGATGCAACACGAAGATTTCGAAGAAAATAGTCCCACCCTAAACTACCCTTTACACGGACAATTTTTCGAAAATTTTGATTTTCTTGAAAATGGCTAACGATTTGGATTAATATGTCATAAGTTTAAGATATTTTTATGACAAATGAAATATATATTTTGAATTTGCTAGCTATAGCCTATGTAGTCCTGTTTACTGTTGATGACTTTTGAATAACTCGAAAATCGTAAGAGATAGACAAAATCTTATTGTACAAGAAATGTAGATCTTGATAAAACACAATTTATGTCTGAATAAATTTTCTTGTAACGTGAACCATTTCGGAGATATTCCTTGTTATTTGTGCCAGTTTCGGAAAACAAAACTTTCGTGAAATTGAACATCATTGTTCATTTTTTTATATGTTAAGCGTGCAAAGAGAACAGAATCTCAAAGCTTTAAAATATTTTACTATCGCACAAAGCCTACTGTATTCTAATATTCCCCTTGCACCTACCAGGAAATACGGAGTAAGATAACTTTTACAACTAACACGAAGAAGATATAGGAATAAGAGTTTGTAAAAATGATTACCACAAGAGTAGAGAAAGTCAAGTGACTGCAACACATCAGATTTTTATAAATAGCCGGAGCTTTACTAAGCTATAAGGGTTAAAGAAAACGATTCATCATAAAAAATCCCTTAGTTTATTGTCCAATAATGTCACATAGTGGTTCATCTTGCCTGAGTGTTTGCATGGTTTGCATCTCTGAATTCTGTTTTTGCAGAAACGTTGCAACAAGGCAGATGTATGTTTTAGAAATAAATTTCTGTTACTTGGACAGCTGGCCAAAGTAAGAAGGCCCTTTATTTTCTGTGTGTGCCATACACACCTGTTTTCCTACTCCAGCTCTCGTTGTTAACACGGTTAGAACACAGCTCGTACATCTTCCATACAACCCATGTTTCGTGCAAACCAACATGTGGCGTTCTTTACCGACCGATCATCCTGAGCCAGTGTAAACACGACGGATGTAAATCGAAGCCTACTTTATGACTGTTTTCAGCCTAAACACGACCGCATATGGCGTACACGCTTGCCAAACTCCGCGGTGGAAATATTCCTAAATTTCCAAAGCCCTAACACATTTCACGCGTTTACACAAACTGCTGAGGTTTCACAAACCATTAAATTGTAATTTTACTTTCCCTACTGTATACTTACAGTAAACAGGAGGTTTTATTACGTCGAGAAGCTGGGCACCAAAATTGCACGGAAAATATAGATTTTCAGGCTTCTTGAATAAAAAGTATAAAGTTTACGGGTACGCGTATCTCTCTGATATTCTTACAAACACTTATGCCAATATCATCTTCAAGTTAATCGAAAGGAGATTTTGCAGAAATTACCTTATTGCTAATTTTCTTGCAGGGGCAAGGGGAATATGGGAATGCAGCAGGTTTTGGGCGACAGTCAAATCTTTTAAAATTTTAAGATTCCGCTCTTTGTACGGCTCGTATATATATAAAAAAAAGAATAACGATCTTCCATTTGACGAAAGTATTCCAGAACTCACACAAATGATTCACTCTACAAAAAATCTATTTGGTGAAAATTGATCTACATCTTTGTACAACAAGATTTTGTCTATCTCTTATGGTTTACGAGTTATTCAAAGTCATCCAGACTAAACAGGATTACATGTGCCATAGCTAGAAAATTTAAAGGATACATCTCATTTGTCATAAAATATGACATTTTATTCAAAATTGTTACAGCCATTTTTGAGAAAATCAAAATTTTCGGAAACATTTTCCATGTAAAGGGTAGTTTAGGGTGGAAGAATTTTCTTCAAGCTCTTCCTGTCGCATCCTTAAAAGACATTAAACTTAAGAACCAAGTTTGGTTTTGAACCCAGTTTTCTTTTCTGAGTTATGCTGTCCACACAGACAGATACAAAATACATACACACGGACTTTTTTCTGAAATGCTTTTTTTAGATTCAGGGTGTCTCAAAACATAGATTTCCAGTGAAATATCAAATTAAACAAGCAGGTAATTTTAAGTAAATGCTACTGCCCAAAAATGTTGATCTAAGTTGTATTTCTTAACTGCGTCGGCGTTAAGGAAGGGAAATAAAGCCAGTACTCCACTGTCACACTTTTATACGTAACAGAACACCAGCTTTGGTAGAGAGGCCTTTAAGAAAACCTACTTTAACGAGGACGCTAAGAACCATGTGGGTTAAAGAGCGTCCATAAACAAAACAAAATTTAACACTCTATTTATGAATGATTTGGTATATATGCCACTGTTCTTCTAATTCCTGAGCCCACTTATATATCCCTGTCACAGGCGCCTTAAAGGAGGTAATTCAAATAGGCATGACTGTTGCAGGACACATGAAATGGAATGTTCATTCATTGAAGGCCAAAGGTCAGGAATTTAATCCCAGCGACTTCAATCAAATGTGGCTATAGTAAAGGATGGGGAGAGCCCACGTAAAATAACCAGTGCCATGGTACGTGTGGATAATGATTGGATTACATTAGACTACAGTGGTAAAGGAAACTGCAATAAACTGAAACAAAAACATGATATAAACAGCTACCAATATATTAATATACCTAGTATTTTTAGATCCAAGGCACTAACTTCAAACCAGACACAAAGCCAGTATGGCGTTTTTCACAACGAACTCTAAAGTTCTTTCTTAACGCTACGCAGAAAAACTTCCAAAAACGTGATATCGGAATTATTGGCTGGTAAGGTTAATACTTTTATAGACAACTGATGGAGTATAGACAAATGTTTACAATAAAAGGCTTCGATATGTTAAAGCCAATGCATAATGCGAGTATAAGAGGCACGAACAAGAAATCCACTAGATCAAGATTAGCATGTGTGCCAGTTCCACAAATTGGAAAAAGGAAAGAATTCTTAGAATTTAACAAGTCACACAAAAATAAGAAGCTTAAAAACGAAGAGGCGGTCAAATACCAAACTCGGTATTTAAGTTGAGCACCTTCCAAGGATGGTAAGAAGATTTTTAAAAAATCGTCACCCCAAACTATCCTTAGCGTAAGGCATTTTTCAAAAATTTGACTTTCTTAAAAACGTCTGCAACTATTTTATTAAGACAAAAGTTGCTTAGCATACTGTAGAATTGCTCACTTTTCAGTTATTTCTTTTAATATACAATCGACGATGGCCTCAATTAGCATAAATTATCACAAGTTTATCACTAAAACCTTATTTGTAATCAACTTTCTCAACCTGACATCATGCCAAGGAGCATTCGATTTTGGATGCTTCCCAAACATAAGCTCGAAGCATAGTCACAACACTCATGACAAATGAAATTTAGGATTTCTTGAACTTTCTGGCAATACTCACAGAATTCGTTCTGAATTACTTTGGTACCATAAGAGATAGATAAAATCTTCTGCACAAATATACGGAGCTTGTTGAAGCATTTAATTTATGTACACTAAATAAATTTTAAAGAGTTAAACATATCAAGATATTCCTTGTTATTGGTTAGAATTTTACATTTATGTTATCAAATCAAGAGTCACTTTCTATCCTTCTATTCTTTTGTTAAACTTTCTTTTTCTCATGCTCATTAAATTTCAAAGCCATCAAATTGCGACTAGCTCTTAAACATTTGACAATCACCTAAGCCTACTATATTCCCATACTGCATTGCAGCTACAAGGGAATATCTAATAAAGTTATTTTACACATATTTATCCACGTTAATGCAAAGTAGATAAAAGAGTGAACCTTTTAAGAACAGTTTGTTGAAGAATGCCCATGTATTTCGTATCTCCAGTGAAATGCCTGGTAGTAGAGAAAGTAACAACACTTCTGAAAGAGAAAACGTGTGAATATAAGACTTTTTATAATTTTATTGGTGATATAATTTACAAACAGGATCTCGTGTTCCACGTAACTTTATGCTGGAAATACATTTCTCATACTTGTTGAAATATGTATGCAAATCTTGACTTCAGTTGTGTGAAGGGAACACATAAATAGAGCCTTTTTCTTCACAAATATTCAGTGGTTATTCAACCCGAGTAATAGTTTATGGCAGAAAGACTTGTATTTTCGATATTTATCTCCCTAAAGCTTATCAGACAACCACATAAAGCTTAAAACACATGTGTTCCCTTTTGGGCGGTTCCACACGTTATCTATGACCCTAAAAATTATCATTTATAAAATAAATATCTTGAAGCAATCGCGAGCAATTTCTCGCGTGCTGCCTGCCCTCTGGCGAGAGAAATACAAACCGCCAAATGACATTCGACAGGCGAAGTCCGCATCAACATAAATAACTGCCTTTTTCTTTTTCCTGGGTGTGAGAACTGCCACCCTTTGCATACGAAAATTACCTTCTAGTGTTCGTTAGGAATGCAGACAAGAAAACAAATGAAATCCGGCATTCTGTTTCTAAGGGAATGTAACATGACGTGAAAGCTAAAGAGGCAAGCTAGTAGGAAAATGTCCAATTGAGATGTGCAAAGGAAGGTTAAATAAAAGCTAATGCAAGGAGACTGCAGGATCACAAGGAGTAAATAGAGTTTTCTCCACCCTTACGTGTCTAGAAGCATGAGTAAATAGTATACAGTTGCAGGCAAGTTTACTTACTATAGTTGCCTTAACTGTTGTACAATTGGGGACATAGATGATCTGGAATATATAGCTCAGACTCACTTGTTCATCACCTCAGGAGTACCAGTAGTGCTAGAGGTATGAAGCGCCTGCACCACGCTGTACCTTCAGTTCGTCCCGTGACGTGGCTATACCCTCAGCAAATCTCAAGATTTTGTCACACCTCTTATATTCCTTCAACGTTATGTTCTAGAAGGTTTATAAAGAGTTTGGGAGATATTAAATCTCCTTGTATCACTCTTATTTTTAGTTTAAACTCCTTCCTCTAAATCTATTCACACTATAACACCTGAATATAGTTTTTGCAAGGTCCTGATGTATTTCTCTTCTGAACTTAGGTTTTGTAATACCGCTATTAACGGTATTAGTTCTACACTATCGAATGAATATACTAAAGCAATACATGCTATAATTGATAGAAACTGCATTATATCTAAAAACACACCTTTGAGGTCCCCAAATAAAAAAAAAAAAAAAAAAAAAAAAAAAAGTAAACTTCATATTTGAGCTCACCATTTTTCAAATACACGATACGAACATTTTTAAGAAAATACCCCTCGCCCCATTATTACCCTTAACATGGTTAAAATGGCTAACAAGTTTGGTTAAATTGCCATATGTTTAAGATACACTCATGAAAAATCAAATGTATATGGGAAGAGTCTTTGAAGTTCTCTCCATCCTGAATGACTACTATATAACTAATAAACCATAAGACATAGGCAAAAAGAAAAAGTGTAGACGATTTAACTTATATTAAATATATGTAGGTGTTCCTTTTGGTTAGTTTAACTTTGCGACACGTATGCTTTTATCAAATAGGAAGTCGCTATTCACTATCTTCTCCTCCTGACCGTGCAAGTAGAGCATACTTCAAAGTCGTTATACATTGTCCAGATCTTAAAAAATTGATTATCGATTAAGCTCACCGTATTCCCCTCTTCCTATTTCTATAAATGTCGATCTCGATTAATATGAAGTAAATAGAAGAATAAACAGTTGTAGCACTAGTTTGTACAAGAGTGAGTAGAAAAACTCACGTGAGCACAACACACAGATATTTTAAAGGAGAACATAGACTGCTAGTAGTTAAGCACGTGTTTCACATTTCGCTATAGCCAGGGATCACATAGAGGTGGCGTTACAGGGGGCCGAGACTTGTATGGGCGTATCCCTGGATCCTACACGTGCCTTAGGAATACAGCAACTACATACAAGAACAATGTTGCCAAGTCAATTTGAAATTCCGCCAAGAAAATGTTGCTGTTTTGTTGTTGAGGGCGAACGGATCCTTTAAGATATCAGTTCTTACGAGCAAACTGCCCCGGGAAGAATCCACTTAATGCTTTTTTCGGCTGCTAAAGCTCTGAAGAAATCTCCGTCGACAAAACTTCTGACCATTCTCCGCTCAAACAACACTTAATTGTCTTGGTAGATGTTAAAGGCAACAGACCCTTCAAATATCAGTTATATTTACTTTATTTCTGTGTTCACGGTGAAGGAAATTGTAAATATTAGTATTAAGTAAATATTTTATGTTATTAAATTGCAGATAAATCACTATTATGTATTGTAACTTTGGTATTAATCGAAACACAGGAGAGAAACGATAAGTAAAACTGGGTCCTTTTTCAACACTCTGAGTGATGTAACTGATTTGTACTCTCCTGCATTATTACTTCAAAAACATATTTCCATTGCTGCAAAAGCAAACGGCCACAGTATTGTTATGTATATTGAATGTAATTCAAAACTGGGCTATGGCATAGTTTTTTCAGCCTCATTCTACCTTTCCAACCCTACAGACATGTTAATTTAGTCAAATCGTTTCCATGTAAAGGGTAGTTTGGATATCTAGGCTGATCCCATAAAAAAGTATTTGAAGTAAATTACGCGTTTTTACATTTTTTGATAAGGGTGCGTTCGTCTATCTCTTATAGTTTACAAGTTATACAAACTTGCTTCTTTCAAAAGTTATTCGCAGACAACAGTGGGAGCGCCAGGTGCAATGCGCTGAGTGGAAGTGACGTGTGGCCTTCAATCGAGCAAAGTAGCCCGACTTTGTCCGAGTAATACCGAGCAGCTTTGGTTTGCTAACTTAGGTTACCTCTACTGTAACGTCTTGGTCTCGAATCTTCAGAGAATGAACCGCCCGGAAGAAGAGGCCGCATCGGTCGTATCTTAAGTTAAGTGAAAGTGACCATTGGAAACAGTGACAGCTGTAGTTACATGAGCCTCAAAAATGCCTTGGGGTTAAATTTCCATAATAAACACTTTAATGAATTACAACACTTGCTTTATCTAATTAAAGTGTAGAGAAAATAATACAACACAATTCTTCTAATTCCAAACACTTAACGTAAGTAGCAAATATTATCAAAATCAACTATAAAAGACTCACAGTTCGGAAGTTAGAAGAAACAACTTTGACCGCTTACCTGCAAAAACAAGAAAGAATTATTTTGGTACAAGTGGGGGAAAATTTTATTATATTTTATCTACTTGCCGTAAAGCTTACTTTAACACTTAAGAGACACCTTCACGTTGGGGAGAAAAATTTACATTTTTAGTAGAATATTTAAAAAATGTTTGTTGATTGGCATAAGAAGCAAGGAATATTTAGAGTACCAACACTTAAAAATATTTTTGGGTGAGCATAAAAAATTCAACATTGAAAATTTCATTTTTTCTTTCAAATTCTGTAGCTTCCAAACAAAATATAGATATTTAAGACTTTGATACACCAATTTGCCTCTCTGAACATGCAAAATGATTTCAACCTTAAACTCACTGTTTAAAAAGTTGTGAATTTTGAAATTCAAAATTCATCTTTCTACCTACTGAATTTTTGTTTAAATAGCTAAACAGTTGTGACTTATGTTAAGACTATACCGTGCATAATGTTAAGGCATCTCCTTGGGATTGAAAAACGTAAAAATGTTGAAAACTTTAATTTCGAGAAATATTGAAAAGGAATTTCTGCAATGTTATGTGCCCAGGTTAATCTGATTCTATAAATTACGTTAAAACACACCTCTGGTGACAATTAGCATGCAAACTATACATTTGGTTAAAACTGGGGCTATTATGACACAAAAATTAAAATTAAAAATTTCGTTAGCTATATTTACTTCAATAATTTTCAATATTTAACTTTATTATTTAGAAATGTGTAATTTATCGATTTCTTTACTTAATACTTGAGCGTTCACAACACTCTGTGCTAAACCATTCTCTCCACTGTGCGTGGGTGTCGTTGAGAAAATAGTGCCGGCAGAGGCACGGTAAAAGCTTTGTCTTTCTAGCAGATAGCATATTCAAAGCGTATCCGACAAGTACCACCGGTTCGAAAAAAAGGCGTAACATATTTTTTTATATAACAACATATATTTGTGCATGAAATAACACTGCTTAACTTATTTTTCGACATAGTTGCCACCATTGTTCAGATGAGGAATAAACTTTTCTATTGCTACGCTTCCGTGGGAAATTGAAATCGATTTGAGTCCAATCCCATTCTCAGTAAGATTGGCGTTTACATGTTGAATTCAATTCGGAATGACATCGATTTGGATACGCAAGGCTTCGGCATTAATAACTATTTGTTACTTCGTTTATGTTGGCGAACCAGTAAAGTATATATTTTTGGGCATTTTAACGTTTTGAGGTTAATAAATGTGTTTGAGAAGTCTATATTGAGATATTATATAAACACTAGAAGTGGCTTTGTTCTTGTGTTTATTACACCACTTTCGCTAAGGAAACAAAATGAATGAGCGTGCTGCGTGTTACAGCAAGTCAGTAAAATTTAGAATTTTTGGCGGACTCAGATCGAATTGAATTCGATAGGTGTTTCCATATAACACAGTTGCAACAGATACGACTGCAATAACGTCAATGGACAATGAGCTATAGAAAAAAGTACGCATGCGTGTAACTGCGACACAAGCGCTGCGGTGACGGAAGAAAGAAATGGTACTTACTTTCTGGACACGTCTCATATGTTAATGTTTCATTAAATGAAGGGGCCCTATTATTCTTTTACCACCTATCACTAACCACACTACAATTTTGAGGTCATATTGAGGTTTTCTGAAGCCCAGTGTGGAATATATTCACGTTAATTTGTTCAGCTAATTTGTTCACAATTTATGAGGCGATAACTCTAAGCCAGCCACGGGGTAGAGGGGTGAAAGGAATGCAATCGATTATTTACCCTCTATACTTTTACCCCATACCAAATGCAGGCCACCTCTTTTCCGGTTCTGTTTGTTTACGTATACACACGTCTTTACAAACCAGGTAAGTTACAAGGCGTGCAGTGGCGGAACCGGATAGAAACATGACGTGTTGGTTTCGTAATTACGTGACTGTGATTACGTTACATACATTTTCTTTTGGCATAGTAAACACAATGTGTTACTACTTCTTATCTTTGCTCTAATTGACAGCAAGGTTGTCTAGTTTATTTTCTGCTAAAGCTGATCTAAAATGTCTCTTGCCTAACACCGAATCCGAAGCTTCAAATTTATCAACAATCTCTTGAAACGCCTTACAACCTCCCTTACCTTCAAGAGGGAGTAAGCTAAAACTGAAAACCTTTTCATTTATAAAATACAGGAACTGACACAAAACGAAGATAAAAGTGTAAAAAGAGCAAGAAGAGAATAGAAACATATAGAACAATAGTAAGATTAAGATAAAAGCTCTGTGCAAAAGAAGAAATGGCCCAGACTTTATATTAAATCGGCTTAAGTGCCCCGGGGAATTCTCGCCTCTAACAGTTTAATATCTTCCTCTCAATAGACTCAGTGCAGGTAAACGCAAGTAGTTCAAGTCTGTACGAGGAAAAACTTTGTCAAAATGCTGATATTTTCCTTGAGGTTGTTTTTGTACAGACAGTATTAGAACTGGTAGTGTAAAAACCACAAGATTTCGCTCTTTAGCTACAGCATCTCAAATATTTCAAAGACGACCTCCCAACATCAAAACAGTAAAATTCGTTCATATTGTAACAAATAAGAGCACTAATTACTGCTAATCACACTTTATTTCTCTTATAATTTGTTAGTGTAATACTTAACTCACTATTACACAAACTCAGAGAAACACAACTTAACCGTGGAATCGAATCACAACGATCTCTTCCTACCGGAACTCAACTCACACGGAACTGTAGTCGCGACGGCTCACAGTCGTCCACAAAACGTTTAACTGCCTGACTTGGTGCTCAGCAGCCCCTTATATAAGTCCCACACACAATGAGAAAGTTTCTAGAAGTGGAATAATCTGGAACACTCGAAAACGAAGTATATGGTGTCCAGAACAGCACACAATAGCGATCATTTTCCTACGGGGTGAGTGAGTGATTAGGGTTTAAGGGCCCGTCGACAGCTAGGTCATTAGAGCCCCATTTTCCTACGGTCTATTGTCTTATCAGAGTGTGGGTCGTCCCCAACCATGCAGAGATTTATCATTTCAAATAAAACAATTCAAACAATAAATAGGAATATCTCCGAAATGATTCACTCCACACAAAAAAGTAATGGACATAAATTGTGTTTTAACCAAATATACCTTTTTGTATGGCAAGATTTTGTCTCTGTTACGATTTACCAACTTGCAAAGGTCATCAAGAATGAAGAGGGCTTCTAAGGACATTCCCAGAATATTCAGGATATACATTTAAGTTAGTAAAAAAACTTAAACATGTGGTATTTTAGTCAAATGCATCCGTCATTTTTGACGACATCTACATTTTCGCATGATGTTCCATGTAAAGTGTAGTTTAGGGTGGGAGGATCTTTGACATCTTCGTGTCCACTTTGAAAGATGTGAACTTAAATACTAAGTTTGACATCTAACAAAGATTTTCTTTTTCGAATTATGGTTTTCAAAGGCGAACACACACACACACACACACACACACACACACACACACACACACACACACACACACACACACACACACACACACACACAGACCTTCTTTTCAAAATGACTTCCTTTAGATACAGGGGGTGCCAAAACATGTATTTTCGGTACAATCTCCATATCGAACTACAGGCTATACCTAGCAGAGAAATCAAACACGATACGAAATCCTTTTCGAACAAAAAGAACTGCAGAGACTATTCTCAGAAAATTAAAGATGCTTTATTGGTCCTGGAAATATCTTGCATTTTGATGAAGGTCATAAACCCATTTTTAAGAAAATAAATACATAATATTTTTACATGTCATGAATAAGGTGGTATGTGAATTCAAAAGTCGGGCACGCAAAATTCTAGCCTACAAACTAAATTATGTTTCAGAATCAGGATCGAAGGAAAAGGGGGGAGTAAGACAAACATTAAATGAAGTACAAAACAGTAGTTGAAGCGAATCTCCTTTACTGTTCACAGTTTTCTGCATTATTGACCATCGATAGTTACGTGCAGTGGTTAACTGACTTGCGGCTCACCCTGAAGCATTTTGGATGCTGTATTCTGTGGTTTATGTTTCTTGTACTTGATGACGCAGCATGAAGAATTAAGTGCCTTGCTCCCAAATAGTAAAATACTGGCCCAGGAAAGTTTCTGCCCTATTGCAGAAGAACACAGAAAAAGGGACATGCTGAGCTCAGCGACATCTGGCCAATCTGAGGTAAATACACGAGATGAATGGGCCTGTTGACCTGCTCCAGGAATTTTCGTATCAAAAGCCGCGGGGAATTTATTGGGAACCCCCCTATCCTCCACGAAGGGGAGGGTTACTGAGCCAATTACTCTTGATCGATGAGACTGTCCTAACGTCTTGCAGTTGTCTGAACGGCTGACCCCATCCTCGTTGTTCTTTAAGAGACGTTACTTACTGTTATCCAATATTTCGCCCCTGAAGTTTTATTAGCTGGAGATAGGTAAATAACGAAATGTGTGTTCCTTCTGATATAGAAGCGAGACTAGAAACACAAAAATGTCACATCGAGGAAAATATCAGGAAAGGTAAAAAAAAACTATTAAAAATAAACGCCTGAACAGCTCTTTCTTCTTTTTTTCACCTGATTACTCTCCCCTTATGTAGGACTTACACCCCCTAGGACTTACAAGCCAGTGCGCAGGCTAAGATGCCTGTCGGAGAAGCGGGTGGTCAGCCAAACACCAGGTATGAGAGTGAGGAAGAGGATTATATGAAATGCAGGTGAAATGGATGATTGGAAAGGTGATTATGGAGAATTTGGTGGAATTAGTGGCGGGGGAAACCGGAGAACCCAGATAAAGCCCGCGCAGACGTGCGGGTACCTGGGATCGAACCCGGGTCGCTTAGGTAATAGGCGAACAGCCCAACTACTTGGTCATGGCGCCGTCCGCTGGAACAGCTGTCGAATTTCAAATATTTAGATTGTGAAGTAAGCTACGTTTTAAGCAAGGATGTGTAAAATAAGACAAGTTTGAGCATATATGTAGAACTATAACAACAATTTGAAATAATAAAAAAAAAAAAAAAAAAAAGAAAAAACGAAATAGAAGTTTTATAAAAGTATGGCAGTTCCAGTGCTATATATGGAAGCGAGTCTTGGATATTAAAAAAAAGAGATAAAATACAAGGTGCAGAAATGAGATTTTTAAGAACAATTAAAGAATATAGCAGACGAGATTAAATAAGAAACGAAACAATTGGAAAGGAATTAGGCAAATACAAATTACAAGATAAAATAGGTTGAAATATACAGGATTGGAAGTGGCAGAAATGTCAAATCCCTGAAGTGTAGAAGCATATAACAAAATCTGGTAAATAGCCCTCTGACCAAAATTAAGCTACATTTCATTCTCAATATACAATGGGACGTTGAGAACCATAGGAATAAAAGAGCGTCCAGAAATAAAACTTCACTTTAAGTTTGGAGCATGGTGCTCCGGTTCTCAGCCACGAAATGTCGTGATTTGAAAACTAGCAACGTGGATGAAGATTTTTGGCCCATGTCTAGCACTGGTAACGACCCAATATCGTGATTTATTTGATGTAATAGTCTTTAGTCATGAAAACCAAACTTTCAGCTGAGGAAGGATGCTGCTGACCACATCATCTCCTCGAATACCGTAATGTGGGCCTGAAGTCGATCGTCGGGTCAGTGGGCCAAGGTCTATAAGGGCTGTGGTGCCTTGTAATATGACCAGGGTGCGCAGTATAACAATAATATCTGATGTGTTACTTCTTGACGAATGGCATTTTTAAAATGAGAGGTTGGATGCGAGTACTTAATCATCTTTACAGGAGCAATGTGACACAGAAGCAGCAACGGCAGTCATGTATAGTACAGCTGCTACAAAGTAAATTATAATTGTTCCAGTGTTGTCAGCCAAATATATTACACTATCAACCTTTGACTGCGTAGTTTTCCTTTTAGTTTTGACATTATAGGAGATACTGCCTCGTTAGTAACTAAACAGTTGTCATTAAAAGACTGGGAATGTCAAACATCAGTACCGCAAAAAACTTTGTAGTCAACTGTAGTCTGTATACTCTCAAAATTTAACATCGAAGCAGAGCTGCTTGTTAACATAACAAAAACTACTTGCTGACCTGTTTATTAACAGTAGGTTAGCTAACTGTATCTCTGCTGAAGGACGTTGGTGTAGAACGAATGAGCGGCCTATAACGTTACATGTTACATGAGTACTTGCACTTCTTTACCTATTCTTTGGCATGTGTTCATTTAGACACAAGCGTCTATGGAATGTTGAATTCATTCACTCACAGGAAACGCAAAGTCTATCAAGAACTAAAGCGCTACAAATTTTTGGAAACACATATGACACCTTTAATTTCTTATCTAGCATAAAGTTAAAGGCGCTAACTTTCAATAATACAACACTTAAATATTTTAAAGTATCAAAAAGGTATCGAAGGCTTGTGTCAATGTGTTAGACATAATTCTACGCCACCGAATAACAAGGTATCAAAGTCCCATCTCCAGTTTTTGTGAACAATTCCTGCGAGAACAGTCCTCTCACCTATAGCAGACAGAAACTTTAATGGTGGCTGATAGCTGACCACTTCAGCTATCTCATGATGAGATAATTCTCTTTCCTGTTGCGCAAATAAATGTTGTGCTCCAAAATGATACAGTAAGACGTGGGAAGTCTCTGATTTGACGTGTTGACTAGCTGCTTCCGTTACCCACCATTAACTTGTGTGTCTGCTATAAAATCCGTGTTTCCGTCATCCCACGTTCAGGTCCAATTGCTTTCTTATTTATGCACCTCCAGTTTAATACTGAGAGTAAGAAAAACGGAGGAAAAGTGCAGTACAATAAACGAACATATTCTTCATAAGAGTATTTAATCTGTACGATCTCACATTTTGAGTTCTGATTTATCTGTGCTGTAGTCACATTTTGGTCAACGGGTAGGCAACTGTAATGGCCGAGGGTGGGTCACAAGCCCAACTATTAATGTGCAACACGCTGTAACTGCGTAGTCAGATCATGACTGATTTGTTAGGAGATATCGATATGTTTCGGACAGTGAACCTTAGGTATCATTCCTATACCACCCAGCTTCGTCAGGAGTCCAAGAGGGAGCAGTGCAGGCAGGACCTCCTAAATACCGGACCTGACACTGTGATTCAAGATGGCGGCCTATGTGGTGGGAACTACTTGTAAACAACTCGTCTACAGGCTACGATTTCAACGCAGTAAAATAAAAATGTGGTGTAATAACACGCCTATTTTGTGAATATGGGCTGTGTTAAACACAAAAACACTGTCTTAAACATAAACTCAAGTAAACAAAAAAGAATGACATTTAATATTAAACGATAAACCATGGGCAATGAAATATATAACCTCAAATATCATTCATGCAATCTACAGGTTTACATGCCATTATGTAACTGCATTACACACTCAAATTACAAAGAAGATAGACAAAACTGCAAGCAGCATGTTACTTAAATAAAACAGAAGTGTTGACAGTGAGTTGACTCAGAATTATTAATCATTGTTTACACTGTTTTTCACATTTCTACAATGTGCATAATGTTATATACCTACACAAAACATACTATACTGGATGGCTGATATACAAATGCTGCTATTTAGAATGACCTAAAGCTACCTACTGAATTCAAAACCTTTAGGGTGAAATTTTGCTTTTACTATTACTGAGAACTTGATTACTCAGTTTGCAACAACATATTACTCAGCACTTCAGGACACTTTATTTTACAGGGGGAATCCACAAAAGCAGATGAAATATTAAAAATAATAACCGTAAAACAGCACTGTAAATGAAATACATGAAATACGTAATCTTAAATCAGTATTGTAAAGCAACATTGTGTTAGCTTAGGTTAGGTTAGTTTTGCATATGAGTGGGGTGACAGGGTCCTGTGTTATCGAAATATTTACAATTTGGGTAGTGTTTATGCAATCATTTCAACGTAAATGCATTAATCAATCATTGTAGCATATATTACACTCGTTTATGCACATTTATTAGCTAAATATCCGCCGCATAAGCGAAATAAAACCACTTCATCGACCGTACGAAATTTTCTCATAAATAAAACACGAAGCTTGAGCGCACAATAAAACTTACAAGATCGTAATCAGCAATAAAAACTGCATCCATTGCACTATGTTTCATTCGTTTTCTCGAGCGGACGATTTTGTAAATATTTACCAAACTTTGCTATAGTCTACAGTTTTACATGCAGCAACATAACACATTTCTTCTAAACTACAGCTACACATTTAAATTACAAAGACAAAAGATAATGTACAAATATGAGCAGCATACTACTTACATGAAACAAACTGTTGGTGTTGCAGATGCCACTAATTGAATTCACTCGAAATTATTGTCTTTCACTATTCACACTATTCACCATGTTATATACACACCGGCAACTAATACACATAACGCTGCAATTTATTGTAATTAAATACTGAATTTAGAAGCTTTATGTTGTAATTTACCTTTTGTTTTAACTGAAAGTTTCTGATTTTTAATTTGCATCCGGGAATGCAACAGTTACGGTGCATTGTCCTGTTTGAGGTTAGGTTGTAGTATGGCAACATTAATATACACTACTAGAACAGTTTTTCTTCAACAACCTCTCACCACTGTAATCGTGACACAAATTGTACTTGCAAACAGATAAATTAACCACACTATACGGCTAATGTAGCCATAGTCCTAGATGGAACACAATAAACATGAACACGTGGATAGCACACGGCACAGTCAAAACGTTATTACATTTATTCCTGTTCCTATACTGCCCAAATAAAGCTTTTGAAACACTCGCTTTGCTAATATGAAGACAAACTTACATAGGAATTATTATAAGAAACAATAACTCGAAGACATAGAAAATAATACGAAAAACAGCGTGTGGAAACACCTCAGAAATCACTCCCACCAGCCGACGCCATTTTTGTACAACTTAGATGGCAGTGTCAGGTCCGTTAATCTAGAAGGTCCTGGTGCAGGACAACTGTATCTATACTTATGACGACAGATGGCATTATAGTGACATCTAGTCCATCTGCTTTCATTATCCGTGTATAGATGGCACAGAATTCGCCATTAGCACCTATTCTTCATTTGCACTATTGTTTTAGACTTAAGATGGAACATTATTAAATATTAACTCCGCTATATGGATATTGAATTTATTGAATACCTTGGGCTACACATGAACTTGGGCCCTAGCCCCTCTGTCACTGGACAGCCCTCCCAAATTATCTGCATATAATTTTTGACGTGTGTTGTTTATTCATTAACTACTGTTAATTATCCTTATTCAAATTTGTCTTCTCTTACAATTATCTTTTGATTGTCTTTAGCTAAAATTATTATTTTCAATCACCCATTCCATTCTAAAATTAATTTTCTCCCTCACGATCATTGACTAATAATTTCCTACACTGATTCACTTACTTATCTCTTTGTCACTTCCACTTCCTTTCTTTCAGTTAACTTTAATATTTACTTCACCTCATCACTGTTTAGTCCCATCCCCTACAACCCTTAACATGGTTAACGCGGTCACTTTTTGTCATTGCTACACGGCGAGGCACTAGTTCCCCTCTTTTTTCGGTTTCCTATATATTAGTACTATTTCACTATCTGATATCCACTTGTGTGAATTGTCATTTTTCCAAACACGTGATCGTCTTTTCTGTTCACCCTTCTTCCATTCCATATACGTAATGCCGTTTTTCCTATCCTCCCATTCCACCTGGTCATACTCCACACCTTCTTGTTTTCCCACTTTATTTCTATTCAACTTTGAAATTGCGCATTCGCTATTTGAGTAATTTGCACTACCTCTCTTCCAAGGCTATTCACTGATTCTTGGTGGTCTGCTAAATTTTGTTTTTCCGCCGCCAACCAATCATAGCTTCGTTCTTCTACTTCCTCTCTGACACCTTGTTATTTGCTAATTTCTCCTCTTTTTTCTCTCTCACATCTATCCTTGAGGTAATGTTGTACCTTTCCCATCTCAGCGGTTCTTCAAAATACTCGTCACTTCATGTATTTCCGCTGCGGTGTCTGATAGTTCATTCTTTTCCTCTGCAATTTGTCCATCTATCCATAATTTTAAACCCCAGATGTGTGCCTGTTTAACTCCGCTGTTTACCTTAGCAACTAAGGGAAACCACGATAAAAACCCAGTGCCATTACCACCTGAGCCGTATGTCTGTAATCTTGATAGACATCCAACGTAAAGAGAGATCCATAATTCCTTACACTATTAAAGTTCGGCTTAAATAAGATTTTCAGCTGTTTTACGTTTCGTAGCAACGGAACCTCCTCCCGTCTTTTGTTCGAGTACGAGCGGATGATTCAACCCCACTTTGTCACTGCCTTGAGGCGGTGGGTCATTCCCGAAATGCCCTCCACCTGAAGGGAGAGTGTAGGGGAGGTTATGGATAGCCAGATTAGGGAAAGAAACCACCTCAGCGCTATATCGTTCAAAGCTAACAAATGAAGGGAATCATTTTGAAAGGTAATATATCTAAGAACCTAATTCTACCATTTCTTTAATAGATTATAACATTATCGTGATTTATGCCTCTCGTCCGAGTCTATATCACAGGGACTTTCCTAATCTGACCTGCAGAAAAGTCAATCCTGAGGGTTCCTTGGTCTCAAGGTTAAACTTCCAAAAAAAACTTACCTACAGCTATACAAGAGACTATACCTCACTCATCATGGAAGAGGGTATGTTCGAAAGTACCAGATGAAGACATAGTTTTCTAGTATTTAACATTGAAGCAATATTGAATACAGAAGTTTGATGTCAAAATTGCACAGAAAATACGTGTTTTTTTGGGGACCCATCATCCTGTGTGTGTATTTGTGCAAAAAATATGTGCTACTTTAACATGGCTATCTCCACTCACTCTTCTTATAAACGTTTGTTCTATCTACTTTATGTTAATTACATAAGCATTTTATTTTATTGCATATTTCCTTTTAAGTACACCAGGAATAGGGGAATACACTAGGCTTAAGTGATAGGTAACATCTTTTAAGAGGTGGTCGCTATATGCTGGCTTTCAAATTCCGTTTTATGTGCATGACCAGGAGAAAAAAAGAAAGACTTTCCGATTGAGAAATGTCTAAATATTAAACATCCCATACAATATAAAGGAATAGCTCGGGGATAGTTAACTCTACAAAACCTTCTCCAATTTCATACGCGTTGTGTTTTAAATGGATCTACAATTTAAGTCGTAGAAGGAATTCATCTATGGTGTACCAGGTTAGCAAAAACCATTCAGAATGAAGACAGTAATTTAATTTGTGTTGAAAATATCTTAAACATATATTACATAAAACAAATTTTAAAGACTTTTTTTAGAAAATCAGAAGTTTAGAAAAGTGTTCCATATAAACCGCTGTTCGAAATGGGGAGATTTTGTTTTTCTTCAAAATCTTCGTGTGGCATCCCAGGAGGATGCTGCACTTAAATCCTGAATTTGATATTAAAGAAACACCGAAGTGATATTTTAATCTGTTTGGCCAAAACTCGGTTTTTGGATTTTTTATTGTAAAAAATACCTTAAAGAATGTAAGAAGTTTTAATCCTCTAGGGAGGGGGAAACACATTGGTTTTGAAAGATTTAAATTTGCAGTTACAATAACTTCGCTGCAGTAAGTAAATAATGGCTTTATACATATATACATTGTATGTCGCCTTAAGGGTTAATCTAGAACATCCCCAGTTCATTCCTGTTAGACGTTTTAACAGTGAAATGCGCCTTTCTGCTCCTTGTCTCACATTTTCTATTTGTTTGGTCCATGTAAGTTTGGCGTCAAATGTAACTCCCATATATTTTGCTTCCGTTGTTTCTGGTAATTGGCCCTGAAAATTTAGTTTTATTTTCAATGGTTTTTTCCTAGTGAAAAGATTTGATAGTTTGATTTTGTTGTACTAACAGTCATTAAATTTTCTTTGTTCCACTTTTGTACTGCAGATGTTCAGAAACGTAAGAAAATATTTAGCTCGGCGGAACCGCAAGGAGGAGATGATGTAACCGAAGCTATAACACCACCAAGAAGAAGTGATATGCCGGCATGAGTGAAATAATCTATTCTAAACCCCAGCTATATATACACTGAGATACATATTCAGTAATTCACCATTGTAGCAGCCGACAGCAGATTTATGGGAGAAACAGATGATCTAGACGGCGTGTAAGTGTCGCATAGGAGTAAACACACTATCACAAGGAAAAGTGTTACGTAACTATTTTTGAATAGTCTTTTAACTCTATTAAAATGAAGTAGACAGAAGTTTTGCATGTACCTATGAGGTAACATTGTGAAAAACGACGTTCGAAGGAAAATTTGCAGGAGATTAAAATCTTCCAAATAGGACAGTGTTAGCGGAGATTTAGCTTCCTCAGATTCCCCTGCGGACGTCTTCACTTTGAGGAAGATAAATCTACCTGCTCGAATGTATAATCCCATCCATTTTTTACGATGTGTCAAGACGTAAAACAAGATTAACTCCCTCCCAATGCAGCCAACTGAAGCTAATTCGTAGAGAGCAGTAACGAATGAAAGGAGCTGTTGCTATGCCTACCCACACGGCTGGGTTTCTTTTCTCGGTGGTGTCGGGTGTCGATGGATGTCTTAACAAATACTTCTAAAGTGACAGTGAACTTGATATTCAGCGCAGGCAATAGAGGGCTGATTGCAATCCTCTTGCTTGGCAGGAATCATTTCAGAGACACGTGAGCAAAATCACTGCACAGAAGCAGAGTTACCTACTCAAAAATTCACAGATGAATTCCATTTTGTTAGTTTTCTACCTTCTACTTCTGATTCTATTTTTAGAAGATATCAACAAATATAACCGAATGTTGACATCAGAAATTTTGATACGAAAGGTTACATGCATATTTGTACGTTTGCCCCTTAACCGGTCACCGTGAAGGCTTTTATGCTATCTATTTTACTTGCAACGTATTACATTCACACATTTTCTCTACTCAATTTTCTTCTACGAAACACAATCACAATTCTGTCCTTAGTCCCTCTTCTACAAACATTCATATAGTCCTACATGATTGAAATAGAAATGCAACATATTACATTCACAGGGCTTTCTCTACTACCTTTTCTTCCTGTAGCTTTTGTAACTGTTTAACAGTTCGTTTGCATAGTGTTCCCTGTACTTTATTTGTTTATTTACTTTGTTTATTTCTGTTCTTTATAGTGTCTTAAAAGTTTATCTCTTCGTTTAAGTATTCTTAACCGTCTCCTAAGGAACACACGCTTTTGGGCAAGTGCAAACTAAGTCTAGAAGTTGTAGGGATAAATCGCTAAACCACACAAAATATGCTAGTGTTTTATGAAGAATGCACAGGGACGCAGACAAATGTGTTAAAATATGTGTATGACGTAAGAAAAAAGTTTCAATATTGTCAGGGAATAATGTGCCATTAGCAGTGAAAATTTGTGTTAAGGAAAATCATTTACTTATTAGTCAGAGTAGCTAAGGCAATCAAGTGTTCCTTAGAACTCACCCAAGAAGAAACCATTAGCTGAAGGTTTGGTTAATTAGAATTCAGTGTTTCAAAAATCATAGCATTGTCCACAAATGCATGTATATACTTGTGCCAGTTGTGCAAATTAGAAATGGAAAATAATTCTTAGAGTTTACATACACAGGGTAAAAACTGTATTTCCAAAATAACTAAGAATTGCAGTTTTGGCAACGAGGCGTGTTTTTAAAGTAAGTGCCGTTTAAATATTTTGCCGCTGCAGCGCTGCAGTCGATATTCTGAGCATGCGCAGAAGACCGGGCGGACTACGTGATTAGACGTGTGTCGAGACGACTAGAGCAGACACAACAGATGGCGTGAACATATCAGATATCCCAGACCAGGGGGTGTAAATCGTGTGCGTTAATAAAGCTCCTACCTGCTTTGTGTGCATTCTATGGATACTTGACATGGCTTAGCTTTCTTCTCTTTACAATCACTGATGCAACTCTTCCGTGGTGTTTGCAGCTACAAGGAAATAAGCAATAAGATAATTTGTACAAATGTTTATCTCAACTAACATGAAGAGGATATAGGAATAAGAGTTTTTAAGAATAGTTAGTACAAGAGTTGAAAAAGTAATGTGAGTGCATCACATTATATCGTTTTTTGCTTGTGCTCTATTAATTTTCAAAATAGTAAACTTAGAGTGGTGATACTGATAGAATAAGGAATCCTGGGGTTGGGTTATAGAATCCAGCAACGTGGCAAACCAAAGAGAATAAAAGAGGGCACAGGATGTTAGTTAGGACGGCCGTGGCTGGCTGGCTGGCACTTCTTTTTGCGATAAATTAATGAGAACAGCCGCCGTACAGGAATGCAGTAGAAATTTTTATGTTGGAGTACAAAGAGAGTGAATTAACATCAAAGCTCTGACCTTCTGCGTGCTTCACTCCATCAGAGGGCGCTGCAACATTTATTCTTTGTTTCGTATCCCCCGCACAATTATGGAGCGCTTTGACGCGAATTTTCTATGAAACGGAACAAAGAAAACGGCGCTGATACAAATCTGCGTGGGTAACACGACATTTTCCAAAAGAGAATCGAAAACTGCAACACGGAATTCTATCATTGTATTTCTCTAACAAACGTGTAAACGAGCTTGCATATTTCAGCCAGGAAAAAATAATTCTCAAAATACAACGATCAAACAAAATTGAAACCGTGGAAATGTTTTGATGTAGTGCTAAATTGATAAAACATATTATTCCTGAAGGCCAGTTTTAATCTGGTTATGCCTATGTAAGGGGTGCCCAACTTATTTTCAGATAAAGATAATTATTTAGATATAAATTGTGTATTTTAGCGAGATCTACAGTTTTTGTAGTCTCTTACGGTTTACGGGTTATTCAAAAGCCATCCAGAGTAAACAGGACTACATAGGCGATAGCTAGAAAACTCATACAACCTGTCATACAAATATCTGAAACATATGACATTTAAAAAAAATCTTTACAGCCATTTCCAAGAAAATCAAAATTTTTGAAAAATTTTCCATGTGAAGGATAGTTTAGGGTGGAGCAATTTTCCAAAAAATCTCCGTGTCGCATCTGTGAAAGACATTAAACTTAATTACCAAATTTTGTTTTTAACCGACTTTTCGTTTTTGAGTTATGCTGTCCACAGACTGACAGACACACACACGGACCTTTTTCTAAAAATGCTTTTTTTTTATTCAGGGTATCTCAAAACATATATTTCCGGTGAAATCTCGACCTCGAATTTTTGGGTGGAATACAATACATCCCCTACTTACCAGTAGAGAAAGGCAAAATACTTCTTTTGGAAAAGAAACTGTCCTAAGGGATTTATTTCTCAAACTCGGTAAAATTAGTACATATGCTCTTTAAATTTAGTACAAAGTTGTCACTAGTATTGGATGTATATTATTTCCATTATAGGGAAGTATATGAATTTATAGTGCACAATAGATTTATGAATAAATCCATATTAATCTTACCGGATTCGAAACGGGTAGATTTCCAAATGATAATCAGCTGAACACCGGATCTTGAGCTATCGGCGGTCATTGTTATTATTATTATTATTATTATTATTATTATTATTATTATTATTATTATTATTATTATTATTATTATTATTATTATTATTATTATTATTACTATTATTGTTGTTGTTATTATTGTTGTTATTATTATTATTATTATTATTATTATTATTATTATTATTATTATTATTATTATTATTATTATTATTATTATTATTATTATTATTATTATTATTATTATTATTATTATTATTATTATTATTATTATTATTATTATTATTATTATTATTATTATTATTATTATTATTATTATTATTATGCTTGCGGGTCTATACCAAGCGGAGATAAAAATTGAATAAAATACCGTACATATTAAAAAGCTGTCAGCATTTTTCCCATTTGAGAACTTCTTGGAAATATTGTTCAATGAAAATGCAGCGGTTGCCTTGTTTGAATGAGTTGGGTGTATATTTAAATTTTCTCTATTGTCTATCTAGATAAAGGAACTTTTGTATTAAAACCAGAACTGGATATGAGTTTTATTGACAAATAAAAGTTTTGACGTACATTAAATTAAAAAAGGGTGTTGATGTATTTTGCATTCACGTATTTTTCCCCTCTACTGCATGCAAACTATTCTAAAAAACCTTACTCTTCTAAATACCTCTTCTTAATCGAGATAAACTATCATTACACAAATAAATAAATTGTAGGTATAAAAATTTGATGTGTTGCACTCACATGACTTTCTCCACTCTTGTGTTAACCATTCTTACAAACTCTTATTCCTATATCTTCTTCGTATTAGTTGAGATAAACATTTGTAAAAATTATATTATTGCTTATTTCCTTGTACTTGAAAGGGCAATATGGGAATACAGTAAGGTTTGAGTGATAGCCTTGAGATCCCGTTCTCTTTGCACGCTTAGGGGACACTAGGAGTGACATTTGAAAGTTTCACATTTCTTGTTAGATTTTTCTGAAAGTTTTACTATGTTTGTATTTATATGAGAATAGGAGGTATACCAAATTTCATTAAAACTGGATAATTCGTTTATGATATATAAATTATTTTATGAATTTAATATGCACACTTTCAAAATGTAGCTTGCGTCTATTGACTTTTCAAAATTCATTTGTATTGGCAGAACTGGCACTCTAAAACATGGGTAACAATTGTATGAAGAGATATTTCAAATATCTTTGCTGATTATGCTGTATATATATATTTTTTTTAATAACAAAGAAAATTTAATCTTAAAAATTATTGATTTTTTTCATACAAAAGAAATGTTTTTGGAATTCATGTTAATGACAACATCAATATTGAAACATAGTTTTATTTAGTCGTTATTTTTGAATACTTTTGGAAATTTTCATTGAATTTGAAGAAAAAACTCAGGCGCGACCTTCTTTTGCAATATGCAGAAATGTAGTTTTGAGAAAAACAGGCTTTTATATAGGAATATACCGTGTACGTTAAGGAAGAGCGCTATTTGAAAGGGCCGTAATGGCCACGTGGAGTGGGGGATATGAAACATGTTAGCTGATTCAAATGCACAGGTGTTCCAGGAATATTTTAAGCTAAAAAAAGCAATTTTCGACTTTTTGACAATTTTGACCAAAATTTCACTGCCAGTGTCCCTTAACATATAAAAAAAAATGTACAACGATGTTCCATTTCACGAAAGTTTTAACTCTTCCGAAACTCACACACATAACAAGGAATATTTCTGAAATGGTGCACTCTACAAGAAAATGTATCCAGACATAAATTGTGTATTTTAGCAAGATATAGAGTTTTTGTATAGTATGATTTGGTCTATCTCTAACGGTTCACCAGTTAAGCAAAAGTCGTCCAGAGTAAATACGACTACAGGGGCTATAGCCAAAAAATTCAAGATATACATTTCATTTTTCATAAAAATATCTCAAACATATGACATTTTGATCAAAATCCTTAGAGCCATTTTCAAGAAAATCAAAGTTTTCGAAATATTTTCCATGGAGGGTGAGGCTATTTTCTTCAAAATCTTCGTGTTGCATCCTTGAAAGACATAAAACTTACATACCAAGTTTTGTTTTTAAACGACTTTTCTTTATTGTGTTATGCTGTCCATAGACTGACAGGCACACAGACTGACACACATATACACGGACCTTCTTCTAAAAATGCTTTTTTTTTTTATTTAGGGGGGGTCTCAAAACATATTTCCCGTGAAATCTAGACATCGAATTTTTGGGTGGAATACAATACTTCCTTCTACTTATCAGTAGAGAAAGTAAAAGTATAACCTTTGAGCTGACATGGAATTTTTTCTTCTACAGTAAAAATTTGAGCGGAAAGTTAAAATATTTCATTTGTGATGAAATTGACAGAAACATTCAGTTTGTCGCGAGGATTGTTTGTCCGGTCTGCAAGGCGCTAAGAACGGAACCTTCATTTAACTTCACAGTTTCTATAAATCGCAACTTCGATGTAAGGAAGAGAGCAAGAAGGCAGGAAAGAGAGGAATATTTTATGCCGAGAAATGAACTCAGTAAGAGAGAAAGATATATTGGCCAGGGAGACAAAAAGGAAAGACCAAGAATTCCGTATTCTGCAAATGGACATTGCGGAGAGATCCTAGCAGATATCATGTAGCCTACCTTCCTCCATGTGTGTCGTGTGGTTTCTTTTTAAGACCTCGAAAGCCTTTGGAAGCCGATTGATTTATGCTTTTATGAAGTAAATAGCAACACTTGGTACAAGGAATGTAATGTATTAAAAATCTACAGCAGGAAGCTCAACTATTAGACACAAAACAGAACAGGAAAGTCAAAAATGTGGAACACATACAAGGATTAAATCTTGTCACTTTTAAGGTAACTATAGCTTTTCCGTCACTAACCCTTGCAGACGAGAGTTCCAAGCAAACACGACCGACTTAGAACCGGGCATAATAAATAGTAAAAAAGGTAAGAAATTAGGATCCTGCCTTAGAAACAGAAGCAGTTTACCACATTTAATTTAATATCTATATTTAACCAGAAGGTTTTCAGGAACATCACCCAACCGAGGAATCCAAATGTTTAATTTTCCAAATGTTTAAGTGGCTCTTAACGATTTTGTTAAAACTATCAGCAGAGATAAACCTTAGCAAGAATGGTTTCATTACACACTTCCTTATAGGTACAAGGGCGATTAAGGAAATCCAATCGAGTTATATGCTGACCCAGAAAATACATACTCCTTCCGTGACATCGCCAGAAACAACTGCTTAGCGTTAGCACTTTAAACACTACAAATATTGATAAATATAAACCAATAACAACATATCTTGGATACGCCTGACGTCATCGTTATTTACCATTTCTTTCCCTTTTGCTTATTAATCCTTTTTCTTCTTAATACACTGTAACGCCGGCCACGATGCACAACAAAGGACGGTCAGGGCCAAGTTACCTCTTATCACATACCAGGCGCGGCGCGTACCGAAAGTGCTCAAGGTTAAGCTGCCTCACAACACTCAAGCAAGCAAACAGGTGACAACTATGAGAGCGGCAGAGCCAAACAGGGTTTTCCAGATCATTGGAAAGTGTCCGGCGGCCAGCGTATTTGTGGAAGTTCGAGAAAGCTCCTTGTTAAGTCATCCTGGTTATATAAGGAGGCGAGGCAACGAACACAGTGTGTGAGTTACAAACATTAGTCGTCGGGAGTCAGTGAGCTCTTAGTTTCAGTGTGAGTGTGTGTGTGTGTGTGTGTGTGTGTGTGTGTGTGTGTGTGTGTGTGTGTGTGTGTGTGTGTGTTCGCGCGTAATCTGTAAGTACAATCGCGTACAAAGGAAGATAGCGATGCAGTTAATGAGTGTCGAGTGATTGTATTGTCAAAATCACAAACAGGGAAGGTGAACAAAGACAGAAAGGAAGGAGTCAAGGTCGTGGGAAGAAAACAGCTGCGAGTTGTACTACCATGAAAGACTCTAAATATGTTGACCTCAGTATAAGAACACTGTGTAGTTGTGCATTCAGTTAGAAGAAAATAAAGTCAGAAAAACAAAGTAACTGGACTGTACGTTTGAAACACTGGTTTCAGAAGTGGGATTTGTAAAACTGTAATTTTGTCACAATCCTTATATATAATACCGAACAGTACGGCCTAGGCGCAACGCCTGTGGCCCGCATTCGGGTGGTTGCGGGTTCGATCCCCGTGGCTCCGCACATAGGTTTTCCCGTGCTTTCCCAATGTCACAGTCGAATACTGGGCTGCATTGATATCTTCTCCACGGTTTCCTTTGCCTTCATTTCTGATTTCCCTGCCTTGTCATATTTCTCACTGGGTGGAGGAAACACTTCGGTTGTGCACCAGATGTTAATATCTGGAACTGTAGTGCGTCTCTGCGCTTTGTTGGCTCAGCTCTCTGAGAAGCCTACGGTCTCACTTCGCCTCATCCTTCCCCTTGGGGGCGTAGTAGCCCGCAATAGATCCATGTCGGGGTCGCAGTGGGTCGAGATGTCGCCCTTCCTTACGCACACACAGCTGTCTTACATCGACTGTAAACTGCTGCCTCCTGGCCTCCTTATACAGTGAGGATGACGTAACATGGACCTTTCTTGATTTCTACACACACGCAGCGGCAATGACGCAGCCAAGTTTTTCTCGAAGGCGCTGGAAAAACCTCGTTTTGGTTCTGCCGCTTCGATTGTTGTTAGTCCCTTGCAGTCACACTAGACCTTGAACACCCTTTCCCGCTCGCTGGCTCGGCATGTGGTGTGAAGTAGCTTAGCCCGTCCGTCCTTTGTTGTGCACCGAGCCCGACGTCACAACATTTTTCATGAAGAGTAACCTTATATGGAAATATTTTGTTGAATAATATAGAAATTCATGTGAATGATGCAACAGATCTGTTTTTCTGTTTGTGAGTTATTTAATTTGACGCTCCATATGAATGAAGTAGACAAACATCCACCGTTTTTTGTCAATTTCCAGAAAATAATCATTATTCATGGAAAAGTGTGATTTTGCACGTAACTTCAAGTTAAACCTTCTGGTATCTGGGTTAACGAATTCTATTTTTCACTTATAATTAAGTGTTTAGGTTGGCAGAGCCGGACATAATTGAGTATCGAGTGACAGCAGATTGATTAATTGGAATATTTAGAGATCAGGTAACCCAACAACAATACATCAAGCCCGTTTCATAATTCACATCCGCGTTTCGCTTCAAATGGGCTGAAAGAATGCTACCCAATCAACCAAACTATTTATTGCACTGCGTTTGATTGGTGGGCGCGCCGGGTTCGATACTGCAGGGCAGTAAAAAAAATCTCTTTGTTAGCAATGCTTACCAATCAGTGAGTGAGTTTCCATTGTCGGAATCTGGGTTTTGGTGAATCTGCACAAGCGTAACTTTTTCAGGTATCGAATTCGGTGATGCATAATATAACCGTGCACTTCCGTTAATGTTATTAACTCTAACCCACTTTGTTACGTAAGCGGTGTTTATCTGCAGGTAGAATCGGGAGGTCCAGGGTTCAAATCGTGTGTAACGGTCAGTTTGATTGCGTTTTTAACTTCTCTACTACGTATTTACAAAGAGGACAAAAATCTGATGTGTTGCACTCATATGACTTTATCTACTCTTGTACTAACCATTCTTACAAACTCTTATTCCTATATCTTCTTCGTGTTAGTTGAGATAAACATTTGTACAAATTATCTTATTGCTTATTTCCTTGTAGGTGCAAGGGGAATGTTAGAATAGAGTATGCTTTGTGTGATAGTCAAATATTTTAAAGCTCTGAAATTCCGTTGTCTTTGGTCACTTAACATAAAAAAATGAACAGCGATGTTCCATTTCACAAAAGTTTTGTTTTCCAAAACTGACACAAATAAGGAATATCGACGAAAAGATTCACTCTACAAAAAATGTACTCCGATATAAATTGTGTGTTTTAGCGAGACCTATATTTTTGGTATATTAAGATTTTCTCTATCTCTTACGGTTTACGAGTTATTCCAAAGTCGTCCAGAGTAAATACGACTACAAGGGCTATAGCCAGAAAATTCAAGATATACATTTCATTTGTCATAAAAATATCTTAAACATATGTCATTTTAATCAAAATCGTTAGAGTTATTTTTAAGAAAATAAAAATTTTCGAAAACTTTTCCATGTAAAGGGTAGTTTAGCGTGGTGCTATTTTCTTCAAAATCTTCGTGTCGCATCCTTCAAAGACATTAAACTTAAATACCAACTTTACTTTTTAAGCAACTTTTCGTTTTTGAGTTATGCTGTCCACAGACTCACAAACAGATACACACACGGACCTTTTCTAAAAATATCGAATTTTTTGGTGGAATACAATACTTCCTCTACTTTCCTAACGTAGTAGAGAATGTAATATAGGAGTACAGAAGTTTTAACGGTTGTTTGGAAGTATAAGAAGTCTAGCAGATCAAATAGAGATACTCAACTGAAATTTTCTAAGGTTAAGGTCATTCCCACCATTATGTATGGCAGTTAAGATTAGACTCTCACTCACACAAATACAAGGAGGATAAAAACAGCTGAGATGAGTTTTCAAAGACCATCAGGGGACCAGAAAATATCATTAAATTCACTGATAAAATTGACAAAGACGAAATTGGTGTAAAGACATATTCAGAATGCCAGAGAATAGACCTTCTAAAGTAACACTAATTTACAAACCCATAGGACATAGAAACCAAGGAAGGCCACATCCTGGATGAAAAGGCGAAATCGCTTGCTGTCTGAACAGGACGGAGGGCCTAAGACTTGATGGTGATGTTGATTATGATGACTACGTATTCATAGTAGTGTATTGCACTGATTTTCAAATTGAGTGTTACTTTTCCTGAAAAATATCCATCATCCTCCACTGGGTTTGAACCGGTGATCCAGAAGGCAGCGTACCAAGTATGTGCTAAGCTCTAGCGCGGTGTTTAGGTGCTACGCACTGTCGATAATCGATTACAGTAAAACATTTCTGTATTATAAAGGACTGAAGAATAGTGAGACAGGAAGCACACATTTTATAAATAGACCATCTTTTATGAACCCACCTACTTCATAACTACGCCGACAAATTCACCAATAAACTTCTTATTGACATTTGAAACACAACTCCTTTCTTAATTCTACAGGTTGTTTTCTTAATTTTCAAAACGGTATATGTGTAATTTTGTAGGTAACTATTGTGTGTCGTTCTGGGTTCCAGATTCTTCGTTTTCTGTCATTCGAGAATATTCCATTTCTAGAAACGTTCTCATTGTGTGCGGGAGCTATATAAGGGCTGCTGTGCGCCGAGTCAGATAGTTGAGTGAACAGTGACTATTAATCATGCCGAGTGGAGTTCAGTTGTGTTACTCTGAGTTTATACAACAGTGACTTACGTGTAACGCTGGCGCTATACTAATCGACTAGAAGGTAAATGAAGTGTGATTAGCAGTAACTGGTATTCTCATTTGTTATAATATTTATCTCAACAGTCACTAATGTTAGTATCCAGTCTGTGGACAGTGTCAACTGTTTAATTGGTACTCGAGTTCTGTTTCTCCCACAGGAAGATCCACGCTGGACCAGTGCATCCTGTAGTTTAAAACACAGCTTCGAACAAAAACTTAATGAGTAATTAAAGCAAGTGTGGAAGGCAGCACAGGAAACGTTGCTTTGTAATTTTAATTTGCTAACAGAACTTGAAATGAAATAAAGTTTGTAGTGGAGAGGTTCATATTCGTAATTACATCTGAGAGGGAGAGCTACAAGTCCACATACACGGTTCCTATTGACACACTTGCCGGAGTACCAACCATAGGCGACAAAACCCGACAACACCCTGATACAAAATAAAGTTTTATATCCACATTTAGGAGATCGACGGCATCTTAACTATTTCCTTCAATGGTGATTCAGAAAAAACGCCTCTTTTCAACTGCCTATAAATACATTAATGATATAGATGTTCATGGTTTACAAATTAAGAGGTGTTAGCGACTCTTTGAAGTTTCATTGATATATATCAATCACTTCTTAAAGATCACATCACTCAGATGAGCACCAGCACAGCAACACTGACGTTGGTCTATGGCACCTGGAGTTTTGGGAGGCGTTTTTCGAACACCCTGGATTTGAAATACTCACAGAGGAAGAAATCGGAAGCCTCAGATCAGGTAAACGTGCCGTAGCTCATGTTTAGTGCCTGCAATCTGCGGATAGCGCTCATCGTCGACTTGTTTGAATAGATGGCCGTACACAGTCGATGTTTCCCCTATCGTCACATTTCGGAGTCGTCCAGGAGGCTTGCTATTATGCACTGGACCATTCGCGTGCCACTTAGCCATCTAACGCCACACATCTGAGACGTGACTGCGATGGTTTAATTGCTAGAGCCCGTTGGGTAAAGCTCTACCAAATGAACACTCTTGAACATTGCTCCATCGTGATTGAATCATCCACTCCCTTGCACTATTGTTGGTCACCAACAACTGTTCCCACAACCACAGTTACAATACCCAACTGAAAAGGGGTATTCTTTCTGAATCACCCTGTATTGTGCCGGAATTATTGACATTAGCTTAAGAATCGGGAACCTGGAGCTAAATATGCTTGGAGTGCCAGGTTTGAAAATTACAAATACAGAACAACCACCTAGAATGTAGTAAGTCAAAGATAAAAATTTGTGCTTCAGATGTAAATTAGTTTAATATTTGGCAATGTATGATGTAGAGAATTTGGTAAGGTAGTCATGATGTAGGTCGAATTTATATTCATAAAAGAGCCTGTATTCCTGCAATTTGTGTCTTTGTTTCTTACGGAAATCATTTATATTATCGATTTTCCATCAGTTCGTAGCACTACAAGACCGCGCTAGGGTTAGCATACTTGGCGGCTGTAGGAAGTGAACTTGGTGCTTAATGTTTCAGTGACTCACGGCAACTTAAGCTGTACAAATTATTTTAAACAACAGTTATTGATACGTCAGGAGTTAGCAGATATAATACTTTAATGGCCCTTGCTCCGAAGAATAGGCCTGTGACCACTGGAAACTGCCTTTTTCACCTAATCAATATATATGATTGAATTTAATTTGTTAGCCACCACTGAACCTAAGTTGTGTTTCTATTCCCACACTCCTCCATGAATTGGGATCACATAGTTTTTACGCTCCATCAAAGACAGGGATATAGGAGGCGGCATCTAGAGTTTCGTTCACAGGAAGACGGCATCAGTTTGCAGTAATTAAGGGAAGCACTGCACTCCACCCAAAATTCTGATACTAAAATTTCAAAGGAACTGCCTATTTTTAGGTGACCTGAATCGGAAAATTCTAAAAAAATGTCCATGTGTGCCTATGTATCTGTTGTCTGTGACACGAAAATGTTTGAGCAAATCCCCCTTTAAATCTCCCTCTACCCTTTAAATGTTTGGTTGATGTTTTATGTTACAAAAATGATTCTAACAGTTTTTATTAAAATACCAAATCTTTACGACATTAGGATTACAAATAAAATATACACATCAATTTTCTGGGAGGGGCCTATCAATTATTTTCACATAACTGGTAATCTATAACAAATAGAAACAATCTTAGTAATATTGATATCTTTAAAGTTTATTAAATAAGATGTTTTGTGCTATTAACCAGTTCCGAGATATCCTTTGTTATTGATTTGAACTTTTGTCACTAGCTTTTGGTTTCATTATCGGGTTATACAAAAGGAACGTTATTTCAAAGCGATCATACAGCGACTAGATTTGGGTATCCCTTTAAGAATACCGTATTCTTTGATTCCATTGCATCTGCAAGGAAGTATTAATAAAACCATTTACACAAATGTCTACATCGATTAACATGGAGTAAGTACAAGAATAAGTGAAGGCCATGTGTATGCAACATTGCAGAGTTTTATAAGGTTTATATTAATAGAACTTTGCTTAAATTCTTTATTTTACATTTCTCTAAGATTGTGTGTATATATTGGCCTTACAATTCAATTGTTTCTACATGACATTTTGAGATCAACTGAATAACGACAGTATTCTAAAACATATCTTGGAAATAACTAATTGCACAGAAAAAGTTGCTTTAAATATGTTACAAAATGACAAGTTCATTTACCTTTTATCCCACATTGTTACGCACTTGTTGTATAGCGGCGCAGTAGTATAAGATAGCTGACGTTGATTCTTCTTTTCGGCGGTCGACGCGACAGAATTTTTTGGCTTGTACGTTTTTCAATTTTTAATAGTGTGCCTCTTGTACAAAAATATGCAAAACTCATTCAGACTATCTCTAGAAAATTCACGAGATATATTTTATGTCATTTAAATATCTATTTTCAAGAAAACATTACTACTTTTTTGAGAAAATAAAAGCTATCAACGAATTTTTAATGCAAAGGGAACTTTTGTTTAAAAGCTGGGCGTGCCAACCTTTGGAAGCTGTTGAACTTAAAGCCCATGTTTAGTGTACATTAATTTTCTTTTCATTTTTGAGTATGATTTTCACAAAAACATTGAAAAATAGGACATTTTTCTGAAATTGTATTTTTGAGTTCCCAGAGTTTGAAAACTTTAAATAGTGACAGCAATGGAAAAGCAAGGGGAAAGGAATGAGGGATAAACCGGGAGATTAACAGAAGAAGGAAGGGAAGAGGGAGACATAATGGTTTTGTGAGAAATAAAAAGCAATTTGACAGGGCGATTGAGGAGATAAAAGAAGTGCATATCATAAGACAGAGACAATGAAAGGAAGAGTGGCTGGCAAGAGGTCTGGAATAGGAGAGGAAGGGAATGACAGGAAGGAAGAGTAGTTGTATCTTGAGATTGTGAGGGGAATGCAGGAGGGGAAGGAGTGAAATTTAAAGATGGAGGGAGGAGAGACACAAGAAAGAGAGACAGGGAAGAAAGGCAGGAAGATGGGACGGAAATATTGCAATACTGAGAAGGAGAAATAGGGAACAGAGAAGCATATCGTAAGTTTGAGTGCGGGAGGGAAAGAGTGAAGGAGGGATAGAGGGGGAGAACGATGAGGGAAAATATATTGCTTTTGAGGGCGGTAGAGAGAAGAGAGAAGAAAGAGAAATACATTGTGCGATTGAGAGAGGGAGTGGTAAAGAGAGGGAGGGGTAAAGAGGGAGGGGGAGCAAAATGAAGAGTGAGAGAGAGGAAGGGAAAAAGGTGCTGTGGATGACAGAGGGACAGGAATATATGCAGAGGATGAGACCAGCAGGGGGAGACAGGAAGGGAGACAGGGGATATAGGAGAGAGCAAATGGGAGAGGAAGGGATAGAGAATGAGGAGGAAAGATGGAGAATGAGAGAAAGGGAGAGAAATGGAGAGGGAGGGGATGGGCTGATAGAAGAGGGGAAGGAGAAACAGCAAGAAAAAGAGACGGAGGGGGAGTGATAGTGAGAGGGAGGCATTATGGTGGAGAGAGGGAAAATAACAGAGGGAGAGATGGAAAGGGGAGAGATGCAGATGGAGAGAGGTAGCTGACTTGGAGAGGGAGGGAGACGAATGTTAAAGAGGGAGGGAGGAGAGAAGGAGGGAAAGAGGGAGGTAGGCGGAGGGGAAAACAGATGAAGGCGGAGAGGAAGGAGGACAAATGCGAGATTGAGCAAGGGCAGGAGGGGGAGAGTTAGGAACGAAGGACGGGAAAGGTGGGGTAGACAGGTTATAGCGTGAGATGTGACAGAGGGATGGAGAACCCTACAGTTAACACAAAGTAAAGACCTATAAGCCAGTGTCCAATTTGTGTTAACATTGGTCCATGCTGAAGATCTGTCAGTGGTTAAAGCTTCAGAGAAGGGATTTTGGGAATTCAAAGCACGGAAACAAAAATGGATTTCCATATGAGAAAGAATACCCCCCCCCTCCCCCACACACACACACACCTGTTGAGAGCCTGCAGGTGTGCAGCAGTTGTTACTGAAAAGAACAGTGGAACAAAATAAATTTGTAAAGAGTTCATTGTTTCGTCCGGCACAAAGACCACGCCAGAGTTACGCTCTTCTATTTGACTTCTTTTCACTTCAGCATGATCGCATCGTCCTATTGGTGATTAAAAGTCAACTTATGTATATAAAAGGGCGAGTCTTTAAGCCTGGGATAAACCTCAGAGGGGCCATTGAAAAATATCTGTCTTTAACAGAGCTGCAGAAAGACTATTTGAAATGCGTATTGACTTGCAAGTGAAGGAGAAAACACTTGAGTGGAATGCGCGCTCTGATTCCAACAACGCTGAGAATTGGTCACTGCATACTAGAGCGATATTAACTTCACTAGTCTAGTATTTCATTAAATTACTGTTCAATACGACTTGTCTGGGAAGTCGGTTTTCCCGAATATATCCATTGCAAGCAAGCTAACGCTCCCACCCCTTTCTGCCATATTTACTTTCTTTACTGGTAAGTAGGGGAAGTATTGTATTCCACTCAACCATTTTTATAAAAATGTTCATGTGTGTGTGTGTGTGTGTGTGTGTGTGTGTCTGCCAGTCTGTAGATAGCATAGCTCAAAAGCGAAAAGTAGGTTAAAAACCAAAGTTGGTATTTAAGTTAACTGTCTTTTAAGGATGCCCCACCCTAAACTACCCTTTACATAGACAATTTTTCGAACATTTCAATTTTCTTGAAAATTATTCTAACGAATTTGATTAAAATGTCATTATGTTTGAGATATTTGTATGACAAATGAAATGTACATTTTGAATTTTCTGGCTATAGCCCCTGTAGTCGTATTTACTCTGGAGGACTTTTGCATAACTGATAAACCGTTAGAGACAGACCAAATCATACTATACAAAAATGTAGATATTGCTAAAATACACAATTTATGTCAAAATAAATTTTCTTGTAGGGTGAACAATTTCGGAGATATTCCATGTGTGTGTTTCGGAAAACTAAGTTTTCGTGACATGTAACATCGCTGTTCATTCTTTTATATGCTAAGCCTACAAAGAGAAGGGAATCTGAAAGCTTTAAAATACTTGACTATCGCACAAACTCTACTGTATTCTAATATTCCCCTTGTACCTACAAGGAAATAAGCAATAAGATAATTTGTACAAGTGTTTATTTCGATTAACATGAATAACGTACAGAAATAGAGTTTGTAACAATGGTTAGTACAAGAGTAGAGAAACACATGTGAGTGAAGCACATTAGACTATTTTTAGAGAGATTACTGAAACGCTAGTGTACAAAGCCGTAACAGACCACTATGGTCATATCAATCGAGCTGTTTGAACCGAGGACTGCATAATAAAACAGGTGAGGCGTATCAGGTGGAACTATTCGACGTGAAATCCCATCCTGTTAATCCTGATGTTCATTTAGATTGATGGTGAAGCGAGACACATAACTCGGTGATTTGTGATGATTTTCTGCTCCTCCCTGTATTCCACTGATTGAAATATCCATTTAGGAAGACAGTTCTGCTTTCAAACTGAATTCAATAAGAAATATGATCACACAGATTCATTTGTTCACTTCCAAAGCTCGTCGCATACAACTAAATATTTTTAATTTCTCTACTGCATTCCACATGAAACTTCAATATTGAGATTTCATCGGAAATGTGTGCTTTGAGATGGCTATTGAGATAATACGACAAAGTTAGTCCAGTTGTTTCTTTCTCACTTTATTTTCTTCTAAACTTTTGCACAGATTTTTACTGACATTAACACAGTCTACAATGTTTCACGATATTACAACTCACAACCGTTTTCTGCTAGTAATCTTGACACAGTCCTTTCACTGTCTTTCTTCACATTTCCTATCTCTCATACACTAACTCTGACGATGCAATCACTCAGTACTCATTAACACTTTTTTACTTTGACGTTAGGTGTATCTTGCACGACGACATTAACACACACAGCTGTCTCACACTCACTGACACACAACTGGAACTCTACAAACACCGCCGGATGTACCTGGAAAGATCCAGAAATCTTCTTTTGAATCGCCGTGCTCATTATTGTTAATAACGTATACACAGTCGCACGAGGCAACCTGAGCTTGAGCGCCTTTGTTTGCTCGCCGGCCTAGTGTGTAGTGTGAAGCAGCTCAGCCCTGACCGTCTTTTGTTGTGAGCAGCGTCCAGCGTCAGACTATATTTCTAGAAAAGGTTTATGTCTAATTAAAACAATTTATATCGAACAGTTTTCATAATGTTTGATTTTCTAAAAAAATCTTTATAAGAATTTAATAAAAATACCATTTATCAAATAAATTTACTCCATAAATAGATTTTGTATCTCGAATTTTTGAGCCGTCATGTAAAGAAATTTTGAGAAAAGACATTTAACTGGTAAACCTCAAGAAATAGATGGAAAGGTACTATGCAAAAGCTGCAGAAATCTTTAAAACGTGGCATTTATTCCAAAAAAAAAAAAAAAAAAAAAAAAAAAAAAAAAAAACGTTTGTGTCAAAGGCTTTTTTAAAGAATTGCGTTATTATTGGTTTTAATTTGTAAATATTTTGTCAAGTACTGGAACTATTGCGGTCGTCTTCTTGATGCGGCGTTCGTACTGCTGTTTAGCAAGCTATGTAAAGCAAAACGAAAGACTGCAAAATGCTCTCCAATGTTTGCAAACAGAGCCTTGCATATCAAAGGGAATTGAAGACTTGAATGATCATAGACAGGATAGCTAGGAATCCATACAGATGGCTATTAGTGATGAAAATAATTAAAATGCAATATCTGCAAATATCCTAATTAAAACTATCAGAAGAATTATTACACCGCTGGGTCATTAACTGAATTATGGAACATTATTTAGTATGAACTAATTTCGTGCATATTATATTTTATTCAGATATCATTTTCAGGACACAATTAAGTTTTAATTGCAGTAATTAGTAACATGTTTGTTTCACATAGATGTAGCACAGCGTTTAAAAGTCTGACGTGTTACATTTACATGCTGTTTTATACTTATGATATTTACTATAATAAGAGCTCGGGTTACGAACATCAGGAAATAATAAACAAATGGCCATGTCGAATCCATACCTTCATTGGGAACTGCATAAGAAATGAACGGTCATCTCAAAATCATGGCCTTCTTTTAAGTATTCCTGTCCAAGCTATGCTAAGTCGCAGGCGTTGTTCATTTAAAAATTATTTGCGTCTAAGTTAATTTCAATTACATGTTTTACGAGTCGGTAAAAAACCGCGACCTCATCAAATACGATAAGACAGAACGGTTTTGAGCTGCAAGCTTGACTATGAAGTAGATTGTGTGAACGAAATGATTCAGTTTTAGAAGGTAAATAAAGTGACAGAAAAGATAACTGGACTTGTCATTTGTCACCATGTCAGGTGACCCAATTCATCCGGCATCGGCGTAAGTAGCTATCCCTTCGTGCGTTAAAACAGTTGCAGAACTCCACGACGCAATTCTTACATAATGATAAACATACTAATAAGAATAATATAATAATAACAATGACTAAAACACAAATAAAAACAATAGATAGTAATAAAATACAACAATAACATTAATAAGACACGAACAAATGCCAATGAAGCATTACGTGCTTGGAGTTTACAATCTGTAATTCGCAATGTCAGACTATAGCACCATAGACAGGAGTGAGTTTATTCCCTGGAAACTAAAGCAACCTTTCAGTTAACTGAGACTTTTTCGGTTGTTAATACTGTTATTCTAGATTATCACGTACTACACATGCTAGTTCTACAGCCTCTTATCTCGCGTCTTGCGCCACTGCCCTCTCTATGGCTAGAATTGCCCCGTGGCATTCTACAACTGTTTTAACGCACAAAAGAGTATCTACTTATGCCGATGCCGGATGAAATGGGCCAACTAGGACATACTTCGCGCCAACTTACGTAACCCATTGTCGCCGCTACTTAATAAATAGAAGATTGATGTGATCGCTCCCTTAGGTTGTATATTTATGATCAAGATGCATAAGCATCTACAGCGATTCTTGTCGAACATAAACAATGTTTCTTGAGATGATTTCAATGCTTAATATTGAATACTTCAATATTTTTAAAATTCTTCAGCCTATGTTAAGTGAAAAATGTTTAACTTATAAATCAATCTATAATGCCATGTTGTTCATGCACAAATACACCCATACAGATAGACGCACGCATGCGTATACGCACACGCACATACACACTTTTCTGTAAGTCCGTTTTGGGCATGTCTCAAAATCTTTGACATTTTTTTTTTTTTTTTTTTTGGGTTGGAATGCAATACTTCCTCTAGCTGCTGTATGAGACAAAGTTGAAATAGTCCATGTGCATGTTCTATCTCCACAGACTTTAACCATCAACCTACATTTAGATACTCATATCGTATTCCTAGCCATCGCCTTACCTGACAAAGTTATGCAACTGTTACCGTGGGTGTGTCTGTTGGGTTGCCTGACTTTCAGGAAATCTACATACAAGTTCCAAGGACATAATGAGGCTGTCTTTCAAGCTGTAGCGTTGTGAAAGTTGCGTTATTTACATTATATATAAGGTTAACTATATATAGAAGCTTTTCGTTTTATAATTAGCATGAATACATATATTTTTGTCTTCAGTATGATGATTCCCAGTGTTCAATATCTTTAAAGAATCTACTGCAATCTGCGAAGCTTTGATATTTATCCCACAGCAAGTAAATAAGGTTATGTACGATTCAAAGATGCTCTTGTGATCTTACTGAACAGGTTTCTCGGAATAATGATTTACTTTTTTGGAGCTTTCTGATAGATGTGTCTCACAAGTGGATTGGCACTTCCATACACCCATATTGGTATATAGAGAGCTGGTATCTACTTCCTGTATGGGCAGAGGAGCTACTTCTTTTGTTTTGTCGTCTACTTCAGCTCTGATTTAATAATGCAACGTCGGCCGCTGTTCGCATGAAAGAGAGCCCAGGCCGATCACCTAAAGTCATTGCGCATCAAGTAAACAAGATAACAATGGAGTGTTCCGGAACAAAGACTGATTCTAGACGGTTCGAGAAGCTTACGTCTGCTGGCTTTTTAAGAGATATTTCAAGAAATGGTGTATTTTCCAGAGAATTAGCCGGCACTTCGTCGAACTATATAAGCAATTGTAGATTGTGTAACCCGTAAAAGAGATAACTGTATTTTGTGGCTCAGTTTTAGACGAGAAATTAAGTGACACTATATAAATCAAAGTATAGATTGAATTAATTTGGCTTTATATAGCCATATTAAGAGTTACTCTGGTTATTTTTAATCTTTGGAAATGCGTGCCTGATGGCATAAATTTCGGAGGAAAACAACTGTTTTAAATCTTCCTAAGAGGTTTTTAACTCTGTGGATAGGATAAACTATTGCACAGATATAACAAGAGCCCAAATGTTTACGACTTAATACTGTTAGAAATATGTATGTATTTATGACAGAAAGAAATTAGAAAATTTTACGATAAATATTATCAAAAATGTTTAGGGAAGCATTCTCTTTTGATAAAATTATGCAATTCGCTTATATTTTCCATGAAAAAAAAAAACGGAAACAAACCAAATTTGGTATTTAATTTCATCATCTTCTAACAATACAACAGAGATTTTCAAGAAGCTTCCCCATCTCAAACTATCTTTCAAATAGAATAATTTCACAATAATTTGATTTTCTGAAGAAACAAGGTTGTCGTTTGGTTAAAATATATGTTCAAACATCTTCTTGATAAGTGAAACGTATAATTGAATTTTCTGGGAATCCTCTTCATTCAGATGAGTTATGCATAACTGATAAAAAGTAAGAGAGTTGAAATATTGGTATACAGAAACCACTTATGTTGTATAATTCTCCCTACCCCTGTTTTGGAGCTAACCGTTTCCGAGAGAATCCTTGTTACTAATTTGAATTTTGAAATACTTATACCTTTAGGGAAAGCCGTTATTGAATGTTGATCTCTTGTACATGAAGAGCGAATGGAATTTTAAGCCTAAATATAGCGACTAGCTCTTAAACGATTTGACTATCACTTACGCCTAAGGTATTCCGTTGTTTCCATTGTATTTACAAGGGAATATACAATAAAATAACTTCTCTAAATGTTTATTGCAGGATTTGTTAGACTGAAGAATGATCTTTCACAATACTTTGCAGAAGAACCGGTAGAGATATTCATGTGAATGCAACATATCAGATAGTACAATCCAGTTTCATTTTATGAGCAAGAATAAAGCGTCTTTGAGCTAATAGTGCACTGCGCATGCGCGAGCAAAACGCTGAAGCAGAGTTTGTCGGTTGTTTCCTCCCCCTGCTCCCACACACAAATTTCACGCGTGCGCATAAGCTTGTTCTCTTAATGCCTTAATCTAGGAGCAAGCAAGCAAGCAGGCAAGCAGGCAAGCAGGCAAGCAGATATCGAGATCGCCTTAGGGCCGGACCATTCTGTTTTATAGATGTTCTGCCCATCTTGTGGACGTACAGAGATAACGACAAAGACCTTCTTATCAGCAAGTGGAAGGGGTTCGCTTTACGTGTCAGGACCCTGGATTTATGTTGGCATGCCTCACAAAACTTTATTTACTGTTGACTGAACGAGGTTCCTTATAGCATTATCACCACCAAGTCATTTAAACTAAAACTGCTTCTACTCTTAGGAAGAAAGTTGTGAAACGGTGGGCTATTTCCGTCTAAATGTTCCTCGTTTGTTCACGTTCTAGCTATGTTTGTAACTTCCCCACTTGATACCATTTACCACTGTTGCATATTATGCCTATGTTTCCTGCAGAAGCCCTATCCTAACAGTATTAACTCCGTTTCATATCTGGAAACACTATATATCAATTATCACCTGGTCATTCTTTTGTTTTGTAAAAAATATAACCTGGTCATTTTTGCTTTCTCTACTACATATAGTAAAGTGGAGGAAATATTGTACACCAACCAAAAATTCGATGTCAAGATTTCTCCGGAAATATCTTTTGAGGTTCCCTGAATAAAAAAACAAAGCATTTTTAGAAAAAGGTCCGCCTGTGTGTGTCTGTCTGCCAAACTGTGGACAACATAACTCAAAAACGAAAAGTCGGTTAAAAACCAAAGTTGGTATTTAAGTTCAATGTCTTTCAAGGATGTGACACGAAGATTTTGAAGAAAATTGTTTCACCTTGAATTACCCTTTCATGGAAACTTTTTCGAAAATTTTGATTTTCTTGAAAATCCCTGTACCAATTTTGATTAAAGTACCGTATGTTTGAGATATTTCTATGAAAAATTAAGTGTATATCTTGAATTTTTGGACTTTAGCGCCGGTAGTCGTATTTACTCTGGGTGGCTTTTGCATAACTGGTAAACCGTAAGAGATAGACCAAATCTTACTATACAAAAAATCTAGATTTCGCTAAAACACACAATTTATGTCTAAATTGTTTTTAGAGTGAACCATTTCGGAGATTTTCCTTGTTATTTGTGTTAGTTTTGGAAAACAAGCAGATAATAAGATAATTTGTACAAATATTTATCTCAACACGAAGATGTAGGAAAAAGAGTTTGTAAGAATGGTTAGTACAAGAGTAGAGACAGTCATGTGAGTGCAACATATCAGATATTTTTTGTTTTGCTAGTGTCGTTAATTGTATCCCATAAGTCACTGAAAAACAATTACACATTATAATCTATTAACACTCAAAATGTCACTCCATTTTAATTTGAAAAATGTTTTAACAATAATTGTTCTTTTATTTGTTTATGTTAAAAATAAAGTCCGATTTATTTGAAATTATAATTTGTTTTTCCTAATAACAACAGGAGAAGCTCAAAATATATGTAATTCTTGGATTTCGTTTTCCCCAGTTGGCAGTGTTGGGTAAGTTGAGCTACATACACTAAATTGAAATTAATATATTTTATGTTATTCTTTATAGAACTTATAATTTTGTGGTCAAATGTTCACCATATAGTATTTAAATACACATTTTATTTATGGAATAGTTCAGACAAATATAATTCGGCGATGAGTTTCCCAGAAATCGGGCCTCAGATATCGCGTCACCAGTGCGGCCCTTGAGACACGGCGGGGTCTCTGCAGGCGGCGGTGTCCACGTACCGTTGGGGGACCGGTTTACTGGATAGCAGGGTGCACATTGTTGCACCACGATAATGCATCAACTCACACCGCCAATGTAACAATGGAGTTTGAAAGGAACTGAGGCAAAACTATTCACTCATCCATCCTAGGTCACCGATTTTTCAGCCCTGAAGAAGCAGTTTCTGCATACGAAACGGATTTATCTTCAGCTCCAGAAACTGAGTGACGTGGATGCTTCCAGAAGTGGTTTTGGAGGATAGGACACCATGGAAATAGTTTGGGAAACTGCGACAAATAAAATATTTCTGTGACTACTCATAATTTGCCGTCTCAGCACGTATCTAGTGGCCCCCGTTGTAGGTACCTGATAATTTGTATGTTCTGGGTACATAACAGAACTTCTCCTCCCTCAATTCTGATACTAGGAATTAGTGTATATTTCTATGTGGCCTTCTATATGGCCTTAAACAATGTGTACACTCGATTTTGGGGGAAAAGGAGATATTTTTCAAATTATTTCTGATAATTTGTCCATTGTGATATTTTATTATTTTATTATGTTTCTGCTTGTTAATATAAGAACTGATAATACTTACCATTTGTTGCACATCTTTCACTAAATGGAACTGAAGATATCTATAAACTGTTTGTTTCAATGTATGAAGTACCAGGAATTTCATCTGTATTTATAGAGGGAATAGATATGGGTAGATAGATAACATGTGGTTCTAATTGTGGGCTTTCAATAGGACTTGTGTAACGAGTTCCAAGAATTATTTCTAGTTGTATGGATGCAGAATTCAGGAGTTAAACATAATGCATCCCATGGTCTATGCTTGATCAAATAAAGCATAATTAGATGTCTTCAGCAGTATTCTCTAAAGTGTCTTGAATATCAAATGTGACTTGAAGTAATTTGATTGTACGTATTTACGATTTGTCATGGATCTATATTTCAGTGGTGTTAAGTGATGTTACTCGAAAACTAAAAGTCGGTTAAAAACTAAAGTAGGTATTTAAGCTTAATGTCTTTCAAGGATGCAACACGAAGATTTCAAATAAAATTCCTCCGACCTAAACTACTCTTTAAATGGAAACTTTTTCGAAAATTTTGATTTTCTTGAAGATGACTTTAATGATTTTGATAGAAATGACATATGTTTAAGATACTTTTATGACAAATGAAATATATATTTTTAATTTTCTGGTTATAGCCTATGTAGTATTTACTCTGGAAGCCTTTTGCAGAACTGGTAAACCGTTAGAAATACACAAAATCTTACTCCAACAAAAAATGTAGATCTCCCTAAAACACACAATTTATGTCTAACTAAAGTTTTTATACAGTGGACCATTTCGAAGATATTCCTGGTTATTTGTGTCAGATTCCGAAAACTTAAAACTTTCGAGAAATTGAACATTGTTGTTCATTTTATTATATGTTAACCGTACAAAGAGAACGGAATCTCTTCAAAAGATTCGACTATTACTCAAAGCCTACTGTATTCTAATATTCCCCTTGCACTTACAAGGAAATAAGACATAGGATAATTTTTACAAATCTTTGTCTCAACCAACATGAAGGAGATATGAGATTAAGAGTTTGTAAGAATGGTGAAGTACAAGAGTAGATAAAGTCATGTGAGTGCAACACATCAGATTTTGATACACTGAAGCATAGTTGTTTTGTTGAATTTTAACATTTATTTGAGGTAAACTTTGCAGCTGCACTTATAGGAGGAAAATCTGTGTCAGAGAAAAATGTTGCAGTTTTTTCTAGAGTATATGAGTTTTCCGTTGTTTTATCCTGGTCTGTTTGAGTGCACTCTCTGGCTAAATGTGTGTGTTATTTACACAGGAAACATATAGTGCATCGATGAAAAAGAATTCAACAGTGGGGCTTTCATACTTAATTGGTAAACTATCTGGTAGCTCTTCCATGCTCTCAGTATACAAGCCCATTTGATGCCTAACCTTAGGATGTGAGAAAATTCAGAGACAACAATCCTAGCTTTTGTGTATTCTGTAGTCGAAACAGGTTGGATTCCAAATTTCGAGAGATTTTTCTCGAGTATGGTTTGGTATCTCTCGGCAAACATTTGATATGATCACCCATTTAGCTTTTTCCCAGTAAAACACGTTGTTTCATTATTTTAGAATGCTTGGTGGCTAATGACATATTGTTTAAGTGTAACGATATGGTAAATTTCTATCCTTAAAGTTGGTACTCTATTAGCGTGCACAACTCCAGAATTGAACATTTTTCTAGTAGTATTTACATTGGTATTACGATAAATGACAAATCCAGTTATTTTTCTGTCACTTTATTTCTCTTAAAACTGAATCACAAAAACACAATAATCTTTATCCTTAGGAAAATCTACAATTCGTCATGATCTTCATCTGTCCTTTCGTAATATTGACACACACTTCCCGATATTCTCTCTCTCTCGCTCTCTGTCCTTCTCACCGAGAATGTATGTCCTGTATATGCGAGAATGACGTGGTACGGACTTTTCTCAAAATTTAACTTTTCCTAACTTCCCCGGCACTGAACAGTTTCTGTAACTCTCTGGAAACGCTTTGTATTGCTTCGCTCATTGTTGTCATTGTCTGACCGCTCCATTGTCGCGGGCCGCGTGTTTACGAGCAGTGGTGAGGTAGAGTGTTGGGCGTCCCTTTGAGGAGCGGCCGGCGTCACAGCATCATGAGGTTCATCTTAGCTGTAGCCATTTTGTAGGGTTATGTCTTCACTTTTTTTAAATTGTGTAAACTATTTCGATAACAATGATAAATACTCACCAAAGATTATTCCAACGAAATCAAACTGGATGAAATTAAAATGCTGCACCTAAGATTGTGCGAATACGAATGTTTGAAGCACCTCTTAGAATAACATTTACACTCTCATAACCTCTTCAAACGGCTTTAAAACATTCGACTATCGCTTATGCTACAATTCTCCTTTCTCATAGGACTATGCAACACAGATAGAGAGAGCGTTGAAAAGCGCCGTGCGACGGAGAGTGCTAGAAGCTGGGAGGGAGAGCTGATGTGAGGTTAGGTTAGGCTGTTTCTACGCTGTCAAGCAGTTAGAGTAAGCTTTTGGAAAGGAGTTAAGTGAAATTGCGTTTGTGTTTCCTGTTCTTTCAGACCAGCTTTCACTGTTAAGAAGAGAAAAGTAAATAAGACAATTAAGAGGTAACCTGGTTGAGAGACTTTGTTACACTTCAATGAAATATATAATAAAACTATTTCTACTAATATTTATCTTGATTTAAGTGCTTAAAAATCTGATCTGTTGCACTCACATGACTTTCTCTACTCTTGTACTGACCATTCCTACAAACTATTATTTCTATATCTTCCACGTGTTAGTTGAGATAAACATTTGCAGAAATTATCTTATTGCTTATTTCCTTGTAGGTGCAAGGGGAATGCTAGAATACAGTAGGCTTTGTGCGATAGTCAAATCTTTTAAAGCTTTGAGATTCTGTTCTCTTTGCACACTTAATATTAAAAAAATGAACAAGAATGTTGTATTTGACGAACGTTTGTTTTCCGAAACTGGCACAAATAATAAGGAATATCTCCTAAATGTTTCAATCTACAGAAAAATATATTTGGACATAAACTGTGCGTTTGAACAAGATCTACATTTTTTGTATATAGGTTCTATAGTACCTAGGCGACCGAGCTTCGCTCGGCGTTTATCGCCTCTGTTTTTGAGAAATCTTTTAAGTGGGAGAAGATAGATAAACCTGAAAGGAAAAACGTTTACTAAATAATCATTTTTGTCGCAATTATGAACAGTCAGAAAGTACTTAAGTAGAGTAAACACTGTGAATATAATATGCAGCATTTCTATTTCAAATATACAGAAAATCGTATGGCTTATTTCTAGAACAGTGAGTAGAGAAACAGTTATGAATGTGTTGCCCAAAAGTAAGTAGAGAAAGCAATGTGAATGTAATACGTAGGATTTCTATTTCAAACATGCATGAAATTGTATGACTTCTTTGTAGACGAGTGAGTAGAGAAACAGATGTGAATGTGTTACCTAAAAGTGAGAGGAGAAAAGAGTGGGAATGTAATAGCATTTCTATTTCAAACTACTGAACATGATATGACTTATTTTAAAACTGGGTATAAAAATGATTTTTGGTGTAAAATCTCGTTTTTATGGAAAATTGTTTATAGAAGAGTGAGTAGAGAAAGATATGTGAATGTGTTACTGAAAGTAGTTAAGCAGAGAAACCACTGTGAGTGTAATTTGCAGCATTTCTATTTCAAACATACAGAAAATTGTGTGACTTATTTCTAGAAGTGAGTAGAGAAACAGTCATGAATGCGTTACCCAAAATTATTTTTGGTGTAAAATCATGTTTTTATGGAAAAATGTTTATAGAAGAGTGAGTAGAGAAAGAGATGTGAATGTGTTACCTAAAAGTTGAAACCGAAATTATAATGTCAATATATATTATATTTAATAATAGAAAGAAACAAAGCTGAATAGATTAAAGTCTCAAGAATGGAAGCCTAGGCAGATTTAAATGAGTGATAAGGTTACAATTGTTGTATGTACAAAGCTCTAACGATTCCGCGGGCTGATTCCTATCTTACCATGACGTGCTCTAAAGTTAGCCAATGGAAATCGCTTCCTTCGTGTTGCTCGCGCAAAAACAAATGCAACGCAAGACACTCGTCTCGAATCGAGTCGAGATAACGCACGTGCAACTTGGGAGTTGTACGTAAGCTAGCGCGTATACATAATTCGGCGGTTGCTAAAGGGTGACAAAGTTAAAGTGTTATGACGTTGTAGTTGAAGTTACAAAGTTACATTCTATTTAAATATCGTCGGCAGTTCTCTACAAATCTGTAAATCTACAAATAAAGTCATATGTTGGTTAATTCTTCGTTTGGTTCCATTCCTACCATAACTCACGCATACCCTGCAGATTAGGACCTCTTGCTAGAGCTAGTCCGGACACCAAACACGAGATCTTGTAGGTCTTAAAGGCGACGTCTTCGACGGAGAGGAGCGTTTGCGTCAAAGTACTTAAGTAAAGAAACCACTGTGAATGTAATATACAGCATCTCTATTTCAAACATACAGAAAATTGTATGACTTATTTGTAGAAGAGTGAGTAGAGAAAGAGATATGAATGTGTCACCTAAAAGGGAGTAGAGAAAACACGGTGAATATAATATGCATGCATACAAAAATTTAACCAAATCTTAAGAGCCATTTCTGAAATACCGGGAATATATACAATATATACATATATACAAGAATTGCACTGTAGAAGCGGGAATAAAAAATGTTATTTTTTATGTAAAATCGCATTTTTTCGGGAATTACACCTACATAGATGAACTAAAAAGCAAAACCCTATCTGATTACAAAATTTGATGGAAATCGTTATAGCTGTTTCCAAGTTGCGCGGAATAAATATACATACAAGAATTGCTCGTTTAAATATATAAGATATGTCTTAGGGTTTACCAGTTGTGCAAGTCATCCAGAGTAAACTCGACTACATGGGCTATACCCAGGAAATTCAGTCATAAAAATATCATAAACATGTCATTTTAGTCAAAATCATTAAGGCCATTTTCAAGAAAATCAAAACTTCTGAAAAAATTTTCCATGTGAAGGGTAGTTTAGGGTGGGGCTATTTTCTTCATTTAACTTGAATACCAACTTTGTACAAGTGTGGAGAAGCTCCTGTGAGATTTCTTTTCCAGGCAGAGCTATACTTGGTAAGGGTTATGGTAGATACTTCGTTGACAGCCTGTACGCATGGTGGAGTTTGCATCTTGTGGCTGATTCAGCAAAATGTTCTGCCGATGAAAGCCACTCACTGCTCTTCTTCCTTTTATTTTTCCTACAGAAAGTGTGTTTTACGGCCCAGCCCAGTCCGGGTACCACGTGTAAATGCAATTTGAGGACAAACGTACGGACCAGATCGCTCAAACGGAAGCTGGCTGGGATTTTCCTCAGAGAAGTGCCGGATTATACTTGCATCTCGTCTTTTAATCTCTGGACATGACGTCTTTCTTTTGTTTGGACATCCCAAACAGTTCTTATCGCGCTAGCCTATGTGAAGCTTCAAATATCCAGGCAGAGAAGAAAACGGCTGGACATTTGCTTTCCAACTCAAAAAAGAAAAGTCGGTTGGAAACCAAATTTGGTATTTAAGTTTAATGTTTTTCAAGGATCCGACACGAAAATTTTGAAGAAAATAGCCCCACTCTAAACTACCATTAACATGAAAAAATTTTCGAAAATTTTGATTTTCTTGAAAATGGCGCGGACGATTTTGATTAAAATGTCATATGTTTGAGATATTTTTATGCGAAATGAAATGTATATCTTGAATTTTCTGGCTATAGCGCCTGTAGTTGTATTTACTCTGGACGACTTTTGAATAACTGGTAAACCGTTAGAGATAAACCAAATCATACTCTACGAAAAACGTAGATCTTGCTAAAATACACAATTTATGTCTCAATAAATTTTCTTGTAGGGTGAACCATTTCGGAGATATTCCTTGTTATGTGTGTGAGTTTCTGAAAACTTAAAACTTTCGCGAAACGGAACATCGTTGTTCATTTTTTATACGTTAAGCATGCAAAGAGAACGGAATCTCAAAGCTTTAAAAAAAGTTGACTATCGCATAAAGTCTACTGTATTTTAATATTCTCCTTGCACCTACAAGGAAATAAGCAATAAGATAATTTGTACAAATGTTTATCTTAACTAACACGAAGAAGATATAGGAATCAGAGTTTATAGGAATGGTTAGTACAAGAGTAGAGAAATTCATGTGAGTGCAACACAGATTTTATGATATACCTGCTCCTGTGTTGCAATGTTTTTGTAATTCCTTACGTAACTCCTTCTACGTAACTCTCAACGAATAGTGGGGGAAAGCAAAGAAACATTTAAAGAAAAGAGCAGTCTGAACCGTGGCACAGGCAAACCACCGAACACGATATGGAAACCAACAGGTCAACTTCCTATTGGAGAAGGAATGAATAGGTTTATGACTGGGACGGGACGAGGCCATTTAGAGTAGGCAGTGACTAATTGAATGAATTTGTTGCAGTTGCCTATTAAAGAAACTGAACAATTATTAATTTTCAAATTCTTAAAGAAGCCAACAAGACGCGGCGCATACCGGAAACAAGAAAGAAGCTACAGTAGATTCTGCTTCTTAACTCGAAAAAGGTCCTGTGACGTCACAGTATATCAGGATGGAGAGTTACAGTTACCGACAGGAACCGGTCAGTGGATGCTAGACAGTTTTGTGTGTGTGTGTGTGTGTGTGTGTGTGTGTGTGTGTGTGTGTGTGTGTGGGTGGGTGCGTGTGTGTGTGTGTGTGTGTGTGTGGGTGGGTGCGTGTGTGTGTGTGTGTCGTGATGGTGCGTCGTAAGAACATTCAACAAGCTTCGCGAGTGATTGCATCGTCGTAATTACTGCAAGAGGGACAAAAGGTGAAGAAAGACATTAAAAGGACTGAGCAAGGTTATGGAAAGTATGGCTGATTTTGTCACAGTATTTTACTACTTACTATTACAGTGTAAGCCTCTGTTATCCTCAGGGTAACATTAGAACACCGGGGTCACAGAGACAGATAAACCAAGAAACGATCAACGGTTATGACGTCATTACGGTATACAACACCACCCGGGTTACCTAATCTCGTGGTATGATAATTCAACAGCAATTACAGACGAACTGCCTGCCCCAGGTGGGCCAGCAGTCCCTAATCATCTTATGCCGTGGCACAATGATTTGGTCGAGGAATTAATAACGGACCAGATGCCTGTGATGTAGTGCAACACTCTGCCGCATGGGAGCGCGGTCATCTGCACCAAAAGACTGGGAGAGAGTACAGCTGATGCAACATTTGGCTCATTCTGCTCGCCTAGTAACCGTGTGAACAATCAGCTCTATCTGCCCAAGCCTAATATTTATATTACCATACAAACAGCACCATTTTCGTTCATCACAGTTATGGGAGAAATCTAATATGTTGCTCTCACATGACTTTCGCTACTCTAGTACTAGTTCTACAGACTCCTATTCCTCTACCTTCATGTTAGTTGAAATAAACATTTGCACATGATATCGTATTGCTTATTTTCTTATAGGTGCAAGGGGAATATGGAAATACAGTAGGCTTTGAGCGATAATCAAATGTTATAAAGGGTTTGAAGGCTTATGAAAGCTTTGAAATTCCGTACTCTATGCACGATCACGAGATAAAATAGTAAACAGCGATCTTAAATTTGAGGAAAGTCTAAGTACAGCATTTGACATAAGTGTAGCGTTTTAACGAGATCTACATTTGGTACAGTAAGATCTGGTCTATCTCTTACGGTTTACCAGTTATGCAAAAGTCATCAAGAGTAAACAGGACTACATAGTCTATAGCCAGAAAATTCACGATATACATTTCATCTATATAATAAAAATGAATTTCTAAATCTTGGTAACAGCAAAACTTTGAAACATATTTTTAATTTGTATGTTAAATTAATATATAACATTCAATTTATAAGATTGCACAAAAACTGGAAATGTCACTTTGGCAACTCAGGCTATTTATTCTATTCCTAAGCATCCTGAACTTGCGCTAAGAATACAAAGAATCGGCAGCGCATGCGCAGATTGGCAGCGTGGCTTATAAGCAGCATGTTTATAGACACTCTATTGGCTCCTGCTTTCTAGTTTCTTATTATGCTAACCTAATAAATAGAATTCAGGTATTTGTAGCTGTCGTATATTGTAAAAACGACAAATTTTTTCAGTAAAACTGCATTGCTTTTTCTAAGAATAAGAAGCAAAATCAATGTCTCAAATGTAACTCTGTAAGCATCCAAGCGCGCCATTATACCGTTTATTTCACTTGGGCCCTCCCCGTCCTTTACCACAGGGAATTTAAATGCAGTTGCAGTCAAAATCTCATATTTTTACTTTCTCTACACATATAGTAAGTAGGGATGATGTCAAGGTTTCACCGGATATATATATATATATATATATATATATATATATATATATATATATATATATATATATATATATATATATACAGAGAGAGAGAGAGAGAGAGAGAGAGAGAGACTCCCTGAATCCAAAAACCGCAGCTTTAGAAAAAGGTCTCCGTGTGTGTGTGTGTGTGTGTGTGTGTGTGTGTGTGTGTGTGTGTGTGTGTGTGTGTGTGTATGTATGTATGTACAGCATAGCTCTAAAACGAAAACTTGGATCTTTCAAGGATGCGTCACGGAGATTTTGAAGAAAATTAGTCCACCCTAAACTACCGTTTACATGGAAAATGTTCCGAAAATTTTTACTTTTTCAAATATGGCTCTAACTAGTATGATTAAAATATCAAGTTCAAGATACGTTTATGGCAAATAAAATGTATATTTTGAATTTTTTACCTATAGCCTACGCAGTGCTCTTTATTCTGGATGACTTTTGCATAACTGGTAAACCCTAAGAGACAGACCAAAACTTATTTCACAAAAATGTTTATCTCGTTAAAAAACACAAGTTATGTCCAAATGAATTTTTGTGGGGTGAACCATTTCGAGATTTTCCTTGTTATTTGTGCGAGTTTTGCAATACTTACATTTTTCTCAAATGGAAGGTCGTTATTCACATTTTTGTTTCTTGGCCACGCAAAGAAACTGCAATATCAAAGCTTTAAAAGATTTGTCTGTCGTTCAAAACTATTGGTATCTCGACCAACATGGAGAAGATAAAAGAATAAGTTTGGAAGAATAGTTAGTACAAGAGTACAGAAACTCCTGTGAGTGCAAAAGCTTTTTTTTTCCAACTTTGAGTATTTAATCTATCCCTAGACATCCTGATGCTGCTCTAGTAATACAAAGAAGTGATAGCGCATGCGCAGAGATCGTCCTCGTTTAAACATTATGAGCTGGTCGATGCTCCCTTGTTCTAGTCCGAACTTAGTTGTACGAGCAGTGGCATTTCTTTTGCTCCAGAGCTGGAGTCTGTGAGAGAAGATGAAGTGGTCTCTGGGGATGCTCTCCGGGATATGGCGGCCTAGGGACCCTCGCCGTCATCATAGTCTGCGTCACATCGTTATGACTCTGTAGCACACGGCAAATAAATAAACAGAGAAGAGACACCGGCTTGTTTCCTCCATGTCAATTTATATCCTGCTTCTCGGCCATTATTTGGGGCTGGCTGCGTTTGCATCTACTTCAACTGTTTCACTGTTTTCATGTGCACTCGCACCACTTTATCTTCTCACTTGTATGAAATATCACTAAAAATCTGACGTGTTGCACTCACATAACTTTCTCTACCCTTGTACTAACCATTCTTACAAACTCTTATCTTCTTCGTGTTAGTTGAGATAAACATTTGCAGAAATTATCTTACTTTCTTGTAGGTGCAAGAGGAACATTACAATACAGTAGGCTTTGTGCGATAGTCAAAACTTTTAAAACTTTCAAGCTCAGTTCTCTTTGCACGGTTTATATATAAAAATCGAATAGCGATGTTCCATTTGACAGAATTATGTTCTCCAAAACTTACACAAATAACGAGAAATATCTCCGATATGGCTCACTCTACAAAATAATTATTCAGACAGAAATTGTGTATCTTAGCAAGATCTACATTTGCATTACAGTAAGATTTGGTCTATCTCTTACGGTTTACCAGTTATGCAAAAGTCATGCAGAGTAAACAGGACTACATGAGCTATAGCAGAAAATTCAAGATACATTTCATTTGTTATAAAAATGTCTCAAATATATGACATTTTCATCAAAATCGTTAAAGCTATGTTCAAAAAGTCAAACTTTTCTATGTAAAGCGTAGTTTAGGGTGGAGCAATTTTCATCAAAATCTTCGTGTCGTATCCTTGAAGGATATTAAACTTAAATACTGGCTATGAGTTTTAACCGATTTTTCGTCCTTGAGTTATGCTGTCCACAGACTGACACACACACACACACACACACACACACACACACACACACACACACACACACACACACACACACCTCTTTCTAAAAATGCCCTTTTTTTGGATTCAGGGGGTCTCAAAACATATTTCCGGTGAAAACTCGACATCGAATTTTTGGTGGAATGCAATACTTCCTTTTTTAATTTTTAATTTTCAATTTTTAATAAAAAGGAGTATGTTTAGAGTGATGTAAGAATTTTAATTCTTAAAGCTGATTTCATATAAACTCATCACTTAAATTGATTGTAGTTGCATAGGGCTATTCGGAAGTCAATCTTCCATCTTCAGGCAATGTAGATGTAGATAACTACAATACTTCCTTCTACGTATCAGTAGAGAAAGAAAAAGGTCTAACTACTGGAAAATTTAAACAAATAGCAATTACCATCTAAAGGACACTTAAACCCGAGATATAAAATACATACGATTGTATTTCGCCCTTGGGGTACTTATCTCTGATGCGTGATTCCCTTGAGATCTACCGGGAAAGTAAGAATCGGTTGGGGAATTCAATGTCATACTAACAAGTTAGCTATGGTAGTTTAGTGGTTAGAACAGCCGCGCGTGAAGCGGAAGGTCCGTGGCTCAAATCCCAGCTATAACATTACACCCTGTTTCCACCTCTCAACTACCAACTACCATTACCTCTCGGAAATGTTTAATTCAATAAAAATTTATTTTACGTAAATTGTGTGGTTTAATGAGATCTACATTTTATGTGCAGTAACATCTCTTACGTTTTACCAGTTATGCAACATGTATCTAGAAGGGGGAGAACTTCGACCTTATTCCAGAAAATTCAAGGTATACATTTCATTCGGCGTAAAAATATTATAAACGTAAGGTATTATTACAAACGACAATGTAACGAATCCCACTCCTGACACCACTGTGACAAATAGATAAAATTCAGTCACTTCTTCTGTCACTTTGTTTCACTCATAAAACTGAATTGCCAAAAGACAGTTCTGTTTTATCGTTATTCGACACAAATAGTGTTCATAGTTCTACTACTCTCTCTGTCAACTGCCCCGACGATGCACTCACTAAAACCGCTTCACACAACTCACACTTATAAACAAACTGTCCCTCTGTGCTCTACTTTTTCGTAGTCCAGTAGTTCGTAGTATATTATTTTATAACAGGTAATGTCATAAGACGTCTGACTTTTAGCTATTTAGAACGTTTTTAACTATTTTAAGAGCACTTAAAAGGATACAATGTTAACATTTTATAAAGTATGTCAGTGCCGAAATTACTGTATGGGTGTGAGGCATGTATTGTGACAGAGAAAAGCAAAAGAAGAATCAAAGTAAACGAAACGAAAGAGCACTGGGAGGATATAAGGGAACAGAAGACGGAATATAAAACTAAGATGATAAGTCATTTAAAGAAGGAATAGAGAGCGATTACCATTCCATTTTAATAGTTATAAACCGATAGGGAAAAGAAGTGTTGGAAAGGGCACAAACAAGATAGGTATATATAGACAGAAATGCCTAATGCATGACGGAAGAAGGTCTAATTGCCTTAGCTACTCTGACTCATAACTGTCTTGCTCAATGCGGTACTTGGCACTGACTAATTTTTACTCACGTTTCTTGCATTACAGTTTGGTTTTAACATATTGAAAGCATTTATTGCAGTTATTTACCTGCCGTTTGATCATTTATTGAGAAAATTATTAATTTTACTATTTAAAATTTGCGGTATCATGTATTATTGTTTCAGTTGACGTGTATTTAATTTTTGTTTTGACGACAAATTTTGAAATGGAACACTGTCAACGCTTCCCCAACGTTACATCGTTATACAAGAAACGTGCGTTGCGGGCGAGCTGCATGCTAAGCGTTAGGGGTAACAAGACAGAATCGAAGTTTCTGGGTTCACAAACAAGAGCAACAATGCGGCTCCTACAGAGTGTAAATAATTACCCGGCTCTGCTAAGTGGCTCCCCAACCCCCTCCTGCAGCTCCACGGTACAAAGCCTGAGATATTTTACAATCTGCTGACGAAATTTCACTACTCGCCGCTTTGTCAAAACTTAGGATAGCTTTTCTCTCTTTTATATTTAGTTGTAAAGGCAAAAGAACGGTCTGTTTTAATGACACAAACTTTTATTTTCCGTTTGTTTCCACAAAGAGTAGCTACACATTCAAAATGACACACAGACCAGGGTAGCGTGGAATACTGGTTCTTCCGTCTCTGGGAAGGGACGATGTCACACTCAAAGGGACACTGCTACCAAAATGATAAAAATGCAATCTTTTCAGAAAACATGCTTTTCGAGAAATATCGTTTTAAACATGCCCAGTATATAGCCATTAAATATGATGTGTCAAATACACCTAGAGTTTTGTGGATTTCAAGTTTATTTGGACGCTTTCAATGAAAAGTGGGGGTGCCACATCTGTCATATTTCAGTTCGTAGCCAAGCCTCGGTTTATTTAGAGTTTTCAGCTTTTAGTGAGATATTTACCTTTGAAATATAAATGTTGGCCACTCTTACTGCACAATTGCTGCTGTCGGTTGACAAAGAATATATGTAGACCTTTTCTACTCCTTTACTAACGAGTCCTACAAACTCTTATTCCTATATCATCTTTGTGTTAGTTGAGATAAACATTTGTACAAATTATCTTATTGCTTATTTCCTTGTAGGTGAAAGGGAACTATTAGAATTCAGTAGGCTTTGTATCACAGTCAAATCTTTTAAAGCTTTGATATTCCGTTCTCTTTGCACGCTTAACACATAAAAAAGTGAACAACGATGTTCCATTTCACGAAAAGTTTTAAGCTTTCCGAAACTCACACACAAACAAGGAGTATCTCCGAAATTGTTCAGCCAACAAGAAAATTTATTCAGGCATAAATTGTGAATTTTAGCAAGATGTACATCTTTTGTATAGTATTATTTGGTCTATCTCTAACGTTATACCAGTTATGCAAAAGTCGTCCAGAGTAAATATGACTACAGGGGCTAGAAACATCAGGATATACATTTCATTTGTCATAAAAATATCTCATACATACATTTTAATCAAAATCGTTAGAGCCATTTTCAAGAAAATCAAAATCATCGAAAACTTTTCCATGTAAAAGGTAGTTTAGGGTGGGGCTATTTTCTTCAAAGTCTTCGTGTCGCATCCTTGAAACACATTAAACTTAAATACCAACTTTGGTTTTTATCCCACTTTTCAATTTTGAGTTATGATGTCCACAAGCTGACAGACTGACGCAAACTCACTGACCGTTTTCTAAAAATGCTTTTTTTTGGATTCAGTGAGCCTCAACATATATATTTCCGGTGAAATCTCTTAATGTACGTAGCAGAGGAATAAAAATAAAAAATATAACAAATGACAAGTTGTTTACAAAAGAGCTAAAATACTTATCTGTGTAGTCGATTTACTGTATCGCTTGTATCTTTTAACTAATATAATAGAAAAAGTGTGGAGTGGAAAGATAATAGAGAAAAAGGTGAAACTTTTACGTAGCTGAAAGAAGAAAATGAATGAAGAATGTTATGTTAATAACTCTACACCTGAAAGTGTTACTTCTGCTCTCCTGTATAAAGAGCCAGTTTAGCTTCTGGTTCACAATAATGTTTTGAAGAACTTCTTTTCAAGAGTATTTTATAGGAGTGTAAAGAGGAATGTGTTACTGTGAACTTGAGAGTACTATGATTTTTCTCTGAAGATTGTAGTGAAGTGCCAAGCCTTCGGGTATGTGAAGAGCAATATTTTTAATAACAAAATTTAGGTAGCTCTCCGAACAACAATGTTTGTACTTTGGGGTAAGCTTTTCTATAGTAAATATTGATGGATAAAGCTGAAATGTTCAGAACATGTGGAATATAACTTGTTAAACAAAACTGTGCATTGGTTTCTTGATTAAACTCATACATACAAGTTTATACTTTTTTTTCCTTTGTAACTTTTAGTAATATTTATTTCTTATTCCGTTCTAAATAGAAAACAAGTAATATTTATAATGATTATTTATATTTTGTAAAATAAATGCACAATTTTATTGCTTAGACATATTAAAACTAATATTCCAAATTTCAGGCTTCTATTTTAATTCTAAACTGCAAAAAGTCTACCTTTTATTATTATTCAATTGTTTGTAATTAACATAATGAATGACTTTAATTACTTCTTATTCTTTATCTGATTATCCTCCTCTTATGTAAGACTTACAAGCCTGTGTCTAGAGTCAGACGTCTGTCGGGGAGCAGAGGAACTTATGGACCGGACAGAGTGAAGATCTGGAAGCGAGGGGTCAGCCAAACACCAGGTATGATAGTGAGGAAAAGAATAATATGAAATGCAGGTGAAGTGGAGGGTTGGAAAGATGATGGTGGAGCAGTTGTGGGAATGAGTGGTGGGGGAAACAGGAGAGCTCAGAGAATACCCGCTCAGGCGCCACTTCCTCCACCACGAATACCATACGGGAGTCCCGCGGCCCACCTTGGTCATAGGCGAACGACCTAACCACTTGGCTACGGCTCCGCCCCATTTTTAATTACAAAACCATTTAATCTAGAGCAATGACACTTATACCAACATTATATCGTGGCAGGTGCAATTTAACCTATAGCTTCGTTAAAATAGGTTCATTATGAAAGAAAGTTCATTTGGTACCAGAATGTCCCCTCAATATAATCCAAGTCCTGGTATTCACTAAGGTACACCAGTCTAATAAAAATCTGATGTATTGCATTCACACGAGTTTCTCCACAGTCTATCGTTTACTAGAAGATATACCAGCTATTCGTATGCACTTTTATCACTTTCTCTAGAGTGTTTCCCTGGCGCACCTTCGGGACTCTCTGCAACTGCTGGTCAGTTTTGCAGAGGTCTGGTGGACACCAAACAAGAGGTCGAGACGTTTAGAGTTTTCCTTTTTCACAATGGTAATTATAAGCCTAAGAATTTAGAGATGTCATACACTAAAATAAGATTACTTTGTAGTGTTATGTGACGTTTAGTTTGGTGACCAGCTGTTTAATGTCAAATGATGTTTCCTATTAGGATGTTGAGGTTATCTATTAAGACAGCGAGGTATTACGTTGTTCCAGTGTAAAGGAAACTCAAGTTACGAGGTACAAGTCTGTCATTGGAAGTATTTTGTTGTTGTTGTTGTTCCCTTTAATTTACTTGCGAGTGTTATTAGAAGGAAAACTTTGCTGGAGACCTTTTGTCTGAAAGAACAATGCCTGGAGTGGCTGTGGTGAAGCGCAACTAAAGCAACTATTAATCATTCAGGGTCCCTTGTTCTCCCAGACACGCGTACCAACCTACCTTTCTTTCACGGCAAAATTATTACCTCATTGCGCACTCAATTGACAACGTGCAGGCAATGTTTGTTGCATCATACTCTTTATGTCTGTATTCACAAGGTTTCACTACCCATTCTTCTTAAAAAAATCTTATTTTTACATTCTCTACTGGTAAGTAGGGGAAGTATTGTATTCCACCCAAAAATTCCATGTCGAGATTTCACCGAAAATATATGTTTTGAGACCCCCTGAATGCAAAAAAAAAAAAAAAAAAAAAAAAGCATTTTTAGAAAAAGGTCCATGTGTGTGTGTGTGTGTGTGTGTGTGTGTGTGTGTGTGTGTGTGTGTGTGTGTGTGTGTGTGTTTGTGTCTGTCAGCCTGTGGGCAGCATAACTCAAAAACGAAAAGTGTTTTGAAAACCAAAGCTGGTATTTAATTTTAATGTGTTTCAAGGATGCGACAGGAAAATATTGAAGAAAATGGCCTCACCCTAAACCACTCTTTACATGGAACATTTTTCGAAAATTTTGATTTTCTTGAAAATGTCTCTAACGATTTTGATTAAAATGTCACATGTTTGAGATATTTTTATGAGAAATGAAATGTATATCTTGAACTTTCTGGCTATAGCCTCTGAAGTCGTATTTACTCTGGACGACTTTTGCATAACTGGTAAGCTGTTAGAGATAGACCAAATCATAGTATACAAAATATGTAGATCATGCTAAAATACACAATTTATGCCTCAATAAATTTTCTTGTAGGGTGAACCATTTCGGATATATTCCTTGTAATATGTGTGAGTTTCGGAAAAGAAGTCTTTCGTGAAATGGATCATAGTTGTTTATTTTTTTATATAAGTGTGCAAAGAGAACAGAATCTCAAAGCTTTAAAAGATTTGACTATCGCACAAAGCCTACTGTATTCTAATATTCCCCTTGCACCAACAAGGAAATAAGCAATAAGATAATTTGTACAAATATTTATCTCAACTAACACGAAGAACATATAGGAATAAGAGTTTGTAAGAGTGGTTAGTATAAGAGTAGAGAAAGTCATGTGAGTGCAACACATCAGACTTTTTCGCATGTTTACCCTTGAATGTTGGTGCCAACCTGGTCAGTAAACCAAAGACTGACATTTATACAAATGGGAGTGGTGATTCAAGACATAACCTATTTGTGTGTCCGACAGACGATAATATATGCAACATAGACTATCAATAAACTCAGTTACATGTTGGAAATATCACTTGTGTAAACCACGCTGAAACGGCATGGGACGTGGATCATTTTTTCCATGGCTTTACAATACGTTTAAATGACAGTTGAATCCTTTAAGAGTTAGTCGCCTTGTGATGGTTGAAATGACCGCCTAAGAGGGGAAAAACAAATAACTACTTGTCATTTAGAAAAGAGTAGTACTGAAAGATTTAAACCAACAAGCTTTATCTCTGAAATGGTAAAAGCTACAAAATATTTCTTTTTTATATAAATTATTTGCTTTTATAAGATCTGCATTTTCGTGTTAAAATTTTATTTACAGTTTGCACTTATACAAAAGTAATTTAGAATGAAAAAACAATTATAACCTCTTCCCAAAAAATTCTAGATTTAAATTTCACTAGCCATATCTTAAACATGTAAATTATTTTTGGAGAAAGTTAATATTTTTAAAACTGCGGATGTAAAGGGTAGTTTGAGATGGGGATTCTTTTCAAGACACTTGGCTTTGAAGACCCTGTGATAATATGCTGTTTACAGACATACACACAAGCCTTTTTCTAAAAATCTTTTTATTTTGATTCAATGTACTTCTGAGGCAATTTCAGTATTGATGTTTTCTACCTCTTGCACATAATTGGATCTACATATCACATTTGTAACGTATTTTGGCATTAAATAGCATCTCCAAACTAAGATTTGAATGTGTGAAATTCACTTAAGTGGTTACAAGTTAGTCAGTGGTAGCGGTCACAATGTCTACGTAATGAAATGATCCCAACATGGCGCTTTTACGCCAAAGTTTCCCTCACTCCACATTTAGCCCATGTTACTGTCACTTGGAACTGGGGTGCAATTTCCAACCCTCTCCCCAATATTACAACTTTAGCACTCGTTCCGTCCAATCGGAAACAAGCAAGCAGGCGATAACGTGTCTTAGAGAAGCCATCAACCAATCAAAACGAGGTGCTTTCAATTCGCAATCAAGACTCGGTCTGCAAGCCACAAACAAGTCATGGCCCATTAAACACGCGCACTGAATGGGCTTCTTTACGAGAAATGAGATCGTGGAACACAAGCAACCTAAACAATTAATACCAACATAAAACTGCTTGCTTCTACATTTTATGTGACTTTTCTTTGATTAGGTCATTAAACAGCAGGCTAAATATTATTCTACAAAAGTTATCAAATCTTTTTAAAAAATTCTAAAAAGTAATAAAGCTTAATGGACATCGAAGCTGTACACACAAGCTGTCTTGTGCCGCTTTTCCGCATTCTTTCACAAACTATTTTTGGAATTGCAATTAGTTTTATTGAGCACATTCCAATTTTTGTCGCCCCGTGCTTTATCATCATGGGGAGCTCTTTAAATTTGGAAACATAGTTGCTTTTTTACCTTCTCTATTACGTATAGTAAAGTTGAGGAAGTACTGTATTCCAACCAAAAATTCTATGTCGTGATTTCACCGGAAATGTATGTTTTGAGGTCCCTGAATAAAAAACACATTTTTAGAAAAAGGTCTTTCTGTCTTTGGAGAGCATAACTCAAAAACGAAAAGTCGGTTAAAAACTAAAGTTGGTATTTAAGTTCTTCTAGTCTTGAAGTAAGTGACAATCACTTTGTTTTTTGGCGACCAAGTTTGACTTTTTAAAGCAATTTGAATGCGGGAACGTTCACAACGATTACAATGCTAATAACACCACATGAGTGTGGGCCAAAGGTCAGTGCATTACTACCTCTACAACCTCAACCTCAGCTAATTAACCTGGTAACTCTACCTCAGGAGCAGCGGGAGTCGAAACCACGATTCCCAGATCAGAGGTTAGCAGTCCTACATTACAAGACAGCCCAGAGTTTCAAAGGAAATGCAACTGTCAAATCCTAACTAGAAGCAAGGTTATACTTAATTTAGTTTTCCTATCAAATAATTGCATTCCAACCAAACAATTGACCAATGACACTGTCACTTTGTTTCTCCTCTAAAAACTGAAGCACAAAAACACATTTCTGTTACATAATTTACAATTCGTAACGCACAGGTGATCTGTCATACCGTAGCCTTGACACAGAGCGATAATAGTCTTGGACTGTTCAACAAGTAACTCCGACGAGTAACTCACTAAAAACTGTTGGAACACTGTCTTCTCAGATTCAGACTTAATATTTGTTTATTCACAAAGGTTTTTGCCTGGTGCCGGTAGATGGGTCTTAGCTTACAGGCTGCAATGTTCTTAGGTTTACAATCGACATTTCTTGTATAGTCTTTTTGCTTTATATAAAACCCATAAGGCGACCAACTGTAGGTCATGAGATCAGTTTTACTAGAGATCGATGTATCTATGAATATAGAAACCGAATTTCTTCTCTTATTATTAGTGTTCAGCTTGGCAGTGGCGGTGGACTCTGCAGTAGTTTATTATGACCTAGGGCCAGGATGAATGGGCGCGCAGAGTTGGCGAGCCACGCCTGTTCTATACAATTTTGATTCTCGCATGTTTGCAGTGTTTCGGCTCGCCTTCGCCAATATTGGATATTGCGGGGTACTGATGTCCCTTAATGCGCGCCCATGTGGAGGAGACTCTTCTCAACACTGCTTCTACGATAGTTGGTAAATGGGTTTCTTTCTGGAGGATACTGTTGGAGGTGAGGAAGAGGAGAGGATTTTACGGAGGGCAAAGTTTTGGATGGTTTGGATTTGTTTAATGGTGGTGGTAGAGCCGTTGGGCCAGACCACATAAGCGTACAGGGCCAACGAAAGAATGAAAGATTTGTGGAGAGTAAGTTCTGACTTTAAGTTCATTGTTTCGCCAAGTACTACACTTGGCATCTTCTATATGTAACGCATATGTCCGTATGATTAGTAGAGAAAATCGTGTGATATTTTACAACTAATATTTCCTCTGTATCAAAGTTTCTGATTTTACTTACAAAATATTCTTCTATTTAGAGATGTTGTAATCCACTCCGTACTCACCTGAAAAATATAAAAGAGAGGATTAAAACTATATCTAAATGTTCCATTATTTTAACTGTTATTTCACATACGACGGTCTTGTTAATAAATGTAATTTAAATCACATAGTTTGCATCTTTTAATGATTTCCACACACTATATCAGTAAAATTATGCTCAATCATAATACAGTTTGATACTGCTAACAATAGTTTTATAAAGAATAAATAAGTGTGTGGAAGTAAATGAGGTGTAATTAGAGAGAAATTAAATGTTGAGAAGCAATTAGTCATAAGTCAAAGTAGCTAAGGTGATTCCTGTGAACTCAGCCAACAATAAATCCATTAGCTTTCGCACGCCTTTTAGGGGTACATTGTGGTAAGTCACTTGAATAGCCGCGTTCGTTAAAGCGAGATGTAATGGAGTGGCCATCCATTCAGAGCAGAACCTCAGGGGTTTGAGCCCCAGTGACCACTTTCGAGTATCTGTGGTAAAGGATGGGGATGACTCCGGTAAAATAATTAGTTTTATGGGGGCATTTGTAGATGATGACAAGGTTAAATGGATTTTTCTTCTTTCTCTTATAAAAACAATACAACGATTTTAATGAAAATATATTTTATTATTTAAGTCGACATTAATAAAAATTTTGAATTGATAATTACTGTAAAATATTAACTATTTTATAAATTTGGATAAAACATATTATTGATTGAAAGCAACACCGGGCAATAAACAGTTAAACATGTGGTATCCATACAAAATGGTTAGACAATTTTCGAAAAACCAAAATTTCGAAAATGTTATGTAAATGTTAGTTTGGGTAAGGAGGTTCTTCTGGAAAACTGTTTCGCGTTCCTGAAACACGCTGAAGTGAAATAATAATTTTGATATTTAACGTGATTTTTGTTTTTGAGTTCTACTATTTATAGTGTGACGCCGGCTGCGGCGCACAACAAAGGATTGTCGAGGTCAAGCCACCTCACACTTCATACTAGGCGTAGCGCGCTTCGAAGGCGCTAACTAGTGCAGCTGTTGTGAACACGTGAAGATGAGCGCGGCACTAAAAGGGTTTTCGAGATTATTCGAGAGGCGTCCACGGGCCGGCGTTTTTGTACAAATTCCAGAAAAGGTGAAGTTCGACAGAGGTCTGTGTTATGTCATCCTCGCTATATAAAGAAGCCGGGTGAGGAGAGAAGTGAATTTTAGTTAGTTATAGACATGGATGCTCGCAGCAGTCAGTTTTAGTTTGTGTGTGTCTACGGTCTTTGTGACAGAACCGTCAAGTCGAAAGGAATATAGCGAAGAAGTTAAATGAGTGTTCAGTAATTGTATCGTTAGAGTTAGTGTTTGAGAGACAGAGAACATGGAGAAAGACAGAAAGAGTGAGTCAAGGTTAGAAGAAGAAAGCAGTTGTGAGTTGTAGTATCAGGAAACATTGTGACTGTGTTAACGTCAGTAGAAGAGAACTGTGTTTTGTGTATTCAGTTAGAAGAAACGGCAGTTAGAAGGAAAAGCAACTCGACCGGATTTTCTCGTTTCTTGTCGCAAAAATACATACACACACAAAATGTTTTCTCTAAATGCTATTGGCAAAAGGGCGATATCCGTTACCCTTAATGATAGGGTGATAAAGGTCACGTTGGGGCTTAGGCTAATCATAGGTATTAACCTGTGTAAGGTAATCCCAGAGCCGGGGATCGAACTACGGACCCTTAGCAGGAAAACCACTAAGGAACTACTTTCATTAGTGGAGAAAGTCAATATATAATACTTTGAAATGAAGGAATTTTAGACAACACGTTGAAAATCATCTCGAAGACGGATGCGTCAAGGGTAGATGTTTTGAACTTTGGAATTACTAGTAGTAGATAGATTTGATCGATAGGTCGCAGCATTGCGGCGATATTGACGCATTGCATAGCGAGCGAGCTAGCTAGCGAGGTCAAACTCAGGAGTGGCACGCAACAAGCCCAAGGAAAGAGCTAGCCGAGTTCCCACGGAATGCCAAATTATGATTATTCCCTGCACGAACTTGCTCTTGTTCGTCCGTCCGTCCGTCCGTCGGTCGGTCCTCGTTATTTCACTTTTATTTCCATGCTCTCTCACACACACTCTCTCTCACCGGCTTTACGTGCTCTTTCAGGGTTCACATATTGCTTTGCGGAATCCCCGTGTCACGTACAATCAACACATCATACCAGTAATTAGAGGTGCTGCCTTTTAAACTTGCAATTTACAACCTGTGGATACATCCCTAACCTCTTAAATTTACAGCTTAAGTTCAAGTACCTCTGCCCATCACACTTCACACAATCTAGTGTTACATTCACTTAACATTCTCTCCCAATAACAGAATGAACTGTCTGCAAAAGAGGGAACACTGAAAGATATGTGATTGTTTCGTAATAGAAAAGTGAGTGGAGAAAAGCGTGTGAATGTAATACGTTGTATTTGCACCTATTTTTACTTTCTCTACTACATATAAAAAGTAGAGGAAGCATTGTATTCCTGCCAAAAATTCGATACGGCGGTTTTCTTACTTTTGGGTGTTTCAAATCGTTTTACACAAATAATTAACAAATGAACTACCATTACAGGTATTTTGATTTAGGGAAATTTTTCTAAGAATACATTTTTCGGGTTAAGGAAACCTAAAAGCGTTTATTTTCGATATAAGAATTTTGGATTCAATACAAACATACGAATTTGGAAGCTCTAACATATCGACTAAGAAATAATATATCCTCTGAGACAGTTACCTTCATTCTATGATAGGACATCGGATGCTTCCCTTTGATGTTGTTAATATGCCCACACTATGTTATTAGTGTTTTGTTTCTGTGCACAGATGTTTTTGATGTTATTTGAGTCATATCGTGTTACCGAAGCGGAGATTCGCTGCGTGGGTGCTTCCGGGTGTTCACAGTCCCATTTTGTATTTTTCGATGAAAGTTTATTCCAAAATGTGATAATTGGCTGCCTCTATGGTACAGTATTAAATTTTCTGTGTTTCCAAATCACAGATCCCGGGTTCGATTCCCAGCTGAGGAAAACACCTACTCACGCTTAGTCTGTAAGTATGAACGTCTGTAAATGTAATCGTAAACACCAACAATATTTATATTTGAAGGGGTAGAGTGAGACTGAACAATCTTATGTGTTACACTCACATAACTTTCTCTACTCTTGTACTTACCATTCATATAAACTCTTATTACTATATCTCCTTTGTGTTAGTTGAGATAAACATTTGTACAAATTTCCTTGTAAGCGCAAGGGAATATTAGAATACAGTAGGCTTTGTGCGATAGTCAAATCTTTTAAAGCTTTGAGATTCCGTTCTCTTTGCACACTTAACATAGTATAAAAAAATCTGATGTGTTGCACTCACATGACTTTCTCTACTCTTGCACTAACCATTCTAACAAACTCTTATTCCTATATCTCCATGTTAGTTAAGATAAACATTCGTACAAATTATCTTGCTGCTTATGTCCTTGTAGGTGCAAGGAGAATATTAGAATACAGAAGGCTTTGTGCGACAGTCAAATCTTTTTGACCTTTGAGATTCCGTTCTCTTTGCACGATTAACATATACAAAAATGAACAACGTTGTTGCATTTCGCTAAAGTTCTAAGTTTTCCGAAACTCACACACATAACAAGGAATATCTCCGAAATGGTCCACCCTACAAGAAAATTTATTGGGACATAAATTATGTATTTTAGCAAGATCTACATTTTCCGTATAGTATAATTTGGTCTATCTCTAACGGTTTACGAGGTATGCAAAAGTCGTCCAGAGTAAATACGACTACAGGGGCTATAACCAGAAAATTCAAGATATACATTTCATTTGTCATAAAAATATCTCAAACATATGACATTTTAATCATAATCGTTAGAGCCATTTTCAAGAAAATCAAAATTTTCGAAAAATCTTCCGTATAAAGGGTAGTGTAGGGTGAGGCTATTTGCTTCAAAATCTTCGTGTCGCATCCTTGAAAGACATTTAACTTAAATAGCAAGTTTGGCTTTTAAGCGACTTTTCGTTTTTGAGTTATGCTGTCCACAGACTGACAGACACACAAACACACACACGGACCTTTTTCTAAAAATGTTTTTTTTTTGTATTCAGGGGGCCTCAAAACATATATTTCCGGTGAAATCTCGACATCGAATTTTTTAGTGGAATACAATACTTCCTCTACTTACCAGTAGAGAAAGTAAAAATGAACAACGATGTTCAATTTCACGAAAGTTTTAAGTTTTCCGAAACTGACACAAATATGAAGGATTATCGCCGAAATAGTTCACTCTGCAAAATAATGTATTCAGACATAAATTGTGTATTTTAGAGAGATCTACAGTTTTTGTGTGTTAAGATTTGGTTTATTTCTTACGGTTTACGAGTTATACAAAAGTTATCCAGAGTAAACAGGACTACATAGGGTATAACGAGAAAATTAAAAATATACATTTCATTTGTCATACAAATATTTTAACATATGCCATTTTAATCAAAATCGTTACAGCTATTTTCAAGAAAATCAAAATTTCGAAAACATTTCCATGTGAAGGGTGGTTTAGGGTGGGCCTATTTTCTTCAAACTCTTTGCGTTGCATCCTTGAAAGACATTAAACTTAAATACCAACTTTGGCTTTGAACCGACTTTATTTTGTAGTTAATGTTATCCACAGACTGACAGACACACAGACACACAATGCTCTTTTGGATTCAAGGGGTCTCAAAACATATTCTCGACATAGACTTTTTGGGTGGAATACAATACGTATTCTAATATTCCCCTTCCACCTACAAGGAAATAAGTAATAAGATAATTTGTACAAATGTTTACCTTAACTAACATGAAGAAGATATAGGAATGAGAGTGTGTAAGAATGGTTAGTACAAGAGTAGATAAAGTCATGTGAGTGTAACATCAGATTTTTTATTTACTTTCTCAGCCTGATAATTGATATCTATATTTATATGTAAATGTATATATACGAGATAGTTGACCTATATCAAATGTATCAGTCAACCGATGTAATATTGTTTATTCTCACATATACCCATGCATACCCAGAGATTAAGATATTACTTTTCAGATCTTGCTTTCGGGGTTAGAGACATTGGAGACGGACAAAAGAATAACGCCCATGAACCTAATCAATCACTCAACCTAAGTGTGGTACTAGTTACTCTTACTGACCTAAGCTAGGCTAACGGAGAGTGAGGTTATACCAGCCTGAAAGGCCTGGCGAGTCACTGAAGGTAAACCCTGTATTTGCTCCCTGACGGAATTGTCACACTAATTAGAACAGAGTACCAGTAAGTCAAGAAGCGTTTGATCCCCTACTGTTTCCCCTTTCTCAAATTCCCCCACAGTTAAACTTCCTTCAACAGAAAATTAGTTTTTGATAACTAAGTGGTGAGTTCCTGAGGCATAAAGGTGTTACCAGATAGGAGCAATAAGGCAAGAAGGGTTGTTTTTGTTAGGGGGAGTTGAATTATTGTCCAAGTTCGAAAACAAAAGGGGAGAAAATCTAATCTTATACTCGTATACATTTTCAACTTCAGTAAACAAATCCTAGCAAGCTGTAAATGACTCGGGCGATTTTATTGCTGCAGCTGTCAAAACAAAAGTGTTCTAAGTCTCCTTTCCGTTCAAAGTTTAGCAATGAAGGGTGATACCAACAGTAGTGAGGTGTAATGGAAGTCGGAGATGCTAATAATTGTTTGCTCGTCACCGTCGCTATTGTTTATATTGCAGCATTGCAGGTATACGAAGGAATCCCCACGCATTGCAGGTTGAAATTAGGGCACGTGGTAAATCTGGATTAACAGAACACTGACGCCTCACAGCGGACAATATTGTGGCGAAGCAGTTACGGCCCAAGACTATCGGGAGATCATTACCGAGAAGTCGTGACGTAAACAGATAAGCAGCACGCATGCCCAGCGCAGAATCAAGCTACCTCATACCACTTGGCGGTCAGGTGCATCAAGTCCTCTTAAGGTCAGGCTGCCTCGCGCCACTGCTTATCAATACGTGGCTGGTAGCAATCAGCGCGGCAGAAGTTTCCAGAATGTTTGCGAAGACTAAACTGCCAGGATATTTGTGACAGCTTCTAGAAAAAAAATCAATTTCGAGAAAGATATGCGCTATAATTATAATCAGAATTGGAAGAAGGTTTCTCGGAATTGCCAACATTTGTATTCTGCCAGAAAGATACTATTTTCCCCACTGTAATATATAATGTGTGTGTGTGTGTGTGTGTGTGTGTGTGTGTGTGTGTGTGTGTGTGTGTGTGTGTGTGTGTGTGTTTCCATTGGTTGGTATTTTTTTCTGGCTTAACATGAATACTTTGGGAGTTTTTATCTCTTTCTAATCTTATTTATTTCATTCCCTCCAGTCACTATTTCTACCTTATGCTCTCGTTTCAGTTACTTAACCTATGATAGGTTTGTTTCCAACACCCTGTGCAATCTCCTTGTAAACTATCTTCCCCTGTTAGTCAGTTTCCTGTAAAATGTGATATCCTGCAGCATTTATTGGCCTTCCGTACTACTATTCTTATATTGTATTGTATATTTAGATATTACGCTGTTCATTTGTTTATTTTGCGGTCAGGGCATTTCAAATATACTGCAACGCTAGCCGGCAGCCGCCGCTCAAAGGGAAGTTCGATGTTAGCTACTTTACACTACTGCTTATAAGCACATGGTTTGACGACTGTAAGGGTGGCAGAACAAAATGATTCCAGACAGTTTGAAAAGCTTTCAAATAACGGCCTTTTCTCGAGAAGTTTCGAGAAAATGTGTATTTTCCAGAGAATTCGTCGGCACTTCGACAGAGCTATAACAGCAGGGAGTAGGGACAGAGGAGAGCTGTTTACTGAATATATAGTGTTTGTGAGACCAACAGAGTAGAAAGACGTAGCATTTACAGAAATAAAGCTTATCGATAATTAATTATGTAAAACGCGTCAACGTAATCTTGATACCCAATTGTTTCTGGACACAAATATGTAGGTGAAGGGAACAGCTGAAATCTTCCAACAATGGTGTCGATTGTTGCACCTACATGTTCAATGCTTTCCTGGCTGTCAGCTGTCATTTAGATGGTTTTATTTTTGCTCCGTTTCTCCACACGTTATTGTTTGTTCGTTACGTGTTCCCTTGATTTTATTTCTCATTTTATCTTCCGGAGGAACAGAAGGATTTGTACCTTTAGATAACGGAGGTAAAGAAAGCTAAGATTGAACAAAAACATGTTTGGTTTGAATTTCCTTCGAGCTATTTCTAACAGCTGTGTACCTAAAGGGCGAACCGTATAGATAACACAAGCAATGGATTTCGACGTGAGTGCTCCAAGCGGTAAATAAGTACTTCCTTCGAATCTAGGTTAAACCCACGCGATAACTACCCTGTTCGGTCATGGCAACGTTCATTCGGAAATAGATTTACACTCGGTATCGTTTATTAGCTATCTACTACGTAATTACGTGTAAGTAGAGGAAGTATTGTACTCCAATCCAAAAATTAGATATCGATACTTCACCGGAAATACACGCCTTGAAGTCCCCTGATACCAGAAGAAAAGCGCCTTTAAAAACTGACCTGTGTGTTTGTGTGTATGAACACCGCAACTTAAAAACAAAAAGGTCAGTTAAATACCAAATCTTCCAGGCTTGGGACATAAACTTTAAGTAAAGCGTCCCAACTCAAACTACACCTTACAAGGAAAATATTTCGAACAAGTTTATTTTTCCAAAAATGTCTGCAATGATTTTATTTAAAATATCATATTTTTAAAATATTTTCATGGCAAAGAAAAGGTATATCTTGGATATTTCAGCAATAGACTCCAAAGTGCTATTTATTTTGAACGATTTGTGCACAAAATGGTAAACAGTAAGAGATAGACGAAATCCTGCTATAGAAAAAATGCAGATATTCCTGAAATACACAAGTATTTGAAGAAAGCTTCATTTTAGTGAATGTCATAAAACTTCGGAAAAATATTTACGACTTCAAAAACTCATATGTCATTAAAATAAGGGATCCAGGAGAAATAAACTTGAACTATTTTCAAAATCCTCGTTGGTATGTCCCTGAACGTATATTTGTGTGTGTGGGTGCGTGCGTGCGTGCGTGTGTGTGTGTGTGTGTGTGTGTGTGTGTGTGTGTGTGTGTGTGTGTGTGAAAGACAGAGAGAGAGGCCAGCAGAGCTCTAACACAAATATCACTGAATTATAAATGTGGTATTAAAGTTCACCTTCTAAGGTTATGGCAACAAAACTTTTCAAGAAACTCCTTCCAGCACAAATTATTTTTTACATCTAAAAGTGTTTCTTAAGTTTTATTTTCTCCAAAGTTAATGTAACGGTTTAGTTAAAATTATACCACTATATCCTTCATTTTCTGCATAGCTTGCGAAATTCTTTTCATTATGAATTATATAATTTTATATAACTGACGAACAAAAATGAGTGAATGAAAATAGTGACAAATGCCACTTCTCACAACAGTGATACAAAATATGACAAATGACTGGTGTCCCTTCAAAAACTGAATTACAAAAACACAATTTAACAAACAGCTGGCTTCAGGGTTCACTCACTATCAAAGGGTAGTTATGGGCAATACAGTGTTTCCAGAACTTGCTGGGGAGAGGTTAAAGGAGTGAGATCTCTTGTCAATATTTGACAAACTCTTTGTGTGAATACTAGGGGATTTTTCATTACTTATTTGAAATAGTTGGAAAATGTATGGTGCTTTAGGAAGTAAAGGGCGGGTTTACGATAAATAAAACCTCTAGATCATTGTACAATTACTTAAAAAAGAAAGGGGAATGTAAATAAAATTAAGTAACTCCGCACTAGAGTTGAAATAGCTAACCTTTGTGGATCAGATACATTATGTGTGTTTGCTTCCACGGTAACATCTGTTGGCCAAGTTTTGCTACAGTTGACATCAAATATTAAAACAGCATGTTGTGCAAAGTAACAATTGCTATGAGATCGCTGTATGACTGTTACGCGTTACATTTTTATAGGAACGTTTTATCTCTTACTTAACGTGTATTTTCGAAACATGTATACGCAAGCGCTCGTCGGACAAATGCTACGAAACTACGCGATAAAGAAAGCTATAAACAAGAAAATAAACAAGATGGAAAGGAGGTAATAAAAGCAGAGAACTCAGTGCTGCCAACCTGAGCCCGATCAGATAACAACAGCCTAGTCTAGACAGATAACATTTCCATATCAGAAATGTCGCGAAGCAAAACTTTTTTAATTCCATTGTCGGCGTAAAAGCGGTTAAACTGCGTGTTTGGCAACTTGGTCACGTTGGCAATATCAGTAAAATTACTCAGATCCAAACTCCAAGTTTTACAACAGTAAACATAAACCTAGATGTTTCTTTGGTCAGTTTCCTGAAGTAAGGACATTTCTGGATCAAAATGCTCCATTATCGGGCCTGATTCCATAACATTTCAGAGAGAAAAAAACTTTGTCTACAGCCTCCTCGTCAACAAACCCCAGAACAAAGTGTTCACTGCTCTTTCGGAAATAAAGGGCTCTCATTTGTTCTATACATTTGTCTATATTTGTAGAAACGATTTCTAAAAACCCTTATTCTTCCAGCTACTCCATGTTTATTGAGATAAACATTAGTAGAAATGTTTTTTTTACATATTTCCTTGTAAGTACAATAACAATTGGGAATGCAGTAGGCTAAGTGTCACATCTACGTAACCCTTTGCATGATCGTACGACAAAAGGAATAACAACTTCCCATTTAAAAAACCATACATATTTAATCTACGTTCTATGCTTAGCGACATCCATACTTTTTGTGCAGTAAAATGTTGTGTAACTCTTTACATTTTACCACCTACACAAACTTCATCCACTATGAAGAGCACTTCAGAGGCTATTTACAGAAAATTCAAGACACGAGTTTCATTTGTCATAAACATATCTTAAGCATACATTATTTTAATTAATCTACGCATCACAAGGTACCCTTTACATAGAAAATTGCGAGAGACGATTTCATATTTTCTTACAGGCACACTGAAGAAAATTATTTTGTGGCGATGATGCTGTCATTCCGTCTTGTTGCCATGGTAATTACGTCATACATTTTCTGGGACTGTTGCTAGAAATAGATTAATGCTGTCAATAATAAGCCTTTTTAATACTAGAATTGCATAAATAAACTAATTTAAATACTTTATACATGTTCTCTAATTTGGTTTTATCCAGAAGACAGAGATTATCATTGCTTAGTAAAAGAAATTGATATGGAAATATTGACTGGCAAGATTAATAATGTTGTAGATAAATGATAGGGAGATAGATAAATAATTCTAATAATTAATTTTCATGTTAAGATCACTTTATAATGTAAACATCTGATGTGCACACTCATATGACTTTCTCTACTCTTGTACTAACCATTCTTACAAACTCTTATTCTATATCTTCTTCGAGTTAGTTGAAATAAACATTTGTACAAATTATCTTATTGCTTATTTCCTTGTAGGTGCAAGGGGAATATTAGAATACAGTAGGCTGTAAGCGTTAGTCAAATCTTTTAAAGCTTTGAGATTCCGTTCTCTTTACACGATTAACATATAAAAAAGATAAATAACGATGTTACATTTGACAGAAGTATAAGTTCTCCAACACTCACACAAGTAACAAGGTATATCTCCGAAATGGTTCACTCTAAAAAAATTATTCAGACATAAATTGTGTATTTTAGCAAGATCTACATTTTTTCTATATATCTGTTACGGTTTACCACTTATGTAAAGGTCACCCAGAGTAAATACGACTACAGGGGCTATGGCCAGAAAATTCAAAATATAAATTTAATTTGTCATAAAAATATCTTAAATATATGGCATTTTAATCAAAATTGTCATAGCCATTTTCAAGAAAATCAAAATGTTTGAAAAATTTTCCATGTAAAGGGTAGTTTAGGATGAAGCAATTTTCTTAGTGTCGTATCCTTGAAAGACTTAAATACCAACTTTGGTTTTTAACCGAATTTTCGTTTTTGAGATATACCGTCCACAGACACACATACAAACACACACACGGAGCTTCTCCTAAAAATGATTTTTTTGGATTCAGGGGGCCTCAAAACATAGTTTAACTCAAACAGTTTAATTCTACATTCTCAAACTTTAGCAATTGCCTTATAATAGCTCGTTTATTAGCCTGCATTAAATTCACTAAGCTAATTGCAGCCGACAGCAGATTCATTGAAACCGAGATTGGAGATATCAAAACTGTCGTGTATAAATTTCAACAAATTATTGCTGTCTTGTCTCTAACATCCCTCATGTCCCTCCGTTCCTTTAAACTTAGGTATTAGGAATATTTAATGTTATATTTTCCAAAGGAATGCGCCTGATTCCTACTGGAGGAGATCCAAGCGTGCTTGAAATCAGTTTAAAGTTTCTACCCCATTAGAAAACAAAAGTCTCCTGTACTTAATGTACCCCCATGCCTACTTTTACTCTTATTATCGTTTTATTACTTCCAAGGGGTGGCAGCTACAAGGCGGGGGTTGTGTGATTTATTCGAGCATGTTTCGGGGGTGAGACACACCCCTTCAAGAGATAACGTCCTCTTCCGGACTTACCCCTTAAGTTCCAACATCTCAGGCTGAAATTGAAATATCTTGCACCCCTTCTCTTGTCCCGTCTCTCCCCCCGGAGTTAACCACTTACCCCCGGAAGTGGAGATTGCTCCGGAAACGTGGACAGAGACGAAGTGTAATGCGCCAACAAAAACTTTCCACGCCCCTTTTCTTTCCACGAATACATTCTGTCTTCTTCTTTACTAATTCCTTTCCCTGATCTTCTTATTCTCTTATTCCTTCTTTAGTTTTACTTTGACGAATATCCACACCCAAAGGTCTGGAAAGTAATCCCTTGGTTTATCTTCAAGGAAGCCAATTTTGTTCAAACAGCAGTGGAGTTTACTACGTATGAGTCATGTCTGCAGCTTGATACTGTAGTTATTGATGGATGAGATCAATAAGTTTATATAAAAGTGATAGAGATATAGATAAACAACTACAATAAAAATTTCCGTTTCTTAAAATCTATGCATAACGTAAGAAGCGCAAGTTATAATTTTGTCAGGGAGTATAAGTGGTTAGCAATTAATTAAAAGCAATTAGTATAAGTCAGAGCAGCTAAGGCATTTAGGATTACAGTGAAATCATGCCACCAAGAAAACAATCACAGCTCAAAGTTTGGGTAATGAGAAACTAGGAAATTGCAAACGCCAGAAGACCAGTACCGAAAATTAGAAAGACAATATAAGTAGAAATATTGGTGGGGAGCTATGAAGATGGGAATTAAGCTGATAAAGGGGTTTGTATTTCTAAGATACATCTCTTTTCCATCTTGTCATATAGAAGCATTTCAGTGATTTATGACAACTTATGCCTCTGATTATTATTTCAGAAACAGTCGTTTTAAACCTCAAAAGTAGGAAACTCACATGAAATAGCTCATTTTACTAAATTTATCGGCGAACTTAAATCCTCACATACCTGAGAAAATGAGCCTATAGTTTACACCTGTGAGCAGATACATCAAAGACGTGTACGGAGACGGCATGAAAAGTGAAGTACGATGGCAACTTTGGTATCAGTCTTTATTTCGTCAGTATGTGTAGAACACTTCATGCAGTTTAAGAAACACCACCGATTATAGAGGAAAAAAATAATTTAAGTTCAGATATCTTGTTAATGACTACTTATTCCCTTACAAAATTGTAGTGGTAATAGTGTTATTAATAGTAGTGGTAATGTTAATGGTGGTAGTGGTAGTGGCGGTAGTGGTAATGGTAATGGTGGTAGTGGTAATGGTGATACTGCTAATAGTGATGGTAATAGTGTCAATGGTAGTGGTGACAGTGGTAATGGTGGTAGTAGTGGTTATGTTAGTGTTGGTAGTGGTAATGGTGGTAGTGGTAATACTGATAGTGGTAGTGGTAATGCTGATAATGGTAGTGGTGACAGTGGTAATGGTGGTAGTAGTGGTTATGTTAGTGTTGGTAGTGGTAATCGTGGTAGTGGTAATACTGATAGTGGTAGTGGTAATGCTGATAATGGTAGTGGTGACAGTGGTAATGGTGGTAGTAGTGGTTATGTTAGTGTTGGTAGTGGTAATGGTGGTAGTGGTAATACTGATAGTGGTAGTGGTAATGCTGATAGTGGTAGTGGTGACAGTGGTAATGGTGGTAGTAGTGGTTATGTTAGTGTTGGTAGTGGTAATGGTGGTAGTGGTAATACTGATAGTGGTAGTGGTAATGCTGATAATGGTAGTGGTGCTAATGTTAATAGTGGTAGTAGTGGTTGTCTTAGTGGTGGTAGTGGTAATGGCGCTAGTGGCAGTGGCAATGGTGTCAATGGTAGTGGTTACAGCGGTGATGGTGGTACTGGTGATAGTGGTACTGGTGATGGTGGTACTGGTGATGGTGGTACTGGTGATGGTGGTACTGGTAATGCTGATAATGGTAGTGGTGCTAATGTTAATAGTGGTAGTAGTGGTTGTCTTAGTGGTGGTAGTGGTAATGGCGCTAGTGGCAGTGGCAATGGTGTCAATGGTAGTGGTTACAGCGGTGATGGTGGTACTGGTGATGGTGGTACTGGTGATAGTGGTACTGGTGATGGTGGTACTGGTGATGGTGGTACTGGTGATGGTGGTACTGGTGATAGTGGTACTGGTGATGGTGGTACTGGTGATGGTGGTACTGGTGATGGTGGTACTGGTGATGGTGGTACTGGTGATGGTGGTACTGGTAATGCTGATTGTGGTAGTGGTCGTAGTGGTAATGCTGATAATGTAGTGGTGCTAATGGTAATGGTGGTAGTAGTGGTTATGTTAGTGTTGGTAGTGGTAATGGTGGTAGTGGTAGTAGTGCTAGTGGTAATGGTAATGGTGATAGTGGTAACGGTAATGGTGTCAGTGGTAGTGATGACAGTGGTGATGGTACTAGTTCTGGTTGTGTTGCTGGTGGCAGTGGTATTGATGACAGTCTAATGGTGATAGTGGTAATGGTGTCAGTGTTAGTGGTTACGGTGGTGATGGTGGTAGTAGTGGTTGTGTTGCTGGTGGTAGTAGTAATGCTGATAGTGGTAGTGGTAATACTGATAATGGTAGTGGTGCTAATGGTACTGGTGGTAGTAGTGGTGGTGATAGTGGTGGTGGTAGTGGTGGTGATTGTTGTGGTGGTGGTTGTGATAATGCTGATAGTGGTGCTAGTGCTAATGGTGGCAGTGGTAGTAATGGTATTGGTGGTAGTGATAGTGGTAGCTGCAGCAGTAGGTTTATTTGGAGAGTGGTCCAAGACCCTCGTACCTCGATCTAAGGATTTTGTGCTACCCTTATCTCTTACTAGGAGTCCAGTGAATTGAACACTGGCTTAAAAGGCCACGCCTATGGGTGGGATCGAACCCGGGAACATGGCGTGGCCGGGGACCAGAGCTATCACTCTCTAGCCTACTGCACTATAGCAGAGTGCACGAAATTCTTACTCGTGCTTCTTATATCATACATTTATTTTAACATGTGGAAATTATTTGTCTCCCCATCATATAATAACGACGGTATGAAGCTGCATGTTAACAATGGGAGTGTAAGGAGGTAGGCAACCTAAAGTCTGCCGTCGGGTCGCCATTACGCTGTTATGCGTCTGTGCTGTTTAACCACATTCCGAGGTCAATGGTGCGCATTCAACACCGCGATGACGGTCATTACTTTCAGACTCAGACATCAAGACGAAGCACCAAACTTATTCATAACAAGAACAAAGGACCAGAAAAAAGAATAATAATAAATACAGGACTTAGAGGAGAGCGAACCGAGTAGTCGTCATAAACAGCTTTTTCATTTCATTATACCTTTGTTTCTCCTTCTCGTCGCTCCAGACTTCAGCACGGTTACCCTCATTAGCGTGAGTTTGTGCCCCGGCTGAGACTTGCATTTGTTCCTTGCTAGTGATCTGTATTGAAACCTGTCGTTCCTCCCCTCACTGACTTCTACAAGCTGACTCAACAACTTTGTCATCTTTTCTACTATACTTTCAGCAAGTAGAGCAAGTAGTGTATTTCACCCCAAAATTACATACCTAGATTTCTCCAGAAATATTGTCGTATAGAAATACAACTTCTGTGACATGCCAACGTAAAGCATCCCTAAGTAATATGATACCATCCCTCGCCCATGTTTACTTTGTAATTATTTTTAACTGGAAAACATAAATAAGTTAAGGCTCTTATATGAGTCAGCATAGAAAGTGTGTGGACCCTGTTTTATTTTTTGTGCTGCGTAAGCAATTATCCCAACGGGGGAGTTAACGGCCCTAAAGCTATAAGACACCCCGTTGGCAATGATTTGGTGTTACTTATGTCCTGAACGTCGTCTGTGTAACGCTGGCAGACCTGTTGCCAGTATTCAACGAGAACTTTACCAAATTCTTGAAGTTTTACTAATAAACTTCTTCTCACCTTTGAATTGTGCCTTATTAATTGCTGAGCTGCCTTGTTCTCGAGCTAAGGCTCGGGGCTTACCTACAATCCCAAAATCTATAGTCGTGTGTGCAAAACACCGTTACACGACAATATATGTTTTGAGACTGCCTGAATTAAAGATTATAACAAAACAATTAAAGGTCCAGCCCAATTTCTTGCTTTTCTTCTTTTTTTGTTCTAAACTTTTGCACGAAAACACAGTTCTCTTTTACTGATGTTAACACAGCCTGCAGTCTTTCGTCATATTACATCTCACAACTGTTATGTTCTCGTAGCCTTGACTTAGTCCTTTCATTGTCTCTCTTCACTTTCACTGTCTGTTAGACATTAACCACGACGATGGTCGTCAAAACTTTACTCACTTACTGACACATTGACTCAAAAACTGCCTGCCTTCACGCGCTCCGCAACGTTCTATACCGGCAATAATGTAACCAGATCTTTCTCGAACTTCTTCAAACAAGCCGGTCACCGGACACTTTTCGAATCATCTAGAAAACATCCCTTTTATGCTCGTATTATTGTTGTCGCGTGTTTGCTCGGGTGAGTGCTGTGGGGAAGCATGACCATGAGCGCCTTTGATACGCGCCGCGCCTGGTGTGTGGTGTGAAACAGCTTAGCCAAACTTTGTCCTACACACAGCCAGTGTAAAATAGCAATTCCTTTCCACCGGAATTTAAATTCAGGGTCTTCCAGGTATGTAACAAGAGGATTTCCAAATTACCCTTCACATAGGACATTTTTGGAATGGCTAGAACTTCTCGAAAATGGCTCTACGATTTTGGTTAAACTACCATATTTTTAAAATATCTTCATGAAAAATGAAATGTTTATCTTAAATTTTCTAGGACTAGGCTCTGAGATCATTCTTGTATATTCCTACTATATAAAAGAGAAGATCTTAAAGAACATAATTATTGCAATTTCTGTGTAAGGTGAATCTTTTCTGAGATATTCCTCATTATTCGTCTGAATTTTGAAATATTCATGGTGTTCTTGAATGGGAAGTCGTTATTAAGCTTTTTTTTATCCTGGTCATGCAAGAAGAAGGACATTTCATGTAATAAAATACGTTATGGCTTCCCATTTGAAAATGTCAAACAACAACGAATATCTCGGAAATTGTTAAATCCATAAAATAAATGACAAATTTTGTGCTTTAACGACATCTACATTCTTGTATAGTAATGTTTTGTCTATCTCTCTCACAGAATATGAATTATACAAGACTAGATTTGTAAAATTAACGAAGGCTTAAGCGGATGTAGACAACGGTAGTTTTCCTAGTGGAATTGGTCAGTTAAGAATCTACCTGCGTTACCTGTACGTTAGATGCATTGCATACCTATCGGGCGTTACTTCATATCGATCGCCATGTTTACGTTTTTTGATCATGTTTTACTAGATTCCTTTAGAAACCGAAAGCGTTGAACTTTGAACTTTCTTGAAATTGAGATAGGGTTTATAAAGGGCCACTTAACCTACGGAACATTAATATCTTCAAAACATTTGCAATCTCCTCTAGTATTGTTCAGATCAAAGACACTGTTAGTGATCATGAGTAATGTTATTTTGATCACAGTAACCAAAGTCACTTTGGCGATCACTATGATTGAATTTCTCGTTAAATTTCGTAATTCGTTGTATTTTTTGTTATGTTTATTTCTCTACCAATGCTACCGGTAATTCTACCATTTACTACGTCATTTATATGATGTTAGAAAACTACCGAACCGTAGTTGTGGCAGAGTGGAACTCTATGTAAGACTGTTCCAGAATGAACAAGAGCTCATACACTATTCTCAGAGAACTCAAGTTATACATTTAACTTCTCATTAAAATGTATTCGTGTTAGTTGAGATAAACATTTGCAGATTCTCTTTTACTGCTTATTTCCTTGTAGGTACAGGGGGAATATTACAATACAGTAGGCTTTGTGCGTTAGTCAAATCTTTTAAAGCTTTGAGATTCTGTTGGCTTTGCAAGGCTAACATATAAAACATAAATAACGATCTTCCATTTCAGGAAAGTTTAAGTATATACTCCAAAGCTCTCACAAATAACAAGGAATATCTACAAAATTATTATTTGAACATAAATTGTAATTTTAGTGACATTAGATTTTTGCTCGGTAAGATTTAGTCTATCTTTTACGTTTTACCAGTTATGCAAAAGTCATTCAAAGCAAATAGAACTACACAGGTTCTACCCAGAAAATTCAAAATATAGATTTCATTTGCCATAAAAATATCTCAAACATATGGCATTTTACTCAAAAGCATTAGAGCCATTATCGAGAATGTTTTCAACTTAAACGGTGGTTTAAGGGTGGAAGAATTTTCTTCAAAATGTTCGTTTCGCAGACTTGAAAGATATTAAACTTAAATACTAACCTAGGTTTTTTACCGACTTTTCTTTTTAGGTTATGTTGCTCATAAACTCACCCACACACACTCACATCTAAAAATGTTTCTTTTTTTTAATTCAGGGAGCCTCAAAACAAATATTTCCGGTGAAATCTGGACATCTAATTTTTGGTTGGAATAAATACTTTCTCTATTTTGGTATATGTAGTAGAGAAAGTAAAAAAGTGAGCTATTTTTAGGTTTATTTGCATCCTTGCTATAAGTGAAAGAAGTGTGCAGTTTGGAGAATGACTAGTGTGAGACAGAAAGTTGACAGTGAACGAATAAAGTGCAAGGCATCCCTGAGCAGGAGAGGGAGATTTAGTGCTGGTCCCTAGGGACGGATACTTGTGTTTGCCGAGTGAGGAGGAAGTTAGTGAATTCCTTGTGCAGGCAGGCAGCCGCAGATCAAGAAGCTTCTTCACTCTGATCCCTGCCGGCTTAATTCCGAACTAATCTTCCCTCCCTACATAATGTCCTCAAAGACCAGAGAGAGAGAGATACTTGCCACAAAAAATATCTTACTCTATGTCGTTTCCACTTATTTTATCCTTCTCTTCCGCTTCGCTCAGACCTAAAAGGAAATTCTCTTGAGAGATAAACTGTTACCAACATAAGCGGCAAAAATTTTACCAGCGCTTTGTGCTATGATAAACTGAGAAGTAAGACATTCCCCGACGTACGGTTTTATAAACAAATGTAAACGAAGTTTAGTGAATGGTGGTACCGGAATTATTGGCTGGTAAGATTAATAACACTGGTCTACACTCAAAATCTATCCGAGTTGGAAATAGTTGATTCCTACTGATTCTGATGTGAAATAAACAAATACAAAGTTTTAAATGCTTGTTTAACTCTCATTTTCTGGAAAAACAGGAAGTAATTTTATGATAGAGCGAAATTTCTGCAATGTTGTTAAATTCCCACGTTTCAGTGATGAAAAGACCAAAAAGGGAATCTTTGTTCGACGGCAAATTCGGTAAGTGTTCAACGATGGAACATTTAAAAGGATCATTGAAGGGAAACAGGTAATACAGGATGGAAGGGAAGTTATTACATTCCTTCTAATATGTGTTTTATATAATCATTATAAACACAAAAGTCTAATGGCATTTTGTTCTTTGATCAGCCGATTTAAAAAAAAAATTAAAGAAATGTGTCCCAAATTGGATGCGCAATTGCACAAGAATGTACAAAAGTAATAGTTTGTTACTTGTAAGATGCGTGGAGTAATTTATTTCTGACATAGCTTCGGTAGTAATTATAGAACATCTAATAAAAGAATTGAAAAGATATTCCAAGCAGCTCCTTCAGACGTGAAGTAACTCGACAACATTGAGATGAGGTTGGTCAGGGAATTGAACCGGTTTCTGGAGTTAAAAAGGTCGGGCAATTGCAGCATGGTGTAATGTTTTAGGAGCTAACTTTCTAATTGGCCTACAGTCGCACAGTAAAGATGGAAGGACACTGATGATGTTCGACGAAGTTTCAAACGAAACGTATAGAAGAATTTCCACTAGAGCACGGCCCACAAGTCCGAATATTAATTCTGTATTTTGTGATACCGGCCGTAAAAGCTTGCGCAATTTCAACAATATCCTTTTTCCTCATAACTTTAAAGATGGTGTATTATGCAAAGGCAATCACTGGCCAGTTCAAAAGAAAGATACACTTTAATTCTTAGAGTATGTAAACTGTTTAACTTGACGAACTTTAGAGAGCTAAGTGCAAAACAAGGTAAATAATATAAACGTTATATATCGTTTATTAATTAACCGTAAATTAAGCGATTCTCGTATCCCTTTCGAATAGCCGTGATGGTTAAGGCGATACGCAATGGACTGACCAGCCATTTAAAGGAACGTCCCGAATCTCAGCAACTGCAGTCAAATATGTCTGTGGTAAAGGAAGGGGGGGCCCAAGTAAAATAAACGGTGTAATGGCACGCTTGGAAGCTGACAGGGTTACATTTGACTGCACTTGCATGAATTTCGCTTCTTTTTCTTAAAAAATAAAATCCGCAGTTTTATTGAAAAAAAATTTGATATTTTTACAATGCAATACAGGTGTAAATACTTGAATTTCATTTAACAAATTTAAATGTTGTTGTTTGTACGTAACGCTGCCAATTAAAGGGTTAAAAACCACAGACATACACATAATTTAGTGGAATTCAGAGGGCCTTGAAACATGTATTTCCAGAGACACATCGGTATCAAATTTTTGGGTGGAATCTTTTATACACCTTGTTCTACTAGTAAGAAAGGAACGGTGTTAATTTTGGTAGCAAGTTGCTTCATTGGATTTTATTTGCGATTTATTGTGTGTCAATGTGATAAGAGAAACAGCCACATTGTACTTTTGAAGTCCGTCTCGTCGACAAATGCCCTCCAGATTTGAATGTGCGAACAAGAAGAAGCTGTTACAATAGTTGGCCGTAACAAGGGTTAGGAAGCGAGTGGGGAAATCGGAATTTCATCCCTCAAATGGACTTTCCTTTGGTCGTTCTGCTGATAGGAAAGACGAGAGAAAACTTTTTTGTCCTACTCGCGACGGCGTTTGTTGTGACGTCACAGAGCTTCCGATTGCAAATACCAAGGAAAAAGGTATTCGTTTTACTAATGGACCTTGTGTCATGAAAATGGCAACCAGAGTTTCACTTTTAATCAGACCATCCTGTGGCCTCCTTAGGGAACATGTTTTGTCTTCTATCCGGTCTCTCCAGAATTAGCTGATTCTGTATGTAAAGAAGATAACACAGAAACACGTCAGCAAAGCGATTGTCAACTCTCTTTGCCAGCTTATGTAGGAAGTAAACATCTGCCACCATCGACCCTCAAACTTACAGGGCTTTTAAAGTAATGTTTAGGCGATGTATCTTTGAAATTTGGCGAAAAATGTTGAAATGTTTTTTAAATCTTTTATTGTTCTTATACTTTTTACTGTAACGGCACACTTTCGCTTTCTCAATATTGGTCAGTTTTAAAGCTCCAGGACGCTATTTAAATGCACCAGTGCCGGTGAACGTTCCTCGCTAAACTTCGTCGCTACAGGTTTGAAATGCAATTTTCGTTTTCACCTCTTGCAGGGAAGTTTGCTTCAGAGATGTTTAGAGTTGGCTGTGCTGAAATGAATTCCATATATAGAGCTTTTGCTTTTAAACAGAGAAGTGCAGTCAGTGTTCTGTAATTCCGAAATCTTGCCAGGTTATTTCAGTGTACTTATTCTATATTAGGCATTTTTAGGTACTGAATAGGTTTTGTTATTCGTCAGTTTATAGTAAACCAATAAAATAATAGTTCATGAGTTTGGTGTACAAATTACCTTAAGTACATAGCATAGAGCTTAGGTAAAAGCAATACATTTCTAAAACGAAAGTTTACTATTAAGAAATGACTAAGCTAACTTGAAATTCTCAAAAACTGCTACTGAGGCCAAGAAGAAAGCAGCAGAGTCCCACATTTATTTCTGCCAAATTTTAAGTTTATTAGAATTAAGTAAAGTGCATAAATACACTGTTAAATTTTTAAATCCATTTTCCTGATTATTTTGTTTTTCAGCATTTTTCGCTATTCAAAATGCCCCTTGGATCCTAGTTTATAACTTATTGCCTTGAAGGTTTCAGATCGTCAGAGTAGAAGGTATTAAAATTTGTCATTCACTGCTAAGTTGAGATAGACATTTCATAAGTTATCTTACTGTTCATTTCCTAGTAGGTGCAGGAACTGATAGTCAAATCTTTTAAAGTTTGAGATTTCATTCTCTTTGCACGGCTAAGATGCAAACAAATGAATCACGATCTTCCATCTGACGAACGTTTTCCAAAACTCACACAAATAACAAGGAATGTCTCTGAAATGGTTCACTCTACAAAAAATTTATTTGAACATAAATTATGTGTTTTATCAACATCTACATTTTTGTATAGTTAAATTTGGTCTATCTCTTACGATATATCAGTTGTGCTAAAGTTATCCAGATTTTGCAGGACTACACAGGCTACAGTCAGAAAATTCAAAATATACATTTCGTTTGCCATAAGAATATCTCAAATGTACGGCATTTTAATCAAAATCGTGGTAGCTATTTTTCAGAAAATAATTTTCGAAAAGGTTTCCACCTAAAGGGTAGTTTAGGTGCGAGGAAGTTTCTTCAAAATGTCCATGTCGCATCCTTAAAACATATTAAACTTAAATAGCAACTTTGGTTTTTAACCGACGTCTTGTTTTTGAGTCCTGTGTTCACAGACAGACACACACATACACACAAACACGCACGCACGGACCTTTTTCTAAAACTTCTTTTTGGGACCTCAAAACGTATATTTCCGGTGAGATCTCGGCATCGAAATTTTGGGTGGAATACTTCTCCTAATTACCATACTAGTAAAGAAAGTAGAAATGAACTTTTAGAATCACGGAATGTCAAAACATGTTTCTCTGCTGAAATTTCGGGTTTGAATTTTAAGGTAGAATACAATACTTCACTGTAACTACACAATAATGAAAGTAAAATTATATATTTCCAAAACAATGCGACGTGTAAACTGGGCTGTATTATTATCCACATCTTCATTTGTTGTCGACATGAGAGAAATTCCAGGCACGTATAAATCTCTCGTGGACCACTTTTAGAGTCTTGAGTGTTCTCAACTTTTCGTTTTCCCGATTTCCCCTAAGAAGTTTAGGAGAAAGCTCAACTCTACCCCCTCCCCCACTTCTCTTTACCCTCACAGCGGTTAACGATGTGTTTTAAGGAACGCACGAGTCATTTGTGGTCCACGCAGACTTCCCCCGCTGTTACATCAACATCGTCAATACGTAGGGTAACTGTCACAGTGACTGGCTTGCAGTTTCGTAGCTAAAAAAGCCCAGCTCATTAGCATGTAGTAATCTTCAACTGTTGTGACGAAGCCATAGATAAATTTATCTGTGTTTGTGCCATGAGTGTTTGTTGTGACGAAGCCATAGATAAATTTATCTGTGTTTGTGCCATGAGTGTTTGTTGTGACGAAGCCATAGATAAATTTATCTGTGTTTGTGCCATGAGTGTTTTACATTCATTGTGGAAACAGAAACCAGAAATCAATACTAGTTCACGAATAAAATGAAGTGATTTATTGAAAAATCGTTATTGTAATAAAACCATAGATCATTGGAACATAACTTTCTTGTATATCCGTTTATATACGTGGAACGGAGTATTTGTATATGAAAGCGTTAAGGATACCCATCTCTGTAAAAAGGCTAAAAATTTCAAAAATTGTCAAAAATGGATTTTTGTTTTATCAAATAGTTTAAACCTTCTGCTTTATTTTGATATGCTTTTTATAGCCTTACGGCTTTTTTAACTATGTCAAGTGGCCACCTAACTGATTGCTTGTAAGTGCTCATGTCCATTTAAATCCATACAGTTCCATTATCCTTGCTATGACTTCAAACTTAGTTTTTCCATGTTTTTATTTTTAACACTATTTGCTCTTTAAAATGCTCCACACGATGGAATTTTCAGTACTTATGCATGAAATTTGGTGTATCTGCTTAGCAATAACATTAAAAAGAAATTATGAGATAATTTTTTCATAACTTGAATAACTGCTGAGTAATTAAATATTAAAGTTTACATTTCGAAATTTAAATGAAAAAAATTATGAATTTAAACTTTAAAATTTATTTTTATCCAAACTAATTACAAGATTAAAAAATTATCTCATCAATTTGCTAACATTTTATTACAGGACATAACTGAAAATTATTAAGTTTTTCAAATCAAAATTGCATTATGGGGAACCATTTATACAAATATTTAAAAAAATATAATAAAATATTAATATGTTAGTAACTAATCTGACTAAATGTATGAAATTTAGCACAGTTACTCCTCACTATACAGTGATTGTTGTGTTAAAATTTCAAATCAATCCAATGAAAACTGTAGATTTTCAAAATTTCACAGATGGTTATCCTTAAAGTACTTCTTTTTCCTCGCGGCTTAGCATCAGTCGGAGAGCTTGAAGATTCTTATTTTTTAATCACAGGAGTAGTACGGACGTATTATATTGTCGAAAGAATGAAGATTACTTCCGAGAATGTCTTAAACACTTTATCTGCACTCAGAAATTGCCAGCCTTCATATGAATCACGTTACAAAGGGTATTCGGTAAGCAATGGTGGACTTCACCGTTAATGAAAAATGGCTAGGCATATCTACTAATCGTAGAAAGCCAATATTGCTTCTTAAAACTCACAGCAAATAATTGATTTCAATTATTATCACTTGTAAACAGTTTCATTTATGATCATCACGTAAAATCCTTTCACTTAACAATGTAGATTTGACATTTTTCGTCTTGAACTATCGATGAGTGTCCATTATTTTTCTTGGTAGTTGAATATTCAACAAAAGAAGTTAGCCTAGACTGCCTCTATTCTCACAGAATCATTTCAGAGGGCTTTCTCATGCCTTTATTTCTGCAGTTGGAATATTTCAGAGGGTTTACACAAAAATACTGCTTCAATACGTTTAATTGTAATGTAATTGGTGTCGTTTTCGTAAACAAGCTAGAATCGTTTGGTCGTGTTTCACTATTCTTTTATCACTGATTGTAAGAATGTATAGGTGGTTTTTTTTTTTTTTTTTTTTTTTTTTTTTATAGAAAAAGGGCCAAAAAATGTTAATTTGTTACGCGTGACATACCATATTGTTTACACAGTATACTCCTTATATTCTTCCTCATTTGATTTGCTCATATTGGTGCTCTAATCTGATACTCCAACCTTTTTCTTCTTCTTTTCATGGGTTAGGCCAATTGGCCTGTTACGGCCTCACCCCATCTCTGCCTTGGTTTCCGAGGATAAACCTTTAGGTTTATAAGAGTATCCATTCCATTCAGGTGTTCCTTCCATTTAAGCCTGTATACGTCTATTTTCATTTAATGCACATAGCTTCAATCAATTTCTAATTTATTTTATTTTATCCAGTTTTGTATATCCCAACACTGATCTAAGAAATCTCATTTCTGACGCCTGAATGTTCAAAGGGAAACTTTTACTTTCTGGAGGTTAATAGACGAAGTTGTGACCCTGAGCATAGCTACCCAGGTAGGGCCGACACTGGGACAGTTACCCTACTGTCATCAGGAGGCGCCGTGAGGAATTGACTTGCGGTAATCCCCATACTTGCAGCTAATTACAACGGCGTTGTCAGCTTTCAGATAGCGACCGACGTATCTCTCAACCACGACCAGCGATTGTAACGTGGCTACATTGTTCATTACGTCTGCAAATTGTTCATTACCTCCTTTTCTACTTCTGTTATCCCTTATTTCGAACCTCTCTCTAAACTTCCTTACCAGGGCTCTCTTCCATTTCTTTACCATTTACTTATGTTAGGTAGAGGCATGATAACCTATCTCCCAGTGTACGACACTTTTCATACCGTCTCCAATGTCTCCGGTTTTTTTGCATCTGCTGTCAGCTGCTACAATGGTAAACTATGGGATCCCTCTCAGAGTATGCATGGACGACAGCAGTTAAGTTTGCTAATACATTTAATGGAGATTAATAAATAAGCTCCTTGAAGTAGTTGGCGACTGTTTGAGGATGTGGAATCAAACTTTTTTAAGCTCATCCTGAGAAACTGTAACCATTAATATTATATCTACTAATTTCTGAAGAATCAATACAAATCAGTCAATAATAATGACAATGAAGAGCATAAGTTGCATTGAGTCAATAAATGCTATGCGAAGCGTTCTCTTGGGCCGCCCATTGATTATGTATAAGCCGAGAGCGGTTTTTAAGCTCTATGACTGCCAATAATCGATCAAGTAAGACTCTTCTGTAAGACACAAAAAATACGAAAAGACACGAATTTTTACCTATTTAACGACTACCCCACCAAAGTTCCTGAATTATACGTTGTCAATATTAATTTCTTACCCATTTTTAACCTGTAACTTGTTTAATTCTAAGAATTCTTTTCACTTTCTAATTTTCAGATCTTGGTATCGCAATTCTCTGATTTTGGAACTATTGAGTTCCTAGCACGATGAAATGTTGGCACTGAATTTTTGGTAGAATACGGTACTTTCACTACTCACTAAAGTACATAGTACATATAAAGAATAATGAAATGGTTAATGGCTGTTTTTACTTAGACGTTAGATAAACCGCAATATTATTTTACCTATACAGTATTAATGGTTTAGCAAACAGTAAACCTGAAAAAATACGAACTCGCCCATATACATGGTGTTAAGCGTATAGGTGTGCAGATTGTGCGTGATGTTAGATGAAAATATGAAAAAAGATCGAATAACAAACTCATCTATCATGAAAGATAAGGAACATAGTTGAACATTATTGAATACATTATCTGTACAGTCTGGTAACAGAGTAGAACTGAACCGGTTGGAAATGTGGTTTTCCCACATGTCCCTTGTTTGTTATGAGCTACTGCAGGTAACGAGGGGAGGGCTGGCTTCTTTTCAAGCTTTCCGAGCAGTATTCAGGCAGGTAGTTTTTACTGTCAACATTCCTGATCTTCCGTGAATGTCGCTAAGTGTATGTACACGTATTTATTCCAGCAGACAGGCGGAATACAATTATTTAGTAACATTTTGTGGCTAAATAATTCATTTTAGACTCAAATGGAAAGGAAAGAAATAACTCATCCTGCAAACTTATACCTTTCTATTCTATGTAAACGATAAAGGAGTGTTGACATATTGGCAATCAAACATTCGACCAATTTTATTTTTTATTTATGCCACCATGCACTTAGACAAAAATGGTAGAGAAACTCATGTTTCAGCTTAACGTCAAGAAGTCGCCGATAAAGTCTGTGCACTCATACCCTAACACCTTGTATATTAGTTCTGAAGTTTCCCACGACTGTGAAAATCGAATAAAAGCTACTTTCCCCTGAAAGAAGAAGATAGACGGAACAATATGGAAATCCAAAAGATGCGAAGAAAATATTTCAAACAAGTGAAGGTGGGGTATCTGCGCCATTTCCTGGGCAGGGTGGCGCCGACGGAAACCCTAGATCCGTCGCACGTCTACTTCGGGAAATGGCTCTGAAGAGCAGCATTTGGAATTCGAGGGGAAAGTCTGAACAACAAAGACGTCCCTCTGTTCTCTTGTTTTAATAGACGACAGTCACTACTAGAGAATAACTGTATTGCAGATGTTTAAATGTGTGGATGAAATTTCAATAACGTACAGTGATCATTAGTAAAGCTCTGCCTCACTTCCTCACTTTCTCTGCCCATAATTAAGCTCGGCGAAATATTCAACTACAGCATAACAAAATCGATACTAGATGGGTCCACGGTAACCTTTGAGGCTCGCATTTGGGAGGTCCCGTTTCAAATCCCGTCCGTCGGTCGACCTGACTAGGCTTTTTCGGGTTTCCCCAGTCACCAAGGTAAATACCGGATTGAATGTATAATACCACGACACAAAGTTAAAGTTTGAGTTAAAAAGAATCCATAAATGAAAACTAGACGTAATAGTGAATACTGTGACCTCTAACCACAGATAATGAAAGCAGATAAACTGGATGACACCCTAATGCCATCTGCCGTCACAGAGGTGGAGGTACACTTGCCCTGCACTGCTCCCTCTGTGGACTCGAAGGGTGGTATGGCTAGGGATGAGACCTGGAAGACTAACTGTCCACCACACAGACCAGTAAGTATTTCCGTCTGTCTGATCCGAAAAATAAGGGAAAAAAAAATAGAAGAGATTTATACATGTAGTAAGCGTATTCAACTCTAAAGCGCGATGCAAGATTTCGCTGGAAATATGTTTTGAGGCTCTCCGAATCTAAAATAAACAATTTTTAGAAAAATATCCTTTTGTCTATAAACAGCATAAATTAAAAAGTAAAATTCGAACATTCCAATTAAAACCTACCCACTCTGAAATACCTATAAGGTGGTACAATTGCTTTCGATAATTATGAGATTGAAAATGATTTAACACTTTTTATTAAAATCTCATTATACTATTACAAATCTTACTAACAGAAAGGTAGATGCATTGGCGCAAGCAATTTATGTGAAATACATTTTTTGTGGAGTTAACCAAATATGCAAGGAAATATACAGAAACAATTTCTGGATTAACACGAAGTAGATAGATGAGTAAATGTATGTAAGATGAACTTTTACAAAAGTAAAGGAAGTCATGTGGGTGCAATACATTCAATTCTTTCTTGTTTCGATTCAACTGAACTCAAAATATGTAATTATAGTGAAATCTTGATAGTGAAAAAAAAAAATGTTGAAACATTTTACTTCTCGTCGATGTTAACCCTACAGCAAGATCACACTCTTGTCGGTCAAACGTTGTCAACTATTTGAAGCGACAATGCTTTCCGCCGCCTAGCAATGTCTACAAGTTCCTCTGAATCAGCGCTTTTGCCGTCGATATAAGTGACGAGAATTCTCTCTCTGGGTTTGCGTGAGTGGTTTCAAAAGGATGACACAAATTTTGAATATAACGTCTTTTAATGAACATATTTTTAGTCTTTTCATTGGAGATATATATACAATAGAGTGTATTATTGGTTAATTTCTAACTAATTAACACTGTTCACATACACAAATAAGCTTTAAGATGCTCACTTTGGGTCCATTTATTTTTAAGTAATTAGACGTAAAAACTAAGTGTTATGTCTAAACCATTCCACAGTCTATTCACCAGTGTTAGTTTTCTCTTATCATTATTACCTTTAAATGCTTAATTTTTTAAAAGTAATTAATCTTTTTAAAGTATCTATAAATTTCGGTATCACTGTCCTTTATTGTGGAATACTTTGTAAATGGCTTACACAGACACAAATTGTAAATCTTAATCTTTGAATTTTTTTTGGAATAAGCTATTATCTGTCTCTTATGTGTTCGTGATTTATTATAAAAGACTATTACGCCGAGTAGCTTGAAAAACTTTTTAAAATCTAGTGACGAATAGTTAATTATGTACCTTGCACGTTCTTTACAAATCTATTATACAACCCTCTTTAGGTTTTCTATAGTGAAACCTTTCCATAACTCCTTACTAATCGTAATTTCATATAGTTCCAACTATTCCTAATAACAGATCAAAAATACTTTGATATTCACGCAGAGTGTGAGACATCGACAAAACGCCTTATTTCCTTAATTTCTCCCGACAATCTTCCACGGTCTGGAAAGCATCATTGTAAAGTGTAGAAAATCCTTGGAAACATGAGGGCATTTCGTTGGTCATGAAAATAACTATAGGGGGAGAGCAGAGAGGGGGAGGGGATAAAGGGGGACTGGGTGAGAGGAAAGAGATGGAGAGAGAGGGGGAGAGCGAAATGGGAGAGAGAAATGTAGAGGGAGAGGGATGGAGAAGAGCAGAGGGGAGAGAGATTGAGATGGGGAAAGTGGGAAGGAGGGGGAAAGAGGGTGAGAGAGGGTGGAGAAATAGGGAGAGAGAGCTTAGAGACCTGAGATAAGGCTGAGGGAGGGAGAAAGAGGAGGAGAACGGTATAACCTTAAAAACAAAACGGCCAGATTTTTAAGAAAATGTCATCATTTTCTCGTAAATTGCTGGAGCTCTTTTGACTTAGATATTAGCATGACAAATCACCTCTTCTCTGTTGGAGTGAGTGAGCTATTGGCGCTGTGAGTGAAGCTAGTATAAACCCGGAGTCGCTCGCTCCGGGCAATACCGGAGCTTGCCAAGTGCAGACATTCAACATTTTAATTGTACGTAGCCCAGAGTTACGGCAGGTATAAAACAAAAGTGTACCGTGAGAGTAGAAAGGAAGTCATTGCCAATAAAAGAGGTAAAAGCTTTGAACGTGATGGGGGAAAGTGAAGAGGATTTTGATCACCTCTTTAAGATGTACTCAAATAGAGATCTGCAATCGATTGTCGCTCAGTCGATACCAGACCATCGAGTTCAACAGAAGCGTTCTCGGCACACAGGTGAGCGTTTATCTCTCAGTGACGAATACTTTGTGATAAATCAGCTTTACAGGATTCAGTAAAACCCTTCGATATTATGTAACGCACACAATATTGAATATCAGTTTTGAATTACTCCAAAAAGTTTGAAAACAAAGCATGAATAACCTGCTTATTGTATGTAAATGAGGCATTGTAATCCATCCATGTTTTAAACTCCATTCTGTATTTAAGGGGCCAGCCTATGAAAATGAACGCTTCTGTAGCGCAGTGGTAGCGCTACGGGTTCGATCCTCGGTACCGGCGTGGAGATCTTCCCTCTGCTGGGAGGTATAGCATGGAGTGCACTCAGCCTCGTTCGGTCCCGCAGGGACCAATTGAGGAGCTAGTTTATGAAGAAGTAGTGACCCCAGGATCTTGAAGGCCGCATAACCAAGCGGGAGGACTCAGGTCGCTGACCATGTCCCACCCTCCAGTACTGCACCCACTTATGACGTCGGTAGTGAGCAGAGGTGGGGGACGCAGCGGCCGGGTGGCACGCCTAGGCCCTTGTGGGCTATTTTGCTGGGGATTTTAAACTATGAAAGTTGACAATTTTTGTAAATATCGCGTAAAAAGATTTGGTTCTTGGAGATTCGTATGTGTAAGCTATTTTTAGACAGCTACACTTGAAACTCTTTTTACGAGACCGTTTAAATGACCATTCTGCTGGCCTTTTAAGGCATTTAAAGTAGTTTTTTTCATAAAGTATTTTTTCAACGCATTAAAATGCTGAAAACGGTCCTTGCAGTTCTATTTTCTACCAGTTTGATTTTTTCACATCACATCTTAACATCATAATAAATAAAATACTTTAACTTTTGTATTTATCCAAGTTAAAGTGTTTATGCATATAGGCAGTTCAGTAAAACTATTGCAACGTCTAAAATATAACAAAACAATGAACAAGTTATTTTTCGAATCTTCTACCAGCCACCATAGTGGCGAAGTATGGAATATTTTGACACAGGGTATGTGTGGACGGGCGTGGGGACAAATAACACCAGTTAAGCTGGCTGATAATTTTAATGAAGACTAATAAATGAGATATTTGAAGTGAATTGCCGAGGGTTTTGAGGATGTAAGCAAACTATTTCTGAATCTTAGCCTGGAAACTGTAACTACTGAAGTATTATATCTGTTAACTTCGAAAGTATTAATGCATTGACGGGTTAAAATAACTGTTTTCTTCTGTTTTCCAAGGTCGCGACTTTTTTTCTTTTTTTCAGGAGCCTTAGATTCCTTCCTTTGATAGAAAAGTAAAGGCGGTGATCCCGTGTGGTGGGTTTATGGCACGTAAAACACTTAAGCCTGATAAAAAGGCCTTATCAGGTGACAAATAAAACGTATGTTTTGAATTTTTGAGGAAACGCCTGTGAATTTTTTTTTTTTTTTTTTTATTCTTAGCAAAATTTGGTACAATTTTGTTGGGAAACCATAAGGTATAGACAGAAATGTAATACAAAAACATAGCAATAATATTAAGAACAATAATATAGAACGATCAAATCAAAATAAACATGATTCTAGATTTCACATATTTAGGTACTACAATAAGCAATAATAACAATAACAGACTTCAGCTGATAAAGAGATTGACTAATGCAAGTAAGCCTTTAAATGCCTTTGGAATGAAGAATAGAGTAGAATTTTGGGTTCAGAGAATGACCATGAGTAGTGGAGAATCGGATATCAATCAGATTTTAACCGGCTAACGTTACAGGTTAGTATTTTAATATATAGTGACGAGTTAATTTCATTTATTTATCTTGTTCTTTATGAAATCTTTATATAATAGTACAGAGGGTTTTTGTAATGAATCCTCATCTTTATCCCTTATAGTTATTATTTTGTACGATTCCGACTATTTCAAATAGGGTATGAAAAATATTCCCATATTTGCACAAAGAGATGTAAAACATCTACGAAACGTTTGACTTACATAACCTCTACCATACAGTCTTCCAAGTTCTGGAAGCGCTACATACCATATAAGTATCCTTTTGTGGTGGAGGAATCCTCGATTGGAATGTTTAAGTATTTTTATAGTAGTTCACATATACATTTTAGTTTTGTTCGTTTTAGTTATTTAATAATGGAGAAACGCCTAACATATACATCAAAATAATTAATATTCCGCACTCACAGGTCTGGAAAGGAAACACATTCTGGCTCCACCAACGAAAATAATCATCTCTGTTAGTATAAAATATTGGTTCACCAATTACTAATGTTAGCAGTTTTCTCTCTGTATACTGTTAACATACCCTGATAACGAACTTGATTGCGGCATAAGTACAAAGGAAATAAAGCAAAAGTCTCTTACATGATAGTTATTTGAAGGTTTTGGCATCTAGAAACTTCAGGGCATAGATCTATAGATTTAAAATAAAATTTGTTAAGAGGTTTGACACTTTCATTACTTACATATGTGTAATAACTGATAAATGACAAAGAAACAAATTGGGATTGTCTTCTGATGGTTCAGGTGTTACGTCATGGCCATCTGTTTATACTCCCTGTAATAAAATGTAACTGGCTTTTGTTTTTATGCGTTCTCTGCGGAGGGCAGAAAATGTTTGTGTTCTATGGAATAAGAACCATCATTTTTTCTCCACCTTGGACGGAACGCCTGAGAGACTAGTCCCAAATTTTAATGTAGCACTACAGAAGAAGAAGAGAAAGCCATGTGAATGTAACACATTTTTCTAAACAAATACTTTCAAATAAAGTCGAAATAATGCTATAGAGTTACCTTACTGATAAAAAGAGAGATAGAAATCAATAATTGAATATTGAATATTAAATTTGAGCACGTTATTTAGTCTGCGAGTACTGTAGGGTATTTAACAAGAACATTTTTCACAGCTTGATGTGTATATAACGAAGCCCACGCTCCAGGCTCAGTGAATTCCATTAATTATGAAATGGCTGTTACGCTTCCAGTCCATAACTGACAACTGCCTGAATTAAAACCATTTCACGTCATTTAATTCCCGATGAGAACGGTCCATTTGATGCCAAAACGTTAACTAAAATATTACAACGGCTCTACAGCTGTGTTTAACGTGCACTCAAAAACTTCAAAGAATGTTTGATTTAAGGCCAAGTGAGCTGCGCTGTTCAAACAGACCAATGGGAAGTGGTTATTGCATTAGTTCCGATAAAAGGCGCTCTAACATCAAGGAACATCGCATTCAAAGCACTACCAACTGATATCTATTGTATACAGAGATAGATGAATAATTGAAATAACTATTTTCCATCTATCGAAATCAATATCTATGTAAGAACCACGAGTTTCAAGATAGGTTATAATACCAGATCCGTAACTTCATCTGCAGAAATTTCCGGCGCAATATATGTTATTATTACATGGTGGTTGTAACATCAATTTATAAAAAGAGTTGTAACACTTTTAATCTTAAGTGAATCAGGAAACACGCCTTCATTTATACGTTGATTAATAAAATAACTCACTTGAAAAAGTTTTATTAATAAATAATTTCATAATAAAAAGATATATTTTTATTGCGTTTTTTTTTTCATGGAAAATAAAAGTGAAGCAAGATTTTCTCAATGGTGGTTAAAATTATGCAATTTTATTGCTTTTGATTTTTTAACATTATTTGTCATTTTCTCGTAATTTTTCATATTATAGTCATATTTTCTCTTAAATGTTCGTATTTTTGTCATGTTTTTATATGTGTATTCCAGTTTTGCTTATGCGCTTGCAGTCGTCCCAAAGACGACTTTTCACATCTCCCAATTCTTTTCTGGAATATTAGGTCTTTTTCCCGTTATATATAGATCATTCCCTTTTGAAAACTTTAAAATGTATGTAATTTTCTGTTGTAATTCTTCTTTCTGATCGCCGTTCAAAATGTGACATTTATTTCATTCTGTGCAGAACTGAGGGTTAGCTCTGGATTGAGGAATTAAATACATTCAAAATGCAACAATTAAATTAATGTTATTTATTTATTATTGAGTGGCTAGATTTTTAAAGTCGATTTTCAATATAATGTTAGTTTAAAAAGCATTAAACTTTTGAACATTTTGAAAATGCAACCAAAAAATATTACGTAATATTTATCGAGATAATTTCTAATTTTTTCGGCCATAAGTGTTTGCATATATTTCTAACATTTTTAGTTCATAAACATTCGGGCCCTGATCATAACCATTCGTAGCGCTGCTGCTTACCAAGCGGGGGACCTGGGTTCGGTTCAGGGCGCTGACCACCTGCAATACTCACGACGTCTGTGGTGGACAGCGGTCGAGCGGCAGGCCTTGGCCCGGATGGACTGTTGTACCACGGAGTTACGTATTCCTACTCCTATATGCTTTCATTTTGAGCAGTAAATTTAATACACGTTCACAAACTCTATGTTTAGATGATTGCTGCCTCTCCTCTACCTTAATTATGCGGTACATAAAATAGAAGGGGTGCATTCTTGAGTGCAGTAAGGTGTGACCATGGGAACAGTGATGTTATTATTGTCGCCTCTCGATCTCGCGGTCATTAGCGTCAAGGGTAGCTATCAACACTCGATAATGGCGAGGCGAACCACCCTCTGATATCTCACAACTAATTGACAACACAACCCCTTACATGCTTCAAACAGATTAACTACAATTGGTCGATATGTAATTGTATACTCTCAGTCAGCACATCCTGGCTGAACTAAAGGAAGGGGCTGTTCTTGTGGGTGCTTCAAAATCATAACCTCTCAATGTTAAATATATGTACTTAATTCGTGAACCAACATATTAGCCTGAAAATGTTATGTCACGTAGAGGTTACTATCTTAAGTTTGTTTTTTAAGGTTCGGTAGCAGTTTTACTGCAGTTAAAATAAAAAAGATGCTTAACTCAGACGCCTTGTGGTGAAGTTAAAGCACAGCGCCGCACTGTTGGTGCATCTCAAGTCTAACAAAAGATGATCGTTAATCTTCTTCTTTTTACAACGCACTTAAATGCTGTTGGTAGACCTGCCAGCTCAGAAGAAAAGTTAAGGTTCTCAAATAAAGTTAATTTTGCATAGGTACATGAAGCGAAACTTCAATTGAAATTTTCACACATAACGCAGCACCCTTTCCTCAAGCACGTTTCACTACCCTTTATGCTCAAGCGGTTTGCGCCGCCCCCACCACCGCCTACCACGACCGCCACAGCCACCACCACCGCCACCGCCACCGCCACCGCCCCCACCGCCCCCACCGCCACCAGCACCACCACTACCGCCACCGTCACCGCCACCGTCATTGCCACCAGCACCACCACCACCACCGCCACCAGCACCACCACCATCACCGCCACCGCCACCGCCACCAGCACCACCACCGCCACCGCCACCGCCACCACCACCAGCACCGCCACCACCACCAGCACCACCACCACCGCCACCACCACCAGCACCACCACCACCAGCACCACCACCGCCACCGTCATCGCCACCGCCACCAGCACCACCACCGCCACTACCACCGCCATCAGCACCACCACCGCCAACGCCACCACCACAACCACCACCGACACCGCCACCACCACCACCAGCACCACCACCGTCATCGCCACCGCCATCACCACCACCGCTACCAGCACCACCACCACCACCGTCACCGCCACCGCCACCGCCACCGCCGCTACTGCCACCACCACCAGCACCACCACCGCCACCACCATCGCCACCGCCGTCACCACCATCGCCACCGCCATCGCCACCGCCACCGCCACCACCACCGCCGCTACTGCCACCACCACCACCACCAGCACCACCATCGCCACCGCCGTCACCACCACCGCCGCCACCGCCGTCACCACCACCGCCGCCACCGCCTCCACCACCACCACCGCCACAGCTGCCACCACCGCCGCCACCGCCACCACCACCGCCACCGCCACCACCATTTATTATCATTATCATCATTATTATTAATATTATTATTTATTTAGAAAATATAATTTGCCTTAGTTTTCTTTCCTGGCCTTTAAAAAGCATTAAGCTGTATCACCTCACAAGGAAGTAATAAGTAGGAAACACTTTGCTTCTTCAAAACCAATTTATAACAGTTCATGCCATCTGTTGAGGCTCCAACAAAGCACTTGCAAAAGTGCCCCATACATATAAATTCCCACCGCTGTTTGAAAATTGTATGGTTAAATTCTCCATAAGGACGGTTTTAATGAAAATATGGACATTTGTGTTCTCAGCAATTTAAGGGAAAGCAATGATTTTCGTACTTCAATGAATATAAAAATTACCCCGAAATGTTACATTAATTTAAACTAATTTGATATATTATGTCAATAGCTTCTGAAGTATTTTTCATAAATTTTTTATAACTTTGCATGACTGGAAAATCTAGGAGATGGACAACAATGTTGCAGAGTTCATTAAAATATACTATTTTAGTCAAAAGGAGATGACCTGTGCAAGGCTTTTTAGCAAATGGAAGTGGAAACCTTTTGTCCAGCAGCTGTTGATGGGTTCCAGGCCACGTTGGACGTTGTTTCTATGGTAACGAACCTCGGAGAGTTTCTTTTGTCAACGATATGAGAAAGATATGCTCCAAAAGCTCTCGATAATAAACCGCATCTTGACAAAGAAGTCTCACGTACGTATCTTAGCACAAAGTGAATCTCCTTGGCGGCAGAACCTCTTTGTCAACTTTAATATGTTTTCTTCCGCGAGATTTTCCAAAAGAATCCCTAAGGATTCGCAGAATCCCGCCATCAAATAAAGTTCCTTTCTCTCTCTCTATCTCTCTGCTTCTCTTCTTCATTCTTTCATTACTTTGCTGTTGTGAAGAAAGGCATAGCATGTAAAAGTAACACAAACTATTGACTGCAATATCTGTTTAATTTTCTACTTTGCTGCTTTTCGACGTTGTTCTGAAACTAAAGACCTACTGGCACAGAATTCAGATCCGAAAACAGAGAGCAAAACCGCTTGTATTTTGCTGAGTCCCACACCGGTATTTCGTTTACTAAGGCATTGTAAACAAATATACAGTTAAGAAATTTTACTTTCTCTACTATTTATCCTGAGACTATTATGTGCTTCTTTTGTGGCGTAATAATTTAACAGGTTTGTATGTAGAAAAATCTGATGTGTTGCACTCACATGACTCTCTCTACTCTTGTACTAACCTTTCTTACAAGCCTTTATTCCTATATCTTCTTCGTGTTAGTTAAAATAAACATTTGTACAAATTATCTTATTCCTTATTTCCTTGTAGCTGCAAGGGCAATATTAGAATACAGTAGGCTTTGTGTGATGCTTAAATATTTTAAAGCTTTCAGATTCTGTTCTCTTTGCACGCTTAACATATAAAAAATGAACAACGATGATCCATTTCACGAAAGTTTTCCGAAACTCACACACACAACAAGGAATATCTCCGAAATGATTCATCCTACAAGAAAATTTATTGTGACATAAATTGTGTATTTTAGCAAGATGTACATTTTTTGTATAGTATGATTTGGTCTATCTCTAACGGTTTACTAGTTATGCAAAAGTCGTCCAGAGTAAATGCGACTACAGAGGAAGATATACATTTCATTTGTCATAAAAATATCTCAAACATGTGATATTTCAATCAAAATCGTTAGCCATTTTAAAGAAAATCAAAATTTTCGAAAAATTTTCGAAAAATTTTCCATGTAAAGGGTAGTTTAGGGTGAGGCTATTTTCTTCAAAATCTTCCTGTCGCATCCTTGAAAGACATTAAACTTAAATAACAACTTTGGTTTGTAAACTACTTCGTTGTCCACAAACTGACACACAGGCAGACACATATATGGACCTTTTTCTAAAAATGTTTTTTATGGGGGGGGGGGGGTTCAGGTGTTTCAAAACATATATTTCCGGTGAAATCTCTACATCGAATTTTTGGGTGGAATACAATACTTCCCCTACTTACCAGTAGAGAAAGTAAAAATGCTTCTTATACTTGCCTTTATTTCTAAGGTAGAATTTCAATTTCTTACCTTTTTGCTGCTTGTTGTTCCCTGTACTAGCTCAGGCAATATTTGCATGAAGCTATTGTGCACAGGCGCTGGCGACGGAATAACCACAATTACGTAAAGTGCCAAGATTTAGTCTTTGTACAGCATTAACCTGTTTATCTACTTTATTCTGTTTTATAATTATTTATAGCGTTCTTGAAGTACAGATGCACTGGGTAAATTTCAATTTACTTTTCTCTTCTACATTTCAGACACATTATATTCGTTTTTCGGCTTCCAAAGCTCGTTTATTTCACACTTTGTTATGAGGCTTTAGAAAGAAACCGTCTTAACTCTCAGCACAATATAAATACGACTTGACACTTTATTTCAGTACGTTTCACAAATAGGTCTCTCTACACTAAATTACGCTATACGTGGAAAACCCTTCGACGTTTTTTATTTTATCAAACAGTGTTAACAATTCTGATTAAAATACTATATTTGGTATTTTATTTGAAGATATATGACAAATAAATGTCTATGTTGAATTCTCTCAGAGTAGACTGTGGAGTAGACTTAGGCGAGAATTTTGTACACGTATATCTGATAAACGTTAGAGAGACAAAAGCATGCTGCATAAGAAATATAGAACTCATGAAAGATGCCATTTGTCTGAAATGCTTCTTTGTGGCATTAGCCATTTCCGATATAAATATTATCTGTCTGAAATTTTAGTATTTCCTTACTTTGTTAAGGTGCTGTCGACATTCAGCTGTTTGTCGTGATGAATATTGATTGGTTTTGTTTATCCATCACGAAATGTGTTGTGAAATATATATATGAAATATATTGAAATGTTTACATGACAAATGCAGTCTCAGAGTAGACTGCTTAGTAGACTTAAAAAATAATTTCGTACACGTTTCTACATCTGGAAACGTAAGAGATAAATGACGTATGAATGTGGCCACCATTAAAGGATTAACTCATAGGTTAAGAGCCATTTACTATAAAGTAAACATCGAAGAAAAGTTTTCCATGTAAAGGCTAGTTTAGTTTGGGGGAATTTTGTTGAAAAAGTTTTTAGTATTTAACTGAGTCTTCGTTTATATAATCTTTAGTGAAATTTAATAACTCCTCTACTTGCTATAGATAGATAAGTAGTAGAGGAAAAGGAAGAATAAGAAATCAGTGTGAGGTTAAAGGTCTATTAGGTTTATTTTGTGTGCAATTATAACGGTTAAAAAGCAATCAATTACTACTCCGCGAGTTGGTGTACGCTCGAAACGAACCCCGCCCATCCACTGCGTGACCCAAACACTACAACTCACTCAAAGCACTGAGAAGACATTATCGTGCACAACACTCGGATTTAAAAACGTTTTCCATCTGCTGAGGTATCTATATGTAAATCTGACGTAACACGTGCATGATAATTACATACTTGTGCCTGTAGATGGCATGGCGTGACTCATACACAACACGTTGTACAAATACTACATTACTCTCAAGTTTCTAGGGGCTGTTTCAGGCGATATGGGGGAAGTTTACAGTGCTTGAGGCAGGTATTTACAAATCATTAATATCGAGCTGTATGTTGTCACAACATCCACTATATTTCTACGTAGTTAAAGCGATACCAGGCGCCTCCACCATATTTTAAACCTTATTGTGACAAATAACAAATCCAGTTACTTTGTCTATTTATGTTCTACAACTGAATCACACAACAACAAATAACTCCGATGCGACTATTGTCTAAAACTGTCTCTGAAGATATTCAAAGTCCCTCAACACAGCACACGCTTAAAAACTGCAAAATCCTGCCTGTCTCGGTTATATGGGCAGAAACTTCTCGTAAGAAAGCCCGACGTGTGATCAGATGGAATCGCTTTGTTCTGTCGCACTTAATCGTCTTCTTCTGACTGCTCCATTGTCTTTATAAGCAATGGTATGGGGTAGCTAACACTGGGCTTCTTTTTGAGCGGCAGCTGCCGACCAGGTCGCAATATACTAGCTTGTTACACGAAGTTGCACGGGAAGAAGTTAAATTGACGATTTTTTACGATTATGGTTCTCAACACAATATTCCAAACACCATTTAATTTTACTCAAAGGCTTCTATATCAAGGTTGAGGTTTTTCTAGTGGCGCAAATTTATGGTAAGGGACCACCGACATTGCTTCGCTTACAAAGGAAGTCATGCTAAGGGTATTTATGTCCGAAAAAAATCCATGTCCTTCAGTTTAACGGTTTCAAAGGAAGTGACACGAAGGTTGTAACAAAACTTCCCCTTCCCAAACAACCCTAACATGAGAAAAATATTCAAACATTTTTATTTTCACAGAAATGACCAACGATTTTAATTAAAGTACCTATGTTTAAGATATTTTACGATTAATGAAATGTATATGTTTAATTTTCTCAGAATTGACTTTAAAGCTCCATTAAGGACGACTTGCATAACTGGTAATCTGTAAGATATCCACATTTTTATATTGTGAGATTTGTTCTATCTCTTAAGCTTTAAAACATATGAAATACGTTGAGAATGAAGATAATTTCGAAAGCTATTTTCAGAAAATTCAAGATTTACATTTCATTTGTTATAAAAATGTTCTAAAACGTCGTATTTGAAAGAAAGTCACCACAGTAAGAAAAGCAAGTAGAGAAAGAGTTGTGTGAATGTAACACGTTGCATTTCTGTCAATAATATAGACAGTTATATCAATTCATAGAAGAAGGAGCAGAGAAAGAAAGATAACCGTGTGAATGTAATGCGCTGCATTTCAAATACAAACAGATTGAAAATTGCTTGTTAAATAGCGAGTAGAGAAAGAAGTGTGAATATGCTTCATAAAAGAAAAGTGTGCAGAGAAAACTGTGTGGATATAACGTGCGGAATTTGTATTGCAGTCATAGAAAATTGTAAAATTGTGGATATGTGAATTTATCACGTAAAAATGCGAGAAGAGAAAAGCTTGTGAATGTTACCTTGTACAGTAAAATGGATAGCTTACAAAATTCTTCAATATAGTTTTTATTTGCGATTATCAAGTATTTTTCAGGTATTAGTTACCTCCAGCAAAAGGTAAATGCTCCTGGAATCATTCATTTTCCACGAAATCTCGATATCCACTTTTTCTAACATCATCAGCTTCGAGAAGTTTATGAACATTTAATTTATTTTTGCAAAATGATTATATAAGAAATGAATTTGATGTCAGTAAAATCCGAATATTCAGTATCGTTGTTTTCAAGGTTAATGTGAGGTTAGAATTTTCGTGAGTTGTTGAAGTCAAGGTAAAAGAGAAATGTCAGAAATAAGACATAGAGGCATTTTGAAGGTGAAGAAATACCAGTATTAGCTGTAGGTAGGGCTTCGTGTTTAAGAGGATTGTAGACCTTGTGTTCCATACAACCGTTTACTTCCATTTAGCTTGTCAGGGTCGAGTGAGTGAAGAAGCCTTACTTAAAGAGGTCATATGACACCAACACACGAATATAATACATCGCCTTACACAAAACAAAGAAAATACTTGGGCTCTTTCCTCTGCGCTGGCCATCCGACCCTGCTCCCTTAACGTTCTAATGCTGAAATAATTACTTAAACTTATTTCCCCAGTTCTCTATGAAGGTTCATCATGTAGAGAAACTATGTAGTGAATCCTTCCCTTAAACCTTCACATTTCATACAGCTCCGGATTTCCTAATAATGGATTCTTAGAGACATGAGGAATGCACCAATGTCGGAAACACCTGGTGTTAATAACACAACTAACGTCTTGGATGTTGTAACATTAATGCTGACTGCTTCAAATACACAATTTGTTATAGATAATACAAATTACATTTCGACTCTGTTATATAGCAACTGTAAATTATGTGAAGGACAGTTCTTTTGAGACAGTGGGAGCGAGAGGTAGGCAGTAGCTTGACGTGCCGCAGGTCACTTACGCGTGCTGGCACACTACGATAGCAAAATACACTATTGCAACATTAGCATTCCTTTCATACTTCTGTTGCATTGTTTACATGTTTATCCCTTATTTGTTTATTTGTGCACTTAAATGGCGTGGCTTCAACCGCGTATTCTCACGCTGGGACGATAAATACATTTAATATAAAAAAAAAATCTGATGTGTTGCACTCACATGGCTTTCTCTACTCTTTTACTAACCATTCTTATGAACCCTTATTCTTATATCTTCGTGTTAGTTGAAATAAACATTTGTACAAATTATCTTATTGCTTATTTCCTTGTAGGTGCAAGGGGAATATTAGAGTACATTAGGCTTTGTGCGATAGTCAAATGTTTTAAAGCTTTGAAATACCGTTCCCTTTGCACACTTAACATATAAAAAATGAACAACGATGTTCTATTTCACTAAAGTTTTTAAGTTTTCCGAAACTCACACACATAAAAAGGAATATCTCCAAAATGGTTCACTCCAAAAAAATGTATTTAGACATAAATTGTGTATTTTAGCAAGACCTACATTTTTTTAAATAGTATGACTATGTCTATCTCTAACGCTTTACCCCGGCCCAGGCCGATGGTTTTAAAGTGTGCTTAAAAACGACAGCTCCATGTCAGTAGATTTACTGGCATGTAAAAGAACTCCTGCGGGACAAAATTCCGGCACACCGGCGACGCTGATGTGATCCTGGCAATTGACAGCGTCGTTAAACAAGAAAATAATTTTTTTTCTAACGCTTTACATCGGTCTGGGTGACTTAGTTGGTTACACGCTGGCCTACTGATCCCAAGGTCGCTGGTCAATAGAATAATTTCTAACGGTTTACGAGTTATGCAAACCTCGTCCAGAATAAATACGACTAGAGGAGCTACAGCCAGAAAATTCAAAATATAAATTTCATTTGTCATAAAGATATCTTAAACATATGACATTTTAATCAAAATCGTTTAAGCCAATTTCAAGAAAATAAAAAATTTCAAAATATTTTCCAAGTAAATGGTAGTTTAGTGTGGGGCTATTTTCTTGAAAAACTTCCCGTCGCATCCTTAAAAGACATTAAACTTAAATACCATCTTTGGTTTTTAATGTACTTTTCCTTTTTGAGTTATGCTGTCCACAGACTGACACACACACACACACACACACACACACACACACACACACACACACACACACACACACACACACACACACACACCTTCTAAAATACTTTTATATTTAGGGGGCCTCAAAACATATTTGCGGTGAAATCTCGACATCGAATTTTTCGGTGGAATACAATACTTCCCCTACTTACCATTTTTGGATATGAGAAATTACCTAAGCAGCATAGTTTCCTTTACTTTTTCATGAACAACATAGATTCCACTTTGGGCTACAACATGGGCACACTGGTGCTATTAATCTAAAAATGTCTACTTTTAGGCTGCAATATATTCATTAAAGATTATAACTAATGCATTGTTCTCCAAAGTACAAAAAGAAAAAAGCATTCTAGAATCACTTTTTAGGAGTTTAAATACGTATTAATATGCCAAAATGGTACTGATGGAATAAAAATTGTACTGCAAGGAGTTTTTGCATATGTTTCAAATGTCCGACAAGAAAAATCGAAAATAGCCTACAGCTGAAGAACTACAGCCTCAATTCCATTGAAATTTACACTATGCGATTTAGAATGAGGATAACCAACGTACAAGAATTAAAAAAAACATTGAAAATAATTGTAGAAGTGATGATCAATTTTTTAAAAGCTGGGCGTTATGTGATGACTTTGACATCCCGTTCTCTTTGCATGGCCAAAGACAAAAAGTGACCAACGACCTCCCATTTGATAAAAATATAATATTGGATAATACAAATAAATGACAAAAAATATCTCCGAAATGGTTCATTTCACAAAAAAATGAATCACTCTCGCAACTACATCAGTATTCAAACTCAAGAAACAGCACAATTTCGTAAAAATCTTTTGATTTTTCTGATTTTAATAAACTTTCAGAACTTGGCTCAAAATGTCAAGCAGAATTCAGTCTATATTGTCGATAGCTTTAAAATCTATTTTCCTCTATAAGTGTTAAAACAAATGAAACAAGAGTATTACGTCATACGTCTCTCATCTGTTACACATTATAGTGTTTCATTTATAACCTTTATTGATTATTTTAATGAGTTTGAATATTAAAATTACATAAAACGTTATATATGGAGACGGATTCAAAGGACGCTCAACCATTGGATCCGATCCGCTTACTTCCTGTTGCATGCAAACAGCTATCAATTTGAATCCACCAATTCCACTATACTCGTAACACGCTGCACGCTCGTCATTTTGTTTTCTTAGTGACAGTGATGTAATAAACAAAGTCACTTTTATTATTTCTATAATCTCACAATATATTCTTCTGAAAATCACTGACTAACCTCAAATAGGCAGAAAACATATTTATATAGGTTCACCAATATAATCCAAGAGACCAGCATAAAAGCTTGAATTATTTTTGTTTGAGCCTTGCATAGCCAAAGTCTCTCATGTTGGATTGCACGGCCTACGCGATGATGACGTAGTTTTTGCCAACGCTGGAACAATGAAATTCGCAGAAGCATGTGAATGTTGCCAACCACAATAAATATGAATAGCCAAAAACTTTTTGCACTGAGGGCTGCAGTGTTTGAAATTATCGTTATTTATTCTTGTTTTGACGCAGTACTGGTATTTTAAGTGCGTTCATCTTTGTAATGTTGGCCACGCCCTTTCCCTACGTGGTACACGACAGTATTCAGTGAACCACGTGGGACCGGCCACTATGCTTGAGGATAACCTACATACATATGCATGCACCTACAATGAAATCGCTAACCTAAATCTTTCTCAAGCTATAGTAACCATCTTACACACTCAATTGTGCGTCTGTTAGCCATAAGCGACTAGAAACTCAACTCTAAAATATCCCAGTCCCGGTAAATATGCATTAATTTTAATCTGATCGTTTAACAGCGCCATCGAATACCGTGATAAATTCAATGAATGATTGAACACAAAAGCAGCATTTAAGTATTTCCACTCACCTTTTTAGAAGCCATGGTTGTTTAGTAAGGAGAAGTTGGCCCATAAAATTCTTCTACTCTTCAAGCTGATCACTTTAAATAGTAAGCAACATTTCACTTCAAAATCATAAAACGTTTCTATCACTACTTACGATACAAAATGGACGCCTCTCTGGTAAACAACAACGAATTTGAAATAAGTAAAAGTCTAGTGGAAAAAGTTGAAACACGAAACTGCGTACAACCGAGTAAGAAAATCTTGTGCACTTAAATCTCCGATTGTTCCGACACAAGGTCTTGCATTTTAATAGAACATAGTACAAGAAAGCTTCTGTGTTGTACTCACATGACTTTCTCTACTCTTGTCCTAACCATTCTTACAAACTCTTATTCCTATATCTTCTTCGTGTTCGTTGAGATAAACATTTGTACAAAATATCTTATTGCTTATTTGCTTGTATTATTATTACTTTGTTGTTTATCGACGCTGTCAATTGCTAGGATCACATCAGCGTCTCCGGTGTGCCGAAATTTCTCCCACAGGAGTTCTTTTACATGCCAGTATCTACTGACATGAAGGTCTACTATTTAAGCACACTTAAAACCATCGGTCTGCGCCGGATTTGAACCTGCGACCTTAGTATCAGTAGACCAGCGTCTAACCAACAGAGCCAGATATATTTCCTTGTAGGTACAATGGAAATATGGGAATACAGTAGACTTTGAGTGACAGTCAAATCATTTAAAGCATTCACATTGCGTTCTCTTTACACGGTGAACAAAATCTAATGTGTTGCACTCACATGACTTTCCCTACTCTTGTACTAACCATTCTTACAAACTCTTATTCCTATATCTTCTTCTTGTTAATTAAGATAAACATTTGTACAAATTATCTTATTGCTTATTTCCTTGTAGGTGCAAAGGGAGTATTAGAATAGAGTAGCCTTTGTGCGATAGTCAATTCTTTTAAAGCTTTGAGAATCCGTTCTCTTTGCACACTTAACATAAGTTTTAAGTTTTCCCAAACTCATACACATAACAAGCAATATCTCCGAAATGTTTCACCTTACAAGAAAACTTATTCAGACTTAAATTGTGTATTTTAGCAGGATCTACATTTTGTGTATAGTATGATTTGGTCTATCTCTAACGGTTTACCAGTTATGCAAAAGTCGTCCAGAGTAAATACGACTACAGGGGTTATAGTCAGAAAATTCAAGATATACATTTCATTTACCATAAAAATATCTCAAGCATATGGCATTTTAATCAAACATGTTAGAGCCCTTTTCAAGAAAATCAAAATTTTTGAAATATTTCCATGTAAAGGGTAGGTTAGGGTGTGGCTATTTTCCTCAAAATCTTGTGGCATCCTTGAAAGACATTAAACTTAAATACTAACTTTGTTTTTTAACCGACTTTTCGTTTTTGAGTTATACTGTCCACAGACACACACAGGGACCTTTTTCTAAAAATGTTTTTTATTGAATCAGGGGGTCTCGAAACATATATTTCCGGTGAAATCTCCACATGAAATTTTTGGGTGGAATACAATACTTCCCCTACTCACCAGTAGAGAAAGTAATTGGAGTACATGATCATATTTAGTTGGATTACGTTACTCTTATTCCTTTATTAATTATATATATATTGAAGGGTATATAGATCCCTATAAAAAGAACGAAAGAAGGAAATACAAGTAGAAAAACTAAACATTATTTACACTGATATAGATAATATGTACATTGGCAATTACATAATTGCCAATTAAATTGGTTTCTAGAATCACAAAATTTAATATCCCCATGTCAAGCTGGATTCAGAGAGTTCCACTCTACAAATGAACAAGTCTTACTTCTCAGTCAAGAAATCAAAGACTCCTTCAATAGAAAAGAAGAAAATTTATCAGTTTTTATTGATTTCCAAAGTGCATATGATTCTATATGCAGAACAAAACTACTAAAGAAAGTTAAAAAAAATAGGGATACAAGGTCCAATGTTTTCATGGCTATGTCATTTCCTAACACAACGCTTTATTGCAACCAGATATGGAAGAAACATATCTAAATACAAACAAGTACACCGTGGCTTACCACAAGGCGCAGTGCTCAGTACAACACTTTTTAATATATTTATTAACGATCTGCCACAACAAATACAAAAATCAGGTGTGAGGTGTGCACTATTTGCTGATGACTTAGTAATGTGGACTTCAAAACCAAAAAGCAAAAGTACAGAACTATAAAAAACCATGCAATAATCCTTAACCAACTTACAAAGGTGGACCAAAGAAAATTTAATGACTGTTAATACAACAAAATCAAACTACCAAATCGTTTCACTAAGAAAAAATTCACTAAGAGTAAAACTAAATTTTGAGGGTCAACAATTACCAGAAACAAAGTATTTAGGAGTTACATTTGATACCAAACTTACATGGACCAAACAAATAGAAAATGTAATACAAAGAGCAGAAAGGCGCCTTTCACTGTTAAAACGTCTAACAGGAATGAAGTGGGGATGTTCCAGAGCAACTCTTAACACAACATACAATTTATATATGAAACAATTATTTACATACTGCAGCGAAGTTCTTAGAACAGAAAAAAAAATTCAAATCTTTCAAAACTGAAGTCTGAGATTAATTACAGGTGCTATCAAAACCACACCAATAGGAGCTATGGAAATACTAACCAAACCAATACCCCATTGAATATGAAATAGAAAAAGCGGCTCTTATTCAACACGAAAAGTTTATCAGAATCCCATTCAATACATGGTAGAAGAGAAATCTTACACATACACTAAAGACTCAGGAGAGCTTTCTTTCCAAAATTCAAGACGCCAAGAAGGATGTACACCTTCCTAATTCAAAGGAAAACTTCATATCTAAAGTCAATCCAACACATACATTAGACATCACATATTATTTACACCTGAGAGAAGAAGTTAAGAAAAGTGATACTCCAACTAGTGTTCTAAAATTATTGGCATTAGAGACAATCCATACTAGATTTCCAGAACAGGAATGGCTCCATATTTATACTGATGGATAATTGATATCAAACCAAGATGGAGCAGGTGCTGTAGTCACATGTCACCTCTTTTCCTATTACAAATCTTTAAGTTATGGAACTACTAACTTTGATGGAGAAATTGAAGCAATTCGAATGGCCCTACAAAATCTTTTGTACAGAATTTCACATTTTCAGCAAGCAGTTATTCTCTCGGATTCCAGGGCAGCAATTATGGCAATTACTTACAAGTTGTCACCAAAAAAGCAAACTATTATAGAATGTTGGAAGATGCTTAGCCATCTAACAGCACTTCAAAAACACCTAGTCTTCCAATGGATACCAGCTCACTGTGGACTGAGTGGTAATGAGAAAGCTGATTTTCTTGCAAAAAAGGGTACCAGCGGTGTACAAACATCTATAGTTAATCTACTGTTTTATGCAGCTAAAACATTAGTCAACTCTGAATTCAAAAACATTATTGAAAAATATTACTATGAAAAATCAAAAAATAAAAGATGGGAACTACCAAACATTCAAGCAGTAATTCCTGAGTATGCTCGAAAAACAGCAGTTGCAACCTTCAGGTTGATTACAGGACATGATTGTCTGGCAAAACATTTAAACAGAATTGGGATATATTCTTCACCACTCTGTCCTCTATGTGATCTGCAAGAGGAAATGGATCGAGACCACCTTCAAATATGCCCGGCCACTTCTAGTGCCCCATCCATCAGTGAAAAATATTAGAGAGCAAGAGGATTAACGACTTCATTGTCAGAAATCCAGCATTAGCTAACAACAGCAACAACATTGGCAATTACTCAGTTAGTGTCTTATAATTTCCCTTTTTTCTTTATCATCCAGGCACGTCCTACAGACGAGGAGCTTGCTTTATGCTGGTGCATTACCTGTTTCACACAGTCGCCACATAATTATTCAGATTTAAGAGCTTTGTGCGCCACTACTCGTGTCTGAAAGACTGCATAAACCTTGCAACTCTTCCTGGGTTGTTTTGGTTTCTATACACGCGCCGGACACGCGATGTCCCTATCTCCCCCTTCCACTGTCTCCTAAGACTGAACAGAGTATATAAAGAAAATAGAACAGAACATGTCATTTCCTCTGTAAATTAGAAGAGAGTCATACAGAACAGATACAACAATACGTGAGGATACTGCAAAGCCTCTACAGCAAAAGTTTTGCAAAGGTGGAAACGGAAATGGAAAGTCAACCATTCCGCCTAGAAAGAGGAGCTCACCTCGGCGATCCAATCTTTTCAATTTGTTATGGAAGGAAAATATTACGAAAAATATAGCAAACAATTTGGAATATATTTGAATGAAAGCAGAATAATGAATCTAAGATTTGCCGAGGATTTGTTGTTCTGTACGCCAAAACACCAATAGAACTACAAAAACTGCTAGACCAACTATGTGAACATAGTAAATCTGCAGGTCTTCAGTTCATAGCGCTCTTAGACAAAACGCTAACCAGACGAACTAAATTTCACTTATTCTGCTGTCAGAAGACATTGTAACTTTTGAGTTCTACATTGTGAATTGATAGTAACATGTGGAAATCAACTATGTGAACATAGTAAATCTGCAGGTCTTCAGTTCATAGCGCTCTTAGACAAAACGCTAACCAGACGAACTAAATTTCACTTATTCTGCTGTCAGAAGACATTGTAACTTTTGAGTTCTACATTGTGAATTGATAGTAACATGTGGAAATTAAGTATTACAATTATTTATCCAGCTCTCTCTAATTGTCTTATAGAAGTACTAACCTTAACAGTCAATAATTCCGATATTATACTGAAGATAAATACAAACAACCCTGTTTCCGAGTTATAGTTTACATGCACGCGCGCACACACACACACACACACACACACACACACACACACACACACACACACACACACACACACACACACACACACACACACACACATACAGAGGATGTTAGAGATATATGTGGGAGACATTTGGATCGGTTATTGAAGACAATGCCACAAAAAATATACCAATATTTGCTTCCTTTGCGAACTTCTAATTTTATTACCTCTAAGCAGACTTACTACGGAAGGCATGACGCAGAGTGGGCTTGTCTCGTGATAACGAATGAGGTACTGGAACAGAGTTCCAATGTTTTCTACAGGGCCAATGACCTTACAATAGCTATGCCAATATTTCACGCCTCTAGATGTGAAGCAAACCGGATAATCTATGTAACAATGGTTGTAAATTTCGCGACACGATTACGACCATGTAAAAACATCAGGCAGTGCATACATATTAAGGTACCAATTATCAAAAGATATGTATTTATACCACTAATAGTCTTTATGTTGTGACAAAACTTTTGTACAGAAACGCAATTCTCCTCTGGTGACTGCTACGACACAGTCTACAGTCTTTCATAATATCACAGCTCACAACTGTTTTGTTCTCGTAGCCCTGACTCAGTCCTTTAGGTCTGTCTCTTCACTTTCCCTGTCTCTCGTACACTAACTTCGGCGATACAATCACTCAAAACTCATTAAAACTTCTTCACTTCGACGCGGCGTATTTTTCACAGCTGTTTCGAACTCACTGACACAGTGACCGACTATAGATAGATAGATAATCTGCATTTATTAATCCTGATATCTAATTTCTTACATCAGGATAGTTAATTAATATATTGGTTACATCACATTTTAAAATTTTTTTTAACATTCCTTTAACAATATTTATGTTGCAGAAAATGAAAACTAAATACTAACATAACACTTAATCTAAACAAGTAAGTTAATAATGTTCATATGATTGTTATATAGTTTGTCTTCTTCCTCTTAAAGAAACTACATAGTGTTTCCTTCAGCTATTGGGGTGTCGACTCTTTGTTAAAGATTAGTTCTAGTTGTTTTAGGTGTATTCAGCCTTAAGGATCTTCTTGGAGTATTTGATGCAGCAATAGGTTGGATGTGTAATGGTCTTGATCTTCTGTATTTCGTGATCGCTTGTTTCGATATTTTATTAGTTAGAATTTGTAGGCTCTTCAATAAGTTTTTATTTAATAGTATTTCTTGCAAAGTATAGCCTTGTATTGCTAGTCGTTCGTTTTCTACTAATTCTGAAAATTTTACACACTCCAATATATTGTGTTCCGGCGTATCTATAGTTTCGCAGGTCTCACACATGTTCGTAGGAGATTTATTTATTTTGTAAAAATAGGTGTTGTATGGGCCATGTCCAGTCAAGAAATGAATTAGTCCTTCTGTTGGATTCAGATGTTTCATTTTTAATCTTTTATTTATTTTAGGGAATATATTGTAGACTCTTCTCCCTTCTTTGATGTTATCCCATTCGTTTTGCCAATCTCTTAAAAGAGCTCTTTTTATGTCTACTTTGGTTTGACAATTTATTCCTATTATATCCTTTACTTTTTCAGATTTTTCTTTTCTCAACCAGTATATGGCTCCCTTTTTACGAATTTGTAAATCTATTGGCCATATTGCCGTAATTACTAATAACGCCATAGTTGGGGTGGTATTGGTTGCACCTGTGAATCTTAGTAGTATTTTTCTTTGTGTTCTTCTTAACAAACGTTTTATATTCTCATTTTTGGCACAGTGTGCCCATACACCTGCTGCGTAGCTCATGATGGCGGACATTATAGCGTTATTATATGCTCTAATGTGAAGAAGTGGTAGATGAAATCTATTTTGTCCGATGTTGCTGATTTGCATCATTATTTTTTCGGCTGTAGTACGTACAGTTTCCACATGATGTTTGAAATTATTTTTTTCATCTATATGGAAACCTAAATATTTTGTAACATGTGATCTCGGTATATTAATGTCATTTATTTTTATAATTGGGTTTCGTTTTAATTTTCCTTTGATTAGCATATACATAGATTTATTTGAAGCTATTTTTAGTTTGTTTAGCTTACACCATTCCTGTATTTTCATGGCAACAAAGTTTCCTTTGCGCTCAAGCTCTGCTCTATTGTCAGCTTCAACAATGACCATTAAATCGTCCGCATATGCGATGACATCTTTTATTTCATCATCTTCTTCCAATTGGTTAATAAGAGGTTCTATTCCTATATCCCAAAAGATAGGACCAAGTATAGATCCTTGAGGGCAGCCTTTGGATAAATCTCTTGATATCCTATGGGTAATTCCGTCTATATACGCTGATCTGTTCGTACAGTAGTCCTTGAGTGTGCCATATAGACATTTTGGGATGTTGATATCTTTTAATCTCTTAAAAAGGCTTTTCCACCAGAGATTGTCAAAGGCGCCTTGTATGTCAAAAAATATAGCAGTGACATATTTATGAGAAGAATTTTTATTTTCAAGTGCTTTGATTATGGCATCTTCCGTCGACTTTCCAGCTCTAAAACCATATTGTCTATTAGTTGCTCCAAAAATATTGCGATGTTCTTGCAATCGTTTATTAAGTAATTTTTCTTGCAACTTGCCTAAGACATTTAAGAGGCATATCGGTCGATAAGATTTTGGTTGGCATGGATCCTTATTGTTGCCTTTCCCTATTATGACTACTTTTGATTGTTTCCAACAGTAGGGTACTCGTTGTTGTATAAGGCATTCATTAAATAAGTCTCTTAATAATGGAGCAATTTTTGGCTGTAAATGATGTATAACTTCTATTGGAATACCATCTGGTCCTGGGGATTTACGTTCTTTTAATTTATAAATGCAATCCCTTACTTCTTCTACAGTAAACGGGATCACTATTCCTGAGTTTGGTAACACATTTTCAAAATCCATGCGCATTTGAGTTTGATGTTCAGTTTCATTCTCTTTAATATCAGGTGGTAGAAGAGCTCTAAGTAGAGTGTATGTAGTATCCGTCCAATTTTTAGTTAAAGATCCATTGACCGACTCAAAGAGTGCTCTGCTTCAAGCTCTCCACAAGTTTTTTATAGCGGCGATGACGTAGCCAGATTTTTCTCGAAAGCGTACAAACAAGCCGGCTGTCGGACAGTCCTCGAATGCTCTAGAAAACCCTTTCTGCTGCAACTTAACTGTTGCTAGTCACATGTTCGCTCGCGTGAGTGGTGTGGAGAAGCTTGACCTTGAGAGTCATGTTATGAATGTGTTTTAAGAATACAACTGCATTAATGAGCCCTTGGAACATGTATTTCAGGTGAAATATCAATATCCAATGCGAGAATTCCTAAACCTAGGTATATGCCAGTACAATTTTCAGGTAAAACAAGATACGAATATATCTTAAAAAGATCAAAGAGAAGCCAAATTTGGAGTTTGAAACATAAACACCATTGTAAACGTGTAGAGCTGTTCAACATGAAACGTTGTATTTCTTTACCAGAGTGTAAGAGCGCTGGGGCTTGAACCACGGCCCGATCCTTGTTACAAACGCTGGCGTTTTTTGGCTCGGCTCCAATTCGTTATACGAGCTGGCTATCTATCGCTACACCCCCCAACCCCCCCCCCCCCTGCCAGCCTGATACATAATCCGCTTACGAGGCGCTCGTGCATGCAAAAACACCACTCCGGGAATATACAATTCAAACACATCCAAAAAAACAGTTGATGTGGGTATAACGCTGTCTACACTCATATACTGGCAACAAAGATCACCTTGGAGTTCTCAAACTCTGCGTTTGGATTACTGCTGTATGCAAAGTAGTCGCCCATCTCATCACTTTCTCTACTCGCTCTTTTTAAAAAACGTTTTGCTATGTGAAGGCTTACAAATTCAATGATCCCTCCATTTGCACTGTATGTGGGACTGTGATACACGAAGCGCAATTCATTCCACCAACTACTCCATCATTACCTTTCCTTACATACACTTCGTCCTCATTACGTATCATCCTGAGTACTCTCTCTGATTCAGAGCTTGTCTCCTTTTCGACAGGCACCTGACTCTAGACACTAATTGTAAGTCTTCGCGGCGGGGGGGGGGGGGGGGGTTCTTTCATAGGAAGAGGGTAAAGATAGAAAGAAGGAGGGCTTAACCTTAAACGTATTATTTTAACCATATATTGCTCCACTTGAGGTGAATTTCAATTGCAAACCAATAACAAGAAATATCTCAGAAATGGTTAACACCGTAACATATTTTATTGGATATAAAACACAAAAAACATACATCACGTTAAAGCACAACTTATATCAAATATATTTTTAATTTCTCTACTGGCTATACTTAATAGGGGAAGTATTGTATTCGATCTAAAATTTCGATTTGGGAATTTCGATGGAAATGTATGTTTAGAGGCCCCGTGAACACCAAAAAGAATGACTTTAGAAAAAGGTCCGTGTGTGTGTGTGTGTGTGTGTGTGTGTGTGTGTGTGTGTGTGTGTGTGTGTGTGTGTGTGTGTGTGTGTGTGTGTGTATCAGTCGTTGGACAGCATAACTCAAAAACGAAAAGTTTGTTAAAAACCAAAGTTGGTAATTAAGTTTAATGTCTTTTAGGGATGCTACTTGTAGATTTTGAAGAAAATTCCTCCACCCTAAATAACCTTTAGAAGGAACATTTTCCAAAATTTTGATTTTCTTGAAAATTGCTCTAACAATTGTGATTAAAATGCCATATGTTTGACATATTTGTATGACAAATGAAACGTATATCTTGAATTTTCTGGCTACAGTCCATGAAGTCTTATATACTCTGCATGACTTTTACATAACTGATAAACCGTTAGAGATAGACCAAATCATACTATACGAACAATATAGATGTTGCTAAAACATACAATTTATGTCTGAATGAAATGTTTGTACAGTGAAGCATTTCGGAGATATTCCTCGTTATTTATTTGAGTTTCGGAAAACTTATACTTCTGTCAAATGGAACATCGTTATTCATTTTGATATGTTAGCTGTGCAGAGAGAACGGGATCTCAAAGCTTTAAAAGATTTGACTATCGCTCAAAATCTACTGTATTCCTATATTCTCCTTGTAGAGAAAGTCATGTGAATGCAGCACATCAGATTTTTTAGTATTAAAATAGACAATCAATAACTTGAAAGCCAGTAGAGATAGTGCAGGCACTGCATAATTGATATGTTACCTGCGGTATAAATTCCAGGAATATAATTTCATAACTGCATAACTACATGTGTCCTTAAGGCGGAATGATGGTAATCTGATGAATATCCGTGTTCTCTGTGGTAGAACCGTCACAGGCCGTTGTCATCACATTGCTGTCAGAACCTTCACCAAGGTACGGTAATTTGTTAACGTATGAGATGGGCAAACATGGGGCAGTGTCTGTTACCATCATTGTGTAGATAACACGTGATAGCAGCCCTGGGCTCAAACGGCTTACCAACCGAGACCATCAGTCTTCTATATTTACAAATAGCCACTTGTTAATCCAAATGTACCTTTACTATACTGTGACAGAAAGACAACTAAGTCGAATTACTTTTTGTCACTTTATTTTCTTCTAAACTGAAGCACAAAGCACTTTTGTTTTATCGCTAACGCACTGTATAGTTGTTCCCAAGTTACAACTCTCAGCCGTTTAGATGTCTCGTAGCCTTGACACACACCTTTCTGTCTTTCTTCAATCTTGTCTCACAAAAAGCTGGCTGAGATCAACTCAACACTCAATAAAACTGCTTCACTTCAAGACTAATTCCGACGAGACATATCCATAACACTCACAATTCCGTCATAAAACAACTACAACTGTCACAAAGAAATTCCCCCAACGGCGTTTCGTCCTTGGGATTGAACACGGGCCGCCTAAGTGGTAGGCGAACGGTCTAACCACTCGGCCACGGCGTCACCTTCCTTTCATTTAACAGATCTTCAAAATGTGCTTTCTATCTTTTATTAGCCATCTTTATTACTTTCTCTACTGGTAAGTAGGGGAAGTATTGTATTCCACCCAAAAATTCGATGTCGAGATTTCACCGAAAATACATGTTTTAAGGCCCCCTGAATCCAAAAAAAGCATTTTTAGAAAAAGGTCCGTCTGTGTGTGTCTGTGTCTGTGTCTGTGTGTCAGTCTGTCAGTCTGTGGACAGCATAACTCAAAAACGAAAAGTCGGTTAAAAACCAAAGTTGGTATTTAAGTTTAATGTCTTTCAAGGATGTGACACGAAGATTTTCAAGAAAATAGCCCCACCCTAAACTACCCTTTACATGGAAAATTTTTCGAAAATTTTTATTTTCTTGAAAATGGCTCTAACGATTTTTATTAAAATGTCATATGTTTGAGATATTTTGATGAAAAATGAAATGTATATCTTGAATTTTCTGGCTGTAACCCCTGTAGTCGTATTTACTCTAGACGACTTTTGCATAACTGGTAAACCGTTAGAGATAGACCAAATCATACTATACAAAAATGTAGATCTTGCTAAAATACACAATTTATGTCTCAATAAATTTTCTTGTAGGGTGAACCATTTCGGAGATATTCCTTGTTATGTGTGAGAGTTTCGGAAAACTTAGAACTTTCGTGAAATGGGTCATCGTTGTTCATTTTTTATATTTTACATGTGCAAAGAGAACGGAATCTCAAAGCTTTAAAAGACTCGACTATTGCACAAAGCCTACTGTATTCCAATATTCCCCTTGCACCTACAAGGAAATAAGCAATAAGATAATTTGTACAAATGTTTATTTTAACTAACACGAAGAAGATATAGGAATAAGAGTTTGTAAGAATGGTTAGTACAAGAGTAGAGAAAGTCATGTGAGTGCAACACATCAGATTATTGTCTAATAGACTTCCCTGTTTATCTTTACACCACATTAGACTTGGTTGATATCCCTTCCAAAGCCAATTGATTTCTGTCTACAATTTCTTTGTTGTATTCTGCTGTTTTATTGCCTCTATCCCTTCCAGCGTCTTGTGTAGCATTGCTTTCTTCTTGTTTCTGCGCAATTTGTTAGCAGTCCTTCTGAGTTCTTTGTACTTTATTCTACCTTGTCTTGTGTCCCTCTGTAAAATTCGATTTCTTGCTCCATTCTTTTTATTTACAACTGTAGCGCATTCTTCATCAAACCGGTAAGATTAAAAACTTTGTAAATAAATTATTGGGAGATATATAAATAGCTACAATACATAATTCTCATATTGTGACGTTGGCTGCCGGCTGCAGATCAAAAGCTACTTCACACCACTGCTTATAAACTCACAGCCTAACTGCAATGTAGTGTCAGAACAAAAGCTATATGCTATATGCGTGCTTCAAGAAAAAGTGGATTTCGAGAATGTTCCTGCTACGTCATATTCGGCAAGTTAAGCGAGTCAGTGTTGAGAGAAACGAGTCATTAATACTTATGTATCATCGGAGCAGGCTATTTGTGAGACAGAGAGAGTAGAAAGACGGTGAAGTGTGTATCTAGGTTACAAGAGAACAGAACAACTATGGCTGAAACAAAACTATTATGATTCTACGTTTATAAAAGTAAAAATAACTGCTGAAATAAGAAATATAAAATCTATAAATCCAACCGGATGGCTATGTCCGTGACTTCGCCGCGGTGCCTTGCTGTTAATACTCTCGTTGTACAAGAAGAATGTTAATGCCTAGGAACACGATGTCGTCACGGATGTAGCAGACCGCAGTGTGGTCGTTATTGATCAGAAAAGCCCCCGCAGTGGATTACTCTTGTTCAGATCCATCTATAGCACAGCAACAATTAAAATATGTATAGATACATGTCGGGAGTCGAACTAGACTCTCTCTGTCCACATGTAAACTGGCTGCCATTAGTCGACAATAAGCGAAAACTCCTTTATCTCGTGCAATCGTTTTGCTTCAGGATATTTTTGGTCAAAGTACCAACGTCCTTCTCTTTTTCGATGAAAAAAATTGAATGAGTTTGACATATGCTGCTTTCTCTGACATTTAGTTAAAGCAGGTAGAGGAAGTCCTGCATTCTGCGCACAGCTACACAACTAAGTTCATTTTACATAAGCAGAAGGTAAATGAAAGCCACTACACAACTAAGACCATCTATATTCAAGTTTCGCAAGCCGAAGACAAAGGAAAGAGATTGTATGACAAAGATCATCTATAATAAAATTGCTCAAGCAGACTATGGGTAAAAGACTACACAGTTAAGAATCCTATAAGACGATAAAGGAAGGTAACTACGCAACTGAGGCAGACTATAATTAATTTCCTAAGCACAAAATAAGTAAAAGCTAGTGATATTTCATTTCATTCAAGTCATTCACACACACACACACACACACACACACACACACACACACACACACACACACACACACACACACACACACACACTCACACACACACACACACTCACACACACACGGGCATTTTATAGGGTTATTTGTATTCAGTAAACCTAAAATCGTGTATTTTCATAACTTTTGCACAAGCTAGGTTGGCTTTCATATAAAATTCAACTATTTCTCAATCTTAGCACTAGATACTATAACTATTGAAGCATTATATCTGCTAACTTTTGAAGCATCAATAAAATCATGGTTTAAAAGCATACGTTGCCCTCAGTGACTGAAATGTTAAGCGGAAAGTTCTCTCGTGGCTACCGCCATGTATGTGTTGACCAGAGCGCAGTTTGTTGTTGTTGTAGTGTTTAACGCCCGCTTTTACTACTACGGCACCACAGGCGGTGACACTGATGATACATGGAATGAAGATGGAGCACCGGTGGAATGAGATGGCGGGGGAAACCGGAGCACCCGGAGAAAACCCGCCCTGACGCCGCTTCGTCCACCACGAATACCACATGCGGGTCCCTGGGATCGAACCCGGGCCGTCTAGGTGGTAGGCGAGAGCGCAGTTTTTAGCGCTACGGACTGCTGATAATTGATCACAGCAGAACACTTATCTGATATAAACCACAGCAAGGTATCAAGACTGGAAACATACACATTTTTACAAATACACTCTCTTTTATCAATGCAAGTTGTGCCTAGTTTATGACTACTCGACCAGACTTCCTACATTAAACCTTATCAAGTCCTAAATTTGTTATTCGCATCTGAAACACAACTTTTTACTCTGTGACTTGCTAAACACTTTGAATTCTTTTTCATTTCCAATTTTCAGAACTAATTATCCGAACCTTGCGCTACTCTTTTGTTTATATTATTTTGCTGTTGGAATACTGACTCGTTGCAATGGTGAGAGAAACCTTGTAATATTGCTCATTACATGGGATTTGAACCTGGCACCTGCCAACTCGTGAACTAACTCACAGGTGCATGGAATAAACTCGCTGTTAATTATTTCCGCCATAGAAGAACATTATTTGGACGCAGGCTGGCGGGATGGCGCGATGAATAGAACACGACCGACCGACCGACCGACCCACGAGTGGAAGTTGATGGAGAAGATAAGGCAATAAGCCGGCGAAGAACATGCAAGGAAATAAAAGAGGGATCTCTGGGGTAGGTACCTACACTGTTGGCTAACTTTGTCAATTTTGTTATCTCTGTCCTCAACTTTCAGCAATGCACTCCACAAAATATGTTGGCGAATATACTTACACAAAGTCTATTTCTGCAGGCGTACATACATACTTTTAAAAGATCTGCTCTAACAGAAAAGTTTCTTTTTCTATCTACTCCGTATTAATTGAGATAAATACAATATGCAGGCTTTGTAATTCCATTGAATAATTTATGCGATATTGTGACACACAAAGAAATTTCAATTTAACACTCCAAAACATAAGTGCTCAAAATTCGTATTCATGCGAATGACTATTTTTGAAAAAAATAATACGACAACAATATCATTCAACGTACGTATGTTCTGTGTTTTGAGTAGTCATTTCTCTTGCTTGATCAATTATACAAAATTATGCAGAAGCCCACACACGCACGCACCTACGCACGCGCGCGCACACACACACACACACACACACACACACCACCGTAAAGTGGAAATGGGGGAATAAAGTAGAGACAGTAATAGTGGTAACAACAGTTGGTCGCTAAGTGATAGCTTTGAAATTCGTTCTGTTCCATGACGAAAACAAAAAACACCAATAAGACTTCCTATTCGGGAAAGGTAAAAACCTTTTAAAATTCAAACCAATACTGCACGTATTTCGCCCTCGACCACTTAGAGAGAAAATTACACAACTTACTGTTTTCCTTATAGCAAGCAAGAACCTTTTCCATTAGTTGCAAATTCCTTAACGAAAAGCCTTTATTGCATTACATAAAATAAGACAACCAAATTCAAAGGTAACTTTTCACAAAGTTCTCTAAAAGGCACGTCAAGTAAAAGTTTCAGTTTAACAATGTTTAGAAGGCGTTCTATGAAACACTGCAGGTCATAAAATAAAATAAAAAAGAAAAAAAACAAAAAACAAAACATTAAACAAGGAACTGCTGAGCGAAAAGTGAAGGAAGAGCTAAAAATTATTAACGTCAAAAAATATTCCTTAGCTCTTTAAGTCTCCCCGCCCCCCCCCCCCCCTCCTAACCCTCCAGCCTTTCCTCTCATTTCTCATTCCAGATGCGTTCTGTAAGGAATTTTCTTCTTCCTAGAAGAGCTTGGAAGATTTTCCGGCTTGGTAAACTTTCCGGCCGTTCTCTGTGTGAAGACGCATTTTCCTTTTCGAATGATCAGGTGTAACTGAAAGTTCGTCGGTAACAAACGAGCAACGCCAAGTCAGCCTTTCACAACTTATAAATAATTGATTTTGAGCAAATGCTTCTTAAAACTTTTTCCAGTAAATCTTTGTCAGATTTTAGTCTCCAAATAATATATTAGGTATTACAAACCTCCGCGTGTTTTTGCTTTCTTTACTACGTATAGAAGCAGAGGAAGTATTGTACTCGACTCAAAAGTTCGATGTCAAAATTTCATCGGAAATGTATGTTTTGAGACCCCTAAATCCAAAAAAGCTACTCTAAAGCCTACTGTATTGCCCATGCACCTACAAGAAAATTAGCAATAATATAATTTTTAAAACTTTTATCTCGATTAGAGTAATTAGTGTTTGTAATAATAGTTTGTGCAAGAGTAGAGAAAGTTATCTCAATTAAACACATCAGATTTTTTAAAATTCCTTCTATAAATCACCCTCAGACCCGATTGCATAAGTATCACTCACTGGAGATCACATTTAATCTAAGGGGCGAACATGAACTGACATCAGAGAAAAGTTGCATGGTAACAAAACTAATCTAAGATCATCTAATCTTAGTTCAACTTTGATCTTATCGCTGGGGATTTTAATACGAGGTTAAGCGTATATGTTTATTAATCATTTTTAGGATGACACGCTAAGCCCCCTAGTGTTCGTCCTGGCAGCAGAAGAAATACGAGTAACACACAGGGAGGGAGTACATTCATACGCATACTCCGACGACATAGTAGTGGGATCAAAAAATCTAAACGAAATTTCACGAAATAATACATATCATAAAGCAATGGTGCAACAAACAACATTTGAGAGAAATATGGACAAGACCGAAATGATAATTTTCAGAATTGGCGGAAGAACATCGGTAACACCTGAAATCTTTATAAATAAAAAAAAAAAAAAAAAAATTAAAAAAAAAATAAATTAAAAAAAAACTGAAAATTGCACCAGACTGCAAGTACCTAGGCATAACAGTACAAAACAGCGCAAAATTCTACGCAAAGTACATAACGAAAAATCTGATGTGTTGCTCTCACATAACTTTCTCTACTCTTGCACTACCCATTCTTACAAACTCTTATTCCTATATCTTCTTCATGTTAGTTGAGATAAACATTTGCACAAATTATCTTATTGCTTATTTCCTTGTAGTTACAATACAGTAGACTTTGAGCGATAGTCAAATCTTTTAAAGCTTTGACATTCTTTCTCTTTGGACGCTTAACATATAAAAAATGAACAACGATGTTCCATTTCACGAAAGTTTTATTTTCCCAAACTGACACATATAACAAGCAATATCTCCGAAATAGTTCACTCTACAAACAATTTTCCTTGGACATAAATTGTGTCTTTTAGCGATATTTACATTTTTGTGTAGTAAGATTTGATATATCTCTTACGGTTTATGAGTTATATTAAAGTAAATGTAAATAACTAAATAGGCATACATATATAAATATTCACTGACAGAAAGCAAATGCTCTAATATTGGAATTAGCGATTTTCTTCACACAGCTGATTGGTTTCTGAATTTGATATCAAGGTCTAAAGGCATTTGAACACAACGCTATAAGCGTTTCTCCGTTAATCATGAAACTATAATTTTCTCCTTAGAAGAATTATAGTATATTCTGAACTGTAAACCAGTTCAATATTGTAAAATATAATTTATCCTAATGGTATTTATTAAAGAGTCTGTATATTACTGTTGTATATTATCATTTGATATTGGTGCTATTATCAGAAGGAAAGAGGTTGCATGTCGTGTTCGCGTGCACTTGGCGACTCGCGCTGCACGATTTGAGCACTATAATCTCCAGGACAACCCCTGTACTTTACGACAGAACATCCTGGCCACTCTTTTTTTATGCCCCCAAAACATATTCAAGGGCATATAGGTCATAATCCACAGATGTCGTGACTGTGAGAATTACTTTTATCGCTGCCAAGTGCTTGAAAAGATGACAGCTTTAATTATTGCGAGGAAAAAAATTTAATTATTAGGTATCACGTGCTGATGAACCGCTGGTAATTTCCTTATCGGTTTCTGTTTATATCTGAAGGTAGCGAACCTGGTGATGGTATCGGTAACTTGAAGAACAGCTGTAATTTGGTGATGGAACAGTTCTTGCACGCAATTAGCCTAGAACAGTCAGTAAAAATGTTTCTTCCTTACAAGATTTGCGACTTCGTATCAAAATATCCTATAAATACAAAACAGAAATTGTAACACCTCCATATTAGCCTTATAGAACATACCATAAACGTATAAATCTCATACGTAACTTTCACATGTTTTATTTACCCACTCCAACCAACAAGTGTGTGTTCGAACAGCAAGACTCAAAAACAAAAAGGTTGGTTATTACCAATATTCAGTTTTAAGTTTAGCACCTCTCAAGGATGAGACACAAATATTAAAAAATGTCACCCAGTCCAACTAGAACATTTTTTGGTAAAGTTGATCTAAATGCCTCTAACAATTTTGATTAAATTACCATTTGTTTCAGTCATTTTAATGACACCTAAAGTTTCTACCTTGTATTTTCTAGGCATACTCTGTGAAGTTATCTAAATTTTGCATAACCGAAAAATGCCAAGATATTTTTGGTCAAAGACACATTAAGGTTAAAAATTGGTTTTTTCTTTACATGTAAGTACCATTTCCTCAAAAATATATGGCATCTTGGAAGGTCAAATTTCCTATGGTGTTAAACATTACCAACTTCAAAGAAAGTGGAACATTTCTGCGTTATTTTACATATAATTTAGAAACTATAATCTTATATATTATAAACACTGAGCTTATTTTTTAAAAACTATATTCAAATAGTTTTTACCAAAAATTATAATTTTGAAAAAATAATCTATTCGTTGTGTCAAAAATACTATTTTATGTGTTCGTCATAACTGTAAACTCATTTAAAGAGAGGGTTCTTCAAATAAGTGCATTTAAGTGAACATACCAAAACTATTTTTTTCTGGTAGTTTATCTACATGGGTGTCATTTAGTTGCTTGGACCTACAAACCTGTTTTTCACGTATATTTTATCCAAAGTACTGCAGTGCAAAAATTATGATTATAGCTGAAGTCGTTTAGGTGATTTTTACACTGCAATACTAACATATTTTTCAGTGTGTTTATGATATGCTCTTATGGTAACAAATTACGTCAAATACATTTTTATACACTTAACCATTTCCAAGGTATTTTTTGTTAATCGTTAGAATTTTCAAATACTTATACTTTTCTCAAATAGGAAGTCGTTATTCTTTTGTTTCCCTATGGCCATGGAAATATAACGGAATTTCAAGCCCTCATAAAATAAACAGCTCTTAAACAATTTTACTACCCTTATTCTCATTCTATCTGCCAAGAAATATATGATAAAACCAATTTATAAATGTTTATCTACATTAACATGAAGTAGATAGAAAAATAACATTTGTAAGAAGAATGTGTAGGAGAATAGAGAATGGCATGTGAAATTTAATGTTAGTCTTGTTGATACTCGAGTTTAGTTGCGCTACTAATGAATATTGAGCAGATTTCTGGTGTATTGCTACTTCGTGCAGCGACTGTACCAAACCAACATGGAAAAGGCCGAGTATATACAAAGTTATAACAGCAGACATCAGATCACGTGACTGCTGGTACCCGCGGAACTATCGTACTTGCCATCAGCCAAAGTTTCACAATTAATCTCGACCGCATTTAAACACTGTCTCTTGATATAATGGCCAACTATCATGACAAATCGTCATGTTCCACAGAACGTTATGTCTCATCTTGGAGAAGTAGAAGGGAACAGCAGGGAAAAAACGGCAAGAGTTTAAGTATTCGGGCAGAAAACAACTGCCTTTAAACCAGGATAAAGGACATTATGAAAGAATCAACAGAAACGGCAATAATGCTTCCTGAATGATGAAAACTGCCAAAAATTGTTTGTGCAGTTTCACGAGTTAAAATTTCAGGTTTAATATAAGATTTGTTTTCTAATTGTTGGTATAATACTTGCATTTTAAATATGTCAAACATTTACTCACTAAAAGTAGAGTACGAGTACGACTGATTTTCCTGAGGTTAAGTGATATTTATACTATGGCAGACACAATTTAACGGCGGCTGGTAGCCGACCATCCCTGGGCTTCAGTTTCATTTATTGGAGAGATAGCCGCCGTTAATACTAGGCTAAACAACTTTTTAACTATATTAATAAATTCAACTAGCACTAAAACATTATTACTGAAATTATAGTATAATAAACGAAATAATCCACTTGTTAAATATTTAATACCACGACGCAAAGTTCCACTATACGTTTAAAACAACAGAGAAATGACAAATAGATTACAATGGTGAATGCTGTGCCATCTATCCAGGATTATGAAAGTAGATGAACTGGATGGCACCCTAATGCCATCTGCCTGTCTCAGAGCCGGAGAGACATTTGCTTTGCTACCTCTGTGAACTCGTGACTAAGCAAGGTGACAAGTTACAGGAATGAGACCTTGAAGACTCGCTCTACACCACACAGCGATCTGCGCTTATATCCTAAGGGATGCTTCGCAATATGACTACACAGTTAAAGCTCATTATATAGAATCTGTGGTAACCTATGACTGAAGTAATACCTTCCACCCTGTATATCAGGGGCGGGCAGAAGAGTGTCACTTCCGAGTCCACTGTGCACGCACCCCGCGTGGTTGGAGCAGTGGTAATTCTTCGCGTCTTAAACCGTTGACAGTGGTGCATGGATGCAGTTAACGACAGCGCGTTTGTTTGAAACAGGCAAAAGGTGGTTATACATTTATTATCTGAAATATGAATTACACACATTAATTGTCATCATCCAAACATATGGCAAGACGTACAAACTCTGGCGTAATATCTGTAACATTGCACCCAGGGGTGGTTATCTGAAACTTTTTGAGTTATGCTGTCCACAGACTGACAGACAAACACACACGCACGCGGATTTTTTTCTAAAAATGCTTGTTTTTATTCAGGGGGTCTGAAAATATATATTTCCGGTGAAATCTCGTTAAAAGAATTTTTGGGTAGGATACAATACTTTGTCTACTTACCAGTAGAGAAAGTAAAAATGTAGATGAGAAAACACAAGTTTTTTGTTGTATGCGGCATGATATCTATAATAAGGCTGCTTAATGGCGGTTCCAAGAAACCACGTGGCATTTGGTTACAAATGAGGTAAACGGTGTTGACACAGACATAGTTCCCCCACTGATAACAGGCGCATAGCAACTAGAATTGAGCTGTGGACTCTTGAAATCAACTAAGAAAATGGGTGTGTGCCGTTGTGATGCAAAATTACACGGCGAAAAGTTCACGAATCACACGGATTCATGAATACGCTTTTGCCTATTTCTGCTGTATACAGGTCAACACAGCGCATTCTGCAAACAACCACGCACTATTATGGATAAAAATATTTACTACTGTGTGAAACAATTCCGAACCATCCTACTCTGGGCACACCAGACTGAGAATGTATGAAATCTAAGATCCAGAGGTTTACTAAACAACATTTATTTGTGATTATGACACGTATAAAAAGAGTATTTAAGTCCTTCATGTAGATATACGTATAGGGAGACTGGGAATGCCAAGGGAACCTAACCTCCCTGCCTGCATATCTTACTCATTACAACATATGGGAAACCTCGCAGTGAAAGGAACGAGGCTACGTGTGTGAATATTTCAAGCTCTCGGGGTCTGGGGTGGTTTATTTTATGCTCCAAGCGCTTTTCTCTAGCTTGTTGTGGACTGCTTTTGGATTACCGCGCTGCAGGATTTCCTCTGGGGAGGGAGGGAGGGCTATGAAAGGAAGTGGTCGAATCAGACCTTACCAAGGTACAGATGGTCTAGCGTTAAATGTAAACCAGAAATTAGCAAGAAAATACTCACAGCAGTACTATAAATACACGGTTAGTTAAAAATACGAGCTTCTTCCTGCAGTAACAGATGCACATACACTAGAAGTGAGTTTTAGAAAACCTAGATTTCTAAATTCAATACCATTATAAAAACAATTACAGAAATACTTTTTTATCCACTTTATGTTAATCGTAATAAACATGTGCACAAAATTTTCCATTATGATTACACATTTCCTAGCAGGTACAGACATGGAAAAAATTATTGAGCCCATTTTAAGTGTCGTGTTGCAGCGCGGTTTACACAAGTCGATAACCTCTGGAAATGTCTACTGAATTTATGGACTGTTTACGTATGATCAGAGGTGTCCAAAACAGAACTTTTATCAACTATAACTAAGAAAATATTACTAATTAATCACCACTCAAACTGATAATTTTATTATAAAATTTGAGATCTAGAAATTTCCAAAAGATTCTGGTTATTTGGCGATGTTTCAGATATTTATGCAGAGCGAGTTAGCTGTTTATCTGTTTACCGTTCCGATTGTCTGGCGCCAGCCTCTTGATAACCTTGGGCCATAGTTACTGCATCACAATATGATATTTCGATCACAATTAGAGCAATTTTCAAGAAAATCGAATTTTTCGAAAAACATTTCTATATAAAGAGCAGTTTTAGGTCATGAGAATCTTTTTGAAAATGCTCAGTCAAATCCTCTAAAGGTGTTGAACTTTAGTAGAAAGTTATTTAAGAGTTTTCATATTTTCGTTATGCTGTTTATACATGCGCACTCACATGGACATTTTAGTAGAATTCTTTTTGGGGGCGGGATTCAGGAAACTTCAAAATATTGTGAAGCCAGCCGCGGCGCACAACAAAGGACGATCGGTGTCAAGGTACCTCACACCACGTACGAGCCGCGGCGCGCATCAAAGGCGCTCAAGTTCAGGCTAACTTGCGCGAATGTTTATGAACTGGTGACAATGAGCAGGGTACGTCAAAGAAATTTCGAGGTTATTCGAAAGGCATCGGGCGACCGGCGCATTTGTAAAAGTTCCAGAAATGGTGATGTGTGAGAAAGGTGCGTATCACATCGCCTTCGCTACATAAAGAGGCGAGGCAACGCCAGTTAAGTTACAGACATGAGTCGTCGCAGGAGGCAGCTTTTTCAGTCTGTTACTCTTTAGGTGTAGCGCATGCGTGTGTGTGTGTGTGTGTGTGTGTGTGTGTGTGCGCGCGCGCGTGCGTGTGTACGGTCGACGTGAGAGAACCGGTGCGTCGTGAAGGAAGATAGGGAAACAGTTTATGAGTGTTGAGCGATCTATCATCAGAGTTAGTTTTTGTGAGACACAGAGAACTGAAAGGCAGGATACGAGAAGAAAATAGTTGAGTTGTAATACCAGAAAGCACTACAGACTGCATTAATGTCAGCAAAAGAGAACTGATGTTGTACATTCAGTTTTGGAAGAAAATAAAGTGACACAAAAACTTGTCGATTTTGTCACAATGGTGTCAGAAGTGGGATTTGTAAATTGTTACAATATGAATTGCTGTTGAGATCTTGGTATCCAATGTTTAGGTAAAATACAATACTTGCTCAGCTAAGCTTTGAGCAAGGAAAACAGGGAAATAAAGGAAGGTTTTCAAAGACTTAGACATAGATTTCCTTAAGCATGTATATCTCCATTTGGAGTGCAGGATATAAAGGGCTTGTGTAGGAAGACCTGCAGCTGTAAGGACACGTGCACTTCTAGAGGTACAACTCTTCACTGCCGCTCTCCTCACGTAAATATTTTATCTGCTTTCTTCCTTACAACTCTTTTTCCTCTTCTGCTTCTTATTCCTCATTTGGCATTCACTTTCATCTCTCAGGAAGGAGACGTAAGTAAAGCCGATTAGGCCTAATGCGGCTGGAGAGGGTGGGAAATGCGTCCTGACGCGAGGGTAAGCGATAACCTTGTACAGAAGGTCAACCCCCATCTATATAGGTCACCCTCTTCCTAGTAGCGATTGGAGACTTCGTGTCGCATTAGTGATGAACCAAAATCTCGTCTCAAACTGTATTTTCATATCCATTCTACAAGGAATTCATGTAAAATCTCTCTTTCTCTTTTTATTTCGCTCTCTTTCTTTTTTCTTTCCTTCTCTCTTTCTTGCTTTCTCTTTTTCTTATTCCTTCTCTTACTTTTTCATTTCTTTCTTTCTGTTTCTCTTCTTTTTCCTTATATTTTTCATTTCTGTCTTTCTATCTCTCTTTCTCTAGCTTTCTGTCCTTCCCTCTTTCCTTTTCTCTTTCTCTTCTTCCATCTCTTCTTTTCCCTCTACTTCTCTCCCTTCTTCCGTCTCTCCTTCTTTCTCTTTGTCTCTCCCTTTCTCTCTCCCTTTCTGTCCCTCTCTTTTTCTTTCGCACTCGTTCTTTCTTTTTTTCTCTTTTTCCTTCTTTCTCTCTCTTTCATTCCGTCTTTCTTTTTCTTTTTCTCTGTCTTTCTTTCTCTTTATTTCTTTCGTTCGAAGTTTGTTTCCTACTCTGTCTTCCTTTCTTTCTCCTTTCCCTCTTTCTCGTTTTCATTCTTTCTTTCCCCCTTTATTTCTCTTTCTTTCTCTTCATGTTTGCTTCTTTCTCTCTCTTTCCCTTTCTCTGTTTCTTTTTGTTTCCTTGCTTCTCTTTTTGGTTGAAGTTCAACGCCCTTTAACGGATTAGGTCATATCAGACGATGAATGGAATAAGTGAAAATATGCTCAAATGAGCCCAGGATCCACTGAGCTTAGAGCTACGAGACATTCACCTTCCACAATAAGAGAAAACCGCAGAAAAAGCCTTATACAATATGTGCCCTAATTGCAGAATGCTATATCAAAGAAAAGATAAAAGCCTAGGAATGCAAGAAAACAAACTGCTATTGAGAACAATCCCCAAAGCTGAATCACACTAAACAGTTCATTGAACTGTCAGGGAAAAGAGCGCAAAAGATGCTCCTCACATTCAGTAAACAGGAATTGAGGGCTTCAAATGGCGTCCTTATTGGACACTGCCCTTTAGATATCATCCCTCTAAGTTGGGCAAAGTTGAGGTGAGCACATGTAGATTCTGTCTAGAAGGAAAAAGAAACAGCAGGGCATATACTTTGCAAATGCGAAACAATTTCCCAATAAAGAATAAGGCACCTGTAGTTTGCTTTTCCAAACCCAGAACAAACTGCCTAACATTATCCATGAAAATTGTGGACTATATTAAAATAATTATCTTAACTATACTATCCTTAATTTGGAAAATATTTCATAAACTTCCAATACAACGAACAGGATACCAATTGCGATAAATTACGATTTAAATTGTGAACAGATAATGCCACCACCATGAGAAATTAATCATTTAAAAAGACATAATGAAACGCAAATGCTAATCAAACAAGTTGGTTTATTAAACACGTGCAAACAAAAAGGCTAATTGCTATGTGATTGGAGTTGAAACCATAGTCGGTAAAATAGAATGATAGGAAATTTTGTCGCCCTGGCTCGACAAAGTACAACTTTTAATTACAAAGTCTTGTGTTAAAATTTATAGTTTGACGTACTATACCGAGGAGATGGCTCCGAATTTGGGAAGTCGTGAGTTCGATTCCCCTTGCCCTTCCTGGCCCATGAGTTTTTGTGGGGGTTTTCCGGGTCACTAGACAGGTAAGGATAATTACAGCCTTAGAATTTCGTGTCCTTCCATTTTGCTTTAGTTCTCATTTCACTTCACCTTTTTGCTTGGTTGTTTCAGGGCTTTAAGTTTCTCTGTAACTCCTAGTCCACCGGATCGGGGGAAGTCTCGGAGTCTACCCTCTGTTGCCGTCTCTCCTCCGGTGCAACCACCTTTCGTATCCTCTCACCTCACCCCTTCCTCCAGGAGGGTGCCCAGTCAGGGACATAATCACATTGGTCGAGTTGCTAAGTCCAAACCTTGTGTATCCTATCCTATATATTTGCTAAATGCTTCTAAATAATTTGTAATTTATGCCAAAAATAGTAAAATAGAAATAAAATGCAATGAATAAAGAAATGTCAATCGTTGTATATTTTTTATACACTGTGTATCTCAATTATTCACGTATGGATATTTCAAACACAGTTTGTGTAATTGACTTCGCTTGAGCAATGGAATAGTTTAACATACTGAATATGTTACTTATAAGAGATAAAGCATCACAATGATAACACGTTAATTTAAATAAAATAATCGACAAAGATTCATTCTCACAATAAAAATATTGTGATACCACAAACATACATTTCTACTAGAAAAATACAGTTTAATTCTCTATGGGATGAACTGTGACATGATAGTTAAACGCCAGAAGAAATTGACAGGCCGTGAGTTTAATCATAGGGACTGCAGATGTCATACAAGATGGGGAGGGTTCATGTAAAATAATCAGTGATATGGTATGTGAGGCTGAGGATGATGACGGTGTTATATTACATTAAAATTCAATGGAGTTTTTTAAATAAAAAAGAAACAAGAAAGAAACTACAATATCTCTGAAAAACATCATATGTTTGACATAAATAGCTACCAACACATTATTTGTTGCCAAATAGCAACATAATACATAAAAGCGTTCAGCAGTAATATAATCATTTTAGAAACACACTGAAAATGTTATTTGCCAAGCGTAATTGAATAACAAGTCTAGGATTTTCAGTTTTAAGGTCTTCTACAATTCCCTCTCTAACTTATAGTTAACATATTTGAGTAAGTAAGCAAGATTTAATGAGTATCAGTTTGAGTACGAGATTTTGGAAATAACGTGTGTGAAATGATGTAGTAAGTGTGCTTGGGAAGGAGTTTCGCAAGGAAAGAGAGGTCTTAAGTGGGTTCCATTGTACTTATTGTTACAGACTAGGCAAGATCCAATAACCACAGGATGGGGGTTACAATGCCTGATTCTAGATCTCGCCCAAGTTCACGTGAATAACGGGCGGGAGCTGGGTTAAAACCCAATCTTCCTATACGTGCGAAATTGCGAGGGGAAAAGCAGGAACCAATTAGAATTTGCTGCAGAGATTTCAGCTGCCTAAGCCTCCTGGAGAACTGCATGCCCTCCTTTATTCAGGGCTCGTGGGAAACGCTTTAATTACACCCGTGTTGCAGATGGCTCTGATATTAACACACACACACACACACGCACGCACGGCTTTGGATATTTCTTGTTCGGCTTTCAACAGATCTAGCATTTGTTTCCGTCACGTTTCAACGCACCTATACGCTTTGTGGTAGCTGCATTATGGGTCATTCATATTGGCGATATGATCTCAGTGCACCACGTGGCCCACAGTCCGCTGAACTTCTTGAAACACGCAGAAATTGTAATGTTGGTATTGATTATCAGAATTGTGATGACGTCATATATTAATTGTTGCATCATACCCAGTTCTAACGTGTTTTTTTTTTCTTTCATTATCATGGAGACCACGTTATACGAATGCATAGCTATATACAGTGCTGTCACAGTGGAAAAGTACGGGATTAATGTTATACAAGAGAAAAGAAACGGAAAACGAAAAGCTGAAAAGATTGAAAATATCGTTGTGCTATCTATAGATCGTTCGCTACGAAAGACACACACAAAATAAAAGATTTAAGACAACTTGAAATAGGTGTATAAATCTAATCCCTGAACATTCTAACTACAAAATAATATACGGGACGAAATAATCAACATATTGTGGAAGATTTGCAAAATATTTTGGATAATCTTTTAACATGTAATCAGTTTTGTCAACTGTCAAATTTTTAAATGAAACTCTGGGGTCCGGACGAACTTCCTAACCTTAAGTTAAGCTAAAATCATATTTACTAATTTCATTTTTTAACTTTCGTCCTTATTGGAGTGGTCTTCAAATGACTTGACGACATTGGATGACAATACACCGCGATGTAATAAAAATACAAAGACTCTTTGACCTCTTGTCGAACAAATAAACGCGCCAAGTACACCCATTGTTGAGCACTTCTGATTGATGTAATGAACTATTTTGTGGTAGCTGTATTCTATTACAGTACACGGAATGCGTTTAGTCTAAAATTGAAGTGATAAAGAACGGCATGCTAAGTTTGTCCAATCCGACAACGGGAAAAACTTTAAGCTGTGAAGTCAGAAAAGAAGTGTAACTAGCAAATAAACTAGAGGCTCGCTTACTTTCGTATATATATGCTTGTAAACTCATTTTGTAAGTGTATTATTCTTCATCCTCATTAAATGACCGAAACAACTAATTCCTTTTTTTCCCGACTGTATCTGAAATCTTTTCACATTCTTTACTTTTATATAAGATCTTCATTTTTTCTGAATCTGAACTCTCCTTTTCAGTTTGATTGGATCCAAGTTTTTCCTTAAATTTATTTTCTCTTCTTTTCTAATGCTTCTTTACCTCCTATTTTAAAGGAAAACACGCTTTGTAGCATATAGAGAAAAGAGGATTATTATTTTAACTTTTAATTTTTTTTCTATCGATCCCCTCTGTCTCGCTTACTCCGAATCACCAATCTGTCACTCCTCACTCACTCACACAACATGAAATGCGCTGTTCATACTATGGTGCGGGGCTGATAAAACTGCCCAGCTGTGGGCAGGGACTTTTTCCCTGCCCCATACTTAGTACCTAGGAGAGAAACTGTTACATTCCGCCCAACAATTTGATACCGAGATTTCAATACAAGTACATGTTTTAGGTCCCCTGTATCCGAAAAAAGAAGTTTTAGTAAAAGATCTGCTTGTGAACAGCATAACCTAGAAAAATTGATTAAATATGAAATATGGTATCTATTTGTCCTTGTTTTCCTCTGCCAAAACGTGACACAAAGATTTTAAAAAATTTCCCGAATTCAAATTACCTTTTGCATTGAACATTTTTCGAAAAACCATTTTTGTTGCAATATCGTATGTTTAAGAGATTTTTGTGACAAATGAAACTTATACTTTCAATTTTCTGGGATTAGCCTCTGAAGTAACTGCTCTTTACTCCGGATGGCTTTTGCATAACTGCGGAGCCGTAACTGATGGAAATTTCTTACTACAGAAAAATGTAGATCTTGTTCCAATACAAAATTCATGTCAAATAATTTATTTTCTGGAAATTACGTTTTTCGGGATATTCTTTATCATTATTACGCGTTTTGAAATACCAACTTGCATCAGACATCGACAGTACCGCATGATATGTAGGTATAACAATTACAATTGATAAACCGTATTATTCACAAACATATTGAAAGCTTAGCGAGCGATAAGAAGTAGCATACAGATCACGTGCCGAAAGGTTACAGCGATTTACACATGGAACTTAGACGAACAAAACATGCTCTGCAGTCGCAAAGCAATTATCAGATTATCTGATGCACTGTTAAATTCTTACGCAATTCCCGTCTCATTACGGAATTTAAATTGCAAGCGAATACGGGATTAGGCATTCTGATTATGCAGTCAGAACAACGGCGTTCTTCATATAGTGATAAACAAGTCGTGCTGGAGAGATGTCATCAAGCCTACTTTGTCACACGACTGATAAGTAGACTCGCACCTTTCTGACTGGCAGATCATTGCTAAGGGAATGCAAGTATGAAATTTGAAATATCCATAATAGCATGGAGGAGGTGTGTGTGTGTGTGTGTGTGTGTGTGTGTGTGTGTGTGTGTGTGTGTGTGTGTGTGTGTGTGTGTGCGCGCATGTGTGAGATTTACTTTTTCCCACATACAGTGGCGTCGGTCTTACGTGCAAGTTTTAGATTATTCCCATATGAACAATGTCTTCAAATGGCAAATTGACTTCCCGCATCCCCACAATTCTTGCTCTATGCACCTCTGCAAAATTTGCATCAGTTACGAACACTGGGATTGAATTTTATAATTTTTTTCAACTCGACATCTGCTTACTTGAAAATTGGCACACTCAATATAAATAAGTGAAGAAATGACTGTGGAAAAACTCAATGTTCAAGCTTAAACAGTTTTTTCACATAACAGAATTAATTGCTTTTAATTAGCAAAACAAAATTCATTCTTTTAAAGCTGCCTTCATATTTCTCAGAGTGCATGAACTAGTGGAATTTTCTGATACTTAGCTAAACTGCTAATAAATTAAAGTATTTGATTGAACTTGATGTTATTACTGTCAGAGAAATAAACTGTTGTTTTTATGAAGTTGTTGGCGTTAAAATTTCTTTTCTTTTCAGCATAAATTGTGCCAATGCATAAGACAATCATCAAATGCATATTTGAACCTTTGGATAACGTTTAAGATGCAAATTGTCATACAGATCAGAGCAAAATAAACTGTAAGGGATAAATGTAATATAAAATACAAAACTGAGAAAAAAGCACCAGGTTGGTAAAATGCCCCGTGAAGCACTAGGGACGGCATCTATGGAACCGAGTGTACCACACAGAGTAACTAATGCTTTTGCCATGTTTCAAAATTATAGCCTTTTTTTGTCTGCAAATTCATTGTTCTAATAAAATTTTTGCACACATATATTTAACAAAAAATCCAAACAAAAAGGTAGATTATTTAATACTACAATATTAACAAAAAAGATTTATCATATGCGAATGTTAATATTAATTTTTAATTATTGTAGAAAAAAGGTTACTCTTAGTACTCGTGAAAATTGTCGTATTTTTCAAAATATGGACATGCTCATTTTCTTTAATGTGTTTTTGAGAGGCTGTATAATTGCCGTAAATAATTTTTATGTGTTAAAATCAATGCATAAAGTAAGAAGCTCATCTTAGAACTTTTTAGGGGATGAGAGGCTATAACTGTGGTAATTTCAGTATTTAGAACGAACACTTAGTGTAATTTTCGTGCTGTATTGAGATTTGATTCTAGCTAAAAAAATGCATCCACTTTCAAGGTACAGTGTAGAAAAAGTGAAAAGCGGGTGAATTTGTACCCAAAACTTTGATAAATAAAACGAATCTCTGTATACTAGAATCACTGTTTTGTGCAGCAAAAGTTTATAGTATTATAAACACTCAAGAAATAGTGTCTAAAATAAAAGCCTTACCTTACTAACAACAGATAAAATGACTATTACTGGATCACTTACCTGAAAACAAAGAAAATTAACGCGTTATTTAACACATAACAATGAATTAAAACAATCTAGAGCTAATAGCTCACTTTATAACACATTTTGACAAAAATTTAGAATTTCAGCTTTTTACGAATAAAATGTCGAAGAACGGGAATAGAAGGTCTAGAGAATTTAACCCTCTGTTGCATGAATTATCTTGCTGCACAAGTCACTCTTCTTGTAATTCCTAAACCACTTTAAGTTTTCTTGTCACAGACACCTAAAAGGAAATAATTTGAATAGATATACTTGTTAAAGTTCAGAAGAAATGTACTGGCCATACATTCAGAGCAGAACGTCGTAAGTTTAATCCCAACGATTGTAATCAAATGTGTCTGTTGTGAAGGATGGGGAGGACCCACCTAAAATAAACAGTGAGATGGCACGGGTGGATCATAGGGTTACAATACTTTACGAAACGTTAAATTTTAATTCACCTCACTTTCTTCTTCATAGCAGAAGGCAAAAGAAGTCAGCTTATGCTGTCTATATCTTAACTTAATAATGTCAGGGGGCCTTGCTGCTGCCTCTATGTTCATATCATTGCAGAGGGTTTTGCTTTCGACTCTTGCTTCTAGTGGCTGTAGTTTGCACATTTGCTGGCCGTGCAATACCTGTGACGTCATTCATACTCTGCGTCCAGCTAACCTGTATCGCATGCGAGCGCACGTCCCTCCGGCCTTTAGTAATCGGATAAACAACAGGATAAAATTGTTCTGTTACAATAATTGCATTTAAACACTTTATCATACGATTTCAGATCACTTGTTTGAAATTTGTAGCAATTTCAATGTTGTTAAGATGTGCAGTTGTATTTGACAAGGTTCGTTGGAGCACTTAGTGTCATATACCTACCACATAATAATAACTCAGCATTAAGACGTAACGATGAACTACAAACAGCTAAGACCTTGCTACCGCTACTTAACGCCTGGAGCCAAACGCGTAGCAAATACCCGGTTTTAAACACGCCGTGTATCGACGAGCACAAAAGCTTTGTTTAATTAATAGTGAACCACTTGACAGTTAATTACCCCAACAATGAGAGGGCAGCACAGTCTAAGCTCACCGCGATCGCCTGCCTCCTGCCTGGCTTAAAACCCAATCTCATGCATGCCCTACATTGTTTTCAATAACGTATGGCCCTTTTTACCACTGTAACAGCTGAAGATCGATGTGCGTAAATAAAAATCACAACAGGCATATTGTCTCACTGTCACTCTGTGCAATAAACAAGTGCCGGGGAAAAGTAATAAACAGTCGCAAGGGTATAAATTGTGTGACAATGAGGTTGCAGCCCATCTTTGTGATACATGTGTCCCCGCTTCCATCATCTTCCATATGGGCACTGTTACGGAGATATACAGGCTTACATAAGTTACAGGAGTAACGATTCACGCCGACCGCCCACTGTTGCTTCGTTTTTCGCGAGTTTCCCTGATCGGTACGCGAATGTTGAAGTAGTTTCTCATCCACCATGAATTCCTTTCCATAATTTCTCTTTCATTTCGTTTCCTTCTCGTATTTCAGGTGTGCTTCCAGATTTCGTGGCGTGCGGCGGTGCAGAACAAATAGCTTGGATGTCTTGTCGTATAGAAATACAACTTCTGTGACATGCCAACGTAAAGCATCCCTAAGTAATATGATACCATCCCTCGTCCATGTTTACTTTGTAATTATTTTTAACTGGAAAACATAAATAACTTAACGCTCTTATATGAGTCAGCCTAGAAAGTGTGTGGACCTTGTTTTATTTTTTGTGCTGCGTAAGCAATTATCCCAACGGGGGAGTTAACGGCCCTAAAGCTATAAGACACCCCGTTGGAAATGATTTGATGTTACTTATGTCCTGAACGTCGTCTTGTGTAACACTGGCAGACCTGTTGCCAGTATTCAACGAGGACTTTACCAATTTCTTCGAGTTTTACTAATAAACTTCTTCTCACCTTTGAATTGTGCCTTATTAATTGCTGAGCTGCCTTGTTCTCGAGTTAAGGCTCGGGGCTTACCTACAATCCCAAAATCTATAGTCGTGTGTGCAAAACACCGTTACACGACATCTGGTGGCAGCGGCGGGATTACAAGGCGATTACAAGGCGAAGCAATCAAGAAGACGGCACTTCTTCGACTTCGACTGAACTTCTTCCTGATTCAGGGTGTCTTCTGAAGAGCTGAATCAGACCTTCATCTTCATCTTCTAGAACTTCGCAGATCTTTCATCGAGGTGGAAGACCTGCAGTACTTCAGGAGGGACGGCGCCCACGAACCTCCGAACGTCTTTGCTTCCTCTAGCCGGAGGCCGGCGCAGCCCGTCCGCCTTCTGGTGTCGAGCTCGTCAACAAGCCTGGGCTCTGGTTGTCAGCTGGGGTCCTCGAGGGGACACAGATCTACTCAGCAAGCCTGCAGCTATCCTTCTTCGCGGTGACAACTACACCTGGACAGTCCCGAGGGACGGCGAGACTCCCTTCATTCTTTCCAAGTAAGTCCTCACCATCGTTAAATCTGGCATTGTGTTAATCGTAGACAATCAGGCTAAGTAACCCTTGCCATGTCTTTCGCAAGTAGAAGTAGGGTAGAACTTCCGACAGAACCGAACGATGAGGTGGAAGAAACGAATAGTTTCGTGTCATTAGCTACTGCAGTTAAATTATTGGAAACAAAATTTGACGGAAATCCAAAAGATTTGCAGGAATTTATAGACAATGTGGAAAATGCTTATAGCATTTTGTCTCCAGCAGATCATCCTACATTTTAGAAATTTGTTTTAGCTAGAATTACTGGAGATGCTAAAGTAACTTTAAACTTCAAGGAAATGCCCGCTGCGGGGGCTACCTGGGAAAATGTTAAAGAAAAATTAGAAACGCACTATGCAGTCCACAGAACGTTAGATTATTATGCTAATAAGTTGTTTACTAGCAAGCAGACACATAATGAAAATGTAACTCCCCTCTGAGTAGAGATGCAAGAGTAGAAAAGATGACCTCCGATTTAATACGATCCACTTCAAAAATAATGAATAATTGGAATTATGATAGGAAAATGGGAGGCAGAGATATAATAGTGCATTTAAGTAGAGCATGTTCTGTACAAGGTTTGGCAGATGGGCAAGTTAAGACTATAGTTAGGGTGAAATGCGATCAAATGTCGATGAAACAATTAATAGAATTAGCAGTAGAAGAGGAAAGTGCACAAAGGTATTGCGAAAAACTTAAGGGTTATTACGGAGAAAGAAGGGCAATGGCAAGTAACAGTTCCCACCAGTTCCAGGGTGCTCGCATGGGCGTGAAGAGCAGGCCTGAGAACGTGAGGCGCGGACCATCAGGGGTTCACGCGATAGCACCTATAGTGTGTTTTAGGTGCGGTAAACCGGGGCATGTTGATAAAGAATGCAGAGGGAATGCCTACTGCAAGCCATGCCGTAAAGTTGGACATGAGACGAGGGAATGTCTCGCACAGGGGAAACAGGCAGTAGGGCTACCTGTGAAACCTGTGGTAAGTCCAAATTAAAGTAAAGGTTGCAACCCAGGTGTGAAAGAGAACCTGAAAAACAAAATAGGTATGAAAGAGGACCTAACAAACAAAATAGGTATGAAAGAGGACCTAGCAAACAAAATAGGTATGAAAGAGGACCTAGCAAACAAAATAGGTATGAAAGAGGACCTAACAAACAAAATAGGTATGAAAGAGGACCTAACAAACAAAATAGGTATGAAAGAGGACCTAACAAACAAAATAGGTATGAAAGAGGACCTAACAAACAAAATAGGTATGAAAGAGGACCTAACAAACAAAATAGGTATGAAAGAGGACCTAGCAAACGAAATAGGTATGAAAGAGGACCTAGCAAGCAAAATAGGTATGAAAGAGGACCTAGCAAGCAAAATAGGTGTGAAAGAGAACCTAGCAAATAAGTTTAATGTTACTAATGGGGTACAGGAAAATCCTTACGTAGTTTTTGTATTAAGTAATGATTTAAAGAAGGGTTATGGAGAAGCACTGATTGACACAGGGTCAGCAGTCTCTCTGGTAAGACAAGAAGCATTGCGGTCAAAGAAAATAAAGAAAGAGGAAGTTAGTTTTCAAACAATAACTGGGGAAAGGTTCAAGGTTTTTGGATGCGCAGAAATAAGTTTCAGCAACGTAATGTTTGGGCCGAATCATAAATTTTATGTAGTTTCGCATCTACCTGAAAAATTAGACCTGCTACTAGGAAGGGATTGGTTAGAGGCACACAAAGGTGAATTAAGGGTCCCGTGGAAGCATGCGGCAATAAAAATAAAACCGATGAGTGAAGTTTTAGTAGAGTTTAATACATCAGAGCAAGGTGTAAAGTACTGTAAGAAACAGGAAGTAGGTGATAATTTAGTTTGTGCTGAAAGCATTGTAAACTGTAAGGGAGGAAAGTTTTGCTGTTTAATAGTTAATTTAAATGAAGATGAGAGAATAGTGGCAGTAACTCCGCAATTGACAAAGTCTGATATAAAAGGGAAAGAAATTAGAATAAGGAAGGAAGGGAGAAACGAACTACTGCTTTCTAAGTTAAGGGTTGCACATGTAAAAGAGGGGTTAGAAGAGTTGAAAGAAATTTGTTTGGAATATAACGATATATTTAGGTTACCAGGGGATAGGCTTACAGAGACTAAGGCAATAACACATCACATCCCAACACCATCTTTACCACCTGGTAGATATATCACATTAAAGAATTACAGAATACCAGAACAGCACCAACAGGAGGTAAATAAGCAAGTGCAAGATATGCTAGACCAGGACATTATAGTCCCGAGTTCGAGCCCTTGGAATTTTCCAATTTTGGTAGTTCCAAAGAAAGTGGATGCTTCGGGTACTAGAAAATGGAGGATTTGTATTGACTTTAGGAAATTAAACGAGGTGACAGTAGGTGATAGCTATCCTCTACCCAACATACAGGAAATTCTAGATAAATTGGGAAGGTCTCGTTACTTTTCGGCTTTAGATTGTGCAAGTGGTTATCGGCAAATACCCTTAGCACCAGAGGACCAAGCAAAAACTGGCTTCAGCACCAGTCAAGGTCACTTTCATTTTACTAGAATGCCCTTTGGATTAAAATCAGCCCCCGCTACTTTTCAAAGGTTAATGAACACCATATTGATGGAATTAATTGGAATTAGATGTTTGGTTTACTTAGATGATGTAATTATTTTTGGTGAAACTTTGGAGGATCATAATTCTCGGTTAAGACAAGTTTTTCAAAAGTTGCGAGAAAATCAAATGCAATTAGAACCAGATAAATGTGAATTTCTTAAAAGCGAATTGCAGTATTTAGGTCACGTAGTTACTGCAGAAGGTGTTTATCCTGATCCGAAGAAGGTTGAAGCAATAAGTAAATTTCCAAAACCTAAGACACCCAAAGATATAAAGTCATTCTTAGGCTTGGCAGGTTATTATAGAAAATTTATTCCAGCATTTAGCAAAATTGCTAAACCGCTTAATGATTTGTTAAAAAAAGGAACAGAATGGGAATGGTCGGAAAGGCAGGAACAAAGCTTTCAGGAATTAAAGGGTAAATTGTTGGAATATCCAGTATTGCAATTTCCAGACTTTACACAACCCTTTGTTTTGACAACTGATGCGAGTAATTATGCAATTGGGAGTATTCTAAGTCAAGGGAAAATTGGTAGCGATAGGCCTATAGCTTTCGCAAGTAGGATATTGAATGACGCGGAAATAAACTATAGCACAGTGGAGAAAGAGTTACTAGCTATAGTATGGTCTTGTAAGCATTTCCGTCCATACTTACTAGGAAGAAATTTCACAGTGGTAACAGATCATAAACCTCTTTTATGGATTTTCAATGTTAAGGATCCAAGTTCGAGACTTCTTAGATGGAGACTGTTATTGGAAGAATATGAATTTCAAATAGTGCATAAATCAGGTAGCAAAAATGTAAACGCAGATGCGCTTAGTAGGTATCCCCTTCCAGAAATTAATGCTGTTCTAAAAACAGAGGAAGAAATTTCTAAAGAAAGAAAGCAGAGATTACTGAAAGAGATGCACGTATGTCCTATAGGAGGGCATCAGGGTATTCAAAGAACATATGAAAGGTTAAAATTGTACACTTGTTGGCCTAATATGTTTAAGGATGTAGAGAATTACATAAAACTATGTTCGACTTGTCAACTAAACAAACAGACACTTCCAAACACTAAAGCTGAATTACAAATAACAGACACACAATCACAACCTTGGAATAAGGTGTACTTGGATATTGTAGGCCCATTGTCAACTTCAGATTCATGAAATAAATATTTATTAACATGTCAGGACAATTTGTCTAAATATTTGATAGTAATTCCCATGATAGATCAGAGTGCAAACACTGTGGCGGATAAATTTGTGAATGAAATTATTCTTAGGTATGGGATTCCTGATGAGATTTTAACAGATCAAGGATCTCAGTTTATGAGTCAGGTATTCCAAGACTGTTGCAAATTACTTAAGATTAAGAAGTTGCACACAAGTGTTTACCACCCAGAAACCAATGGAAGTTTGGAAAGATCACATAAGGTTATTGTAGAATATTTGCGTTGTTTTGGAAACAAGTTACAAACTGACTGGGATAAATGGGTTAATTTTGCAAGCTTCACATATAACACAACCCCTCATACTGCAACCAAGTATACACCTTATGAATTGTTATTTGGTAGAAGGGCAAATCTGCCAGGGATATTGCAAAGAGAGCCTCAGCCATTGTATAATTACGATGATTTAGTGAGAGAAATTAAACAGAAATTCCAAGTAGCATGGCAACAAGCAAGGTCTAATTTACAGGAGCGGAAAGAAAAACAGTGTAAAAAATTTAATGAAACTATAAAGGCAAGGAAATATGCCAAAGGAGATTTGGTGTTAGTATATAATGAGCAAAGAAAGAAACTAGATCGTTTATGGAACGGACCTTATGAAGTGACCGAGGTAAAGGGCCCAAATGTTTCGTTGAAAAAGGTAGGAATAATAGCTAAAAGGACAATCGAAAGTAATGTTAATAGGACCAAACCTTATTTTGCAGGTGCGATGGAAGATGAGGGTTAGTTATCTGATCAAGGTGATCGTTTTATTGTGGTGGTGGGAACAGCTTCAGGGAGAAGCATTAGGAACAGCTTCAGGGAGAAGCGTTAGGAACAGTGGTTGAAGAACAAGAGATAAAAGCTCAGGTAAAAGTAATTAGCAATCAGGCAGGCGTTTACTTCGACCATGTAGGAACATTGTATTCCTATCCAGCAGAGTGGAGTTTCTTAACATATGTAGATTTAGAACCTGTAAAACAGCTGTGGAGAAAGACAAAACAACAGATTACAGTTCTGATACAAACATGTGAAAAGGTAAAAAATGAAACATGGTATATGTATACCGATTGTAAACCTTCCATTCCGTATCTTCATTCAAAACGTAAAGTGATAGACAGGCTAAAAGATGTCTTAGGCGATTTGATAGGGTTGAATCAAAATGTTAGACGCAAGCGCAGCCCTCTAAATTTCATTGGTAGTGCATTAAATCTTCTTTTTGGAACAGCTACTGAAGATGAACTTCAAAATTATGCTAAACACATAAGGCATTTAGAATCAGATCATAGGGATTTTTTGCGAATAGCTTCGGAACAGATGCTTGTTTTAAAATCTACACTGATCACTATGAATTCCACTGTTAAAGAAGTAGCATTAAATGAAAATAAAATTAAGGAAGTAATAGAGAAGTTGTCATTAGAAACGACAAAACAAAATGCAGCTTTACGTTATGAACTGGAGACAAGTATGGTAATAAATGAATTAATACAACAGATTCAAAGAGGGATTGAAGAGTGTCAAAACACTTTCGATCTTCTCATTAACGTATATTTGAATTCACAAAAAAGGAATTTTACAGCCTCAAATTATCACAGTGCAAAAGATAAGAGAGCTTTTAAAAAAGGAAAGCATGCCAGATCTAACGATGTTCCCTCCTTTCCCTTCTTCACAACTTTTGTCCTTGATCCAGCCAACAATTTATACTCAGGGATCAATGTTGGTTTATGTTACAAAAATACCATTGTTGCATGAGAAACAATATCAGTTATATAAAATATTGTCATTTCCAGTGATTATGCAATCAAATTTGACTGCAAAGTTCATTGACTATCCGAAAGACTATATTTTTGTGGACAATCTACGACAACAATATGGATACTTAACAGTAATTGACTTGGAAAAGTGTCATAATCCAAATAAGTTAACCTATGTGTGTTCAGAAGCGATGCCTATTCTGACTTATGTTCCAGGTCAGGATTGTATAGCCACATTACTACATCCAAACACCCAAGAATTACCTCAAAATTGTAATGTAAAGTACTTACCTTTAGCTCACACCCTTTGGATACCATTATATATGAGTAATGAATGGTTATATGTGGCACCGCAAGTTGAACTGTTTACAACTATTTGTAATGAGAAAAGTGAATCTCATAGACTTTTAGGAAGAGGACTAGTGTCCTTAGGTAAATTATGTAAAGGGTTAACAGCAAAAAGTGTGTTGTATCCACTGGCCCATTTTGAGACAAACAATACCAAGGAAGACATTATTCCCTTCTCTCCTTTGGACACCGATTGTTGTGTAACACTTCCTGATCAAGAAGAAATTCATAAAATTCCTTTAACCCTTCCTCTACATAACATAATGTCTTCAGTGACGGATTTGAAATTGGCCGGTTATAAAATAGACGAAGTGCAGAAATTAATTAAAGAACAGGAATCAAAGGAAGCCAATAGACCAAGGGATTGGTCAGATTTTGTATATTCTGGCTGGAGTTATGTATTATGTATGTGTATTATTTTTGTGATTTGGATATGTAGTTGTTGTTATTGTAAATGTTGTAGAGATTGTAGCACCTGGTTATTTAAGCAATGTCCACCGAAGAAGTGTACTGACTCAGTAGGTGAACATATGAGAGCCTTAGTTAACGTCAATGTGAACAGCGGGACAAATGCTAGATCGCAGATACTGATTGATGGACAGGGTTATCAAAGGTTACCTGTAATAACTTCACAGCCTGAAAGGTCAGATCAGGATTTTGAAATGGGGTCTGCACCTGAGGAGGAGATTATACTACCGTCTCCAGTAGAATTTCGCAGGTCCCCCAGGCTAAAGGCAAAAGAAGATGTTGCCTCCAAGGGGTGGATGTTCTCAAAAGCTTGAGCTTGTCATAAGACAGCAACAACCTTTTTCTTAAGGGGGGAGGTGTCGTATAGAAATACAACTTCTGTGACATGCCAACGTAAAGCATCCCTAAGTAATATGATACCATCCCTCGTCCATGTTTACTTTGTAATTATTTTTAACTGGAAAACATAAATAACTTAACGCTCTTATATGAGTCAGCCTAGAAAGTGTGTGGACCTTGTTTTATTTTTTGTGCTGCGTAAGCAATTATCCCAACGGGGGAGTTAACGGCCCTAAAGCTATAAGACACCCCGTTGGAAATTATTTGATGTTACTTATGTCCTGAACGTCGTCTGTGTAACGCTGGCAGACCTGTTGCCAGTATTCAACGAGGACTTTACCAATTTCTTCGAGTTTTACTAATAAACTTCTTCTCACCTTTGAATTGTGCCTTATTAATTGCTGAGCTGCCTTGTTCTCGAGTTAAGGCTCGGGGCTTACCTACAATCCCAAAATCTATAGTCGTGTGTGCAAAACACCGTTACACGACAGTCTGCTCAAAGGAAAGTGCACTGCCCGTGGGCACTAGAGGGCTGCCTGGTTGCATGCATCGTCCATCAGCGTACAGCTGAAACAATTGCAGCTCATATAAAAGTAATTGTTGGCACATAGCCATAGTGTTCGATATGATGCTAATTTTATGCACGTATAATGCCATTAGCAATATACACTAAAACAATGCTAGCGAACTTACTCCGTGGATGGAAACGTCAAGACTTCTGCGCATACATGACTGCGCAACTTCCTCCATCATCACTCTTATTCGCACAAATATTCTATCCTAATGCACTCAATCATTTTACCCATGGCTGTACTAACAGAACATTTTTTTCCTATTAATCGAGGTAGATATTTGTAGAAGTTGTTTTATTTCATAGTTCCTAATAGAAGAATGGGAACAGGAGAATGCAGTAGACTTATGCATTTGTTAAATATTTTAAGACGTGGTTACTATGTGATGATTTTGATATTCCATTGTCTTTGTATGACTAGAACATAAACAAATAAGGACTCCACATATGAGAAAACATAAGTGTTGTAACTTTGAAACCAATAACAAAAAATATCCCGGTAATGTTTAACTCTACAGAAAAAAAATGCATAAATTGTGTGTTTTAACAAGATATACATGTTTCTGCAGCAAGAGTTTATCTCCTAATGCAACAAGTGATCAGAATAACGAGGACTTCAGAGGCTACTCCAAGAAAATTGAAGATATACCCTTTATTAGTCATAAAATTTTTTCAAATAAGTGGTAATTTAATCAAATTTTCCTGTAGGAGCTTTGGAAGATGCTGAACTTAAATATTAAGTTTGCAGTTTAACAACATTTCAGAGATTTTTTTCTAAAAATGTTCATTTTGGAGATTAGAGGCTTTAAGAAGGATTAAAAACCTATATTTCCGAAGAAATTTCGGTATCCAGCTTTTTGAGTGGAGTCCATTCTATTCACCTACTTTAACTAGGCAACAGAAGGTATACAGGGTACTTGTCAATAAAGAACCGCTTCGCTGAAGAAAAAATAATGTTTCAAATATTTGGAGACATCTAGTTGGTGGACCAATGGATATAAATGTGTTTTAATTTCAATTCGAATGAATTTAGTCACAATTGATACCGAAATTATAGATGCTTAAAACATTAATCACTTTAATAATAATAACAGTAACAATATTTTTATTAAAATATTCCACAATGCAATGGGTTTCCTTCATCCCATAACGATCTATTGCCTCCATAAGACCCTGTCTTAGGTGAAAAGAGTGAAAGATCGATTCTGGACGTTATAATAAAAATTTTTGTGCTTTCAGAACTACTCACGCAGACCCAAAGAGAGAAAGTCTCATAGCTTTTATCGGCTGCAAAGAGCTCATTCAAAAAGACTTCGAGACATTATTAGGCGGTGTAAAGTATTGTTGCTGCAAATAGTTAACAATGTTTCATCGACAACAGTATGTAATACTGCTTCAAAGTTCATATCAACGTGAAGCAAGTAAAATATTGCTTCATAATTTAATGTTAAAATGTTATCAACGTTTAATTTCTAAGAGAGGTTTAACAACGCGACGTTAACATTAAATTGTGGCTAAATTCATTCAAATTGAAATAGACATTGCAGCATTGTTCACACAATGTTTGTGCCACTGTTACTGAAATAATAAACCAATTTATTGACAATAACTGTATTGCACATATTTGTTTGTAGAATCCCTGGTTATAACGTTCCAGACTCAATTTTAATAACTTCTTTATTTGAACTGCTAGCGAATAATATTTCGTTTTTAGGTATAGCATCAAAATTAATACCACTTTCCGGGATATTTATTATTATTCCAATAATTCAAATTTTACGAACGCTATAAAGCCGGCGCAGGTATCATTTTAAACGAATTGATTTTTCCTTATAGCGGATTGCTTCGTTCGACTTTTTTTCCGCTCTCTTGTGTCGTATAAGATTTTACGACAGTTGCCCTCCAACTACAGCAGTGGGATTTTGATGATCCGTTCTCTGAATATTTAAAGTCTAATTCCGGAGGAAAATTACAAATGTGCAGGTGGAAACAACGCTAATTCAAAAATAAACAGCCCACGCTACGTGAATCATTGTTTTGCCCGTGCTGTGCATAATTAAGGGAGATAGCGCTTTTCTTGCCTGCTAGATTACCGTTCATTTGTGATGAATAAAAACAGGCCCCGGAGGAGGGTTTCATATTCATTTTCTCTTTGACAAGCCCCGTGAAAAAAATTTAAAAAAAACCTACTTCGTTTGGATCACCAACCCTAGGCTGCCTACAACAAACGCTTTTTTTCTGACGACTTGCGAACCTGAGGTAATGCATCTCGGCTTCAAAATTTGTTCGGTACAAAAATTATTTCTTTACAGAAATTCTAAACAACAACTTTAAACAAAATAACATAACAGTAAGAAATACATTTTTGTAATTATTTGCATAATATATGCATTGGTTCAAATTTTATTACTTCCAAAAAACAAACTTTTGCATAAAATATTTTTCTGAAATGAAGGCATGAAGTTATCATGCTTGAGGTTTATTTCTAGAAACCTGAAAACGTGAAATGAATTTGCAATTTTTTTTTTTTTTTCAAATTTAAGGAAATGTGTTTCATGGTTTGATCCAAAAATTAGTAAAACATACAACTAAAAGACGATTAATAAGGTAAGTACATAATTAACCAGTTTTGTTTTCTGAGAAACTGAAACTGGAGTAAGTTTTTTACAATAACCATCAATATGTTCTTTGTCCGCCTGTGGAGGGATTATCAGGGATTGTCAGCTGTTTTACGACGTTGCCAAACGTTAAATTACTAAGATAAAACTAAGATAAAAGTTGACTGAGACTCCATGATCTTAGAATAGTTTTACACAATGTGATTCTACTCTGATCTCAGTTCACGTTTTGATCTTAGGTTATATCTGATCTCCAGTCAGCGATGTTCAGGCACTTAGACTTTAGAAAGCTCATTTTCAGCCTGCTTAACCGAGTTAAACGAAAATAACGAAGTTCGCTTCCGATGCCGTTTATAGAATTTCGGTACTCGAATCTACTGTCGGCTGCTACAGTTGTGTTATTGGTTTGAATTTTAGAAAGTTAATGCTTTTCTCAAGAAGGAAGTGATTCGCTTTTTGTTTTGTTTCTTATTTTCCCTCCTGGTACTGCAGAAATAATGAAATTCTATTACAATTGTTTCATTTGCAACGAGTGTATCTGAAACTCAAAATGAGAAGTGAAAGGATATAACAGCAATGTCCAAAATTTTGCGAAAGATGGGAGACTGGGTTTACTTCCTACCACTATATGGGGACTTTGCTTGTCTTTAACCCCCAGCCGTGTATTGTGTTGCAGTGGCGAGTCGGTTATACGTACGTTGCGTTTGATTTACAAAAGCACTTTCAAGATAAACATTTCATTTGTAATGTAAATATCTTAAATGTGTGGCATTTTAAACAAAATCGTTAGAGCCATTTTCAAGAAAATAAAAATTTTCGAAAAATGTTCCATGTAAAGGGTAGCTTAGGGTGGGCTATTTTGTTCAAAATCTTCGTTTCGCATCCTTGAAAGACATTAAACTTAAATACCAACTTTGGTTTTTAACCGACTTTTCGTTTTTGAGTTATGCTGTCCGCAAACTGACACACACACACACACACACACACACACGCACGCACAGACACACACACACATACACACACACACACGGACCTTTTTCTATAAATGCTCATTTAAGATTCAGGGGGCCTCAAAATACCTATATATTTCTGGTGAAGTCTCGACATCGAATTTTTTGGGCGGAATACAATACTTTCCCTACTTACTTTCCCCTAGTAGAGAAAGTAAAAAGTATAAGTATTGGAAAATTAAGTATTTTACATACCAATATTTTAACCAGATCAACATTTTTTATTTAGTAAGCTTTTGTCTATCTGTTACTGTTTACCGTTTATCATGCAGAATGAAGAGGTCTTCTGAGGATTATTCCCAGAAAATTCAACGTATGTTCTAGAAACGACCATTCAATCAGCTGTTTGTGTCCGTCACTGTATACTGACGGTCTGTTCGTCCGATATTCACTTGTCAACCAGTGAAACCCATAAAAAGCCATGGTTGTAATGACCGGATGAAGAAATCGAACCGAGGATATCCAAGTTGGGAACTTCACACGTTACCACAGGATCATCTGGCTTTATTTGCTTTTGGATAACAAACTTCTTTTGAAAATATTTTATTGATGTAAAACTAAAACCCTTGTTTTAATAATAGCAATTACTTGAGAGAAGTAAATATATACACAGAGAGAGAGAGAGAGAGTGTGCTGTTCTTTTAATGAGGAGCACAATGAAGCAGAAAAAAGAAGAACATAGAAGCGCAGGGGAAAGTTATTCAGTTTTTGTAAAGCAATTTGGTGCTGGAACGCGCTGCTGCAGAATTAGAGATTCTAGTAATCGAACATGGGCGCGTATTAACTGGAGTTAATGCAAAGTTTTACTCTTTTATGGCAGATCGCCATTAGCAGCAAAAAGAACAAAAAATATGGAAACGACGAGAACGTAGCAGATAAATTAAATTGTAATCATGAATTGGAAACACGAACTTTGAGAGTAATTCTGTGTAGAAATTAAAACGTAATGGTGAAATGGCTGGCGCACATCATTAACACAGTCGTTTAGACCTCATTACATCACAGATAAATTTAAAATGACAGAAATGCATTTACAATTTGGAAATGAGAATCGTTCTGCGGTGAAATTTTTACAATTATGGTGCGTTCAACGTGAAAGTGGAATTATACAGGTATGTTATGTATTTCTGACCACGATACCCATAAAAAAAAACACTTTCTAAAACATACTTGTACAGTCGGGTGCAATGAAACATGCCAGTTTGTGTTTTCCTGTATTGTTTCTTTTTATCCCGGAGGATGATGGGTGAATTGGTATCCAATATTTAACGGATGTCCTTGCAACAACAAAACAATAAGAAATGCTCAAATAAATATAGATTCAGAGATTCAGAAATAATTTATTGCCGCGTTATAGCGTGTCTCTGTCTGTATGTCTCTGAGTGTGTCTCTGTCTCTCTCTCTCTCTCTCTGTGTGTGTGTGTGTGTGTGTGTGTGTGTGTGTGTGTGTGTGTGTGTGTCTATGTGTCTATGTGCTAATGCTCAGGGATTTCAAATGTCATTCTTGCTTCCCAATATTGTTATGTTAGAGTTTCAAAAGGAATTAACATCTTTTTAGATATTCCAAGACCCAAACACAACAAACAATTTGCAAATGCAACTGTTACAACTCTAAAAATATGTTTATTCAAACTATCATATTTGTGACCAGCCGAAATCAGGAGCTATCGTCTTCCATTTTGATTGTTCATTTACATATTCATTATAATTTGAAGTTACTTTTCTTTTAATAATTCTTTTAATTGATTCATAGGAGAAATTTTATTTTGCCACTCCATTTATTTTAGATTTTTCTTTGCTAAAAATCCGCTATTTCATTTCCGAAAACACCACATCGTGCAGGAATCCACTAAAAGACTATACTTTCATTTAGGTTCCGTATTTGAACATATGTATTTCTTTGATGTTCATCATTTTGGGCCAAGTAGTGGAACCAAAGTTTGGAGAATAAGATGGAACAACTACTTTTTTGCATTTATATGAACATGAAAAAAATTTGAAGTAATGTATTTATAGCATCAATGTGGCCATCAAAATTGGCTATACATATATTTCCCCACTTTTTATAAAAGGAAAAGAAGTGACAAAATGCCCTTGCTTCAATCCCTTCTTCGTAGTCCAGAAGAGTCATCAGTATAGATATGACTCCAGTCACTGACTGGGTATGTTGCCATGACGGGTATAAGATTTGGCTTGAATAGGATTAACATCACTCTTGCTGAATATTTCATTACAAAGTTGAACGTTACTAAATTGCGTACCATACTCTCCTGTACTCTGTTGCAAATTCCCGATGTGGTTTATGTTTGGTTAAATCCAGTGTAAATACGCTCTCTCAAGAGTGTTAATATTACATGTTCACCAGGGACTTTAAATGTTTCCAAATAAATAAATTCATTGGATTCAGATCAGGTGATCACGTAGGCCAAGGAGTGAATCCCCCTCGACCTATCCATGTATGTGGAGAACTATCATTTAAGGAGTTGAGTACTATCCGACTGAAGTGAGCTAGCGCAACATCGTGTAAAAACCACACTTGTTCCAGAGGCACTTCACTAGATAGACAAATAGATAGGTAGATAGACAGACAGACATACAGACAGAGGGACGGACAGATGCATGGAAGGATAGACGAACGAACAGACGTATGGGCAGACGGACGGATGGACAGGCGGACAGACGGACGGATGGACAGATTGACAGACAGACAAACAGACAAACGGACGGTAGCGCGGGCCGACAGACACCCCGATAGAGAGATGGACAGATAGAGAGATAGATTAGATAGATGAAATAGATTAGATTAGATAGATTAGACAGATTACAGAGACAGACACTGTGTGGAGGGACACACCCACTTGCCTTCTTACAGCGATTTTCCATCTCCCGAGTGACGCCGCACAGAGATGCTGGTTTTTGATTCCGGTCCCACTTCCCATGATTATTTGAAGACATTTAGCAGTTGTTTTCATGTAAACCAACTTTTGTTTCTAAAGTTGGTGAAATAAAAGCACTGCGGGAAGTAAAAGAAACGTCAAACAAAGTGGAGATAATCAAAGAGCGATAAAAGCAAGGGTCACTTAGGGAAAGAAGGAAGGAAGGAGGGAGGGCTGCAGTAACAGGGCTCCATAAATCTCCCCGTGCGCTGTTTGCCTAAACTTTGTACATTTGCTGTAAGGATTAGTTTTATCTGACAGCTAGCTGACCTTATAAAAACTTCTACACGTTACCACACGTGAATGCAGAACAGCGTACGTACGTACGTACAGCCGTCTTATTGATCGTACCGGCGGCCGGACGAACGGCTCGGCCACGTACAACCTGCCATACATAGGTAATACCATATCAATAATCTACATCACCATTTCACAACAAATCGACTACTAAATTAACACAAGATTTTTACTTTGTCTACTATGTTTATAAAAGTAGAGCCAGTATTGTATTATGCCCAAAATTTCGATGTCGAGACTTCACCGGAAATATATGTTTTGAGTCCCCCCGAATCCAAAAAAGACATTTTTAGAAAAAGGTCCTTGTGTGTGTCAGTCTGGAAAGCATAACTCAAAAACGACAAGTCGGTTAAAAACCAAAATTGTTATTTAAGTTTAATGTCTTTCAAGGATGCGACACGAACATTGCTCCACCCTAATCTACCCTTTATATAGAATTTTTTTTCCAAAATTCTGATTTTATTGAAAATGGCTCAAACGATTTTGACTAAAACGTCATTAGTTTAAGATATTTTTATGACAAATGAAATGTATATCTTGAATTTTCTGGCTATAGCCCCTGTAGTCGTATTTACTCTGGACGACTTTTGCATAGCTGGTAAACCGTTAGAGATAGACCAAATCATACTATACAAAAAATGTAGATCTTGCTAAAATACACAATGTAAGTCCAAATACATTTTCTTGTAGGGTGAACCATTTCGGAGATATTCCCTGTTATTTGTGTCAGTTTCGGAAAACTTAAAACTTTAGTGAAATGGAACATCGTTGTTCATTCTTACTTTCTCTACTGGTAAGTAGGGGAAGTGTTATATTCCACCCAAAAATTCAATGTCGAGATTTCACCGGAAATATATGTTTAGAGGACCCCTGAATACAAAAAAAGCATTTTTAGAAAAAGGTCCGTGTGTGTGTCTGTGTGTCAGTCTGTCAGTCTGTGGACAGCATAACTCAAAAACGAAAAGTCGGTTAAAAACCAAAGTTGGTATTTAAGTTTAATGTCGAAGATTTTGTAGAAAATAGCCCCAACCTAAACTACTCTTTACCTGGAAAATTTTTCGAAAATTTTGATTTTCTTGAAAATGGCTCTAACGATTTTGATTAAAATGTCTGAAGGACTTTTGCATAACTGGTAAACCACTAGAGATAGACCAAATCGCACTATACAAAAAATGTAGATCTTGCTAAAATACACAATGTCTTAATAAATTTTCTTGCAGGGTTAACCATTTCGGAGATATTTCTTGTTATGTGTGTGAGTTTTGGAAAACTTAAAAATTTCGTGAAATGGATCATCGTTGTTCATTTTTTTATGTTAAGTGTGCAAAGACAACAGAATCTCAAAGCTTTAAAACATTTGACAATCGCACATAGCTTACTGTATTCTAACATTCCCCTTGCACCTACAAGGAAATAAGCAATAAGATAATTTGTACAAATGGCTATCTTAACTAACACGAAGAAGATATAGGAATAAAAGTTTATAAGAATGGTTAGTACAAGAGTAGAGAAAGTCATGTGAGTGCAGCACATCAGATTTTTTCTTCTTCTTCTTTTTTTTTTTTTTCTTCTTTTTTTTTTTTTGATTCAGGGGCCTCTAAACATATTTCCGGTAAAAACTCGGCATGGAATTTTTGGGTGGAATACAACATTTCCTCTACTTACTAGTAGAGTAGGTAAAAATGTAGAGCTCATTAAAATACACAATTTATGTCCAAGTGAATTTTATGTGGAGCTCCGTTACGGAGATGTTCCTTATTTGTGAGAGTTTTGGAATACTTAAAGCTTCCTCAAATGAAAGATCGTTTTTAATTTTTATATCTCAGCCGTACAAAGAGAAAGAAATTCCAAAGCTCTCTCGGGGAAAAATAAACTCTATAACTTGTGTGTGGTCAGTGGGAGGTACTAACCTGGAAACATGCTATTCTTAATAAGTCCACAAATGAAGCAAATATTGATGTAATATTGCTCGTTAAACTGTCCTCAATTACCAGTACAAATATCTATTTATACTATAACTAACAACCTGTATGTTGTACTTTACTTATGCAACTGGAAGAAAATCTGCAGTTGAACCAGTTAAGTCTGAAGTAGTTAAATATTTTGTGCTAAACCATAAAAATCAGTTACCCGTACAAAATATTTAATAATAGTGAAATTTTCTAATTTTACAATAAAATTAATTATACTGAAAATATCATTTATTTTAACCATACCTTCCAGACCTTTCTTACTTTTTCAGCCAAAATTTGACACATTCCTTCGGAAATATTGGTTTTGAGATTTTCGAATAATAAATAAATTATTAAATAATATATTAACAGTTTAGGAAAATGTGTGCCTGCGTGTGGACGACGAGACACGGATTCCAAGGGTGAGTGAGAGATAGTGTGTGAGTGTCATACAGATATATATATAGACATACAGACAGAGAGATAGAGACATGGAGAGATATCTAGAGAAGGAGGGATATATCCCTCTGTATATACAGAGAGAGAGAGAGAGAGAGAGAGAGAGAGACAGAGATGGGGAAGGAATATGGAGAGAGACGGGGAGTGTGATGGGGAGAGAGACTGGGAAAGTGATGAAACGAGAGAGGGGAGAGATGCAGAGATCTGGAGAGAGGGATGGGGCAAGACGGAGAGCGATGAGGAGAGATAGAAAGATAGAGATCGAGCGGAACAGGGGAGGCGGGAGAAGGGGTGACGATGATTGGTTGAGGGTGAGGGAGCGTGGCCGAGGCAGAGGTCGAGGGGTCGAGAGCGAGTGAGAGGGATCGAGCGCAAGTGAGAGGGGTCGAGAGCGAGGGAGAGGGGTCGACGGTAAGTGAGAGGGGTCGAGCGCAAGTGAAAGGGGTCGAGCGCCAGTGAGAGGGGTCGACGGCAAGTGAGAGGGGTCGAGGGCAAGTGAGAGGGGTCGAATGCGAGTGAGAGGGGTCGAGGGTAAGTGAGAGGGACCGAGCGCAAGTGCGAGGGGTCGAGCGCAAGTGAGAGGAGTCGAGCGCAAGTGAGAGAGGTCGAGAGCGAGTGAGAGGGGTCGAGAGCGAGTGAGAGGGGTTGAGGATTTGTGAGAGGGACCGAGCGCAAGTAAGAGGGGTCGAGCGCAAATGAGAGGTGTTGAGGGCAAGTGAGAATGGTCGAACGCAAGTGAGAGGGGTCAAGGGCAAGTGAGAGGGGTCGAGCGCAAGTGACAGAGGACGAGGACAATTGAGAGGGGTCGAGCGCAAGTGAGGGGGGTCGAGACAAGTGAAAGGGGTCGAGGGCAAGTGAGAGGGGTCGAGCGCGAATAAGAGAGGTCGAGAGCGAGTGAGAGGAGTCGAGGACAAGTGAGAGGGATCGAGCGCAAAGGAGAGGGATCAAGCGCAAGTGAGAGGGGTTGAGGGCCAGTGAGAGGGGTCGAGCGCAAGTGAGAGGATCGAGCGCAAGTGAGAGGGGTCGAGAGCGAGTGAGAGGGTTCGATCGAGGACAAGTGAGAGGGGTCGAGTACGAGTGAGAGGGGCCGAGCGCCAGTGAGAGGTGTCGAGTGCAAGTGAGAGGGGTCGAGAGTGAGTGAGAGGGGTCGAGGGTAAGTGAGAGGGACCGAGCGCAAGTAAGAGGGGTCGAGCGCAAGTGAGAGGGGTCAAGAGCGAGTGAGAGGGGTCGAGGGCAAGTGAGAGGGGTCGAGCGCAAGTGAGAGAGGACGAGGGCAATTAAGAGGGGTCGAGCGTAGAGAGAGGGGTCGAGGACAAGTGAGAGGGGTCGAGGGCAAGAGAGAGGGGTCGAGTACGAGTGAGAGGGCTTGAGAGCGAGTGAGAGGGGTCGAGCGCAAGTGAGAGAGGACGAGGGCAATTGAGAGGGGTCGATCGAGGGCAAGTGAGAGGGTTCGCGGACGGGAGTGAGAGGGTGAGAGATTTGGAGTGAGGCAGAGGCAAGGGAGTGACATCGAGAGACATCGGGAGTGACATTGAGAGTGACATCGGGAGTGATATCGAGTGACATAAGGAGTGACCTCGAGTTACATCGAGAGTGACATCGAGGGTGAATCGGGAGTGACATCGAGAGTGATATGAGTGACAGCGAGAGTGACAAGAGAGAGACGTCGGGAGTGACAAAGGGAGTGACATCTAGAGTGACATCAAGAGTGACATCAAGAGTGACATCAAGAGTGACATCGAGAGTGACATCGAGAGTGACATCGAGAGTGACATCGAGAGTGACATCGAGAGTGACATCGAGAGTGACATCGAGTGACATCGAGAGTGACATCGAGTGACATCGGGTACGACACCGCGTACGACACCGGGTACGACATTGGGTATGACACCGGGTACGACACCGGGTACCACATCGGGTACGACTCCGGGTACGACTCCGGGTACGACACCGGGTACGACACCACTGGTGACACCGGGGGGAGGGATCTCGTTGATCTGGGGAGCGACTTCGTGGGTGACCTCGCGGAAGGGAGAGGCTGAGAGGCTGCGAGGGCGAAGTTGAGAGAGGCCACTATTGGAGGTGGGATTCGTCGAATTGCCGTTTTGCTACATTGCTGTAAGGAGAAGTATATGGATGTCACCATCGAAGAGATGAAGGAATTACTAGCCTACTAGCCCAAATCAAGAACCTGAAACCGGGAATGGAGAAAATGGAGAAAGAATAGAAAACGTAAACTAGGGAATGGAAGAAATGAAATGCATACTGATAAGATGGGAAACGAAGAAACAGGGAATTCCGCTATAAGAGAAGATAGAGGTGAAGATAAGGAGTATAAAGGACGAAGTGAAGACAAAAGTGAATTCTGGAATGGGAAATATGACGGAAGTGATCGATACAAAGATGGGGCTATTGGCGAAGATAGACGGAGAACTGGTCGGCGTGAAGGAAGACGCGGAACAACTCGACGGGAAGGTGGAACTCCTCTGCTAGCGCGTGGACGTCGTGGAGACGTCGGGGAATGTTTTAACACCCTGGAAGGAAGAGTCGACGGCATCATTAAAGGAGCTAGAAGCCAGAGGTGGGCGGAGTAGTACGGATTGGCCGAGGGGACAGTTACGTCCGCATTGGAGGACGGAAGTGTACGATACGATGAAGTCAAAGAGACGTCGACAAGGATGAGCTACAGGAGTGTGTAGCCAAACAGGATACGCGAAGTACTGTCAGCAGGGAAGTCTACGAGTTAGCGAGGAACAAATAAGTACCAACTTGGCGTGGGTCATGGAGGTACCGACGGAGCCGTCTAAACAGGTGACGCTGAGTGCCGTGAATAGAAGACTGGTGGACATCGTGAACGGCAAGATACAGGGGAAGCCGTACCGAATACTAATGGACACGAGCGCAGCCGTGATTGGATCGTATGTGGCGGAGGGCATGTCTAAGAGGAACTAGATCGACCTACGAGATAGTGGCGGCATCGGGTGACACCTTACCTGTGGAGGAGGAGGCCTGGCTGGAGTTGACCTTGGGGAAGAGCGTTATGGATCTGTACGTGTTCGTCGCGAGGAAGTGATACTGGGACTGCATGCCCTCAGGAGCCACGAAGAGGGTCCTGCAAGTCGGACAAGACGAGTTAATGCCCCAGAGCCCCAGCGCGTATCTCATGGTGGGTAGGATGATCGTGGTTGCACCTGCCAGAAGCAAGATGACTGAGAAGGCACTCCAGGGAGATCGGCGGTCATGAAACCTTGTGGATCGTTTTCACGATGGGAGCAGGATGACATGCCAGCGCATATGTGAAAAGGGCAACCGGAGGAAGTGGAGTGCAGAGCTATAGAGTGGAACGTGGCCAACGCTCAGATACCTCCTAATCGCTATATAAGGTCATCGCAACCAGGGACCGCTACTTAACAATCAAGTAGCTCCTTAGCTACATAACGAGGCTGAGTGCACCCCGGAACAGGTCTCCCGCTTGGTAAACAGTGGCGCTAGCTAAACAAAACGTATATCTTAAATTTATTGGGAATAGTTTCCGAAGTCCTCTTCATTTTAACTTACCTTTGTATAAATGGTAAACTGTAAGACAAAGACAAAATTTTACTACACAAAAGATCTAGGTATGTCTCGTTTAAAGCACACAACTTATATCAGTTTTTTAACATTATCTATTTCCGAAAAATTCCTTGTTAATGGTTTGAATTTTCCTATACTCATAGGAAATGTGAAGTTGTTATTCAGTTTTTTTCATTCGTTTTTTCCCTGGTAATGTAAAAAGAATGGAATTTCAAAGCCCTCACACAGCAATTAGGTCTTAAAATATTTCACTACCTACAATGAAGTGTGTAATAAAAGCATTTCTACAAATTATGTTTCGATTAACATTAAATACATAGAACAATAAGCATTCGTAATAATAGTTTATACTGTTATAATTTATACAAACAGTGAGTAGAGAAAATTATGTAATCAATTTTTTTTCCGGTAACTAAAGAATTTCAGTCATCTGTAGCTTTAGCCTAATACATCCTTAAAAAAATGTAAATTATGTAATGAACATTTATCTCATATAGAAAAATAAGTATTTGTAAACATCTGATGTGTTACACTCACATGACTTTCTCTACTCTTGTACTATTCTTACAAACTCTTTTTCCTATATTTTCATGTTAGTTAATATAAACATATATTATCACTAATCTCCTTGTAGGCGCAAGGGGAATATTACAATACAGTAGCCTTTGAGCGATAGTCAAATGTTTCAAAGCTGTCGCTGCATGAAAGCTTTAAAATTCCGTACTCTTTGTACGGACAAGAGAAAGTGAATAACGACGTTCATTTGAGAAAAGTTTAAGTATTGCAAAACCTGCACAAATAAATAGGAATATCTCCGAAATGGTTCACTTCACAAAAAAAGCATTTGGGCTTAACTTAAGTGTTGAAACAGATCGAAATCTCAAAGCTTTGAAAGATTTGACTGTCGGTGTCGTCTAGTTTACATAGTTACAATATTAATAACCGTGAAGCAAGTGTTTAGTGAACACTGTGTGTATGTCAACAGAAGACTTGCGATTTTTAACCTGCCGCGCCGCGCCGGTATGGTCCAGGAGGGACAGTTGTGGATGTTACGTCAGAGCGGAAGTTTGGCGGCTGATACCGAGGTCACAGCTGTCCTATATAAATCATCACGTACATCATCTCTGCTGACTGGCTCAAATCCTCTGCTTATTGTTGGATTTGCCTGCCAAGTTTCTCCCATGCAACTGACGGACACAGTGGTAGGTATTTCCTTTGGAAGTCCTCTATTAAGTATCACGTTTATGATTTATCCTCAAAGTTAGGAATCTGACATCTGAAATATTATTTCGTATAATAATACTGCTTACGTACTAATCAAAGAATTAGCTTCTACCTTTCTTACATCTGTAGACTTCCAGAGACGTCTGTTTGTGTAGTAGGCATGTTTTATCTTCCCACATTAAATGTACGATGAAGTAAATAATAGTTTGGACACTAAGTCGACAACAACTTGTTGGGTTTCTCTTAAGTGAGATGTCTAGTGTTCCCGTGGCATTGATGAACGTATGTCTGTCTAAACAGCGTAAACCCAAAACAAAAATTGTGTTAAATACCAACTTAACAATGTCTTAAAATGGCAGTGAAGGGAAATACAATTAAAGAAAATAAATGCAAGCATACAAGCACAAAAACACAGTGAGGGCTGTCTAAGTCCCGCGCGATCAACCGAGTTCTACCAGGGCGCGCGTCTAATGGAGGGTTAACTCACACTGTCAATTAATGAATGTGAACCACTTTCACTTCACTTTCTCCGCGTCGCAATGGCATACGCAGTTTCCTCTTCTAGATGGTTCACTCGCAGGAGAGCCAGTCACAACACGTCTCTAATTTCTTGCAGTCACAACACTCACTGCACGTCGTCCCAGTGAAACTTGCTCGGAGAACATCACTTTTCGTTTTATCAACGCATTCGCTGAGTCAATCACTTGCTCACTTGAGCCATTATATATATATATATATATATATATATATATATATATATATATATATATATATATGTGTGTGTGTGTGTGTGTGTGGGGGGGGTGATAAATAACAAATCCAGTTACTTTTCCATCACTATTTCTTTTCTAAAACTGAATCACAAAAACACAGTACTTCGTTTTATTAACACAATCCACAATTAGTTGTAACCTTACAACTCACAGCTGTTCTGTCCTCTCGTGATCTGGACAGGTTATGAGGTTACGAACATCTGTCTTCGACGATACACTGACACTCACTAAAACTGCTTCAGTTAAAGCTCTCTCAATAACTTCTTGCTCAACACTTAAACGCCAAACCACTAGCTTCTCTCGCCATCCGGACGCACTTATATAGGCCATAGGCGAATTCTACGGAAAATACACATTTTGCCGCGATAGGGCCGGCATCTGAAAATTTCTCGAACGGTCTAGAATCGACCTTCGTTCCGGTATACCGTCCTTGCTTATCGACCGTGTTCACTAGCAACGTCGTGGTGTGAGGTAGTTTTATCTTGAGCATTTTTGACAGGCGCCCGGCCTCACAATATTCTTTTTTATTATTACATTTTAATGATTTTCTTTAAAGCAAATGAAATTGTGTTTCGTGTATTACAATTATTTTTCCAGTATTTAATTTTGAGCTTACAAATTTTGAAATACTGTTCTGAAGTATTTAATTTTCTAAAGTTCCGATAGATTTATTCAAAACATTTTGTCTTCCAAAGTGATAGTAATTTCAAATATGGTATTTTTCTTTCCTCTTCCTCATAAACACAAGACGGAGGGAGAATCTGTCGAGGATACGATTGTGTTTTATTTTTAATAAGGCTTAGTACTGCTGTTTAATATTACAATACTGTGGCGCTGTAATCTGTTTCTGCAGGTAAGCAGATTACAACCCCTCCATCAGTGCGAAGTGAAATATCTTGGAAGCTGGAAGCTTTCTGAAGATCTGTAAGGTTGAATTACAAAACACGACAGTGTGTTTGCTTTAACACGGGAGCTGCTAACTTTCAACACGTGTGCGTGGGTGGCTCGCTCACTGACTGACTGACTTTACGATCTGATGATTTAAAAATATAGTGGCGACAGGTGAACTGCTGCTGCGCGCAGCTGCCATCTTTTAGCAATGTTACGAATGAAACCTAATTCCAATCTGGCTATGAAATGTGGCTGCAGATATTTGAGAATTGCAAACTTCTCTTCGGAGATAAACACGTTTACGCTTGAGATAAAAAACATCATATTTTTGGACGATAATTACATCCTAGAGGTTTGTAGCCAATGTGCGGTCCCGCTGATGCCTCATCCACCAATTGGAATGAAACTTAATTGATAGTTTCAAGTATGGCACTCAAAAACGGCTTTCTCTATTACGTGCTTACACTAGGAGAACTACTGTATTTTACCCAACATTTCGATACAGAAATTTCATCGGGAATACATGTTTTGAGACCTCTTGAGTGGAAAAAAAAAAAAAAAAAAAAAAATTAAAAGAATCTGATGTGTTGCACTCACATGACTTTCTCTACTCTTGTACTAACCATTCTTACAAACTCTTATTCCTATACCTTCTTCGTGTTAGTGAGATAAACATTTGTACAAATTATCTTATTGCTTATTTTCTTGTAGGTACAAGGGGAATATGGGAATACAGTAGACTGAGCGATAGTCAAATATTTTGAAGTTTGTAAACTTCTTTCTCTTTGCACGGTTAACATCTAAAAATGAATAACGATCTTCCATTTGACGAAAGTTTAGGTGTTCCAAAATTCACACCAATAACAAGGAATATCTCCGAAATAGTTCACTCCACAACAAATTAATTTGGACATAAATTGTGTGTTTTAACTAGTTCTGCATTTTTTGTACAGTAAGATTTCTTAAAGTTTACAGTTATTCAAAAGTCATCCAGAGTAAACAGGACTACATAGGCTATAGTCAGAAAATTCAAAATATATATCTTATTTGTCATAAAAATATCTTAAACTTGTGGCATTTTAATCAAAATCGTTAGAGCCATTTTCGAAAAATAAAAGCTTTCTAAAGGTTTTCCATATCAAAGCTAGTTTAAGATGGAGGAATTTTCTTTAAAATCTTCAAGTCGCATCCTTGAAAGACATTAAACTGAAATACCAACTTTGGTTCTTAACCGACTTTTCGTTTTTGAGTTATGCTGTCCACAGACTGACAGGTACACAGTAAAAACGAAATGCCGGTCAAATACCAAGCGTATAAAAAGCTTTCCTTTACATGTAGCAATTTCAGAAGATTCTGAATTGCTTAAAATGGATCTAAACACTTTGATTAAATTACTATGTGTTTTCAGTAGAAATAAAATGCTTATGTTGAAGCCCTTTTCATTGATCCCTTTAAACCACACTATTTATGTCAAATGAATTTTTTGTGGCGTCGACCATTTCTGAGGTATTGTATGGGGGAGTCATAAAAATAGAGGGGAATGTCAAGCCAACAAATAGGGATTCCTTTAAAAGTTTTGACTGTCGCTTATTGTCTTTGTACCTTTAAAGGAATGTGTAATAAAACAAGGTCTGTAAATACCTATCTCGGTTAACGCAAACTAGAGGAATAGGTGTTTCTAGCAGTACTATGAACAGCTATGGAAAAAATTTCTAAGTCGGGTTGCAGCGCGGCTTACACAAGTCGATATTTTCAACATGGAGATTGAGTTTGTAGTCTGCTCCATATAGTTATTAGAAGAGTGAGTAGACAGGATTATATGAGTGTTACACATAAGATATTTTCTTCCCAATGTCGTGTGCGATCTTGTAAAGCCCTCACGTCACTGGAGGGGAAAGCATCCCTGTTTTATGATATGCTATTTGGCAAAAACAGTGCTATTCAGTAATGTTTGTGGATATTTTTCCAGAATGCAGTGTGTAGAATTAATATTTAGGAGGGAGTGTAACTGCTTTGGCACATTGCCTCCCCAAGATGTCCTGTACAGATAAGTTGGACTTGACGATAAATTCCCCCAGATATATCCCCCAGTAATACACTGTCTTCCACATTTGCACAGTTAAAACGTTCAGAAATATCCCTTTTTTTCTGTTGTAGTTTCTATAGAAACGCACCAATGACTTCCCAGAGAATGCGGCTGCTGATTGGTTTCCATCAAAATCAGCCACAAATTTCTTGTAGAATTGTTGTAAGGTTTGGGAAGGTTCAAACACTGCTACTTCGAAAATAATAAACAGAGAAAGAACCTTAAAAAGGCAGAATAAGGCTCAGTAAGGGATGAAGACAGTGATTTGGGTAAAAACAGTGCCCAAGATCACATAACCACTGCTGTTGGAACACCAGCAGGAAATGTAAGGGTTCAGATCGAGGAAGTAACCACAAGATGTCCTACCCCAATTGCCACAAATCACGTGCTGCTATCAAGGATTGTGGTCTGCCCTCCCTGAGTCATTAGCTTCCCCTACGGGGCCTCAAGAAATGCCTACCTGAAGATTAGGTTCCTCATCCAGGAGGCATTGCCTAGCTTACAGATCTCCTGCATCCAACAGCTCGCTTGACCTAACGTTGTAGGTTAGGTCTTAAAATCCAATGACAAATTTTGAGCATCTTTGTTGTTCAAAACTGCCATTATACCTCTTTGTATTTGTGTATGTTGAAAGTAATGTTATCTCTGTTGATACTGATTCGTTATATTCCTTTTTAAGTTTCAGTAGTTTATGAAATGAAGTTAGAAGGATTTAATAGAATATATCGGTCAGACATAATTGGTTTTTTCAGTTCATAACGTGTTATCAGGGTCAGTTTTGAGACAGATACAATTTACCTCTCGTTTTAATATTAGTCATATGCAATAAAGTAACAAAATGTTGGTCATATTGATATGACTACAGAGGGCAAGAATAACGTCAGCAGTTGTCACGAGCTGTTAAATCTGCCTAATTATCATACCTTACCCCAGAGCAAAACAAACGAACAACCCCTTGTTGTTTTTACGTCACGTGACATCCTGTTCTGGACGGCCAAGTCCTTTCCACGTCAGTTAAATTAAACTACTCTAATTACTGGTCTGGGAAACGCTGTAGAAAGAAACTTGTGTGTTCGTGACACTGCACCAAGAATATAAAGTTCTGTGTGAACGTAGCAGGTTCCTGTGTGGCAGCAGTCACTATCACATATCCTCCCTAGATTGTACTGGTTAACACACTCTCAATCCGCAGCTACCGGGTTCTTTTCTTATCTACAACAAAGGAATATTTCTTTAATTACAATCTTCCCCCATCCTTCGCAGTTTTGAAGTTCCATATACTCGGTTACACAAAACGAAACACGTTAAAAATTAAGAAAATCTTATGTGTTAGACTCACATGACTTTCTCTACCCACTCTTCAACATTTTGTTTAACCCTAGAAATACCAATAAGGGAAGGGGGTACCTGATGCCCACCTTCTGTAATTTTTTAAATTCTGCCTTTTATTTATTGCCAATCACTCTTTCTACTAGTGGATTGCTTAATTGTTTCAAAGTTTGCATTGTTAGTCTTTTTGAGAAACAATGAAATGTCAAAGCGGTTATAAAGTACAACCCTGTCAATATAATGTAATTAATGTAAAAAAGAAATAGTTAAACAATGTTAAATATTACCTTTATAAGCATGACAAGATATAATACCGAATTTTAAAATAAATTTGTTTTAAAAATTGCTCAGACATTATGTCACAAAGTACAACCCCCTCCGCTCCCGTTTGTTGTATACGTTCTGGAATAAAAGGTTTAGATAAAAATGACAAACCTTTAACTGTTTTTATTACATGATATAAATATTGTACAGACACCTGTCAATCCTTTTGGATTTATGCATATGCTCAAACGTTTTGAGTGGCGGAGCACCAAAGACATACGCTCCAGCGACCACGGCTACCCGGGAAACCCTCCCGTTGCTTGTGAATACTCCTATTTGAATACATGTACATATTTGAAGTTTATCGTTCTGGTTATCGTTACGGTTGTCGGTGGTAGTGAATCAAACTTTATCCTTAGGTTATCCGGGAAAGTTCTCGCTGGGAAAATGGCGTTCTTATTTAGGGATAGAAAAAGAAATACCTACTTATACAACAATTACATCAAAAGCTAGTCGTTTTATTGACATATGTTATGACAGAAGCTGCAGTTATTATTGTGTTTAAGACATTTGTGATGTTGACGAGGTTAAAGGAAATTGAATTAAGTTGGGGCGGACTAAACGCCAGGTTGTATAAATTTAATGTTGTTTATCGCTAGTCTCTGAAATGTCCGACAGGTGGGCGCTTTTGCGATACATCTACTGACATTAATTTCATAAGCGACACATGGCGGTGGTAAAAATAAACTCACGGGATGCTCTGGAACATGGCCCACCATTCTGTAGGACACGCCCCCAACTTAGCACAACTAGGGTAACAGCGCCTATTATGGCGATGATTTGTTGTCACTGTTTCTGTAATGGAAGTCTCTGCTGAAAATGGAACAAACACCCTGGAAAGTGCACCCTCTTGTGCGTTTTATAATGCTTAGTTTCTCCACCACGTACCTATAGTGAGTATTTTAGTCCACTCAAAAATTTCACTTCAAAGTTTCACCGAAAATACACGTTTTATGGCCACTTTGAGTTGTCTATTTGACCACACAGAGGGGCAGACGGACACGGCTCCAGTGGGGCAAAAGAACAGCGCATTTTCGTCTCACAATTAATCCAATAGAACTTTTAAAACACTTATGACAATCATATCTAAATAATAATTTGCATTACAGTTATTGAACTTAAATTCGATTTCACCTTCAACAAGAGACCTTCAACGAGATCTAATATTATTTCTATACCATCTATTTGGCAAATTACTTAAATAACTCACCAAGGGGTTTTGAAAACCCCCCAACTTTTCTGGATAGTGGTGTTTTATTTTAGAAAATTGGTCTGGTAAAGTGAAAGTTAAAATAGAGGACCCCGTGTTAAAAATTAGACTCTCGAATCTCAGAATAAAGCTGCTTGGAGAGATTATAACCTGCAATTATTTTGTTATCTTAATGTGTTCAGGAATATTTCTAACTCTAACGGTGATAAACATTTCCAATATTTTTAAATCAAAGGCGCTAACTAAATGCATGATTCTTAAATCAGGTTGTAAGCTAGAAAATAAAACGATGTTGAAAAAATGCAGAAATCAAAACTAGCATATGTGCAAAATATGATACGTTTCTGCAAAATTCTGCAAAAAGTTTATAAATTATACTGTTAAAGGTAGTTCTCTTCTATTGACGGTAACACACGCCTACAGTCCTTCGTGATATTACAACACGTAACTGTCTAATTCTCGTAGCCTTGACTCAGTCCTTTTACTGTCTCTCATACAGTGACTTGATACAAGCTCGTTAAATCTTCACTTCGACGTAACGACGGCCGTAACACACACACACACACACACAGAGACATTTGACAAGAATGAGTGAACCACGCAGACCAGGTTAGAAATGAGCACTAACTGTGTTAACTCTGGCAGTTTCTTACTGCCTGTTTAAAACGTGTGTTATAATCTCTATTGTTCCTTTCTGTTTAGATTGTTGCCGCATTTTTGCGAATACTGTTTCAAAGTTCGTCATATTCTTCGACCCCGAGGGGCAAAAACGACAAAAGCGACTGTAACTAAAACCCTGATATAAATGCAGCGAAAAGTAAACATAAATTTTTTCAATTTTTTTTTCACCAGGTTTTTCATCCAATGTGCGTTGCCCTAAGCCTCAAAATTGGGAAGTTGTTCAAGCAACGATCCCAATGTTCTGTATATAATATTAGGGATACATTTCCATTCTAGCTGGCTTGCATCAATAGAGGGGTGGTTTCTGTAAAGTCGGTGCGTGCGGTTTTGTAATTATTGGTTTAATCGACAGGTAGCGTATGTGATGGACAGCTTTATCCGCAATTGACACTTTTCATTGCTGAAATATCAAATTAACTTAATATACAAATATTGAATTGCAGACAGACTCGCGTTTTGAATTTACTCCTGCTGGATCAAAAGGTTGATGAGTGTGGTTTTGAAAACAGTATCAATTAGTTTCATTCTGTTATCACTAAGGAATTAGATATAATTATGTTTTTGTTAAAGGAAATAAACACAATGGATTCTCTCATCGTATAAACAATTTCATTTTCAGGTCACTAACTATAGTAAATGCGCACATAGGCGTGTTCGCAAACTTTTGTATCTTGCAATACGGTATTTGGTAGCTATTTTAGGAAATAATTCTAAAACTTCGTGTTGTACTACTCTACTCACTTTTTTTTATTAATTACCCTAACAAAAGTTTATTGTTGTGAAGTCGGTCACCTGTTCAGTAGACGCTCAAAGTCAAGCTACCACACACGGCCCGACGACAATGGAGCAGTCAGAACAAAGGCGATTATGAGCGTTGCAGAACAAAGCGTCTGGAAGCTGTTCACGTGCTTACGAGAAGTTTCAAGAAAATGTGAATTTTCCAGAGAAAACGTTGGCACTTCGTCTGACCCGTATAAGCGAGTCGGACGGCAAGAGAAGTCAGCTCTGGAGTTAGTTTAGTCTTTAAATGTTAAGCAAGGCAGCTTTTGAGTTAGCTTTAAGTATATATTGTGTGCAGTCGGTGTTACGGTTACAATGTTTGTATCGTCAGAGATAGTTTTAAACGTTTAATCTTCGCATCGGAGTTGTTTGTTGTTGAAAACAGCTTTTAGTGAGTGCGTCGTTGGAGCCAGTTGTTTGTTGAACAGAGTGTGTAATAGAACTATGAGAAGTATTTGTGTCAAAGTTAATCGAGATAAACGTTTCTATAAATTACTTTATTACACACTTCCCTACAGGTGCAATGAGAATAAAGGATAATGTAGGTTTAAGTGATAGTCAAGTTATTTAGAGCTGAAATTGATGTGATTACTTTCAAACTCGAGCTATTTGCCGGATCAGGAGAAAAAAATGAATAGTGGATGCCCATTTGAGGAAGAAATAAGTGTTGGAAAATTTGAGTCAATCACGAGGAACATCTTGGAAGTGGTTAGTGCTGTAAAAAACTGTATTTGAAAAATTGTGCGATAAAACGAGATCTACCTATTATCTCTGAACCATCTCCTTGCGACTTACTATTGCAAGTACTTTATGTCCCGGGTTTAAGTAATATTTAGATGGTAGTTATTATTTATTTATGACAATGAGCTTACTGCTGGTGATTTTAAACACACAAGCCGAGTGTGGGCATTGTCTTGGGGTATTTATCTCTGTTGTGTATTTCCCTGTGGTTTAACCGGGAAAAGCACGAATCAGCTGGGGAATTTAATGTCGTGCTGGCAAGTTGGCCATGGTGGCTTAGTGGTTAAAGCAGCCGCTCGATAAGCATTGAATTTTTCAGTTCTGATTCCACCTCTTAAAAATTGCACTGGATTTTGTAGTTTTTGTCACACTGGTGTCAGGAGTGGGGTTTGTCAAATTGTCACTTTGTCACAATACCTTGGTAACAGAAAGAAACCGTGATTATTCTTCTGAATTATTTGATGCACGTAATTTCTGAAGTGCTGTCGCTATTCAGATGTTTCTCACAATCTCGTGGCAAAAATATAAGGCAGCCGATTTTAAACACTTAGCCATCGATGCAGCTTCCTCTATTCCTCTTGTAGCTACAATGAGATACAAATAGTATTTATAGAAAAAGGTTCGCGCGCGCGTGCGTGTGTGTGCGTGCGGATACGTGTGTGTGTCTGTCTTTGAACAGCATAACTCCAAAACGAATAGTTGGTTAAAAACTAGTAAGTGCTTATGCATAATATCTTTCAAGGTGTGAAACGAAGATTTTGAAGGAAATAGCCCCACGCTAAACTACCCTTTACATGGAAACTTTTTCGAAAATTTTGATTTTCTCAAAACTGGCTAAAGATTTTGAGTAAAATACAGCACGTTTGAGATATTTTTATGGCAAATTAAGTGTATACTTTAATTATCTGGCTATAGCCTATGTAGTCCTATTTACTATTGATGACTTTTTCCTAACTGGTTAACCATGAGAGATAGATAAAAGTTTACTGCACAAAAAATGTAGATCTTGCTAAAACACGCAATTTATGTTCCAATAAATATTTTGTAGAGTGAAATATTTCGGAGATATTCCTTGTTTTGTGTGTGAGTTTCGGAAAACTTATAACTTTCGTGAAATGGAACATCGTTGTTCATTTTTTTATACGTTAGTCGTGCAAAGAGAACTCAAAGTTTTAAAATATCGCTCAAAGTCTACTTGCATCTACAAGGAAATAAGCAATAAGATAATTTGCACAAATGTTTATCTCTACTAACACGAAGAAGATACAGGAATAAGAGTTTGTAAGAATGGTTAGTACAAGAGTAGAGAAAGTCATGTAAGTGCAACACATCAGATTTGTTTTTTTTTTTTTTTTTTCAAATGGAGAGTGTGAAAGTCGTGTGAACGTAGCACACTGTTTTTATCACACACTGGGATCCGCCACTGTACAAAGAATGAGACACGTCCCATCAATGGCAGTGCCTGAGAGAGCGGAAGCTGCTCTTTCTAGCCAGCAATGGATAGACGTCGGACGGACGGACGGACGGACGGACGGACGGACGGACGGACGGACGGACGGACGGACGGACAGACAGACCACATTCACGAAACTCACCGAGGCGTTCAAACACCGTCCTCCCTCTTCAGCAATACAAACCCTCCTTCGTGAGGGGCGGATGTAACAAAACTGCGAAACTTGCCGCTTTTAAACGACCTTCTTTTTTTAATGTCCTTATTGGTGAGAGGTTAAAAAGATCCAGACATAAAAATGTATTTCTTTTATATAATACCTCGTTGTAGTTTTATTTTCAGATTTTTTATGCTCTGTCTACCGCATACAAAAGACAGAGGAAATACTAAAGTTTAATATCCAGGAAAGACATGTTTTGAGGTATCCTGAAAACATTTTATATGAAACTTTCGCATAGCGTTCTCTACCCAGTATAAACTCAGCTCTGTTTACATTGTTTCAGTGGCACTTTTAGGAAGAAGTGAATTAAACACTCAATAACTACTATGCCAGAGACAAACTTTAATGGCTGCTAATAGCTGACCACTGCTATTCTCTTTTCCGTTGTGTAAATACATTTTGCGGCCGCAAATGATATTATGACGCCGTCCGCGGCACACAACAAAGGACAATCGGGACCGGGCTGTCCTACCCCTAAACGTGACAACAATGAGCGTGGCAGATCAAAGGGGGTTTCTAGACTATTCGAAAAGTGTCCAACGGCCGGCGGATTTGTAGAAGTTCGGGAAAGGTCCGTGTTACGTCATCTTGGTTTTATAAGGAGGCGAGTTAACGAGCAGAGTAGTTACAGAAATGAGTCGCCGCGGAGTCAGTAAGCTTTTAGTCTTAGTGTGTGTGGGTGTGTGTGTGTGTGTGTGTGTGTGTGTGTGTGTGTGTGTGTGTGTGTGTGCGTGCGTGCGTGCGTGTGTCAGCTGAGTTAGTACGGTAGTGACGAAAGGAAGATAACGAAACAGTTAATGGGTGAAGGCACAGAGGAGTCAGTGAAGCTTACGAGAAGAAAAAGTTTGTAAGTTGTAATATCACGAGAGACCGTAGACTGTGTCAGTCAGTAAAAGAGAACTGTGTGTTTGTGCAAAGCTTTGGAAGAGAATAAAGTAACAAAAAAAAAAGAAGAAGAAGCAACTGTACTGGATTTTGTCGTTTCTGTCACAATGGTGTCAGGAATGGGATTCGTCGACTGTTAAATTGTTATATCACGTGATTTCACTGCGTGTTTAGCTATATAAGCACCATTTTCAGCTATTTTTACAATCTCCATGTTACTAACGATGCAGGTATATTCATTTTTAGAAATTGTTTTATTACGTATTTGCTTAAAAGTACAATAGATATTGGAGAATACAGTAGTTTTAAACGATAGTAAAATCCTTTCAGAACTGATCGGTATGTGACGACTATGAAATTCTGTTCACTTTGCATGCCCAAGAGATTAAAAAAACAATGGTTTCATATATGAGAAAACTACCTATTCGAAAATTAAGATCAACATAAAGAATATCCGTCAGGGAAGCAAAACAAACGTCATGGGAAAATTTTGGAAATGAAATTGAACATAACTTTATAGAACACAAGAAAAAATTTTGGAATATAGTTAAAGGATTGAAAGGAATACATGGAAAACCAGCAACAAACCTAAGAAACGAAGAAAATGAATTAATTATAGGCAGGAAGAATATATTAGAAGAATGGAGGAAATACTATGGAAAGAAGTTTGGAAATACAATAACAGAGCAAAGTGAACAAAATGAGATAAGGATTGAAGAAGAAGAAGGCACTGATACAATCACGGAAGATGAAGTAACAGAGGCAATAAGGAGAATAAGAGTGGGGAAAGCGGCTGGAATTGACGAAATAGCACCTGAGTTTATAAAATATGGAGGACCAAGCATGATAAAAATATTAACAAAAATATTTAAGAGAATATGGATAAATAATAACATCCCTGAAGAATGGAAAAAGAACATTATAATACCAATACACAAAAAAGGAGATAATAAAGACTGTAATAATTATAGAGCAATATGTTTATCCTCTGTTGTATATAAATTATATACAAGAATATTAGAAAGGAAATTAAGAAATATTATAGAAGGTGAGCTGGAAGAAGAGCAAGCAGGTTTTAGACCTAATAGACAAACCCAAGATCATATTTTCACACTAAGGACAATGATTGGGAAATTAATGGATAAAAACAAACAAATATGTCTAGCATTTTTAGATCTAAAGGCAGCCTTCGATTCGGTGCCCAGAAAACATCTATGGGAAGCTCTGATAAAGAAAAACGTACCGAAACAGCTAATTACAGCAATCCAAAGTGTATATGATGGATCAAAGGGGATAGTCAGAATAGAAGGAGAAACATCTAAGGAATTTAATATGGAAAAAGGAATCAAGCAGGGAGATAGCCTCAGCCCATTACTTTTCATTAATTTTATGGATGAAATAATAAAAATATGTAAAAGGAGGACACCAAGAACACAAATAGGATATTGGAATATGAGACTGATTCAAATACAGTCACTGATATATGCAGACGACATAATATTAATAGCAGAAAATGAGGAAAAATTACAGAGATGCATGATAGAATGGGGAGAGGAACTCGGAAGAAAGGGAATGGAAATAAATACTAAGAAAAGTAAAGTAATGTGTATTTCAAAAGAACTTGGACAGGAAATATCTATTAAACATAAGAATGAGAAAATAGAACAGGTGGATATGTACGAGTATTTAGGAACGATCTTTACGAGTGATGGACGATGGGATGAAGAAATACTAAATAGGAAAAGGAAGGCAAATAAGATGTATTACCAATTTAACAAAACTATCCTTGGAAAGAAAGAAGTAGCACTAAAAACAAAAATGCAGTTATATCAATCGGTATTGGTCCCTACGCTTACATATGGAATAGAAAGCATTCCACTGCAAGATAAGCAAATAAGTAAAATACAATCCAGTGAAATGAAATACTTAAGAAAAGCTGTAAATAAAACCAGGAGGGATAGGATAAGAAATGAGAGGATCAGAGAAGAAGTAGGTCAAGGATCACTGGAGGAGAAAATCGAACAAAAACAATTGAAATGGTGGGGACATGCATTTAGAATGGCAGAGGATAGTAAAGTTAAACAGATGCTAGAAATAAGGGTACAAGGAAGGAGAGGAGTAGGAAGACCCCGGATAATGTTTGAGGACAGAATGGAAAAGATTGGAAGAAAAAGGAACAAGACAATGGAAGAAATGAAGAGAATGATGAGGGATAGGAATGACTGGAGAAGATGGATTTACGGAGCCACCCCTACGCTGTAAAGGTAGAAGGGAAAGAGGAAGAAGAAGAAGATAAAGAATATCTCGGAAATGGTTAACCTCTCCGAAAAAGAAGAGGTATGTGATGTACCAGTTCTATGAAGTAAGATTTTGTGTACCTTTTAAACGTCTCCAGTCATACACGTCATTCCGAATGAAAACCACTACAGAGGCTATTCTCGGAAAATTCAAGGTAGGTATATATTTCATTTGTCATGAAAATATTTTTAACGTACGCAATTTAATAAAAATAGTTTTCTTTGTAAAGGGCAGTTTGGGGAGGAAGCTTTATTAAATGTTTGTGTTGCATCCTTGTTCTAAAAATACCTTTTTAATTCTGAAAGTCTCAAACATTCATTTCTTGTGAAATCTCACTATGGACCATTGGACTGAAATACAATTATTCCTCTGCTTACTGGAAATACATAAAAAAATAAGTAGAATGATGATATAGGTATTATACCGACTTCTCGGATCACTTTTCAATTCTACGTATTTCCTATTAACTCCCCGGTGCCTTTTCAAGAACTATATCTAAGTTTACAGGGTTCCCAGATCGACGTGAAGTGGACGTATTGACGGCAAGAATTGGAAGAACCTTTCTCGGAATTGCCTACCTTTTATACTCTCCCGGACGGAAGCTCATTTTCCCGCTGTAATATATAAAATCTTCTCCAATTTGTGCTGTATTTCGAGTATGAAAATGAAAATAAAATCAGTCGGATATTTCTATCTGGAAAACGTTGATTTGGGAATTGCAAGTTATCTCCGTCCATTTCTAATATAACCTATTTCACTCAATCCATTCTATAACTCTGTGTCCTTTACTTATAAGTTATCCTGTATGGTCTGGACTTCCCGGGAAATGAATGTTTTGCGAAAATAAAAATTTGATCTGTTGCACTCACAGGACTTTCTCTGCTCTTGTACTAACCATTCTTATAAACTCTTATTCCTATATCTCCTTCGTGTTAGTTGAGATAAACATTTGTACAACTTATCTTATTGCTTATTTCCTTGTAGGTGCAAGGGGGATACCAGAATAGAGTAGGCTTTGAGCGATAGTCAAATGTTTTAAAGCTTTCACATCCCGTTCTCTTTCCACGCTTAATATATATAAAAAAAATGAACAATGATGTTGCATTTCACAAAAGTTTTAAGTTTTTCGAAACTCACACATATAACAAGGAATATCTCCGAAATAGTTCACCCTACAAGAAAATTTATTTGCGGATAAACTGTGTATTTTAGCAAGATCTACACTTTTTGTAAAGTAAGGTTTGGTCTATCTCTAACGGTTCACCCGTTATGCAAAAGTCGTCCAGAGTAAATACAACCACAGGGACTATAGTCAGAAAGTTTAAAATATACATTTCACTTGTCATAAAAGTATCTCAAACATATGACATTTTAACCAAAATCGTTGGAGCCATTTTCAAGAAAATCTAAATGTTCGAAAAATTTTTTATTTAAAGGGTGGTTTAGGGTGGGGTTATTTTCTTCAAAATCTTCGTGTCGCATCTTTGAAAGACATTAAACTTAAATACCAATTTTGGTTTTTAACAGACTTTTCATGTTTGAGTTATGTCCACAGTTTGACACACACACACACACACACACACACACACACACACACACACACACACACACACACACACACACACACACACACACATACACACACACCTTTTTCTAAAAAAAATGCTTGTTTTGGATTCAGGGGGTCTCAAAACATTTACGGTGAAATCTCGACGTCGAATTTTTGGGTGGAATAAAATACTTCCCCTACCTACCAGAAGAGAAAGTAAAAAAGGTTTGTGTGAGCAAACTTCATAAGTGAAACCGAAAAATCGGCTACATATGAAGCTTCAATAAAATCTCTTCACCCCAAACTAGCTTTACGGGAACATTCTTTTGAAAATGTTCGTTTTTGTGAAAGCGGCTTTAGGCTTTAGATTAAACTACCATATGCTTAAAATATTTCCAAGAAAAATGACATGATGAGCGTAAGAAGTACGTAAATACATTTACTGTCGTTCCGCCGAAAAAAAAATGACTTTTGTAAAATATTTGGAGCCATTTAGTTTCTTGACGAATGGATATAAATGGTTTATTAATGCGCTACTACCTACTCACGTGGTATAGAAGGTGTTCATGTCGCCCAATTACCTATTGATCCAAGTACCAAAATTAAACATGCCTGGTATGGTTGTATGATATGATCTGTAGAAGCTACCAAAGGCTACCACGTGCATGTGTTAATTGCCTCTCCTCCTTCAGTTGAAAATCAATGGCCTGTCATCAGAATAAACAAGTTTCATGGAGAAAGCCGCTAGTTTACCAAACATTCGCCAGAGGGGAGTAACCCACACCGTTTAAGAACACGTGTGTGTATGTTTATTTTCAACATCCCGTATATCAGGAGCACCCAAACAAAATACCACACAAAAGAACGCTCCTTTTTACTAGCAGTAAAAACTTAAGCTGTTAAATGCCTTTGTTCTTGCAAACGGCAATAAATTTGCCTCAATTAAAAGTAGCGTGTCCCTAATAAAAGTAGAAATATATAATAGTTATTCTAAATGATAAAATCGAAGACACCAAAGAGAACTAGAGACATCTAGTAAGCTCCAATTAGAAACGGTAAGGAATTGGTGAACATTTTAGATTCCAACAAACTAAAAAGCACTCATTTGTTCTAAAGAAATGGGATTTTATTAGAACAAGATAAAATTAATTCTGTCTTCAAGCGAACCACTTTCCACGAATTTGTTCATGGTCTTGCAAAGTAATTTTAGAGAGAAGCTCATTCTTTGGTGCATTAATTGCTCATAAATAATATGATTACTAGTATACAGGATGTTAGGAATATAAATACATGTTCATAAATTATACCTCAATAAGTGGAGTGTTACTTGATTAGCTTTTCGTCTGTTTTCCCACACGTAGTTCGATGTGTTTTTATGTTTGTAACTGCGTCACAAATGAATAACGCTTTTCAGCATAGAACACCCGTTCTGCTTCTCACCTCAATGCGTGACCTACTGACCTAGATAGTGTAAGGTTATTGGCCTTACAGAAAGCATTCGAGGTCAATCCCAATAAATATTCGTTATCACGACCCCTGTCCCTTGAGGTACGAACCAACCTGAAAACAAAGTAACCTTAATAAGTAAAATTATGTCTGCAAATGAAGTAAATATCTATATCATACTGTTGCTTACATTGTCCTCAATTATCAATATAAATATCAGCACGGATGTGAGGTGACGGCAGAACATATACTAGGTGAGAGGACTGTGCCACTCCCCAAATTTGCACATAAAACTAAATTGAGGTGTACTGGGCTTAAGTAAAAAATGTCTGCCATAGGGAAATATACGCCCCTGGACAAACAATGAGTTATGTCCGGAACGCCAGGCTACCCTAACGGCAGAAAACAACCCTACGAGTACTAATCTACCACATGAGACCACCGGCTTTGCTTCCCTTCCGAAGAAAGCCATACCTAGAATTTTTACACCCGAAAAAAATTCATAAAACATAAACGTAACATAAAAGTGATTTAATTAGTGCTTCTCTCAACATAATTTTTATACGGTGAGGTTATCAGCCTAACGCCTTATAGCCCAACTTCAAACTTGTGGATCTGGGTAGCAAGCTGTAACCCCAGACATTGGCTGTCCATTTTGGTCGCCTTTTACGACAGGGGACTTCATGTACTACATATAAAAATGAAATGATCAGGCCGGAACAAAATCAATAGTACAGAATTAACAAATATAAATCATGTCTATGGCTCGGCGCAAAGTAACTACATTTTTGGGACCAAATATCTGCTTAATGAAAAATGGCAACTGACGAACCCACATGTAAAAGCTAGCACTTTAGCAATTTAAATAATTGACAAAACTCCACATACGGTGACTAATAGAAATACTGAATAACACTGCTCAGCGGAAACTACCGAAAGCACTTCGGATTTGTTCGCCATACTGATTCAATACAGGAACATTAATATGCGATCAGCACAACAGTTGATGGTTACTATTCATAAGTTTGGTATATTTACCTACATTTATCCCCTTTTGCTAGGATTTTTATTTACATCTTCCCTCACCTTCTCACAGTTCATTGTTCTCTCATCGTAAAGAACATTTATCAAGATTGATAATGGACATTGGATAACAAAGAAATATATTGTGTAAAATTACAAGCTTTTGCTGTCACTTTATTTCCCATCTAAAACGTAATCACAAAAAACACAATTCTCTATTTTATAGTCGCTATAGTTAGCTTAACACTGCACTTTAAAACACAACTGTCCCTCTGTCCGTGCTCTTTCGCTTCTATAGTTCAGGTGACGTCCCGGCGAATTCTCTGGAAAACACACCTTTTCTCGAAACTTCTCATAAACAAGCCGTCAGTTGAAAAGGTCTAGAATCGGTCTTTGTTTCAGCCCGTCCCACTGTTACTTTGTTTACCTTCAGCTCTGTTTTGTGCAACCAGCGGCTGACGTAACAATATAATTTTACATTCACATGACTTTCTCTAGTAACTGAAAGAAATTCTATTATAAAACCTTATTATTCGACAAAGTTCTTGTTAAACCATATGGACTGTCAACTGACATTACAGATTTCGTTGTAAAAATTACTAAGTAAAGCGATAGTTACGTTTTTAAAAAGTGTGTGGGTGTGTCTATACTAGTATTGAAATTTCATGCTCTCTTCTGTGTATTACGTAGCTAAGAGAAGTATTTAATAATTCAAACCAACAACAAAGAATATCTCAGAAAGGGGTAACTCTAGAATGCTTCTTTTTTATTTGACAGAAACTCTACTTTCTTTGAGTACTAAGCTTGTTTTTCTCTTATGGTTTATTGATTATACATTCAGAATGAACAGCACTTCCGAGAAAATTATATGAAACTGTCTTAAACAAGTGGTATTTTAGTAAAAACTGTTAGGCTTAGTTTGAAAGAAATAATTTTCAAAAATATTTTACGCCAGGGATAGTTTGGTGTGGACGAGATTTTGTTGAAAATGTTCATGCCGCGCCTTTTAAGGATGCTGTATGTAAATACCAAGTTTGGTATTTAAACAACTGCTCATTTTAAAGTTGTCTTATGTATACAGAAGTACCTTTTTCTGGAATTTTACCTACTGTGGCAGTAGTAGAGAAAATAAAGTTTCAAGCATTGCAAAATCCAAAATCAATAACAACAAATGTATCGGAAGTAGCTAATGCTATCGCTTTACTACTTATATGACGTGACATGAAATTTCTTCCGAATATAGAGGACTTCATAGGCTATTCCTAACAAATTTAGGAAAAAAATATCCTAAATGTACGATATTTTAAACGAAATCGTTTAGAAAGATTTGTTAAGAATGTTTTTCCACATAAACAATAGTTCAGGGTGCAAAATGTTCCTAAATATTTTTGAATTGCACCTTGGAAGATACACGACTTAAGTTTAGAATTTATCAAGCCTTTTTCTTTAAACTTAACCCATTCTCAATGTTGTGGTGCCTCAAATGCGCATTTTTGGTGAAATCTCGTCATGGAGTTTCTGACTGCAATGGTAATATCTTCTGTTTAATATAGGTAAGTAATAAAGAAAGTAAAAATAACATGATTAATCAATAGTATATTATGCAATGAGACTTTAATGGTAGTAACTAAGACGGGATAATGTATTAGGAAAGTCGCTTCGCGAGCATAAGTAATTTATTGTACAATTAGTGAAATTAACTGTGCTTAGTGCAATATTTTTGGAAGTTAATTTATGTGTTTTGTGTAAGTTGCATCTTACTTAGGTGGAGTAAGTTACAGCTCACTATCAGTACTGTCCGACATCTTAGCGTTTTCTAAACTCGCGCTAACTGCGTTTCGAGAATTAATCGATATTGCGCTTTGGCATTGCTGCATGGGAATTCTCTGATTGGTGGAAAAGCTATCCTTTAATGAAAATTGAATTGTCCTATTGGATGAAGACCTGTTCTTTAATGAAAGCTTGAACTTAGGGAGGCCCATTAAAGGATCGATATCAAAAAATTTGGGTATGGTCGAACATAAACGTATTTTATTTGTAGGTCAAATTTAAGTGGAAGATCTAATATTGACTGAGGTTAAGAATACTTCAAACATAGGTCAAGAAATCTAGTAATTTGGTGTGTGTGTGTGTGTGTGTGTGTGCGTGTGTGTGTGTGTGTGTGTGTGTGTGTGTGTGTGTGTGTGTGTGTGTGTGTGTGTGTAAAGAAGGGAACATATCCACGTAGAAGAATTCACAAATAAAAAAAAAACCTCTACACGAGTCCAGAGTACATTGTAAACATGTTGATTTGATAAACTCGCTGCCCTTTACAAACTAAGGAAGCTGGAAATACGGTGCGTGGAATTCTGTTGTGTGTATGTGTGTGTGTGTGTGTGTGTGTGTGTGTGTATTTTTTCAATAAAAGAGTAAAACTAATTCCAGGACTAGAGAATAAATGAAAACTAAGGCTAGCGTTGTCCTGCATACTAACAAGCGAAAAGTCGCAGATTCTCCTCACGTGATACTGGCTTAATATGCAACCCGCTGTACAGCACAGAGCTTACTTTGTGTTTAATGTAACATTACCACGTGTAGCTACCTCTAGGCGCGTTCGTACGTACAGGGTGTGTCACAATATGTGAACTGTAATGTTCAATATAATGTGTTTTCTTTTAGGCGCACACATATGTACAGGATGTGTCATAAATAGGCGTACCGTTGAATTTAATGACTACCTGGCGAGGTCGCTTGCAGATGCGTTAACAGCATAAATCAAAAACAAAAAGTCAGTTAAAAACCAAAGTTGGTATTTAAGTTCAATGTCTTTCAAGGATGTGACACGAAGATTTTGAAGAAAATGGCCCCACCCTAAACTACCCTTTAGATGGAAAATTTTTTGAAATTTTTTATTTTCTTCAAAATGGCTCTAACGATTTTGATTAACATGTTATATGTTTAAGATATTTGTGTGACAAATGAAATTTATATTTTGAATTTTCCGGCTATAGCCTATGTAGTCCTGTTTATTCTGGATGACTTTTGAATAACTCGTAAACCGTAAGATCTCACTAAAACACACAATTTATATACAAATAAACTTTTTTGTAGGGTGAACCACTTTGGAGATATTCCTTGTTATTTGTGTCAGATTCTAAAAACTTGAAACTTTCGTGAAATGGAACATCATTGTTCAGTTTTTTGTATGTTAAGTGTGCAAAGAGAACGTGATCTCAAAGCTTTAAACGATTTGACTATCGCTTAAAGTCTACTGCATTCTAACATTCCCCTTGCACCTACAAGGAAATAAGCAATAAGATAATTTGTACAAATGTTTATCTTAACTAACACGAAGAAGATATAGGAATAGGACTTTGTAAGAATGGTTAGTGCAAGAGTAGAGAAAGTCATGTGAGTGCAACACATCAGATTTTTGTCTACAGATTACATACGTTATTTATTTTGAACATAAGAAGGTCGATCTCCAAAGCCTCTTGATTTGCGCATTAAGTTTTGAGGGCTTAGAATGCAAACCACTTCAAATGAAAAAACTGTAATTAAAATTTTAAATACTTTAAACTGTAAAATGTAAAAAATTACAACGTTAAATACTTTAAAACAAATCTTAAAAGTTTTTAAAGCTTCTAAAAACTAAAAGTGCAAAATGCAAAATATTTATTGTGACACTGGTGAAGTGTGTAATACAATCTTGTGGGTGAAGGTGCCATGTAGTGACGTATTCATTGTCCAGCAGCACTTGCAAGGCGGGGACAGGTGGTGGCTAATGCATCTAGAGCTGGAAGGTCCAGACTGTGGGCGGGGAGGAGTAACCCTTGTCTGTATCCCTCAGGACTTTACAACGACAAAAAATAAAAGGTTTCGCTAGTGGAAAATACACGAGAAGTAAATGGGAAAGAAAGTGAGGTGATGATTGCTTTGAAATAGAAACGATGGCAGAGTACATAGAGCGCGAAATTAAAAAGTGTCTCCTTGTTGAAAACGAGGTCAATATGTGACCGAGAACCTCAGCCCCCGGGGCACTTTCAAACTTGAGTTTAATGTGGAAATATTTCGTGAGATGGCTCAACAGTAACGCGTGAACCTCGTATTCAGAGCTCGTGGATTCGACTCCTGTGACTGAACTTTAAGACCCGAGGGTTTTCTCGGGTAACTCTCTCTGAGAGTAAGGGAGGGAGGTAGTGAGTGCGAGTGAGTGGGTGAGTGATAAATTCAATCTAAAATAAAAAAATCTGATGTGTTGCACTCACATGACTTTCTCTACTCTTGTGCTAACCATTCTTACAAACTCTTATTCCTATATCTTCTTCGTGTTAGTTAAGATAAACATTTGTACAAATTATCTTATTGCTTATTTCCTTGTAGGTGCAAGGGGAATATTACAATACAGTAGGCTTTGTGTGATAGTCAAATCTTTTAAAGCTTTGAGATTCCGTTCTCTTTGCACGGTTAACATACGTATAAAAATGAACAACGATGTTCCATTTCACGAAAGTTTTAAGTTTCCGAAACTGACACAAATAACAAGGAATATCTCCGAAATGGTTCACTCTACAAAAACATTTATTCAGACATAAACTGTTTGATTTAGCCACAGCTACATTTTTTGTATAGTAAAATTTTGTCTATCTCTAACGGTTTACCAGTTATGCAAAAGTCGTCCAGAGTAAATACGACTACATGGGCTATAGCCAGAAAATTCAAGATATACATTTCATTTGCTATAAACATATCTCAAACATTTGACATTTCAATCGAAATCGTTAGAGCCATTTTAAAGAAAATCAAAATTTTCTAAACATTTTCCATGTAAAGAGTAGTTTAGGGTGGGGCTATAATCTTCGTATCCCATCCTCGAAAGACATTATACTTAAATACCAACTTTGGTTTTTAACCTACTTTTTGTTTTTCAGTTATGCTGTCCACAGACTGAGACACAGATGCACACACGGAACTTTTTCTAAACAGGGTCTCAAAACATATATTTCCGGTGAAATCTCAACATTGAAGTTTTGGGTGGAATGCAATGCTTTCTCTGCTAGTAGAGAGAGTAACTAGCGAAAAAGGAATATACATAAATATTCCAAACAAAGAGGCAAAAGCCAAAATTAAAACCGTCATAGGTAAAAAGCTCGAAAAACTATAACGTTTACATACCTAAACGTTTTAATTCTTAGGTTTATGTTTACCATTGCGAAAAACTTGAAAACTCCTCTTTGGCTGCCCGTTTATCGTCCGCTAGGACTTCTGCAAGTCCGACCGGCAGTTGCAGAGTCTCGGAGGTGCGCTAGGAAAACACGGTCTAGCAGCACGTGCTGAACTGACTAAAGTTCGTCACACAGCGGACAAAGAAGAACACATTCCTCCTTAAAAGGGTAATCATGCGTAAAATTACACTAGCCAATGCGTAACCCAGTCAAGATGATTTCCTGGCGACGACAAACACCACCATGTGAAATCTATACATTCAAATCCCCAGCACTCTGTAGAATTATTACTCTTAGCAGTGAGTAATTAAGGTGTTATGCCTCTATTCTAATTAAATTGTTTTCAGTTTTATATTTCTCCAGTGCGTATTTTTACTTGGAGTAATTTCTGCCTTATTTCTTATATTTTGTTTTTCTCATGGTGTTTTTTGTGCCTGTTTTTGTTAGAGAGTACCTTTCTGCTCCCCTTCGGTATTCATTACTTTGCCTTTTTCCGTAGCACGCTTCGGGTTTTACGCTACCGTAAACACGACGGCAGTTTCCAATACGAAGAGGCAGTCTTCCACTTTGCCACACATTCTTGCTTACGAGAGTCTCTCAGCCGGCGCAATAAGATTCCCTCAGGAAAGTATTTCACTTGTGATCCTTGCCAGATTCACATTTCTTCCTCAAGAGCTCTCTGTAAAATACATTACTTCGAATCCAATGGCATCCAGCTCTTCAGGTAAAGCGATCTGAACAAAGTGACACTTTACATACGAGGTGATTACCATGGCAACCCTACTTAATGAAATTCTTGACCTAATTAAATTACATTATTTTATTTTGAGCCATAATGGTTTTTCTTTCTTTCCATGATCTTACCATACATAACATGGCTTTCCCGCATTCATTGCTGCCAACCTAATATATGAAACTACCTCATATCAAGGGCAGAAGCTTTTAACCCTAGCAATACCAACGGGGCGCCCCCCCCCCACCTTCCATAATTTTTTACAATTCTCTCGCAACATTTCCAGTAAGTGTGTTTCAAAACTTTAAACAACTTTTTCCTCAATAACTATTTTTGTGGTTTGGGGTAAACTTTTTTGCAGTAAATATTGATGGATAAAGTTGAAATTTTTGGGATATGTAAAATATAACTTGTTAAACAAAACTGTGCATTGGTTTATTGATCACACTCATAGATAAAAGTATATGCTTTTTTTAAATTATTAGTAACATTTCTTTTTATTCTATTCTAAATAAAAAAATCATATTTCTAATAAATATTAATATTTTTGAAAACTAATGCACAGTTTTATTTCATAAGCATAGATAAACTAGCATACCAAATTTCAGGCCCCTAATTTAATTCTAAACAGCCAAAAGTATACCTTTAATTACTATTTAATTATTTCCAAAAGCATAATAAAGACTTTTTAGTTTAAAAGTTGTTTAATATAGAGCAGTGAAACTTATACCAACAGTATATCATGGCAATGCAACTTAATCTAAAATTTTCATTAAAATTGGTTACTTAGGGAAGAAAGTCACTTGGTACCAGAGTGTCGCCTTAGCATTATTTCTAACACGTACTTGCGCATCTTAGCAGAGGAAGCGCCGTTAATTGTTCATTCCGTCGCTTGTACATATCTTTCTGCATGATATTTGTGAACTCTCAGTAGATTATAAATCCAGCCACAAAAGCAAGAGAGAGCAGAGAGAGGAATTGAACACGTTAATGAGTCTCTGTCGATAAGAAGCGGCGGGAGAGAGCTCGGTCGGTAAATATGCAAACTTACCTACCGTTTGATAGACACCTATGATGTGGAGTTGATTACGTCGCTCGGTATGAAAATTCATGGCGCGTCGGTAATAACTGCCTCGCCTCGCCGGCTCACTGGATAATGTTGATGCGTTGATGGGTTGTCATAATTAAATTCTGGACGCTTCTTTTAGCCCCTGGTCATCACAAGGTGTTTATTTCGGAATGCCGTGTCCAGTGGCGGACTGGCTGTAATATTCATGAAATATTTATGTTTTCAAATGCATATTAATTCTTGTATGCATGTATGGATATGTACTTATGTATTCACGCTCTAACAATGAGGACATATGCAACAATATCAAGTTATGATTACGCCTCTCTCCGGTCCGGCAGTTTTGATAACCGTCTTTAACGGAACACCGAAGCCTGTTTAGCCAAAAAAATCGATTTTCTTTTAAGAAATACTATTCAGTATATCAAACTTTGCAACCTTTAAGTTATTACAAAGGTAATAAGAGAGACTTTTTTAAAAAATCAACGCCGTTGTGCAACATCTGTTGGAGGAGATACTTTGATTATACCCAATAAAATGGATGTAAATTAATTACTATACCAGGAATGTGATTAGATATTAGAGTGAAATTTAGTACACACATTTCTTTGGTTGTAAATATCTGTGCAAAAAATTAAGTCTCTAGCCTCAATACTTTAAGAAAATCAGCTTTTTCACTTCGGTGTACCTGAAATGAATCCACTGTCGGCTGCTACAGTGATGAACTATAGAATACATATTTTCCTCAGTGTGTGTGTGTGTGTGTTAGTGGACAACTTGGTATTTAAATTCAGCATCGTTCATGAATGCAACACGAAGACTTTCTCCCACCTCAAACTACCCCTCGCATGGCAATATTTACAAACTTTTTTCCCTTCATAATGGCTAACCAATTTGGTTAAAATACCACACAGCTAAATTACCTCATCTTTGCTTCTTTGGAACAAACTATATGGTTTGGACCAAAACCCGCTCTTTACATTAAATTGAAGCTACTAATATTTCCGCTCAGACGAAAATCAATATTGTTTGAGTGCAACCGTGGTCCAACCATAAATAGCCAATGAGAACCCTACAAAAAAGAAAACATAAGCTCATCTGGATCTGAGCAATATTACGTATGTGAAACCCAGACCAATAAATCCAAATAAATTTAAGGATATTAATGATGTTTCAATATATGTCCCACCAGTTTATCATATATTTTACAATAGTTTGATTTCCGAAAATGTTACTCAAAACTGTGAAAATGAGATGGATTGTGAATTGTTTGATATGCAAATGTGTGTGTGTGTGTGTGTGTGTGTGTGTGTGTGTGTGTGTGTGTGTGTGTGTGTGTGTGTGTGCGCGTACATCAATTTTGAGAGCAAGATTTTTTTATACGAAACGTAGATTACACCAACAAAAGGAAATGAAAGTACAATTCTGAACAAAGTTAGCAAGGCCGGATTCCTTGAAGTAACTCGAAACTAATCAAATTGAAACATTTTACATAGCTGTGGAAATAAAAATTGAAAATCTAAAGGTAATATCGAAGAATTACAGTTGGGCGCCTCAAGTCTCGAGCCGCAGGAGAAGAAGAGGGTGGAGGGGAGCAAGAAAAGAAGTGGATGAGATGGCAGAAAATTACAATAGCAGATTTCGAGAGGCAAGGCAATCTTCCAGAACACGGTGAAATATAGAGTCTGATGGAATCTAAACACTAGAAGGGTATGCACTCAAATATTGTATTTTTATACCAACATAATTGCCTCAAGAGCACACGCAGTTTGTAGCCTACCTGACTGTTAGGGAAATGTTACATACGTGTGTTTACTTATGCAGAAATAAGTAGACCTGTAGGCTGAAACGATACATAGTCAAGTTTTTTAACATTGGACTCTGTTAAGTTTTTAACCAAAAATTGTTAGAAAACGATAAATTTGTATTGTCATAAGACCATGCCCCATTCTTTCCCACACACGCTGATATAAATATTTTTCATGCGTGGCCATTTTTGAAGGTCCTACAGACGCTCTTCATAGCAATAGGTTACGTCCAAACAATGAAGTTAGCGAAGCAAGACAACTCATTTTTTGTTTCGGCTTCTGTTCTTAATATGGCCAGTGAAAGATGACACAGACATCTACTAGGTGCAGATTTCGCAAGTATGCTGTTGGCACACGCAGGTAAAAAAAATCTGATGTGTTGCACTCAAATAACTTTCTCTACTCTTGTATTAACCATTCTTACAAATTCTTATTCCTATATCTTCTTCGTGTTAGTTGAGATAAACATTTGTACAATTTATCTTATTGCTTATTTCCTTGTAGCTGCAAGGCTTTGTACAATAGTCAAATATTTTAAAGCTTTGAGATTCTGTTCTCTTTGCACACTTAACATATAAAAAATGAACAACGATGTTCCATTTCACGAAAGTTTTAAGTTTTCCGGAACTCACGCACATAATAAGGAATATCTCCGAAATGGTTCACCCTACAAGAAAATTTATTAAGACATAAACTCTGTATTTTAGCAAGATATACATTTTTTGTATAGTATGATTTGGTCTATCTCTAATGGTTTACCAGTTATGCAAAAGTCGTCCAGAGTAAATACGACTACAGGGACTATAGCCAGAAAATTCAAGATATACGTTTTATTGGCCATAAAAATATCTCAAACATATGACATTTTAATCAAAGTCGATAGAGCCATTTTCAACAAAATCGCAATTTTCGAAAAATTTTCCATCTAAAGGGTAGTTTAGGGTGTGGCTATTTTATTTAAAATCTTCGTGTCGCATTCTTGAAAGACATTAAACTTAAATACCAACTATGGGTTTTAACCGACTTTTCGTTTTTGAGTTATGCTGTCCACAGTCTGACACACAGACTGTATAAGTCTGAACTAGAGCAAATCAGTGAATTAACCAGCATGAAGTAAATGAAGTTGGAATGAAAATTGAACTAGATTATATTAGTGAACTGATAATATAAATCAAGTAGCAGTGAAAGTTGAAGCACGTGACGTTAGTGAAGTGACAGTGAGAACTTAGGGAAGCGACAGTGGGATTAAGTGAAGTCACACTGAAAGCTGAAGTAGATCACATTAGTGAAGTAACAATCTGAACTATGTAAACTGATAGTGAATGTTGAACCCACGTTACAGTGGAGAAGGTAATTAACCGGTAGAGGATGCAGCGACACATGCGAGTCTCGAACCCGGGTTCTCTAGAGTGAGTTGAGTTGAACGCCTGCAGGTATCATGACTTCATATTAGTCTAATGCACGTTAGGTGGCGTTTGATCCCTCACACGAGTTTGAACCAAGATGCTCCAGAATCATTTCAAGCAGAGTTTCAGAGTTTACAAAGCACTCTGTTCATTTCCAGTCTGTTAAATGCAACATTTACGCTAAAATTATCTCCATTACGTGTACAAAGAGGAACGACGACCAACGCCGGCGAGTTGGTTATTTCGGATTGCGAGTGGCGCTAGATCCGAAACCAGCTTGTCATTTGTCCATACGCCAACTTTTCATTTTCTCGGCAGCTGTTTGCACTAAACCTGCGGACGCCGCACGCACCACTCATAGCAAACATGCCTTCTTCACCTGTTTACTCAAAGGCGTCAAGTCAATACAAGACAGAAGTCAGCAAGCCTACCTTCCACTACAACGGTAAATATATAATAGTTTAAATTCCATGCTCTTTGAATATCCAGGAACCTTATTCTTCTTCCACACAAGCATTAGGCCAGTTGGCTTGTTACGATCTCAAGGAGGAATTTTCCATCTCACGATTTTTGGACGTCTTAGTGATCTTTTGCCTTGAGTGTTGAAGCTGTGATAATCTCGCTGCTCGACTATCTACCCTATTTTTATTTGGTGTATCTCAGGGCATGTAGATAAAGAGGAATTAATTGTTAAGTACTTAAATGACAACACAATATGCCAGGTTTTACTGCAGAACGATGCATTTTCAGCAATTTCTTCACTACACAATGCAAATAATGAAATATCGATCTTTTTACTACCTGTTTTATACCTTCATCAATAAAACTAGCTGCAACAATATTGGATTAGGGTAATAAAACTCTGTATATTTAAAGCCCTATCTAATCCTCTTTCTTCACAAATTCAAGATTCCAAATTTTCGTCTCGAAAAAATATTAGTTGTTAATCTGTAACTGTGGGAAAAAGTGAAGCATGATTTCTTGATATCTCTGTTACATTGCCTTTTAACATAGATGTTTTAGGGGGCTTATACAAGAAATGGTTTGATGGTGTAGTAAAGCATAGCTCTTGGAATTCTTTGAGATGGTATTCGTTTAACCAGTTCTTCTGATAATTTTGTGTATGGTATAGAATAGCTTCCATATCAAGGTCTTCCACGACTTCCTCATTTCTTCCTCATCCGATTAGTTGTTAATCAGCATTCATATCTTTTTCGTAGTGTCCATAACTTAAAACTGCTCTTTCTAGTATCTTATGTAACCTTAGTATTGAATTTATTTTTAATAAACATGGTTTCATGTGTTTCTGTGCGTCTATTTTTTGGAGTCTATTAATCTGAATGGAACCATGTCCCATTCTTGAATAATTCTATTCATATATAAACAGCAAGGAGAGAGACCACAACCTTGTCGTACACCAATATTAATCTCAACCCATTCAGTATATGTATCGCTGATACGAATTGAGATCAAATTTGTTTCGTAGATATAGCAAATATTTAAAATTTACTGTTGTGGTATATTGCAGTCAGCTAAAATTTCTAAAATCATACTCCTATTAATTTTATCAAAGGCTAAAACAAAAGTGCGTTTTTATATTAAACTCTACGTTTTTCTATAAATAATGTTATTGAAAAATAGCTATTACAACAGGATAGACCTTCCCTAAAGCCATTTTCTTCCCCTAAAAATTTGTTAATATGTTTGTTCAGCTTGTTTTTAATTATATTGGCATACACTTTATATCCAATAATAAACAAAACTGATTCATATGTAGTTCCCTCTTTTTATTGTCTCTCTTTTTAAATATTGTTACAATAGATTTTGTCCAGTCTAGTAGGATGTATCTTGCTTCCCATAATTGGTTTAAACATTTAAATAACGTTCTAATAGCGGCCTATGATGCCAAAAACCATAAACATTTCAAAATGCACAAAAAATACAAAAATCATTTCCTAAAGGAACAGCTTCACAAAAAATAATTTTACTTAATCTGTGTGCTTTAGTGAAATCTACACTTTGTGCATGTGGGTGTGCGTTTGATCTTTTGTCTAGTTCTTAGATAGTCTACCAATTATACAAAAGTCATCCAGAATGAAGATGACTTCAGAGGCTATACCCAGGAGAATGTTCAAGTTATAAGTGGCATTTGTTAGGTAAATATCTTAAACACAAGGCTTTAATCTAATTCATTGGAACCAATTTTGAGAAAATGTAAAATAATAAAGATTGACATTTAAAGAGTACTTTAGGTTTGGATTTAAACTCGAGGTTTGATATTCATTCTGTAATACATATACTTTGCCTATTACCTATAAGTATGTATGTTTCACCGGAAATATTCAATAGTCTCAATATAAAAAAATAGTATTTTTAAAAACATGTCGAAGGGTACGCACATGTGTGTGTGTTTGAACAGCGTAACGAACGCGAGTAATTGTTTACAAAATCGGCCGCTCGAGAAAACGAATGAAACATAGTGCAATGTATGCAGTTTTTATTGCTAATTACGATTTTGAAAGTTTTATTTGGCGCTCAAGCTTCGTTTTTTATTTATGAGCAAATTTCGTACGTGCGATGCAGCGGTTTTGTTTCGCGTATGCGGCGGATATTTAGCAAATAAATGTTTATAAACGAGTATATGTGCTAGAATGATTGATTAATGTATTTACGTTGAAATTGTTATTGCTGATTACGATTTTGAAAGTTTTATTTGGCGGTCAAGCTTCGTTTTCGTTTTGCCTGTGTTAGGTTAGGTTTAGTGTATGTATATGAGTGTGGTAACAGGGTCCTGTGCTAAATCAGTACTTGGTGATCCTTTCCAGGGAATAATGTCTGTAGATCTATATTAGCTCAGTCATTCAGATACTAAAAGCACATTTTATTTCTTTTGGCACATAAAAATAAATGTTTCTCAAATTTTTAGCTTTTATTATTATATAATAATTCCTCTACCCATTACAGGTATGCTGCAGAGAACGAAGCTAAGGTTTTAGGAATATAATTGTAAAGTAGGCTGAAAGTAGGCGAGAGTTTCCCCTGAGCAGGCAGGACGTCCTACAAAAGGGGAATTTCAATCAAACTCCGATCATATTACAACACATAGCAGCTGAACGAGGCCCTCCGCAAATATTTGCTATTCCTCTCTCACACGTCCAAGATAAATACAGCGCACTACTTCTTTCCAAGGCAGCGAGTTTTAGTATAAAAAACAGAGGGTGTAAATAACACGATCTCCTAGGTGTCGCACGTCTAGAACACTTCTAGGGATATGCACATGACCTAGATCGCTCTAGAGTAAACATCGGCGGCATTTACACAGTCAGCCATCAACAAGGAATATCTTTATAAAAGCATTAGCACGAGGAAAACTTCTGATGTGCTGCATTTACATGACCTTCTCTACTCACACCTATATAAACTATCCTAAATAATGTTGTTAATCGAGATAAAGTCTTATTACTAGAGAAACATAATTATTTGAAAATTCAAACCAATGACAAAGAATATATTGGAAGTGGATAACGTTATAAAATTGTATTCTAAGGTTTAAGAGAAATGCCTTACTGAGCTTTTAACAAAAAATGGTCAACAACCCGAGATTAGGATTCTGTCTTAAGGTCAGGCTCCAATCCTACTGCCACAGAGTGATATACCTAATTATTTTTCTAAACCGTCTGCATGACGATAACGCTCGTCCACTGAAGTTAGAGAACCATTACAACTCATTTTTGGGGGATATTTACATTTAATTTGGCTCCTAATATCATCAATGAACGAAAAGAGATCTTCCTTACACTGCTGACAAAAGCAAAACTTAGGTTTTACACAAAAATTGCTTTTTCTCAAAGCAACATTTCTACTATCGAAAATGCTCCAAATTTAATTCAAATCTTATTGAAACCTTTAATACTTATACTGCACATAAAATTTGCTATGGCATAAGAATCTATGCATGACAAAGGTTGTATCCAACTCTAAAAAGCTGAAAATATTTAATTTTTTAAAAATACATACATTTTTGGCTAGCCTTAAAATGATGCCAGAATATTTTCGTCACCAACTTTTGTTTAGATACCCATAAAGTATGTATTAAGGGAACACCGGAGTGGTGTTTTAGCCTGCTTAGTTAAGAAAATCGATTTTTGCATTTTTATTGCAAAAAAGGCATCATACTGTAGAGAGTATATCTGCGAAGTTTTAATCCCCTAGGGAAGGGGGAACACATATTTTGGACGCCATTTTGACGCCTGTGCCTTTTCAATAGGTGTGCCCACACCTTCCATTTCAACTTCAAACTCACTTTTCTCGCAAACGATTATTTGTTACTTTTCCATATTCAAAATATATCTTCTCCCATAAAAAGCTAGCTAGCGATCTAAAAGCTTTTTCCAATATACTTCAGAATATGGGTAATAAAATGTCCATTTGGAATTTTGTTATTGTTTATACCTCGTCTAAAAACATAATTAATATAATAATTCGCTGTTTTATGACATTTTTACCCTTTGCGGAATTAAATTCTTTTTTTAAGAAATGCTTTTCACTAATAAAAATTTCCTTGCTTTAATTTGTTAAAAAGATAATAAGAGATACAAGTTTTAAAAAATCAACATCTGTTGAAGGAGATAGTTTTTGATTATACCCAATAAAATTGATATAAATTAATTAACATATGAGGACAGTGATTAGATAATTATTGTGCAAAAATTGAACCTAACTTCAATGCTTTTTTTAAAAAAAAATCGCCTTTTTTACTTCGGTGTACCCTTAAAGAAGTTTCAGAGAAATTGTTTAAATATTTTGATGCGAAAATTTTTTTAAATGTAACTGAATTTCTGTTATTACATTATTAAAACTAACCATTTATCAGAATAAATTTAAATTGATACATTCTTAATCTTGACCGCTCTAATAAACTCTGAAATTATGGTGCCATAATAACAATAAGGAGCGTAAAGCGCCGTGAGTGTTGAAATAATAGGCAAAGAATTCTCTTGTGATGACTGCTAAGTCTGTATAACCCGTGCGCGGTCGTATGGCGCTATGGTCTGCCGGTAGTCGATCACAGCAAAGCACTTTTGTAAGAGTGTAAGACACCAAAGAAAAGAGACGAATTTTAGAAATACACATCTTCAGTGTCGTCTAGTGCACGACTACCTCAACAAAGTTGCTACAACATATATCAAAATATTAAGTTCTTATTTGTATATCAAACACTAATTTTACTCTGTGACTTGCTAAATTCTAAACATTGTTTCCTTTTCACGTTATTAGAACTGTCCTATGTGCATTGTTGCAACTCTGTGATTTGATTTTTTGTTTTATTGCATGAATTATTCCTCTAACTCCTGACCTGGTTCAGATTTCGCTATCACAGCACTTTCACTTGGCGAGCTGACTGACTTAACACATACGAATCATAAACAAATATAGGCTGTACAGTAGATAACAAATGCTGAGCCATAATACACCTAAGTATAGGGCGAAATAATAAAGCACACAGGTAATAACTCAATCACATGTTATCTCGTCAGCTCAGTACTGCACTTTCAGAGCATAGAAAAACAAGTGAAGTGCATGACCTTGTGTACAGCAGCTGCGTTATCGTGTTTCCACGGTTCGGAAATTTTTGGGTTTCTCTGTATGTTTAATTTCTTTTCTGCAATAATAATAGTAATGATAGTAATAATAAGTGAAATTAATTGTTACATTTATTATATAAATAGCTACCAGTATCTTCATTTTATTGCTAAATGCCAATATAACACGAAAATAACAAAAAATGCTGTTAAAATATTCTAAAACTTTTACTAAACATCTTTGTTTCAAAATGGCAACAATGTGCTTTAGAGGATTCACTAATAATTATTATTTATTTCAATTATATATTTATCTGGGTGTCACTTCTTTATAAAAGTATCCATCTCACCAGTAAATAATTTTGGTATCAGATCCGAGCTAAAGTATGGAAGTTTCTAGGCCTGATTTAGCTTTCCAGATTGCTAACTGTGACTGTAAGTGTTTGATTTGAAACGTTACAACAGAAATAACTGTTAATGCACGCCATATGCAATAAGAAATTAACGTCATTACGGGCCCTGTTGCAATAAGTTGCGGGGTGCAGCCAATCACATTAGTCGACGATAACATAAACATAGCTGATATACGCTAAACAGGCAGTACAGTGTTGCCAGCTCACAGCTAGTCGCTAAAGCGACCGACCGACCGCCGATAACGTCTCTCATTTCTCATCTTTTATCCACTCTTTACGCTTCTCTTGCTTCACGGTTTTCCACCTCACCGAGTCCTACTCGTGTATTTATTGTTTTCTCCCCTTTTGTTTTAATTTACTGTATTGTTAACAGTCGTTAATTCCACAGTGTGTGCCAGCGACTATATCACAGTTACTCCAGCTCGAGAATCACTGTTATTATTGTTTTGTTTTTCTACTCAGCCCAAAGGTCCTGGACTTGATTTTCTGTTACAGGAGTAAACCTCCAAAACCTTAACTCTTCAAAATAAATTCCAGCATGTATTATTATGAAATTAAAAACAGACATCAGCTAAGTTTAGTAACACGCAATACAACTCCATTTGTAGGACTGAAATTGAGATAAAAAAATTGTTCGTTATTTTTTGTTTTTCAAAATGTGTAACGATTTTTAAGTTAAGGTGAGTTGTAAAGTCCTGTACTACCAATGGTGATATAAATGTGTTTTCTCACGATCTATTGGGGACAGAAATCCAATTTTTTACAGTGCATGCATTGGTCGTTCCCAAATAAACTGATTCTCATTCATATAAAAGTCTAAAATAGTATGTTTTATATCTCTTTTTACTGTTGTAATTATTTCATGAAAATTTGAACCTTTTATTTTTTAAAAAATAATCCATTTGAGAAAACTGACTCTCTGAGGATCCACATTACTGGGAAGTGTAGATTATGTGATAACATTCTATGAGAAAATAGGGCTTTAATATTGAGAAACGTAGCTTTGAAAAAACTGATGTTCAAATAAAACACAAATAAAATTTTCATATAAAATTATATGCATTATATAAGTTACTCTAAAATCCTCCCACAAATATTACAACTGAGAAACTGAGAAAAATCTGAGCTTAATATATTAATATTTGTTTCAGTTGCATTAAAGTTAATATACTAGTACTTATTTTCTGTGTTGTGTAGTTTCCTTTTAGAAGCACTTTGTGGAGTTTCAAGATTTTCACTAGCATTGTTCAACACTAAATGTTCACTTACGATTTGTTGTGTGTTGTATGATGTTGCCCTGCTTTGTTTTTCTCTTTTTAAACACGCCTTTAGGCTTTGTCATTGTGAAAACAACACAAAAAGCATGAGCACAACGTAAAAATACACAAATATCTAAGAAATTACCACTTGTTTAAATCTAACCACACAAAGCTGATGCCATATTGAATTCCAGGCTAGGCAACATATAAATCAGAATTTCCGCTGAAACATATGTCAAACCACAGCCTTCTAGACGAAATAGTTCTGGAGTTACGCTTTGTTATATAAAACCTTACAAGAATTTAAAAAAGGCAAAAGTTGACAGTTATATTTATATAAATTAATTTAAAACAGTAAATATTGGTCTATTGTAATAAAACATATCAACTTAATCAGAATGGGTTATATTTTCATAATATACAAAACACTAAAGGAGTGATTTAAGACCTTTACGATTTCCCTTAATCGATTGTAATGTTTTTCAGCGATTTATAGGATACAGTTGGCGACATTGACTAAACAAAAGAATGACCACGTGATTATTCCTATTTGATAATTTAATATACATATATGCTATATCTAGATTGCCAGCTTAGATTCGATTTCATCGCATCACAGTTTTTAGTTTAAAACTAGTTATAAAGAAGCAATCGCTTGAAGCTTATACTACATTCAGATTCCAGTAACGTTGGAGCTCGATAATAGTCGAAGAGTGTACCAAGAAAGCAGTGTTCAGTGACTTTAGTTCAGTGTCGAGTAATAGCCATTTTGATTTCTATTCGGTGCACATATTCATCACGCGTGTGCTAGTGTAACTTATATTTCCTTATGGCGGGGGAGGCTCCCCCGCCACTTTCGGACGTTCTCGAACATGAGAAAAATATTCCAGTGACTATGGATATCTCCCCCGTAATTGATTCGAATACAGAAATAGTTAAACCAACTTTACAATACGATAATCAAGATACTGCACAATTTATAGTAGTATTAACTAGTTCAGTGGGTACCATAACCCAACTACATCCACTTAAATTGGGCAAACTAATATTCGAAAATCACCAAAATCTAGCAGTAGAGAAAATTATAAAAACAGGAAAAAATAGATTAGAAGTATTTCTACCCTCCGCATCTGCCGCGAATGCATTACTCAATTCAGACTTTGCTTCGAAAAACCAGCTGAAGGCATATATACCACATCACTATATACACACAAAAGGTGTTATACATAACATAGACACTGAAATCACAGAAACAGAAATCCAAAAATATGGACAAACTATAGAAGGTTATCCAAGACAACATGTATATCGTTTTAAACGACGTGTGCTATCAGATAATGGGACAATAACCTACGAACCCACTCAAACATGCCTATTAACCTTTAGATCGCAAATGCTCCCACGAAAGTTAAGCTTATATTACAGCCAGTTTCCAATTTCACCTTACAAAGAAAGAGTATTACAATGTTTCAAATGTGCTAAATTCGGTCATTCTACCAAAACATGTCGTGGTAATACCACATGTATGCGTTGTGCAGACAACCATATCACCTCAGATTGTGATAGCGACATCTTGAAATGCAATAATTGCACACTTCCACACCGTGCTAACGACAAACATTGCCCAGTTTTTCTGCGCGAACAAGCAATCACTGATAAAATATCATCCTTACGTATCTCAAGATACGAAGCTATACAGTTAATTCGTGGGGACCAGTCATACGCTAGTAAATTACATAGCCAAACAGATCCACACAACACAAACCCCGCTTCTACCAAAATGAATCAATTCATCCCAGATAAACCCATCATAATTCGTAATACTGTTACAAGACCTTACAAACATAAACCTTTCGAGATACCCCAGACACCTCCACAACACAAACGAATCAAATCGAATAACACTAAACCACATTTCCAGATTCCGTCCAATCAACCTTTCTACTTTACGGGGAGAAATAGTACCCGTGAATCACATACTCCCATATATCTACAAAACCAAGAACGCCAGGAGACATCTTCCGAGACACTTCCTATTAAACCCTCCCTTTCTCCTTTGTCCACTCAAAAAGTGGACAGTCAACTGTTCTTCAATTATCTAGAAGAAATGGGAAAACTCACCAGAAAAAATGAACCCATTCCGAGCGAGGCCTTGAATCAACTTCTATGCAAATTGATATCCTCAATCAGAGCTAACTAAATTGATCACACTCATAGCATGGCTCCTTTCACGATAGTTCAATGGAACGCCCGTTCCATAAAGCCAAAATTACACGATCTACAACATCTCTTAGAGAGATATCACATAGACATTATAGTGATTTCAGAAACATGGCTAACCCCTCAACAAACATTTCGATATCCTCCATTCCAGGTTATCCGACAGGATCGCTTGCATGGGGGAGGAGGAGGAATCATGATTCTTCTTCATCCTTCTTTGTTGGTGTCCTCTTTTCAAACAATCAACAGTTTCGACGAGCAATTTCAGGCCATATTGCTCCAACTTCCTAGTTTGCAACTAATAGCAATCTATAATGCACCACAACATTATATTTCTCGTACTTTCTGGATGAATCATATACCATTACTTCCAAACAAAAACACCATAATCTGTGGCGATTTTAATCTTGGCCTTACTCCGAACCAAATTCGTTGTTCCCAACATAATTTTTCCTTTCTTCATCAGCTAATAGAACAACATTTCCTTTTGCTTAATGACGACTCACCAACCCGATTTGGTCCTCCTCATCAACTTCCCTCATATCCAGATATATCACTGATATCATCATCGCTATGGCAAAATACCCATTGGAGAGTAAGACTTGATTCTATGGGAAGTGATCACTTTCCCATATTTATAAATATAGACAAACCACCTACTTTAGATGCCCGTCGACCTTCCATTCCTCGTCAACAAATACTGGATTGGAATGATTTTACCAACAGGCTAATAGCAATTTCATTAACATCTAACAAATCATACCCAACACAACATCCTATGGATCACGTGTCTTTCATTGTAGCAACGGTACTATCACATATATCTCCAACTCGGATACACTCTTCCAATACAACTAGGTACAAACCCATTTGGTGGTCTCCAGAATGTTCCGAGGCAGTTGCTAAACGTAGATTAGCATTAAAACAATACCGTCAAACACCAACCTGTAACCAATTTATAGTTTTAAAAGCACAATGCGCATCCACTCGACGCATCATCCGTTACCATAAACGCAAAGGTTGGCGAAAATTCTGTACGGAATTGTCACCATCAATTACTACCTCCACAATGTGGCGTAAACTACGTTGGTTCACACGACATACCGGACACCCTACTAATCCCATAGTCATGGACATACATCTTCAACAACAATTTCTAGAACAACACACTCCAGACTCGGTACGTAACAATCCTCTTTTTCTGAATTCCATGACACAGGAAGAGCCTTTATTTGAGGGTACACTAGCACTCATGTCACCTATTTCAACACACGAACTATCTAATGCACTTAATTCACATAATAAATCCACCGCTTCAGGACCAGATAGAATATCATACGAAATGATCAAACACTTTCCACATACCTTAAATCTTTTGATTACACATGGGTATTCATACATTCTTTACACAGGTCATATCCCAGATTCATGGCAACACTTCTACATCATACCACTTCTGAAACCAAATAAAACAGGAAGGGCAGCAAATCTCTATAGACCGATTGTCCTAGCCAACACACTAAGGAAACTATTTGAACAAATTCTAAAAACCCGACTCACGTTTTGTATGGAACGTTACGGTTTTTGGCCCAAAGGACAACACGGATTCAGAAAACTATTCTCCACACATCACAACCTACTTCAACTAACGCATGACATACACGTCAATTGGACCCACAACCGAGGACTTCTAGCCCACTCCTTAGACATTTCCCACGCATACGATTCTGTACAGTTGGACATCCTCATCCCTATTTTAAGGAAACTTTTCATTCCAGCACCTATAGTACGATGTATTTACCACCTGTTTATTGACCGTAAAATTCAATTAAATCTACACTACTCATACACCCAAATTTGCTACAGTTCTCAAGGGTTACCCCAAGGTACTCCTCTAAGTCCGCTACTATTTATTATTTATATCCAGGAACTTAGTACTCTTCCTTTTAAACAGAGTCAACTGCTCCTTTTTGCTGATGATATCCTCCTTTACTCTCCGGCAACGATTCAGGAAATCCGTTTATCGACACATAAGTTACAACATGACTTAGACTTGTTAGTGCAAACCCTCCTACGACTAGGGTTAAAACTCAATGTTAGTAAAAGTCATTCTATTTTCTTTAAACGCGGCACACCAATTTTACAATCACCGTTACATATTGACGGACATCCTATACCTCTCACGCAGTCAACCAAATTCCTAGGCTTATATTTTGACCATAAACTATCCTGGAAAAATCATGCTGCGTATCTTCACTCCACCCTTAGATCAACCCTTCCCATATTTAAATACATACAAGGTCGACATTGGGGAGCACACCCACGATACCTATATATCATATTTAAAGCCCTTTGCCAATCGAAAACAGATTACGGAGCCATCACTATTACTGCATATCCAGTTGGAATGCAAAATAAAATTACATCCATAATTTATCAAATTGGTAAACTCATTTTAGGGATCGGCGGTAAACCTGCTACTCAAAAAGTTTTTGCCGAATTAGCAATACAAAATTTCGCCGAACGGCAGATAACCCTAACTATTCCTTTTATAGCAAAACTCTTTCTCTTCACAGAGACACCGCTGTTCTCTAAATTGCAACTAGGCCTTAATATCCGTTTACAGTGCAAAATAGGATCACGGAAGCAGACACCGATATATTTAAAAATATTTAAAGCTTTCAAATCATTCCAGGGAGGGATGTCCCATAGGAGACCTCCCTTATATTATCTCAAATATGATCAACTGATCCCTAAAACCAAATTTATTCTAACTGGCAAAAACATGATGTTACTACCCCTAAACAGTTTGCATACTTCCTAGACCAGTTTTCTCAATCTTTACAATCACCCCCTCAGATTATATATACTGATGGATCACTATCTGACCATGGGGCGGGAGCTGCATATTTCAATCAAACCACGGATACCAGAGACTCATTCACTCTTCCACGTTATTTTTCTAATTATTCAACAGAAATATACGCAATATACCAAGCTCTATATTCTTTACGTCATATACATAATTCCACAATCCTACTCTGTATCGATTCCTACAGTGCCATACAAACTCTTAATAGATTCCAAATAAAACCTTCTCTTGATTGGTGGGAAATATTATGTTTCCACGAACTAGATTCTTTAGATCAACGACATAACATGACACATATGATATGGATACCTGGACATTCTAACATAACAGGTAATGAGTACGTAGATAAACTGGCCAAAGCAGCTGCCAATAATTCTCCCCCAAATCCATCACCAGGAATACACATCCAGGACGTCCGACAACATATTACTCATCATATCGATACTTATTTCCATCTACCTAAATCATCTAAAACACCATGGTTTTCAGTGGGAAATGTAGATAAAGAGGCTATATCTCTGGCAACGAAATTGAAATTAGGCGTAGCACCCACCCCGGCTTATTTATTTAAGATCGGAAAACGCGATACAGATTGCTGTGAGTGTGGTCAGTTTGGCGATGCAGATCATATATTCTTTCAATGCCCTAAAAATTACCAACATTCGACATCTCTATATTCACACATATGTGCACGTATTGGACACGGTCCCTAGAATATTTCCTCACTTCTAAATTGGAAAATACGTTATATAGCACCACTTCTTCTTCGTTTCCTCAGAAAATGTAAAATGAAACTATAATACTAACAGCATAATAAGAACATATGTATATTCAAATTACATCTTATGTTACATCTACATCTCTACTTCATCAAAGACACCAGACGCGGAAATCCAGAATACACTGGATACAGCGTCATTAAATAAACCAACAACAACAACAACATATGCTATATCTAAAACACAAATTGTCTTTAACTTAAATGTTTACCCTACATTCTTTACTCATATCTTGGTATTCTTGAACTGCAGAACCCATTCTGGCTTTGAAAGCCTTTGTGAGTGAGTCTTGAATGCAGTGGAAAACGCGCTACATCTCTGGCATTGCAGTGGTTCTTTCAACTTCGTCTTCCAATGGAAAGAGTTTCATACGAAATAAAACAAAGGAAAACGGCAACCGGAAAAGGAAAGATGTACCATATAAAAATATTCTGAATTAAAAGCAAGAAATGAATAAAGAAGGATAGCACAATGAAGACTTCAAGTGGTATGCCGAATAAGAAATAGAAAGAAAGGGGAATAAATAAATAAAAGCATAAACACAAAAGAAAGACGAAAGAACGAAGGTTAACATTTTCCTAAAGGACCACATTCTTTTGTTGTTCTGGAAACAAACTATGATTTATGCAGTTTTATTTTCTATACGACAAAGGATTGCATTCCAACCGAAAATGCAATACCGGGATTTCACCAAAAATATGCGTTTTGAGGCTTCTCTCTAAAAAACATATTCTTATACAAAGTCAGTCTTTGTGTGTGTTATTAAAGCGTAACTCTAAAACCAAAGAAGTCACTTAAAATAGTATTTGAGCTTAGCGATCTTCAAGAAATAGATAACTCTCCCCACTTCAAGTAAGTTTATATCGATAATATTTCCTAGTTTTTTATTTCCTTAAAACTGCCTCTCAATTTTTATTAAAACACCATACGGCTGCCTCCGAGATCAGCGAGGTTCATACCCAGAGGTCCGGGTTCGATTCCTGGCCGGGATATAGGCATTTTTCCTTGATTAGTACTATTAATTCTCAATAGAGCTCGGAAGTATGGACATGATAGCGAATATGCCTATGAAAATAAGTTAGAAAAACCCAAAAATTAACAATTACGTAACTTAAACGTTCAAATTCTAAAAACATAAAATATTTAAATCAAAAGCTACCGATATGTTCACAGCAGTAATGGGGCTACAGACATAAAAATCTGATGTGTTGCACTTGCATTACTTTCTCTACTCTTGCGCTATTTTTTTACAAACTCTTATTCCTATATCTTCTTCGTCTTAGCTGAGAGAGACGTTTGCAGAAATTTCTGCTTATTTTCTTGTAGGTGCAAGGGGAATATGTGAATACAGTAGGGTTTGAACAATTGTCAAATCTTTTAAAGCTTTCTAATGCCATTCTTTTTGCACGCCTAACATAAAAAATGAAGAACGATGTTCCATTTGACGAAAGTTGAAGTATTCCAAAATTCACACAAATAACAAGAAATATCTCCGAAATGGTTCACCCTACATAAATTAATTAAGACATAAATTGTGTGTTTTAGCAAGATCTACATTTTTATAGAGTAAGATTTGGTCTATCTCTTACGGTTTACCAGTTATGCAGTTTTCCAGAGTAAATAGGCCTTCATGGGCTATAGCCAGAATATTCAAGACATACATTTCGTTTGTCATAAAAATATCTCAAACATACGGCATTTTAATCAAAATCTTTAGAGTCATTTTCAACAAAATCAAAATTTTCAAAACATTTTCCATGTAGGTAAAAGTTAGTTTAGGGTGGAGCAATTTTCTTCAAAATCTTCGTGACGCATCCTTAAAGGACATTAAACTTTAACACCACCTTTGGCTTTTTAACAGAATTTTCGTTTCCTCCTTGTTATGCATAGGTACTATGCCTGTGAAGGCCAGTAGAATGCCTCCCGAAGCTGCGAGGACTTCATAAACTGAAGTGAATGTGCCTTCAAGAGAACGTGTAATAATATTATTTCCACAAAAAGTTTATCTTGGTTTGACGTAGAGAGAAAATAATCTTGTATTGAAGTTACATCAAAATAAATTATAGTGCTTAGAGAAAGCCACGTGAATTTAACATATTTTTTCTCAAAGGACACAGTAAGCGAAGAGTGCTTTGCAGTCTGCTGAGATGGCTTTAGTGAGCGCTGGTATCCAACCGACCTGACTTTATATAGGCTACACTAGAACTGTATTTTCTACCACTTTGCACAACGGGAACGCAGCGCATGCGCACTCAAAGTGGCACTTTTCTTAAATTGGTCTATCACAGCAAAGGCACGGAGTTGCCAAATTTGACTTGTTTATAGCCGGGAGAAAGGTAAAGACAAACGAAGAGGAAGACAGTGCTGCCAACTAATTGGAGTGCTCAGTCCTCTGTAATTGTGAACCTAGTGTAGGGAAAGTTTGAGCAAATGGGAGGACTCCAAATCTGTGAGGGATTTCCTTAAGCTCTGTATATAGGTGTGGATAACCGCTGAGCCACCATCCTACGTAAGAGAAACGGTTGTGCTGTAGCTGTTAGGAAGCAGAGGCGGCTGGTGGCTTTGTATAGTTAGGGAGCAGTGGAGGCTAGTTATTACCTGTTATTCCACTTGTCTTCATCATGAAGAGAGAACTTTATACAAGAATTATAGAGTGGTAAGATTAATAAGTTCATAAAAAACTAGCTGAAATACCAGGCGTTGCCTTGGCTTAACGATTTATCCCTGTTTAAAAAAAAAAAAAAAAAAAAAAAAAAAAACCGAATTCGCTTAAACAAAGAGACAATCCCGGCTGACCCTGTGGCGCAGTTGGTAGAGCACCTACCTGCTGTCCTAGGGGTCCCGGGTTTGATTCCCGGCAGGGGGGTAGGAATTTTTCCCCAGCCAGGATTATTCCTCATCCTGAGTCTGGAAGTATGAATGAAAGTGTGAATGTGTGTGTTAAATCAAAGAGTAAAACCCCCAAAGATAGAAAAACCCAACGTAAACGTGTACCACCATTGTCAATAGGCAAGGCCGCCGATATGACCTCTGCAGTTAAAGGCGGGATATAAATGATAAATGCAACAATTAAAAAAAAGACACAATCTCTTACAATACCATAAAAACAAAAAACTAACAAAACAAATAAATGTAAGCTTGGGGAAGGAACAATGAAAATACGCTGCTTAAACGCTGACAAATACTACAGAAACATAAGCGAGTAGAGAAAGCCATGTGAATGTAATACGTTGCATTTCTACCTCAATCACACAGAAACTCCATGAATTTTTTCCCTTTTTATACTTTTGTTGTTTATTCTGGCTTTTGCCCCTTTATTTGGTATACCTTTGTGTAGGTATTTACTCTTTACTACTGTTTTACCAGTAGAGGGAGTAAAAATATACATGGCAGCCCGGGTTTGATCCCAGAGACCCGCATATGGTATTCGTGGTGGTCGTAGCGGCGTCTAGGTGGATTTTATCTGGATTGTCCGGTTTCCCCCGCCACTCATTGCACTAAATGCTCCATTATCACCTTTCCATTCATCCGTTACGCCTGCATTTCATATTATTTTTCTTCCTCACTCTCGCTTGGCTGACCACTCGCTTCCAGGTCTTCACTCTGTCCGGTCCAGAGGTTTCTCTACTCCCCGACAGGCGTCTGACCCTAGGCACTGACTTGTAAGTCCTACCCAAGGGGAGGGTAATCAAATGAAGGATATGTTACCCACAAACCAAATGTGTGCGCAGGCGCACATATACACACCGAAACTTTATTCTAAAATTCTAGTTCTGTTTTGATTCTTAACGCTAAGAACATGTATTCTGGTAATATCTGGAGGTTAACAATACTTCCTTCAATTAATATACGTAGGAGGTAAAGAAATATCGATATTACTTTTTGAGCACTCCACTTTAAAATATCGATTCAGTTAGATTCTGATTGGTGAATAAGGCATCACTGAAAGAGTATATTGGCTGAGAGGCGCACGCTTGTAGTTATCGACAAAATTCTGCTTTTTGAATCCAAGCGCAATGTGATAAGTGCAATTAATTCCGTTTTTAATGCAGCGCCATTAATCGAAATCAATCGAATTCCTCAAACACTTCATTTTCAGCTATTTAAATGTTACCAGATTAAATGCCGATTTGCGCTCATTGTGAAAAGCACCACTTTTTGAAATATTACACTATTGAGAGATTCAATTGGGAAAATTGCCAAAAAATGACGCACATTTTTTGTGAACTTTTATTAATTCCAAATCTCTTTAATAAATATATGAGGGTGTATCGGAAAGTAACACACAATAATTTGTGTTAGAAATAAATTTAATTGGTAAATGGGCAAAACGCCAAGCATGTCCCTGTGAATTTTAGCCCACAGAAACTACCCTTCACTTAGCTGCTCTTAAAAAGTTGAGGGCAGTAACTAGTGCGCTATTTTTGTTGCGTAGTTCACACTTCTGTCGCTAGAGCTGCACAAGAAAAACCAATAGCGTGTGTAGTGAAGACTTTAAAATATATCTTGGTGAAAATTCTACGTACCAGTCGCAATTCCTACACAGCAAAAAAAATTGTGCGTTACTTTCCGATCTACCCTCGTATATACTTTGTCGCTGTAGAGTTGTAGACGCAGTACTGTACTCTTTTCTCTATTATTTAGTATACTAACCATTTAATATGCCGAGATTACTCTGGTAATACATGTTTTGAGAGTCTCTGAATAAGTAAAGAATTTCAGAAAAACATCTATAAATGGCATAAGTGAAAAAGGAAGGGTAGGTTACACACAACATTTTTCATTTATTTTATCTAATCACTGTGCCCGTAACGTATGTGAATTACATGGTTTATATGAGCTTATTTATCGTATTAGTATGCTTTGGTTTGTGTCTAATTTTATTTTGCTTATTTCTGGTTCCACTATTATGCACTTGTAATTATATACAACAACAAAACATACTATAGTTCAAAGGCTATGCTAGAAGCCGTCAAGTGCCGAACTATATTAATTTTCTTTGAGCAAATATCCACACTGTTCATCCGGCACAGTCAAGCACCACGAGAGCTAGAAGCACACTTGAAACAAAATGAAAGGAAAATGATGAAAAATATATCATGGTAGATGAGAAACCATCGCAGAATTCGTCGACCAATCGGGAACAACACAAGCAAACGCAAAGGGTGATCGACGGTAATCGAATACCGGACTGATAACAGACAACCACCCTACCACATCACTGGTACAGGGTATTCTTAAAACTAATTCAGGTTAATGGTTAGGGTGAACTTCCCCTTTTGTTTAAAATGAACTCTGGTAAACACTCCCTTTGCCCCAATTGCTTTCCTCCCCTTCCCTCAAGAGAGAGAGGGAGAGAGAGAGATGGACAGCAGCACAGAGGGGCTAGTTCTTTACAAATGGCTTTTGGAAGGGTTAGAAAAGATCCACCCCTACACGACTAGGGTGGGCTTAAAGTAGACATATCAGTTTATACTTCACCTGCAGATATTCCCCTATTGTTATTGACGTTTCAGATAACAACATACATCTAGGGTTGCCAACTTTGTCGTCGCTTTCGAGAACATTGTCCATATTGGAGTCCAAAATTGTGTAATATACTGCAGCTCTGGGAAAATATTCGTTATTCACAAACACATGCCAAGAGAGAATACAACATACTGTTTCAAAAGTCACTTAATCATTCATTGAAATATAAGAAATGAAACTAGATTGTAATATGTCGCTAATTAAATATCGATATTTCACCGCCAATATCGTTTTAGACACTTTAAACAAAATTCTCTAAATTTGCATGTCTAAAAATCAGCCGGTTGAATAGCAAATTTGGTATTTTAATTTAGGACCTTCCAAGATTAAAAAAATTAGAGCAAATCTTCCTCTTCCATACTCAACATTGAAAGCAGCAACCAATTCTGCTTTAAACACAAAAGTATTTAAATGTATTTGCTCAAACAATTTTTAACTAAAACGTGCATTTGCCGTTTGACAACACCGTATTTATCAAACAATTGTTGTTATTTTAACATTATATTGACATTTTAGAACAAAATAAAATTACATCTAGCTGTTTTATATCATAAATGTATAAATTTGTTTCAGTATTAATGTGCTGCTTTTCAAAAAATAATAAAATACACTCAATTGCAGTTACATGTAAGCCCGTGATTATCTAGCGTGCCATTACAACCATGACACCAATTATTTTACATGGGCCCTCCCCATCCTTATATACATAATTTGTTCCAAATAGATTTTAACATTAATGTGACATCAGTCATTTTCGATATATTTGTTATTTTCGTCTACACTGTTCAACAGTATACTTTTTAAGGTAGTCAACATTCAGTTATTTCTCGTGATGTCATGAAATGAAACTTTAGGCCAAGCATATACCGACCGTGGCTAACAAAAAAAGACAGACTGCAGTGACGTAATTCTCCATGGCCCAATGAAGTAAAACACAATTGCCTAATATATATACTCACAAACCAAAAACAATTGCTCGTTGAATTTATACAAAAGATACAGTTTTATGATGATGGCAAAGAATGTTAGCCATGAATCAGACTGTCTTTTTCGTTAGCCACAATAATGACCCACTTTTGAACATTTGACTATCACTTCGGTTTTCCTATCCCCCTTCTACATACAATTACATTTGCAACGAAACCATTAGTAGATTTATCTTTACTAAGAGGGCTTTAGAAAAACGAAAATCGTTTAACCACTAGTTAATGTTAAGTTAACTTACTAGTTAATGTAAGTGTGAATATACCATCTGCATAGAGTAGAAGGCGATGTTAATAGCGAACGCGTCTAAAAGTTCATCTACAAAACAGGATCCCATTTAGTTGTGGGAGGAAAGTGGGGGTTGCAAAGCGAGTTGAAAGGATGTGAGGGAACATTCTGTTTATAAAGAAACATAAACCGCGGGAGGAATGATTATCCTGTCACCCTAGGACGTGAAGAGACAGCTGGGGGATGAAGGAGGAGCAAAATAAATGGCATCCCAAAACGAGGGTGACACCGACCAACAAAACTACCCTAATTGCTGAGAATTACAAGTGGGGAAGCAAAGAAGTGGCTTGTGGTAAAATTTGCATCATGAGATGTAGGGTTGTCAGGGGTGTCACAAGTTACATCAACTAGGGGCCACAATTTATCTTATACCTACTAGTTATGTACACAAACTTGGTATTCCTAGGGTTTTTCTGATGTCTGTATTCCTTTAGTGGTCCAATCTAGTAACTCCTAACAGAGGGACATGGGTGCCGGTTTCTGTATCCCGCGCCCCCCTTGGGAGCGCAAACCTGAAAGGGTGCAAGAGGATCAGGGGTCAATCGGCCTCCATCGGGGTACTTCTAACCGGGAGATTATAGGTACCCTGCCACCTGCTCTGTCGTGACAAGGTTCCGGCCGCCCTTAAGATCTATTCACCCTATGCCTGCTCCCGGTGTGCCCGTCAGGGGCATAGCTACAAAAGATCACCTTTGGGTCAAGGTGCTAAGCCACCCTCCGGAAGTTGTCATTCAGTCACAGAGTCAAGAGAACACAATTTCAATGTCATCACATAGCGACAAGCTTTTTAAAAGGTTTGAATCCCGTTTACTGTATTCCCATATTCCCTTTGTAACCACAAGAAAATATGCAATGAAATAATTTCTACAACTGTTTATCTTGATTTACAATAAGTAGATATACATTTTAAGGATAGGTTGTTGAAGAAGGGGAAGTCGTATGTTTTTAATAAGCGAAAATGCTATTACAAATGCGTTGGAATAAATTCTGCCCCAGATACGTACCTGGGCAAGCAACAGAACAATAATCAACACCTAATTTACTGTCTGGAGGGGCGTGTAGCTAGTAACAAAGGGATTACTTGGAAGACAAGAGTCTGTGCTCCTGTACGCGTTACCATGACAACCGGAGTGTATAAGCACAGGATTTCATTTTGAGTAAAAACCTAATTAAGCCCTCGGGGTAATAATTTAGTGGCGTCGCTGCACTATGACTGTGATCATTATGATTATTATTTTCATAAAGCTCTCTCCAAAGAACACAAATTAATCTCCTTATTAGCTATAATTAAATTTAATTGCCTGATAGAGAGGGAGGCTTTTAGAGGTAACAGTGATAATTTGCTGCTGGCTGAAACAACTGAATTCTAAAATAACTTAGACTGTCGAGCATTTTCATTACTAAGAACTCTGTCTCCAACTTTCATGCCTATGTATTTATTATTAATATATATTATATATATTTATTTATTATTAATATATATTATATATTAATATGTTGTTGATGTTAATGTGGGACAAACATAGAGGTCCTATTTAGCTTTTGTTTATCCTCGTCTTTACGAACTTTTGTTACTCGCGGCCTAGCATCAGTCTGAGAGCTATAAGATTCTATTACTGTTGTCACAGGAAGTAGTACGGATATATTTTATAGATGAAACAACCAATATTGTTTTAATGAATGTCTTGAACCATTTATTAACGCTTAAAAATCACTACCCTTCTGATGAAACACTTTTAGAATTTTCTCGCTAAATATGGTGGACTTCTTCGCTAACAAACAAAATGGCTAGGCACAATCAATGATTGTGAAAAGGCAATGCTCTTTTTTAATCTCCGCTAACTCGATTTACCTCAATCAATTATTGACAATATAATTCCTTTTTATGAATATCACTAAATTTCACAATTAATTATTCACTTTTCGATGTATGATTATTATTTCTCGTCATTATAATGTGAATCAAAATAACTTCTTCCTTCGTTGGATCACACATGAACAGAAGAAGCCAGCCTACGCTGCCTACAATTTAACATGATTATTTCAGGGGGCTTTCTGTTGCCTCTATGTTTAGTATTTAAATTATTTCAGAGGGCTTACATAAAAATACTGCCTCATAATAAATAAATTATAATACTAATAATAATTAATAATAAAATAATAAAAGAATTAATAATAATAATAATAATAATAATAATAATGATAATAATAATAATAATAATAATAATAATAATAATAATAATAATAATAATAATAATAATAATAATAATAATAATAATAATGATAATGATAATGATAATAATAATAATAATAATAATAATAATAATAATAATAATAATAATAATAATAATAATAATAATAATAATAATAATAATAATAATAATAATAATAATAATAATAATAATAATAATAATAATAATAATAATAATAATAATAATAATAATAATAATAATAATAATAATAATAATAATAATAATAATAATAATTAATAATAATAATAATAATAATAATAATAATAATAATAATAATAATAATAATAATAATAATAATAATAATAATAATAATAATAATAATAATAATAATAATAATAATAATAATAAAACTCACATATGAATATATGTGTTTTAGTATTTTGTGCTCGATTTTGATCTGAGGAAGTAGACGGCGCCGTGGCCGAGCGGTTAGCGCGCTCGACTACCACCCAGACGGCCCGGGTTCGATCCCAGGGACCCGCACGTGGCATTCGTGGTGCATGAAGCGGCGTCAGGGCGGGTTTTCTCCGGGTGCTCCGGTTTCCCTTGCCAATCATTCCACCAATTGCATCCATTTCACCTACATTTTATATAATCCATTTCCTCACTCTCATACCTGGTGCTGGGCAGACCACCCACTTCCAGGTCTTCACTCTGTCAGGTTCATAGGTTCCTGAGCTCCCCGACAGGCGTCTGATCCTAGGCACTGGCTTGAAGAACAAAAATTATTGGGGAAGTATTTTATTTCACACAAAAGTTCGATATCCAGAAATCCGAAGAAATACTCGTTTTGAGACGGCCTAAATCCAAATAATAATCACTTTTAGAAAAAAGGTGCTGTGTGTGTATGTGTGTATGTGTGTGTGTGTGTGTGTGTGTGTGTGTGTGCACGCGCGTGCGTACTTGTGCGCGCGTGCCTCTTTCTGTGAGTACAGTTCAAAAACGAAAAGTAGGTTAAGGACACATCGTAGTTAAAACATAGTGAACATATATGAAAAATATGCCTGTATTTTGATGTAAACATCACCTAAATCATTACAAATATAACCATAATTTTGTACTCACATTCTACAGTACTCGGGACAGAATATATGTCAAAATGAAGGTGTTAGCTTCAAAGCAAGGCATGTGACATTCATGTAAATACATAAAAAAATAATGTTGGTCCACTGCTGTTCACTTAGGTGCAATTATTTGAACAAACGTATTTTCTAATGAGCTTAAAGCTATGTTGAATCCAGAAAACGGTATGCCAGAGAAAATGAGTGGAGTAGTCATTCTAAATTATATTTTTGTAGTAAAACTTCCTGTTTATATATAATTTAAATATATTATTGCACCAACAAAGTAAATTTCTTTTAAACACACAGTTTATTCAAATACACAAAGGTGAAGAGAAGTTAATAAGGTTTCATAAGAATAACTTGTAGAGAAAGTCATATGAATGTCAGAGATGAAGGAAATAAATATTTCTTTAGTCACTGCAACTGAAAGGCTTGTGGAAAGTGTATATGAGCCTAAAAACAGAAACTATGTGAGCTTGTAATGGAACCACTACAAAAGTTGTCCATAATTTGGTGAAGATTCGATGTATTTTAATAAGATAAGACCGAGTGGGTAGTGTTATTGACGTCGACCCATCAAGACAAGGAAAGGAACACAACATTATCCCTTCCTTCCAGCCCTAGGGCCTATTTCTTCTTCAGTATAATGTTGCTAGTTCCATCTTGGCGATGCTCTCTTTCCTACATTTTGTTTCTTATCTTTATGTGTGTCTCCTTTCTTCTCTCACCTGTTCTCAAACTTTGTTCTTCGCTTTTTATCTTTTACAGCGTCAACTTCTTTTCCTGGGAGCTGTTCATATTTATCCTCGACACAGTAGATGTCTCTGCTTGCACGCCTGCCTTAAGGTTCCTCCACTTTCATTATTTTACTTGCAAGCTCACACGGCATTGCTTATTTACACTTAAATGAATTAAAGTATGCAATACAACGTTTAATGGCGGATGGTAACTGATCACTACTATTCTCTTTCCTGCTGCTCGGGCCCAGATGACTTATATAACGATGGGCCCTTAAACTCCACTCAGTCACTCCCTCACTCACTCACTCTTTCCTGTTGTGGATGCAAAGAATACTTCTACCACTGCCTTTAAAGCGTCATTTCACAGCATGTTTAACTACACAACACCGCAAGGCGTAGCAAACTTCATGTCACCCGACATTAAATGTTCTGCCTGCCATAATTACAACCTTGCTGGTTTCAGTTCTTTTCATTTGATCACCTCACTTTCATTTGGTTACCATAATTATACATTGGTAAGATTCAACATTTTATAAAGAAATCATGCAAAGATAGGTAAATAATTGAAATAATTTTCATATTTTAACAAAATGACAACAAATTCAGTTACATTTCCTGTCACTTTAATTTCTGAAGGTCTAAACACAACTCTGTTTTATGGTTAACACAATACACAGTTCTTGAGATCTTGCACACACACACACACACACACACACACACACACACACACACAGAAACACTGAAACCCACTCACTCTTTTTCTGATACAGTAATATAATCACGTAACTATAACAAACATGACCATCTTCCCCCTATAGAGCATGCGCAATGGCGACTTGTAAGAATAGAAAGAAGTGATTATTTAGCAGTTTTTGCGTATTTTATCACACGCGACTGATATGTCGAGTTGTGATAACTCTCCACGTGGTGGCATCAGGTGTTCCAAAAATACCTTTTTTATATATTTTTCCATCAAAATAGTAGAAACAATTTATAGTTTATCTACAACATTTTATTTTATTATTGGATATACAATGTTTGAACAGAACAACGTCTGTCGGGTCTGCTAGCATCTATATAAAGAACTTAGCAAGTGACAGAGTAATGTTTTTCAGGTGCAAATATTACGTTATGGTTGACAATCTAGGAACTTTGTTGGAATAGTTATGAAGTACATGGAAGCTACATTGAATGTTGCAAACACAAATGTACCAATTTATCATATACGATTTACTACCTGGTCTAGTAATCAAAACTTAAAAGGGAGGTCAAGTTAAAACGTTTTCGTGATGATTCAAATGATGAAATTCGAAATGCATATAATTTCGTTTTCCTCAGTTGGTAGCACCGGGCAAGTCCAACTGCACTAAGCGTAATGAATATAGTTTAGATTATTTTCATATAATTAACATTTTCTGGTCAAATCTTTGGGAAGTACTATTTAAATTCTTACTTTATTTATGGAAAAGTCCTGATAGTTCTTGTGATAAAGGATTAAATTGAATTAGTAGGTCAGCGCCTAACCAACTGACCCACCCAGACCGACTTTGTGATAAAAGAGCGCGTATTTTAAATATTTTAAAATTCGTTTCTTTCTGTCTTACATTCGTGTTTTACTGCAAAGACTCCTCAAAATTATTCCACTGCGTTTTCCATTGGAAGGTCTTTTATTTACTTTTTGTAGTGTTTAACGCCCGCTTTTACTACATACGACACCGCAGGCGGTGACACTGATAATACATGGAATGAAGATGGAGCAGCGGTGGAACGAGATGGCGGGGGGAACCGGAGAACCCGGAGAAAACCCGTCCCAGTGCCGCCTCGTCCACCACGTATGCTACATGTGCTTGCTTGGGATCGAACGCTTTGGTGAGAGGCGAATGGTCTAACCAGTCGGCTACGGCGCGGATGTGTTTTAGTAATATCATTCCGCAGTTATCTACCGTTATTTGCTTCCCTTCGTTCTATACAATATTTGTTAATAATGTTTCGAAGAAATTTCGAAAAATATAACCAGTTAGTTTCTCTACTGCATACTTAGGTTGAATTTCATCCGAAAATTCGATACTGAGGTATAAACATAAACATGGCGTCTGACAGCCTGAAACCTGAGCCCCCACCCCCCCCCCAAAAAAAAAAAAAAGAAGAAGAAGAAGAAAGAAGAGAAAGGAAAGCACTTTTCGAAAATAGTTTGGGGATGTGATAGTGCATCTGCTGAGTGCACCCCGTGCCAGACCTGCAAGCGGGGTTCCATTACTTACACTTTTTTAAATGTGAAGTTGTTAATCATTTGTTCCCTGGTCGTGCAAAGAAAATGGAATTTTAAAGTCATCAAAGAGCGATACTTTTTATAGTAAATATAGTACAGTTAAAATTATATTCAAAAAGGTTGCGTGACAAAACTTACAACTGAGCTGGTTGAAATTGGTGAGAAGTTAGTATTTTCATAAAAAAATCCATTAACAACATTAGCAATAACATTATCTTCTTACAATTCTGAATATATTTGATTTCTCACACTTTTCCATCAAGCCACCTCGTGCACTTTTCCGTATATTAGAGACTGCTAAAGTTGCAAACTGGGTTCAAAAAGTCTTAGCTTGAATTTCTAAGGCTTTTCTTCCTTAACGTTCAGAAATATGATGCCAAACAATCTGATGTGCTGCATTCACATGACTTTCTCTACTCATGTACAAACTATTTGTACAAATTCTTATTCCTATATTTTGTTCGTCTTAGTTGAGACAAACATTTGTATATTAAGAATCTATCTCTTTCGGTTTACGAGTTATGCAAAAGTCGTCCTGTGTAAATACGACTACAGGGGCTATAGCCAGAAAATTCAAGATATGCATTTCATTTGCCATAAAAATATCTCAAACATGTGACATTTTAATCAAAATCGTTAGGGCCATTTTCAAGAAAATAAAAATTTTCGAAAAATTTTCCATGTAAAGGGTAGTTCAGCGTGGGACTATTTTCTTCAAAATCTTCGTGTCGCATCCTTCAAAGACATTAAACTTAAATACCAACTTTGGTTTTTAACCGACTTTTCGTTTTTGAGTTATGCTGTCCACAGACTGACACACACACACACACACACACACACACACACACACACACACACACACACACACACACACACACACACACACACACACACACACACACCTTTTCCTAAAAATGCTTTTTTTGGATTCAGGGGATCTCAAAACATAATTTCTGGTGAAATCTCGACTTCGAATTTTTTGTTGGAATACAATACTTCCTCTAGTTACCAGTAGAGAAAGTAAAAGTATTTGCTTAAACATAGCAGCAAGCGCATATTCGCTCCAAGGTACAGATGAAAGTGAATAGAGAAAGTGGTGTGAATGTAAGAGAAGGTAGGCTGACAAGTGTTCCGTTTTGTCTCGTTGCCGTCTGTCACATGGTGTTTTTTCTTCTCTTATTACGGTTATCATTTTCTCCAACGCGCCTCCTCTTAAAGTTGTGCCAAACTTTCTTTTGTTTTCATGCACATCACCTCAAACTACTTCGCACTCCTCTTTAAGAACCCCCATTTGTTACATACACACACACCCCCAACCTTCGATTTTCTCTGCCACTTCCCTCAACAATGGACCTATTTTTCCCGACGTATTCTCATTATCTAAACTTACTCCGTTCCAGCTTATCACGGTGACAAAATAAGGTTTAGCTAAGACTGCCTCAACCTGGATCTGAACGCTATACGATCCTCGAAACTTTTGTCATCACACTTCGCTTAACGGCTGTTCCAAATGTCTTCCCTATAAAAACACATGCACGAAATTAAAAAAATATTATCAGATGACTTCCTCCACCCATTGTAACTTTTGAAGCCGTTCTTCATTCATTTTGCATTACTAGATAAAAACTATTGAATGATTTATCATACAGGGTGTTTAAAAGTAGTGTCCGATACTTCAACAGGATTTGGGGTTGGTAGGTCAAAGGGAGAGGACCTTGAAGAGCCGGACAGCCAGCGTAGAGAGCCAGCGAGCCAGCGCGCCAGCCAGCTGCCCAGCCAGCCGCCAGTCGTGCCTCAGCAAGTGGCAGGAGAGCATCCCGCTCACAGCAGCAACAAGTAGCCTATACGGGTAGGGCAACAAGACCGCAGCCAACGGTAATTTATTACCGGAACCAAGGCGCCTTGAATCCAGGGTCTGGTCCTCTGTTGCCTGCGTCTCTCGACGCCCGATAGCTATTCTATCTCTTCTACTATATCTATCCTTCCTCTTACTGTCTAGTTCTTAAGCCCCCCTGTTAGGGTAAAAAGTAGGATAGGCGCCGTCACCCAGGTCACAGAAACAAGAGCTACGGTGTCGCACCTTAAAAACAGTGACCTGCTGGCGGCTTTTAGGTTTCAATACTTCTTAAATTCTTTCTTCTTCCTAGATAGCTACAATGCCGACGACGAGGGCTGGAAGCCACTCACCCCCCCTACCACCTGACGACCCCCCTGAAATTAGACCTAAAAAACACCAGAAAAAGAAAAACGTAGAAGCAGCTAATGTACCCCCCCAAACCCCAGTAGAAACTACCCCAGCTGTAGCGGAGCAGCCCGAGAGGGTCGATCTGAGTGCCGACCTAAACTTGAGCTTTGATAGCCAAGCTTCGGACGGCGACCAGGTCCCCCCTCTTCAAAGTGCTGCGCCGCAGGCCCCTGAGCCGCAAGCAGCAGCAACAACCTTTCTCTCAGAAGAAAGGCAAAACTTGTCTAGAGTCTTTATCGCGGACTACTGCCCAGTAAGCCTAGCTGCCCTTACCAATGACTTCGACAGAATATACAGGCCAAAGAAATACACATCGCAATTCCGGAACGGGTTTCATGGGTTCCGGTTCACTATACTAAACGATTATAACAACTTCGTGCGCTATTGCAGAGCCAAAAAGTTGCCATTCCACCTCACTGCCCAACCGGAGGAACGGACATACAAAGTAGTCATCAAAGGGCTATACTCCAACATGACGCCACACGAAGTCCACCAGGAATTAGCGGCATTAAAATTAGACATTACCAAAGTCTCGCAGCTCTACTCTAAAAGACATAGGGCCCCCATACCTATCTTTATGGTTGAGATGCCTAATGAGCTGTCGTCCACGGCCCTCAAACAGATTACAGATCTAGCTCACTGCAACATTCGGGTGGAAGACTACGTCTCACCAAATGGCCCCTTACAATGCGGCAAATGCCTCAGGTTCCGTCACCTGACACGGAACTGTGAGGCACCGCAGGTCTGTGCAAGGTGTGCCGGGGCACATCACGTGCGTGTGTGCGAAAGCACTACGCGCCGATGTGCGCTCTGCAACGCCACAGATCATGGGGCCAGATGGCGGGGATGCCCCGTCTTCCGACGAATAGCCTTTCCCCAAAACACGCGCCCCCAAACACGTCCCCACATGTGGCAACAAGTGAGTAACGAACGCGGCACATTTGCACACGTTACCACCAACTACCCCCGCCCCACACCAGCCCCTAGGGACCCCAGGTTGGCATGGGACCAACAACTAACCCAGACACAATACCCACCGCTGCCTCAGAGACAGCAGGTCACACAGAGCAGGCGGCCAAGGCCAACTCCCCCCCAAGAAGAAAACGCTAGGCAACTATTGAGTGCACCCATGATAGAACAACCCGGCACCTCAAAGGCCGAAAACCACAGAGCCCCAAATAGAAAAACCACCCCAGTAGGTGGGTACCCCGCGCACTTTTGTGTCGGCACCGACGGTAAGCCCAAACTCAACTTTGATGCAGATACTATATTCTACATGCTGCGTCTGGGCGATGGCAGTGCACAGCGGGGGTACGAATATCTCCTAGACGGTTTCACAGCACTCTTTCACGCTGTGGAACCCCTAGGAGATCCCACAATACACGTGGGCAATTTTATCACCGCAATGAGTAGGCTAGCCCTGCAAATGAGGCAACGATGACCCCTAACCCCCTCCCCCTAAGTCACGCCCAATTGACAACCAACAACCAAAATGGCACACTACAATTCCCAACCACCCACCGACACCCACCAACACAAAATACTCTTCTGGAACACTAGAGGGGTACGAGCTAGAGCACAAGAACTTAAGCACTATCTATACACCAACAACATCACCCTAGCACTATTAAACGAAACCTTCCTTACACCCAAAGCACGCTTCTCGTTACCAGGGTACAAAATATACAGGACAGACAGGCAAGAGGGACGAGCTGGTGGAGGCACAGCCATAGCAATCCAAACCGGTATCCAACATTCCCAGAAGCACATCCCACAACTTCACACCATGGAAGCAACAGCCCTCACAATAAATATATCAAACCAACCAGTAACAATAGCAAGCATATACATACCTCCCAACCAACTTGACAGTAGAGACCTCGACACACTAACCAACCTAAACAACACCCTTCTAGCTGCTGGGGACTTCAATGCAATACACCCATCCTGGGGAAACAACACCAGTAACACAGCGGGGAACACGTTATACAACCACATGAACAACATATACAGCGACTACTTTATCGCGCACACGGACACACCCACGTACATTCCAACAAACAAGAAACACTCACCACACACACTAGATATCGCACTCATGAAAAACACCACATTTAGGTATGACATACAAATAGCAGACGCCCTAGCCTCAGATCACTTAGCAGTACAACTAAACATACACGGTGCACCAAAGCTTAAGCCCCAAAAATACATAAAAAATTTCCACCATACAAATTGGGATGCATTCAGACAACGCCTAGATGCCACCCTCCCTCCAGCCGTCCCCCTCTGCACACACGAAGAGGTAGACCAAGCCGCAATCAACCTGGAAGAGGCGATACAGGCGGCAATTGAGACCACTGTCCCGGTAAAACTCCCACCCACGCACGAAATTGTCTATCCCCCGGACCTTATAGCCCTAATGAGGGAAAGAGACCACGAACGGCGCAAGTGGCAGCGAACAAGAAATCTAGTCCACAAGGTCAATACAGCCACACTTAATAGTCAGGTAAAAACGCGCCTATCACAAATAGCACAACAACAATGGGAACATACCCTAGCGCAGCTCAGACCGGGAGGGGCTGCGGTCTGGCAGCTCACTAAAAGACTAGTCAAAGAGCCGCTGAACATTCCTCCCCTCAAAAAGCCTGACAACAACCATGCGGAAGAAGACGCCGAAAAGGCGAACATTCTAGCCGAAACGCTAGCTAATGCCTGCACACCCAACCAGACTCCGGTAAGTCTTGATCACAGCACCAAGCTTGAAACAAACATGCGCAACGTGCTAACTCATCCAGTCCACAATAAGAATAAAAGAACCAACGTAGGGGAACTTCGCTGGATAATTAAACACCTGCAAGATGCCAAAGCCCCCGGACCGGACAAAATACCAAATTTGGTACTTAAAAACCTTACCACCGCAGCGCTAGAAACTCTAAGTCATATCTGCAACTACTGCCTCGAACAAGGGTACTACCCAACCCCTTGGAAAACAGCTGACGTCCTAATGTTCCCCAAACCAGGCAAGGACAGGTCAAACCCAGCGAACTACAGGCCCATTAGCCTATTGAAAACCATAAGCAAGGTAGCAGAGAAGGTAATACTTAAAAGAATCACCGCGCATATCAAAAGACATGACATCATTATTCATGAACAATTCGGCTTTCGCGCACACCACTCCAGCACATTGCAAATTACACGAAACGTTGAATACATTACCCAAGGGTTTAACCAGAACAGGTCTACCGGTATTGTATTCCTAGACATACAGCGGGCATTCGATACCGTCCACCATCCTGGACTCATACACAAGCTCAAAGAATTAAATTTCAACGATAGCATGATCAAACTATTAGCTCATTATCTCACGAACAGAACCTTCACGGTAACCATACATGATGCTATCTCTGCTACCAGGATACTCGAGGCAGGAGTCCCCCAAGGGAGTTTAATCGGGCCGACTTTGTTTAATCTCTATATCAATGACATACCTAAGACCAATAACACCCTACTCTCGATCTACGCTGACGATACAGCCATAGCAGCGCAATCATGGAAACCAGAATTGGTAACAAAGAGACTACAAACTGCACTCAATGAACTTGAACCCTGGCTTAACCAATGGCGCATAAAGGTGAACACTGGAAAAACGCAGGCAATACTATTCTCGAAACGACGTAAACACACGAATCGAAACGCACCGCTTAAACTCTATGGAGACACCATTAACTGGACTAATAAAGCCAAATACCTAGGCGTCACACTCGACTCTAAGCTCACATTTGCCGAGCATGTAAACACAGTACGCCAGAAGGCCAACGCCCAACTGGGCAGGCTGTACCCGCTCCTTAATAGAAACTCTCAACTTAGCAAGCAGCTTGGTCTCACGCTGTATAAAACACTCATACGCCCCGTATTTACATATGCCGCACCTGCATGGGGGCATTGCGCCAAGACACACATACAAAAGCTACAAACGCTGCAAAACAAAATTCTCCGAACCATTGCCAAAGTCCCACGAACGGCCCCGCTGGACATAATACACAGCGAAATGAAAATGCACACGGTAGAGGAATTTATTAAAAGACTAGCTCACAACATGTATGAAGCCGCCGAAAAGAACCACAATCCTCTCATCCGGCTACTGGGACAGTACACAACAGATGCTAATAAGCATAAAAGGCCCCTATCGCTCTTCGACAGGACGATCCCAGTCAATAAACACGTAGACACAGAAAGAGACATAGCCAGACACCTCAGTGCTCTAGTACCCCCATAACAATCAACAGATAGACAGCCCACAAGTCCCCGGATGGATGATCTCCCCTGCCGGGGCGGACAGGGGTGACAGGGCAACCCCAACGATGACGACCCTCAGCTATCACAAAGGTCACAAGCACACCTTCATACTGTAAATACTGTACATAAACAAAAGAAAAATAAATAAATGAAAAAAAAAACAAAAAAAAAAAACAAACAAAAAAAAAAAAACTTAAAAAAAAAAAAAAAAAAAAATTCTTCAATCTGACAAGGCCTAATCCGCTACATTGCACATATGTTCCAGGACAAACAGCACCAGCTGTGCCAAGACAAGGCAGCTCCCTCTCCGGCTGCAGCCCCAATTCAGGTAACGTACACCTCAATTTAAGCATGACACCTCACCTCAATTCCTGCCTTATGCATGATAACCCACCACTAACACTTAGGTTCCAGGCCCGGGCCTCGTGCCAAGACCTGTACCTAACCCCACTCTGCCTGCATACTCTCTTGTATGCAGGTGCCTTTTTTAGAGTTACCCACTAACATCAGGTTTGCTTCGGCGGTACCTGACATAACACCACCCGACTTTCCCTTCCATCCTCGTAGAGTAGACGTAGTGCATGGTAGGGGAGGCGATGTATATCCCTTTCGGATGATCGTCACCTGGGCTGGCGGAGGCGGGGCCAGTCCAAAAAAAAATAATTAAAAAAAAAAAAAAATTGGTTAAAACTAGAATTAATGTCCAGCGCATCCCCATTTTTTATGGATTTGGCGTACACCAAAGTCTTTAAATGCCCCCATAGCCAGAAATCTAATGGTTTGAGGTCTGGTGAACGCGGAGGCCATGCTTCTGAACCTCCTCGACCAATCCATACATTTTAGCTCGCTTCAAGACCTTCTGTAACGTAAATCGTGCCAAAAAGTATACTCAGAAGCATTGTGGGCTAATGAATAGTGGAATATGAATGATTACGCCCTTGATTTGCTTTACTTAAGAACGTGCCGCCACTGGAATTCAGGAGCCACGGATAAATGTGTCACTCTGTCCCAGCGAGTGGAAGGAGGTGATTTTAACCTCCCCTAACTTGCCTATGGTTGAGCACCCATGTTCTATTTACTTCATATTAATCGAGAGAAACATTTTATGACACATTTTTTGTAGGTACAACGGGAATATGAGAATGCACTAGGGTTAAAAAAACAAAATTAAACCAGACAATCCAGTCCAAAGTAAACAATCATCTCCCCTTCCCCCGCTCCCAAAAAGCGGGAGTCCTACAAAGACGTTGGGCGGAATATCTTTAACGTAACAATGCATAACATTTCAAAAACAGAAAACCCGAATTTATTCACCAATGCATTTCATACAAAGGAGACTGCAAAACGCCCTCAACGAGCTACAGAATTGGTTCTTCAAATGGCGAATCACGGTGAATGCGAAAAAATGAAAGGAATTATATTCATCAAAAGAATTAACCATAGACTCAACTTGCCCCACTCACTATTTTTGAAGAAAATATTGAGTGGAAAGACAGTCACTTGACTAGGGCTTCGAATGGAGCAGGGACTTACTTGGAAACAGCATATATCCCAAATGAGGGGAAAAGCAAACGCCCAATTAGTGAAGCTCTATCCCCTTATAAACATGAACTCACAGCTTAACCTCAAAATGGGACTAACATTATACGAGACGCTAATTCGCCCAATATTCACGTATACTGCTCCGGTCTGGGGCTAGGCCGACAAAACACACACCAAGCGACTACAAACACTTCAAAACAACGATAGCAAAAGTGTATTACATAGCTCCAGCTGACATACTGCACGATGAAAAAAAAGTACACGCGATAAAACAATTCATTAAAAAGCTCTCACACGACACTTACAAAAACTTACACAAGCACTAGTAAAGAAAGAGAAAATATTTTTTCTTAAAAAATATTTCATGGCTTTGTTTGAAAATGTGGGAAATAGTTATTCGTTAAGAATCATAGGACTTGTTTAAAAAGTACATATTTGATTACACATGTCCACTTATTACATATAAATGCTCGTGATATTTATAGCAGTAGTGAAGTTAAGCTACAGAAAGGTAGACCAACCGCAACGCAACGTTGACAGAACAGAATTCCGTCCTTTAAGCGACAGCAGTGACGTCACTGTACGCTAAAATATTCATCGACTGCAGCAGGAGATGTGCCGATGAGAAATGTGAGCCTGGCCCGACCTAACACAACTTTTGTTTTAGCCCTGATAAAATTAACATACACACAAATCATCAAGATTTTATTGCCCAACTTTTCACTGTGAGAAGAATGCAGAACTTGTGTTGAAGTCACATGAGTTTTTGCACTGTCTTGTATAAACTACCCTTACTGCACTAAATTTCAACGGAAGTGAACCTTTATAGAAATAGTTTATTCTTTGTTTATCTGTTACAGTTTACTTGCTATGCAAATGTCATTTAGAATGAATAGGATTTCAGAGTATATTCCCAGAAAATTGAGATATACATTTCATTTGTCACTAAAATATCTCAAAAGTATGGTACCGTAACTAATGAGTAAGCTGGGAGGTCCGATACGGGGTGCACTCAGCCTCGTTAAGCCCCAGAGGAGCCAATTGAGGAGCTACTTGATCAAGAAGTGTTCTGCAACGCCTGTAGTAAGCAGAGGTTGGGGACGCAGCGGCTGGGCAGTGAGCCTTGGCCTGCAAAGGGCTGTTGCGCTAGGGGTTCTTATTGTTATTACTTATTTTGAGGCTCAGCAGCGTCTTATATATTGTCCCACACAATCAGAAATTTTGTAGAATTGGAATGTTCCTGAATGCCAGAAAACGAAACATCTGGAGTCCAGAACGGCACACAATAGCAATTGTTTGCATACGGTCTGTTGTCCTCACAGGGGACACGTTAGGCACTTGGGTCTGTACGCTAGTATTGCTAATTACACGCGGTGACCATGCTTTATTCAACATTGTTGGATCCATTGTTAAAAAAGAATCAAAATTTTCGAAAAATATTTCATGTAAAAAATAGTTTGGGATTAGAATGTTTGGAAGGCACTCAACTTAAATATTAAGTTTGGTTTACATCCCTATTCACATTGAAGTTACGCTGTTCACATACATAATGAAACACAACTACGAACCTAACAAACTCCGTACGTAGTGTATTACTTTCTCTACTGGTAAGTAGGGGAAGTATTGTATTCCACCCAAAAATTCGATGTCGAGATTTCTCCGGAAATACATGTTTTGAGGCCCCCTGAATCCAAAAAAAAGCATTTTTAGAAAAAGGTCCGTGTGTGTGTCTGTGTGTCAGTCTGTCAGTCTGTCAGTCTGTGGACAGCATAGCTCAAAAACGAAAAGTCGGTTAAAAACCAAAGTTGGTATTTAAGTTTAATGTCTTTCAAGGATGTGACACAAAGATTTTGAAGAAAATAGCCCCACCCTAAACTACCCTTTACATGGAAAATTTTTCGAAAATTTTGATTTTCTTTAAAATGGCTCTAACGATTTTCATTAAAATGTCATATGTTTGAGATATTTTGATGACAAATGAAATGTATATCTTGAATTTTCTGGCTATAGCCTATGTAGTCCAGTTTACTCTGAATGACTTTTGAATAACTCGTAAACCGTAAGAGATACACAAAATCTTACTGTACCAAAAATGTAGATCTTGTTAAAACGAACAATTTATGTCCCAATAAAGTTTTTGTACAGTGAGCCATTTTGGAGATATTCCTTGTTAATTGTGCCAGCTTCCGAAAACAAAACTTTCGTGAAATGGAACATCGTTGTTCATTTTCTATGTTGTGTGCAAAGAGAACGGGATCTCAAAGCTTTAAAAGATTTGACTATCGCTCAAAGCCTACTGTATTCTAACATTCCCCTTGCACCTACAAGGAAATAAGCAATAAGGTAATTTGTACAACTAACACGAAGAAGATATAGGAATAAGAGTTTGTAAGAATGGTTAGTACAAGAGTAGAGAAAGTCATGTGAGTGAAACACATAAGACCTTTGAAGGGGTATGGGCTACGTGTAGTTTCTGATGTGTACCGCGTGGTGCGAAGCAAGTAACAGTTGTAGCTTAATGAGTAACGATTTAGTGAGCCATCAGAGGGATTACCCACAACTTCCCTTTTATACTGAAATGTCATTGGTGGTGCCCCTAGCACCAAGTAGTCACACGAAGAAGAACGGGTAGAGAAACTAACGTAAATGTAACAGATATTTTGTGTAAAGTTGGCGGCCAAGCGTCATCCTCAAGAGAGACGTGTGGATAAAGAAGGAAGGAAGGCGTGTTGAGATGGAGCTATAACTCAAAGGGGTGAAGAAACGTAACTGCTAATAAAATACAGATAGTAGATTCCCATACAAACATTTCTCGGCTTGTCTCTCAACTTGACACGAGCTATCGGGTTTTCCTGACAGATCTGGGCCGAGCAGGGAGAAAGAACTGTGCTGCTAGCCAATCACAACTGCACCAGCACACACACACACACACACACACACACACACACACACACACACACACACACACACACACACACACACACACACACACACACACACACACACACACAACCACCGACTCTTCATATCTCCACTTATTAGCCACGTTCTGTCCAACTCACATTTTAAAACAACTGGATTTTAACAATCCTCATCAATCCAACTCTAAACTGGTAAACAACCCATACAAAATTAAGATAAACCAGCTTCAGGATACTTTAGATCAATATTTTCAAACCGAGGCTAAAGACTGAAAGTGCTAGTTAAAAATACTACAAATAAAATATATACGTAATTGACTGAAAACATGCACAAGAAAATTGAATATTTATTTTATTTTAAATTAGGCATATTGGAAACAAAAATGGATTTTACTTTCCCTACTACAGCTGACGCAATGAAAACCTGCCAATCTACAGGATGCGCAGAAGAATATTTTCGTAAACGTACCGTTACGCCTGTTTCAGGGCACTAGTATCCCTATTAAGGGCTACAGAGTGACCTTCAATCTAGTACCGAAAATTCGTGCAGCTCTCGTTGCCAAGCTTCCGTTGCGTTACTTCTACCATCGTTCCAGGCCATAGGTCGTGTATATCCGTAGCCGGCCTTCAGTGTCCCTATTTTTCTCCAGTGTACTGGATGTGAATGCTCGGTACCTCAATTTTTTTGAGAAAGAACTCTGAAATCTTAATTCTGAATGACAGAGATGCACGAAATACAGAACTCTGTAATACACAAAGTTTATGTTAAATACATTCGTTGTATTAACCATTTCTAAAATAATCATAGAAATTGGTTTGTATTTCAAAATAGGAAGTCGCAATTAGTTGTTTTCATATCTTGACTATATAAAGACAACGCTCTCAGAACGTCAAGCAGAGAATTTCATCGTTAAGGGGAATGATGGACAGTAACAGATCTATATAAGAAGAATTGCTCCTATTTGACGTTCGAGTCCCATAAGGGTAGTTTGGAATCATTTAACGCCCCTGCATGTTCCCAGGGGTTGGTTGGTTGGAAATTAAGGGTCGCGGTGAATCAATCGGTCAATGAAATGATCACAAACAGCAGACCATATCCTCCCTCTCCGTGTGAATGATATTTTCAATTGTTCAGCCCCTCCGGCTAATGTTTGGTTTCGTTTTTATAAAAATAATGAATTCCCAATAATTTCCTTTTACCTGTGTTCCATAGTAACATCCATAGTTTACTTTGTATTTTATTAACTGTTAATAAAAAAGATCGTTATGTTGATTGTAACCAGAGACAATATCTTTTATTTTTTGAAAACAGAAATAAAATGAATTAGAAAAAGCGAAGTGTATGAACTAGATGTTTTCATACAAGTAAAGGTCATGATGCATTGCGTTTCCGCCTGAGAAGGCAAAGAAAGAACAGCGAGCTGTTATTCCGCACTACTTTATGGTCTCCTTTTATCTTGTATAAACTATTCTTAACAAACGCATGTTTTTCTACCTGCTTCACACTCTTTGACATAAACGCTGCTATAAATAGTTTTATTGCAGATTTCTTTCTAGATATACTCGCTTCCAATTATGTCCCCGCACTTCGGGAGACATTCTGCTGGCCTTCACATGCGGAGTATGTATAGCAAAGAGGACGTGTTTGTGTCTGGTTAGCTTTTCGTGCATGCAGTGGCGTGAACAGTTTTAGAATATACATATGTGAATAAGATAACACATTAAATATTATTAAAATTAATGTTTTAATTGTTTAAAATAAAACATTGTTCTGGTAAGCCATAAGTTCAACTTTTAAAAGGGAAGAAAATCTTATCATTAATTTCCAAAACGAACATACTTTTAAACCGCCTTTAAGTTCAAAAGGCAAATTGGCTTCACGGTATATCCAAAATTATTCTCTGATGCACTTTCAGAATATCGTATCAGCTACAGTTAAGGGAAACTGGTATTGGATGGTACAACCTTTTTAACAAACGATATGAGTAAGTAAAATAATATACAAAAATCATAGCTCTAGCTCAAAAAGTTTTTCAGATAATACAATTAAATGTTTTTAATTGGTGAAAAAACAAGTTTTAAAGCTGTTTTGCGCATTGAAATAAATAAAGCAATCATGTATATTTAAATATTTAGATAATATGTTTGAGATTATGTATGCAAATTTAATACAAATCAGAGAGAAACTGAAATATAAAAAATAGGCTTCAACAACCTTATTAAACGTTACTGCAGATTAAATATTGGGGAGAAATTATTCAAAGTAGCAAGAAATAAATGAAAAATAATAACGCGGCGATTTGTAAAAATATATTGTAAATTGCACTTTAAATCATGATTTCAAAAAAATAATCAGGAGCGCTTCAAATTCCATCGCTTCCCACATTAAATTCTAGACAAAAAGATAACTAGTAGCTTTTTTACCATCTTCCTTACAGTCCTGACTGGAACTCCAAAAAGAGTTTCTGAAGTGTTTTAAAATCCATCGCTTGCTACATTAAATTCTAGGTAGTAAGAAATGTAAAGAGAAACATTTTGAAGCAAACAAAAGACAAAAGTAAACCTTTCCCCCATGTTTGTCGTGCTTTTCCCCAGAGGCTACCAATTTCATTCCACCTACACCAGGAATGAATAAAAAATCCACCCGCGCAGTCGCTCGCTAGCGGAACTGCTCGATGAACAAACGTAAATGCAATATGGATGGAGTTTGCATTAAGCCTGAGCTAGCTGTATTTATGTCTCTGCAAAGCCAGCAGAACGTTGGCACCACTGTCCGGGCTACTACGGCCCATTGTGTTGGATCAACACGTGTGTTTTACTAGACATTGGCATTCTGCAATACTAATACCTCACGTTCATTAGAATTCCCTGTTTTAAGCGATATGAGACTGAATTTTGTGAGTTTTCACTTTCTCTAATACGTACAGTCATGGAAAAGTCGCACATCGTGTTGTAGCGCGGTTTACACAGATCGATATTTGCTGAGTTTATTGTTAGTCTCTGTTCCACATGTTATCTCTATTGAACACACAAATATACTGTGTCTTGAACAGCTACCCATATTTTTATACATACTCGCAAATACAAAATGCCCTACACAAAACTTTTTAGAACATTTTGACCGTCGAACTGCATCACAACTGAACTGTCAGTACCGGATCACAACTCACACTGAGCTGTATTCCACACGACTCACAGTCGCTGTCTATTGAACGCTTCGCACTCGAACTGTCTCACTCCTTAACTGTCCTCTGTGCATTATATATAGTGTCCACATACAATCAGAAAGTTTCTAGAAATGGAATACTCTTGAATGCCACAAAACGAAGGATCTGGAGTGCAGAACAGCACACAATAGTGGTTGTGTATATAATATAATCAGCTGCGAGGGGTTAGACAGTATCTTATAAATTGCATACAGCTTTTGTAATAGAATTAGTTCTTGAATATGCTTTACATATAGATATATCATCACTTTTTAAAAAAAGGAACATCAGACAAAATTCAGCGGATGTAATTAAGCTTCCCAGCATTTGTCAAACAACCAGGGAAAACCCCGAAGAAGCTTAAGGGTCAGGTAGGTCTGCCAAGGGAAATGAACCCGTGACCTCAGAATGCGAGCTTCACACGTTACCGCGCAGTCATCTCGCTAGATTTGTGTCCAGGTTGTGATATAATAGAACAACTGTGACTGCAAGGTTACAACTGTAGTTTTTTAGAAGAAATAAAGTGAAAAAGTGTCGTTTCTCACAACCACTCTCTGAATTAATATGAAATATCATGAAACAACTTGCAAATTTTACGAGGTCTGTCATAAATGGAACCTGTAGTAAAATGTCTTATATTTAGCCTATAGAGTACTGTAGAAGAGTTCTTTAATTTACAATTAAAATGATAAACTAATTTCGCTGTGGAAAAATTCATCAACCGTATAAAAATGTTATTAATTAGCCAAATACAGATAACCCTTTTAAATGGCGCTTGTCTTAATTGAAGTATCTTTATTGGAAATTCGTTAATTACTTGAATACCCATAATTGGATGGCTCTTCGTGTTTATTGTAAGCCTGCTGGATGGAATACTGATATTACCTGCCTGTCTCGTGTTATAAGAATGCCAGTTATTTTCATTATATAATATAATATTTATATTATAAGTTGCTTAATTAGACTAGAATGTTTAGTACACGATCTTGATTGTTTTAATCTCTCACGAGCAAATAATTGTCCTAATATTAACTGAAATAATCTGATATTTTATTAATATTAGTAGTTTAACACCAAATAAATCAATAAATTAATGAAAATGGATATTCCCTATTAAGTCTCAGATTATGCTATAAAAAGTGTATTTAGTTTGTTACCCGGCAAGTCGAAGGACTTATGTGACAAGTAGTTTTTATTAATTAATAAATGGAGAGTATGTATAACTCGGTCTATAGGCACTACCGACAGCCGATAAATGATCGTAATAGAAACATATGTAAGGCAGGAAAAACAGGAAGGAAAATATAGAAATTTTAGAAATACACGCTCGTTTATTAACTTAAAATCCACCTACAGATTCACTACCTCTCAATGCTAAATTTTAAGTTTGTTATTTCCATCTGAAAGGCTACTGTTACTCTGGGACTTTCAAAATTCTAAAAATTTCACTCCCTTTTTAAATCTCAGAACTTTATCTACGTATTTTCGCAATTTCCTGGTTCCAATTACCCAACCTTTGAGTATTGTATTTATTGCTGAATGAGTTCACTGAAATACTAATTGCCTTAGCTGCGCTGACTCATAATGATTGCATTTTCCTTAGCTTATTCGCTTAATGGCTTATGTCTCAAAACTTTCGGTATGAAAATACCATACTAATGTAATTATTGCTGCCCCAAATGTGGAATCCATACTTTTTTGATACTTTAAAAATAGGAATAATAAGCAATATTGGCATATTCATGAAGAATATTATTTATTGAGAACGTTAACATACTCGACGTGGCTATTCTAAAATAGGATAAGGTTTTTTCCTAAAAGAATCCAAGTATATTTATACCTCTTTGTATCAATAGATTTCAAATTAAAAGTAAACAAAATGCATTCGTTAAAAGTCCACTTGCACTGAACTTTTTCTATAGGAAAAACTATGTTGAGCATCTAATTTTGTATTAAGAGAATTTCCATCATTAGTATGTACCAGAATGGGTGTTAAACAACAATAAAAATGTTATTAGAAGATTCACAAGTTCGACGACGGGTCATGCTACCTCACAGCACTACTTGTAAATAGGCAGCCCAACGACAATGGAGCTGACAAATTAGCGAAGCGCGGCAGAACAAGACTGTTGGAGAAACTTTGGACTGTCGGCTTATTTACAAGAAGTTTATTTTTCAGTTTCTGCTCACAGAAGAAAAACATTAGGGAGTTAGGGGTCTCAAAACATGTACATGTGAAATCTCAACATTGTATTTTGTGTATGCAATGCCTTTTCTACTTACTTGGAGCTCTATTACTTGAGCTGACACGTCAATCAGTATTACCGGATAGTGATATCGGAAACCTCGCCTTCAGTTTTAAAAGAACGTTCACCCGACTTTTCCAACCTTTAATTGAATTTTAGGGATAAACGCTTGCTTTGAAATCTGATGATAAAATCAATGTATAATCGATGGGTAAACATTGTTTGCTCAGCTATAAAACCTCATTTTAAAATAGGTTTCCACTTCAGCGCCGTAGCTTGGATTTAGGACCTCCCTTCCTGCTGGTCCGCTGGTTTCCACGGAGATTTCTCTCTTCCGTTTATCAGGCGGCCTTGCTTTCAAAACAGTCGAACAGTTTCCTATCTTCTTCATTCTGAATGCATTTTGTATATATAATTGGGAAACCGCAATAGATATCAAATACTATACACATAAAAATGGAGATATTAAAACACACTTATGTCAAATATATCTTTTGTAGCGTTAAACATTTTTTCTTTAAATTTAGAAGGTGGAGCTTTTGATCGTGGTTATGAAATATCTAAGTCATATCTCTCCAATCTCAGACAACTACCGCACCATACTGAAGAAGCATGAGAGAGAATATTACAAATGAATTTCAATTATAAGGAAAGCTGTGTGACCTGGGGCAGACCAAGAGAGTAATGTTTAAAAAGGCACGGCTTGTGAATCACTAACCACGATCTGTTTATAATTATCTGCAACTGATGCCATTTGCCCAAAGGGTGCGCTGTAAACAAACCTTCGGCTTTTAATTGGCAAAGGATCCAGTTTTAATTGAGAGATTTGTGATCCATACATTCAAACGCCACAGGCAGTCCGTTTTCATGCCAACTTTACAACTCTCGACCAGAAAATTCAAATGTGTAACACCCACATCTACACATTACCAATAAACACTTATGTTTTTACCGGATGAAAGTACGAGAAAATTATAAAATCATTCCCAAATTTATTTATTATAAGTCTGATAGCGATCCTTTAATGAATCTCCTTAAGTTCAAAGTTTCATTTAAGGACAGATCTTCATTCAATCGGACAATTCAATTTTCATTAAGAATAGATGTTCCACCAATCAGAGAATTCCCATGTAAATTCCTCTGTGATAGACAAGGCAAAACAACCTTATTTCTGGGAAAAGCATTAATTATTAAAACAAAAATGGTTAATAATACATTTCTCAAATTGAAATTAAGAGCTATTTTGACTCTTAATCTATTGTAATGTGTGATAACTTGTTTTCCAGTGGTTTATGGGATACAATTGGCGACACTGATTAAAAAAATCTGATGTGTTGCACTCACATTACTTTCTCTACTCTTGTACTAACCATTCTTACAAACTCTTATTCCTATATCTTCTTCGTGTTAGTTGATATAAATAAACATTTGCAACAATTGTCTTATTGTTAATTTTCTTGTAGATTCAAGGGGAAAGAGTGAATATTTGAGCGCTGATCGCTATAAGAAACCTTTGAAATTTCGTTCTCTTTGCGTTTCCAAGAGATAAAGTGAATAACTACCTTTCATTTGAGAGAAGTATAACTATTGCAAAACTCACACAAATAAGGAATATATCTAAAATGGATACAAAAGAATGCATTTGTATAGTAGGATTTGATGCGTCCCTGGGATCGAAACCGGGCTGCCTAGGTAGTAGGCGAACGATCTAACCGCTCGGCCACGGCGCCACCTCCTTGAAAGATATTAAACTTAAATAACGAATTTGGTTTTTAACTGACTTTTCGTTTTTGAGTTATGCTGTTCACAAGTGCGCACGCGCGCACGCACACACACACACACACAAACACACACACACACAGCATGCTTCGAGAGACCGTATCACTGCATCTTTTAGTGTTTTCCCCAGTAGGAAGGTAGGCTATCAATGTGACAAAGACCCCCTATAGTAAATATGCAATCAGGCTGACGTTGCAGCAACAATTTCCATTTGATACTTCTAAAAAAAGTTTGGTATTCGTTTGCTTGGCAAGAAAAAGACAAAATATTTTCTATTGGTTGAAACTAATGAGTAATTTGAAGCCGGAACTTCATAAGGGAAGCATTCCCCTCTTCAATATCAATAACGATGTACAGTACCTTGTTAATCTGTAATTGAAAACCATCCGAGTGCGTCGCAGCACAAAGGGAAAAGACACAATGCTTGCTGACATCGTACGTCGAGAACTTTACATATAAGTTTAATTTAATACACGATGAAGCTTAGCACAAGTAACTAACCAAACCTTCCTGAAATAGGAACATTGTCTTAGAACAACTTTACAGGGACGTAAAGAACTTTCGTTAGATTTTATACAGAAATCACATTTAAAGCGTAGATAATTCATTAATTCAGTAACTCGAATACTTTACGTTTACGTTCACATTTTTTTTTTTTTTTTTTTTTTCATTAATGCTTTCCATCGTCAGAGTTTAAGACTTTTTGGTTGCATTACATAAACACATTCCGCAAACAAACGTTCTGACTAGATCTTCTCCAAATTGTTTGCACTCTAATATTCTTTAACCCCAAACAGTCGACAAGCCTTCAAGTGCCTCATTTATTAGCCTACATTAAATTTAACAGTCACCTTAACTTATGTCTATTCCTACATCGCCCCATGAATATCTAGCAAGAAATATTCCATAGTTCCCCACTGTAGCAACCAGAAGAACACGGCTATAGTGGAGAAGCATCAAAAGTGTCAGACGCGGGAAATACGTCATCAACAATTAATATAATTATCCTCGATCACCCAATATAAAATATACAGGAGTAACTATTTAACAGAATCTCGATTTATCTCCTATTTTCAAAGTGTTCTCCGAATCAGTTATAAACCACTTATTACCCAACCAAAGGGGCAGTTTTTAATGGAGCGCGAAGTCAAAATATTAAATAACAAACAAAATTTGAGATTGACTGTACCTGTTGAAAGTAGGCAGGGGAGATAGTTGACATGCATAATGTGGTGACGTAGGCCATCTCCATGGATATCATCTCCACCACTGTGTAATGTATATAGTTAACGTAATAATCATAATTCAGGCGGTGATTAATTGACAGGTATCGATTATCACAGTCATTTGGTGTCATATTATACGCGTGGGGGAGGAAGTCACGTGACGTGAGACCAGCCAAAAAATCCAATGAAATGAGGCGGATATGATCGAGTGCAATAACGCGCTGCTCAGAATGTCATATCCTAAATTATATCTCGTCGAAGCGAGTTTAAGAGGATATCGGCTTATGAATTTGTAATAACCATTTCAGTAAATAGCGCGTTGCTGCAGTTTTTATATACCCTGCTGGGGATAGTCCCCGAACAGATGTTCTTTTTTATGTATTAGTTTAAAGCCACATAGAAGTGTTATAAATAAATTAACAATCTTTAGCATATCATTTTTTACTTTCACCACCATTTAAAAATTTACCAACGCTTTTTAACTGCTGTGGTTCCCAGGTTCCATTTTATATTTGTCGTGAAAGACAACTTAACTTTGCTCAAACGCCTGAGTTTTTTGATGTGCCCTAAATCTACAACAAGGGGCCACCGACTTTACTTCGCTTCCGAAAGAAACCATGCTAAGAATTTTTACGCCCGAGAAAAAGCCAACACCCTACGCCGGGTTTGAACCTCGGACCTCCACAGCCAGTCATTCCTTTAAAACTAATCTATTTTACTAAAAAGAATTTATGCTCGTGCTTTTGTGTGTATGTGTACGATGGGAGAGTAACTCTAAAAAAAAGTTAACCACTTTCCTTAAATGTCACATGCTTCACCTAATGAATTGAGGAATAAAATGTATACCGACTTCCAATTTTCAATCAATGGCCCATTAAGTGCCTTTCGTATGCTTAACATATACTAATTAAAGAAAAAATTGTGTTCAGTATTTTATATATTTACTTCATTTAGTCTGTAATGCCACTTCACAAATGTGATTTGGTTCAGTGTTCACTTTTACTTCATGAATGTGGTGTAGTTCAGTTCAGTCACATCACTAATGTAATGCACTTCAATTTCACTGTCACTTCACTAATGCGATTCACTTCAGTTTCACTGTCACTTCACTAGTATGATTCAGTTCAGTTCACTTTCACTTCACTAATATGACTCAGTTTAGCTTCACTGTCACTTCACTAATGCGATTCAATTCAGTTTCATTGTCACTTCACTAGTGTGATTCACTTCAGTTTTACTGTCACTTAACTAATGCGGTTCAATTCAGTTTCATTGTCACTTCACTAATGCGATTCAATTCAGTTTCACTTTCACTTCACTAATATGACTCAGTTTAGCTTCACTGTCACTTCACTAATGCGATTCAATTCAGTTTCATTGTCACTTCACTAGTATGATTTGGAGGAAATGTTTGACTTTTTATTGATAATGCAATGGTGTAGAACATATTTATTGCTATTCCATAAAAATTACATGAAAATAAGACAAATACACCGGAATGTTTTCTTCAAGCAATATAGTATACAGGTTGGAAGTAAAAAAACCTCTTTAGACTGAAGGAGGTGACAGAATGAAGGGAAACTAACAAAAAATCCCAATTTTTTTTAATTAAGTGCGCCGTTAAATAAGCGGTCTAAAGGTGAAAGTGTGGCAACGTGGCACAACTTGTTGATTGAGTAATCAGCTTCTACCGTAGGAAAAATAATAACTCTATGGTACTTAAATAAATTAAAATAGTTTAATCTATATTTAAATAAACTTTTGGGTTAAAATTATATACAAAATATATCTTAACATTGTAAATAAACCAAATGAATTAAAATACTAACTGATAGAAATCTTAACACTTCATTCTTTGATCCTACTCGGGGAGGAGAACCCATTGTATAAATAAACTATTCTAGTGCTGTATTAGAACCATTTAAGTAACGCTTGCTATGTATCAAATTCAGATGTTTTGTCGCGGTGCGCCAGACATCTGAAAATTAAGTGGAAAAGTAATAAATTGTTTTTGAGGGATTTATGGCATACATTTGGCAACACTGACTAAACAAAAGAATGACCAGGTGATAATTCGGATATGGTAATTTAACGCCCCAATGCATTCAACTGTCTTAACTAATGACTGTCATTAGAGAATTTTAATTCATAATTCTAGCATTATGTATTGATTTTAACACATTGAAATTATTTATCTATCTCCGTATAATGTTGCCCGCCAGTAACTGCGGTATGAAAACAAGTGAGTTACGTTTTATGCACAGTAAGAAAGAACACAAATAACGGTTTTGGAAACCAGAAGCGGCAAATCAGCACATTTGTTTTTTCTTCAATAATTGCCTATTTTTGAACAGCAGATGTACCGACCGACCAATGCAATCATAGAATATTTGGAACCAGTATAACGTTGTTTGTGCAGTTTTTTTACGCCTGTGACCGCAACAAAACCCCGTGGGCCCTACCACTAATGTTACATTTGCATTATGTTATTAGTGGTTGAAAATCCTGAAATAATGACTATGTGTATGTTAAATCAAATACGATTTCTGGCCGCAACGCGCCACTGAAACCGTAAGAGATTATACCCAATTAGAGAGCTGTACAATGGGCTGGCTACAGGGCGATCACGGATTTCACTCTCACAGCTGACAGACAGACAAACACAATATTTCTCTTGTATATTTACACCAGGTTATGTTAAACTCATCATGGACAGTTAAAATGTTATCGAGCAGAGGTGCAACCATAACTTCTCTAACGGAGTGAGAGCACTCTTCAAACTAGTTTATTTTTATTTTCTCTACTACGTATAGTAAGCAGAGGAAGTATTGTATTCCACCCAAAAATTCGATGTCGAGATTTCAACGGAAATGTATGTTTTGAGGCCCCCTGAATAAAAAAAAGCATTTTTACAAAAAGGTCTGTGTGTGTGTCTGTCACTGTGGACAGCATAAGTCAAAAACGAAAAGTCGGTTAAAAACAAAATTTGGTATTTAATTTTAATGTCTTTCAAGGATGCGACACAAAGATTTTGAATAAAATAGCCCCACCTTGAACTACCCTTTACATGAAAAATTTTTCCAAAAATTTTTATTCTCTTGAAAATGGCTCTAACGATTTTTATTAAAATGCCATATTTGAGATATTTTTACGACAAATGAAATGCATATGTTCAATTTTCTGGATATAGGCCATTAAGTCCGTTCTCTTTGGGTGTACTTCCCCGTTGGAAGGTCTGGCACGGGGTACACTCAGCCTCATTAGGATCTGCAGGGGCGAACTGAGGAGCTAATGATCCCAGGTCGCGAAGGCCGCAGAACCGGCTGGGAGGGCCTATATATATTTCTAATGAAAGTATATTAAACACACTATTTTGATCAAAATCATTAGAGTCATTCTGAGAAAATCAAAATTTTGAAAAACAATTTCCACATAAAGAATACTTTGGGAATTTTGTTGCATCCTTGGAAGAGGAGCGCTATAGTTATGTAGTTTTATATTCAAACTTCAGCAGAAATACATGTTTTGAGACTCCAGTTCAGAAGAAAAGCATTTTTTAGGAAAATATTTGTTGGTGGATGTGTGTCTGTGAGCAGCGTAACTCGAAACATATTCAGTATCTTCTTAAAATGGGTTACTTCAACACGAAACTACCCTTTAAAATGAACATTTTTAAAACTTTGTATTTTCTTAAGAATATAACGATATTTATTTTTAATTAATTATTTCTCCGGTATTTTAATGTTAAAATACTTAGAACTTTTGAAATATTCGTTTATGGCTCCGCCCCCCCCCCCACCCCCTATAAGCTCACCCTATAAGTAGCGTCGAGCTCACCCTACCGGCAAGTAGGAGGTCCTTGCCCTTCAAAGGAAAACTACGGGCTATCTTTATCTCTTACGTGCTTTTTAATGCTGGGGGATGATTGTACCCCCCCCCCCTAACCTATTATGCCTGCTAACTTGGAGCACCCTTAAAAGCCGGGGTAGTCAGTATCATCGTGTCTTGCCTCGTCCAGGAGATTATCCGCTCCCACATCTTGTACTATCTTGTCCAGACCCGGGGATATAATTGATTTCGGAACGATATTGCTTATTGGGCCGAATCATTCAAACGTTTTGTGCTGTTTTATTTTGTCTCTTATCGGAATTCGATTCCAATTAACTTTTCTGCCATCGCCATGCGGTACTTCCCTGTCCGCGGCCTTTACCCGCCGCCGAGTCTCTTCGTGTTGTGACGGACAGAAAGGAAATAAAAAATACACGACCTCAAACTCGCGCTAGATCTGCATCGGCAGCAATTATACCCGAAACAGGCCACTGACGTGAACAAGCGCTCCTATCTCTGGGTCACGCTTTCTACCTATCGCTACTTCATAATATCTACACAATAGTAATCTGATGTGTTACACTCACACGCTTTTCTCTACCCACTATAATTTACTTTATATCAATCCTAAATTAATTGTCACAAAAACTTTTCTTTTTGACTTTCTCGTAACTCATGATAAATGTTCCAGGTTTTTTCAGTGACTCAAATGTTTGAGTAGCAGAATTATTGACTAGTAATTTAATAACTTTATTAAGAAGTGATGGGGAGATAGATCAACGACACGCCTCATTCAGTGGCGAGTATAACTGTTTCACGAAGATTGGTAGAGAGAGAGTTTGTTGTAACAGGGAAGTTTGCTGTTTAATATGCGGATTTCAATTTGCAAATATAAATTGTTACATTATCAAACATCACTATGTTCAGAAGCATAAATCACACTTATAGGTATTTATTTACATAATATTAAGTTTAAAACGAAAGAATATTCTATGTTGATCAAATAGTTTTATGGCTAAATAGTAATGAAACTTTACTGTTCTATTTATTGTAAAACATAAATAATTTAGTATGTTAGTCATAAGGCACCGTAAGAATATTAGCACATAAGATAAAGGAAGGCTATAAACTTAAAGATTATATAATTTGCCTAACCACAGTAATAATTACTGCATGCAAAATATGTTTAATATAAACAAAATAGTTAATAACGGCGTAGAAATTATCACCGCGCACCTATTGTATCCAAACAACCTTCCTTTCTCGGTAAGACAATGTGGGGTGTGTAAGGCAGGTTCAATCGCTACATCTCCTCCCGTGCCCATGCCTGGGTACTCATGCCACGACGACTATGAGCACGGGAGAACAAAGCCATACCAAACAATCCTAGAAGCTGTTCATGTGCCAGTCTCGTTTACTAGAAGTTTCGAGAAAACGTGTATTTTCCAGAGAACTCGCCTATCATCCCATCAGGGGACAGTCAGTAATGAAGGTAGGCACTCGAGTCTGGTCCCTGTTTTGACCTACTTCTTGAAAAATAAAAAATAACTTTTTACATACTAAGTATTTGAAGTGGGAGAATTTTCTTGGAAATCTTGCGCCGCATTGTTAAGCATACAAAGTTTGGTATCTAAACACTTTTCATTTTTGAGTTGTGCTGTTAACAAAGAAACAGACGGAAACACATACACAAGATATACGCGAGTGCTTAGTTTTATCTAAAATTTGTTTTGGTTCAGAGGACGCCAAAACATGTATTTTTGGTGAAACCTATATCTCGATCTTGTGTGTGTAAGCAATGCTTTCGCCACTTAAGCAATTAACTAGTGCATATACTATGGAATACATTTTATAAATATCACACATGTAAAATTTTAAAAACCGACGTGACCTCCAAAGCATTTTAAATTAAGAATTTAAATCTATAGAAACTGTAAAACGGTTTGTGTTTCTACGTACAGAATTTTTGTGCCAGCATTTTTGAAACGAGATTATTGCTTTCTGGAGTAACAGCACATACGCCCAGTACTGCTAGCAAATATGACTGAGCAAACGCTTTAGTGAGAGTGAATAGATTTCAATTTTATATTACGAAAAAACTATCAGAGATAGATATACATTGCGCATGTCACTGGATACAGGAAAGTTGACAGTTTGATACAGGTACTATACACTCAACATGAACACCACCTATTGCACGAAAAATATCGAGCGTATTTAATTCCACACACGTACTAACCGTCCCCTATTTATTAAATTGACAGCTGCAACAACTCGATTTCTCAGATCTTGCAGAGTAGTTGCCATAAGTGGAACAAACAGCTTGTCTTTTATGTATCCCTACACATAAAAATCTGACGTAATGTACTCACATGACTTTCTCTACTCTTGTACTAACCATCCTTACAAACTCTTATTGCTATATCTTCTTCGTGTTAGTTGAGATAAACATTTGTACAAATTATCTTATTGCTTATTTCCTTGTAGGTGCGAGGGGAATGTCAGAATACAGTAGGCATTGAGCGATAGTCAAATCTTTTAAAGCTTCCAAATTCCGATCTCTTTGCACGGTTAATATATAAAAAATTGAATAGTGATGTTACATTTCAGAGAAGCATAAGTTATACAAAACTCACACAAATAAAGGGAAATTTCTCCGATAATTTATTCAGACATAAACTGTGTGTTTTAGCGAGCTGTACATTTTTGTAGAGTAAGATTTTGTATATCTCTTACAGTTTGCGATTTATTCAAAAGTCATCCAGGGTAAACAGGAGTTCATACGCTACACCCAAAAAATGCAACATATACATTCCATTTCCCATACAAATATCTCAAAAATATGACATTTTAATCAAAATCGTTAGAGCCATTTTCAAGAAAATCAAAATTTTCGAAAAATTTTCTAAGTAAAGGATAGTTTAGGATGGGGAAATTTTCTTCCAAATCTTTGTGTCGCATCCTTGAAAGATATTAAACTTAAATACCAACTTTGGTTTTTAAACTACTTTTTGTTTTTGAGTTATGCTGTCTACAGACTGACAGACGCACAGACACACACACACACACACACACACACACACACACACACACGGACCTTTTTCTAAAAATGCTTTTTTCTTTTGTTCAAGGGGTCTCAAAACATATATTTCCGCGTGTGGAATACAATACATTCTCTACTTAGCAGTAGAGAAAGTAATAAAACACAAGCCATCTGGGCTTTAAAACCCGAATAGTGAATTACCAAGGCAGATTACCTTAGTTGTCTTCGAGTGAAAGATTTCTTCTTACTCACCTGAAACAAAACAGAGAAAATAATTTTAGAAGATGAAAAGTGAATATTAGCTATTTTTAAATGTGAGCAGATACCTGTAATGAACAATAGCATTAATTTGCTGGTGATACAGTATTAGAAATTATGTTTAATATGCGACAGCTATTTTTTCCAACCTCTATGGCACCGCCAGGCGATCCAAGCAGTAATGGGAGGTCACCATTGACCAGTGTTTAACTTAGAAAACAAAACAATGTTGCAGAACTAACATTTGTGCAAAATCCTGCTAGTACAATATTTTATAAATTATACTATTATAGAGAGTTTTAAAACTTAAATATTTGTATATTGAATTGAAGCCAATAGTTATGTGTTAAATTTAATTTCTCATGTTTAACGTGAAATGGATATCAGTAAGGTTATAAGAATAGTTCGTCGAACAATGGGTCCTCCTGTGTAATACTGCAGAATATTTTTGGATTCTTGAACATGTTGGTGTTACAGTTTCGGATGTAATGTTAATTAACATGAGTTTACAGACGAGCTGGACCTGAACAGACCACCAAAACCGATGCTACAAAGGATTACAACAGTTCCTCCCCCCTCTATCAAACAAAGCGTCTAAATCCCCTTGCTAGAACCGCCTCTCCTCCCTCCCAGCTATTTGCGAAAGCACACGCAGTTTGCACCACCCCCAAAAAAGAAATCCATGCAGGAAGCGCCGAAAAGTTTTGCCCACACAATTTGTGAACGTGCGTTAGCCCCTAGATAGGGGTTTTGTTAAGGTGGTTAGCAGAAACGTCCGTGTGTTTTTGTTGTTTTTTGTGCTTCTTCTTCTTCCCATTGTGGCAGTAACTGCTTTATATTCATAAAGCCATACGATAAGACAAGTGCCTGGCAGTGAAACCAGGGTGACAAAAACGTGTATGGCCGTGGTCATTATCAAAGGATATGTCCCTAACTAAATCTGTACAGTGTAACTGCGTCATGAATATAATCCGAACTATTTTTACCTTACACAGAGAGATGACTCCACTGTAAGGTGTGACGCTTGTATTAGGGAGGACGCGGGTTCTATTTCCGAGACCCACCTTGCTGGCTCATGGGGTTTCCCTGGGTCACTAAGCGAATAATAACATACTCTGCACTTTCTGTCCCTTCATTTCACTTCACTTCACACAGGAGAGTTCCAATCTGTACTTCTTAGACACCCTGACCTCTGCTGTCCTCATCAGTCCCGCCCTTAGTGCCCTCTCACCTCACTCCTCCTTCTCGGGACACTTCGTGTCACCTTTCCAAAAAAAAGTATTTTTAGAAAAAGGTCCGTCTGTGTCTGTACCTGTGGACAACATAACTCAACAACAAAAATTCAGTTAAAAACCAAAGTTGGTATTTAAGTTTAATATCTTTCAAGGATGCGACACGAAGATTTTGAAGAAAATAGCCCCACCCTAAACTACCCTTTACATGGAAAATTTTTCAAAAATTTTGGTTTTTCTGAAAATGGCTCCAAACGATTTTGATTAAAACGCCATATGTTTGAGATATTTTTATGAAAAATGAAATGTATATCTTGAATTCTCTGGCTATAGCCCCTGTAGTCGTATTTACTCTGGACGACTTTTGCATAACTGGTAAACCGTTAGATATAGACCAAATCTTACTATACAAAAATGTAGATCTTGCTAAAATACACAATATATGTGTGAATAAATTTTCTTGTAGGGTGAACCATTTCGGAGATATTCCTTGCTATGTGTGTGAATTTCGAAAAACTTAAAACTTTCGTGAAGTGTGCAAAGAGAACGAGTTCTCAAAGCTCTAAAAGATTTGACTATCGCACAAAGCCTACTGTATTCTAATATTCCCCTTGCATCTACAAGGAAATAAGCAATAAGATAATTTGTACAAAAGAGTTTGTAAGAATGGTTAGTACAACAGGAGAGAAACTCATGTGAGTGTGACACATCAGATTTTACTACTTAATATTGAATATATTGTTGTGTTTTTAACGGAAGACTTTATCCCTAATCTTTAAAACATATTTTTAAACAAAGCCCTTATAAACAAAATTACAATATGGAATACTTTCTTATTTGGAGAAGTAGAAATAACTCCCCATGCTAAAAGCAGTAAGCATACACAAGGATCATGTGGTAAAATATTTACACATCTATCTTTTATAGGAGTGTAGAAAAAGGTATACATATGAGAAAATGCAGTTTTTAAGAAATTAGTGATAAATTAGAACGCCATTTCACTTGCTAACCCTACACATTTCTTCACAGACATGTTAAATGGACCCTGACATTTTCGACACAGTCAAATTCGCCTAGTGCACCTTGTATTAACGGTATATTGTTAATTCATAGTGAAAATCAACACTTTTGTATTCTAACATTTCTTATAAAGTTCTAGTGCTTGTTTATCTTTTTGTGAGATGAAGAATGAAAATTGGTATTGAGGTTAGGAGTATAATATTATTTGTTTCTGTTATTTCTTTGTGCTTACTGACATTTTTCCGCTTCTGGAATAATGTGGTACTTCTAGGCACTTCAAATATTAATATATAAACACAGTGATAAGTAAAACTCTCTTTTTTCACCACAATATACAAAAATTACAAAACAAAGCGTCACTGTGCTAGAATACAAAGAAATATAAATATCCGATAGTCATGTTGTAGCAGGCTAGCCAACGCAGAAATTTCCCCCCATAGGAATAAACATCCCTAAGGGTATCGAAAGTTTCATTTCGATATCTCTCAAGGGAAAAAATATGAACATTACACTTTTTATATCACTTTTTTGTCATTTTGATAGTTTTTTGATAGTTGCAATACGTGTTAAAAATTGAAAATTATATAATTTGAACATTCATTACCATTCTGAATCCCGCTAACCAAGAGTGTAAAAACGTGTTTTCCATACGTATTTAAACATTTCAATTTAAATAAATCTTGATTTATTCCAAAACCTGAAATAATAGACAAAAGCCTGATGTGTTGCACTCACATGACTTTCTGTACTCTTGTACTAACCATTCTTACAAACTCTTATTCCTATATCTTCTTCGTGTTAGTTGTGATAAACATTTGTAAAAATTATCTTATTGCTTATTTGCTATACGACTACAGGGGCTACAGCCAGAAAATTCAAGATATACATTTCATTTGTCATAAAAATATCTCAAAAATATGCCATTTTAATCAAAACCGTTAGAGCCACTTTGAAGAAAATCAAAATTTTCGAAAATTGCTTCATGTAAAGGGTAGTTTAGGGTGGGGCTATTTTCTTCAAAATCTTCGTGTCGCATCCTTGAAAGACATTAAACTTAAATACCAACTTTGGTTTTTAACCGACTTTTCGTGTTTGACTTATGCTGTACACAGACACACAGACTGACACACAGACACACACGGACCTTTTTCTAAAATGCTTTTTTTGGATTCAGGGGTCCTCAAAACATATATTTCCGGTGAAATCTCGACATCGAATTTTTGGGTGGAATACAATACTTCCCTACTTACCAGTAGAGAAAGTAATATGAGCGTGCATATCTACGTCAGTGATATCTAGGATGGACTGTTGAGTTGTGTGAGAACGTTTGTCAATAATTGCACGTACGATGATGTGAGACGATTCACTCAGTACACACACACACACGTATGTCCACATGTGCAATCATCAGTAGGATGTTTTCTGGTGACAAGTGAGTGACAGAGAAAATGTAAGAGTACTTATGAATTCCTGGAGGGACATGGTGCTGACGGCTGGAGGATTTGGTACCAGGACATCGTCATCCATCAAGAGGAATGTCGTGTTCTCCTTAGATTGACGACTTCCTGGCCGTGATGAAGCTTGCCCTAGGCTCCTCCTTATTCTCTTCCCTTCTTCTGCATCCCCCAGTCCTGCCATTATAGGCTTTCTACTTTAAACGCAACTTTATACATCGAGAACGAAATTTTGAAAAAGTCTGTTCTCCCAGAAATAAAGTCTGGCGACCCGGGGAAACACATAGATCACGTAGGCCAGCCGCTGGGATCAAACACGTGACTTCTCCAATGTATACCATCCCATTAATAACATATGAGATACATAGTTATCACTAACTGTGCACAGAGAACGGCAACACGTCTTTGTCGGCGGAGTGATACAACCACAATGTGTATATGTGTCCCCACTTTACGCTTAGAGGTACTATAGTTTGAACTGTACCGTGCCGCCTAGTGGTATGAGGTAGATACACAGTCGAGTACGGGAGGTGCCTCCTAGGAGACAATGACACGTCTGATCTACTCTAATATATCAAGAATTCCACGTATACTACTCCCTAATTTGTCTACCAATCTGGGACATCCAAAGAAAATGAAAAGTCAGGACAACCAGTCCAAAGCACGCAAGCACGGCACCACTGGAAGAGAGTCATAAGGATTTACTTCATGAGACATTCTCCTCTGTAAGTATTTATCCTCTGAAACGCAGCAGAGCTTATATTAAAACTAGCATATATTTTTACTTGATGACAATGCAAACACCTACGCGTTTTCAACAAATCTAGGAAATTGTAAAAGGCAGTAATCAGATCTTGGAAATACAAACATGTTACCCCAGGATATAATATTTTTTTCGGTCAGTGATTTACTATTCCGCTGACAAAGTTTTTATTGCGCTATTGAGAAATCTCTTCCGAAACTTCCGTAGTTTTCCTATTTGCATTGTAAACATAGGCAAATGAGCGCTTCGCTTAAAGCCTGAAAGCATGAAGAGAATGGAAAGTAAGAGAGTATCATTTACGACTTCAATTGTGCTTAAATGAAACAATCACTTGAGCGTTTGAGTGGGACTTCGAGAGACCTTTCTGTTTTACGTGCTACTGTTGAGAGATATACATAGTTACAGAAATTGCAATACGTTAAATCAATGCAGACGAAGATAAAAGATTTCTGTAGAGAAATAGGTCATTAGTAATTCAGTTGAGGGAAACCATTAGTAAGCAGCCAGGTAGGGAACACTTGAGCTTCAGACTTCCCGAAGACAATTAAGGTGGTTTAGTGTGCTTAGAAAGATTAGAAATGAAGTTGGAATGTACCTGTGTTCATGTCTTCGACATCTCTGCATATAAATAGGTAAGTGGTGGAGAAGTGTATGACCTGTTTACAATACATGTTTTATTACAAGGCGCTGGTTTTCCTTTGTTGAGTTAGACCAATAAAGAGAAGTAATTTGCTATTATTTAACAGAGAGTATGCGGGCAGCTCTATACGCAACAACCGGGGAAGCTAGTTCATTTTTCAGAAAATACGAGGAGGAGAAGAAGAAGAAGAAAGGTGGGAAAGAATAGCACGTGGGAAGCCAGCAGATGCGAACGGATGGATGGGAAAACGATCGGAGAAGGTAGAGAGCCCTTTATTCAACATTCTCACAACGTGAGCGATTGTGCCAGCAAGAAAACATGGCCTCCCTTGTTTTTTTCCTTGTGAAAGCATCCATACACGGCTTCCTCCATAAATACAAAGCCTTCCGAGGCGTTGCTATGGATACACCGGCATTATTTATTTCTAATATACGGTACACACTGGTTTTCCAAGGCAACTGAAAATAAAATTCCAGTGCCTTTCTTTCCTACCGGAGAGGAGGGTCGAATGGTAAATAACAAACATTTGTACAAACGGGACAACATGGTAATTCATCCCGATGTCTCCTTTGTCACGAAACAGATTCAGACGTACACGCTACCATCTCCATTTGAAACTTCAGAATAAACAAATGAATATTCTATTAACACATTTAAAATTAATTGAAAAATTCAAGGTATAGGAACAAATATTTCACTTATCAAATATACATAACATTTGTATTGCGTATATAGCAGACACCAATATACAAAGAGCATCAAAGAAACAAAATGTATCTTTACGCTCTCAATAGTATTGGCTAAAAGAGAAAGAGGGAGAGTGAGTGCATTCAGTTTATCACATAGAACGTCTTATCATGTTTAGTTGTCATACCTTATTGACCACTGCAGCTACGCCTTTGAAGGGGCTAAAGTCTAAGGGGAAAACTTGATGAATGCCCAGGTTAGCGGCGAAGTTCACGCCACAAAAGACCCTAGAAAAGATACAAAATCTGCCGAAAATTTTTTGTTGCACTCTGTGTTTATATACATGAAATTTCTCGAGTTATCTGTTATAGTTTAAGATAATTGGTGTTTTAGTAAAAGGATACACCTTTGAACTTTCCTCCTATCTTCCCAAAAGTTCACTTTCGTATGAATATTTCATATCTTTAGGTCATTTTGGTTTCATAGAGGTACGTTAATAGTAAATACATTTAAATTATTATTGAAAATAGAACTCATGATGCTTATAGTGGGAGATCCAATGGCCGGGCAAAGTAGAATAAAGCACAAATGCAGGATATTACGCTGTGGGCTCTTTGGGGTTTAAATATTCACGTGTTGAGATCAGAAACCAGGGTGTACAACTTAAGCTCTACTTTAAAGCATATTTTGATTTTTTTAAAACTTTCACCATACTTACAGCAGCTATGAGTATCTCTATGCTATGCGGTACTTCTCGTAAATTACATCAAAGGCAGTATTTAAAACATCCTCCATGAATTTTCTTCGAGTTTACGTGGACGTATGCATATTATTTTGGGCCAGTCCAAAGTGGGACGAAGGCCCTACATAAAAAGCAGGGCCAAGCCTGACGGTGAGGTAACTATGGAAACATTTAACGCACAGGAAAACGTTTTAACTACGGTTTCCATAGCAACACTCGTAAATTGTACACAAAGCATTCTGTGCGCAGCTTTTTAAAAGGGACTGGCAAATTGAGTGAAGTCTGCACGAGAAGTAAAACTGAAGAAGAAGAAGAAGAATTCAGTGCTCTGCCGTCGCTTCTCACAAAAGCTGTTTTTAGTGTTATTGCTTCCCTCTGCTCAAAGGAAAACAGCATAAAAATACACGGAGGGGTCGTTATTTCTGCGGACGCTAATGAAAGCATTTCCTACTGGCGCCTCTTCTCCTCGAACGTCTCTAAAGGTGACTTGAACCGTACATTCCCACTTCACGTCGTCACATTTCCACCTGTTATCAAAAAGATATCGGTTTATTAAAACATGCCGTGTCACAGTGTTTTCTTTACACACTATTATTTATACATTTTATATCTATTCCAGTATATATTTTATATCTATTCGTAAAATGGAACATCGTTGTTCATTTTTTTATATGTTAAGCGTGCAAAGAGATCGGGATCTCAAAGCTTTCAAAGATTTGACTATCGCACAAAGCCTACTGTTGGCTGGGCCTGTGGCGCAGTTGGTAGAGCACCTGCCTGCTGTGCTAGGGGTCCCGGGTTCGATTCCCGGCAGGGGGTAGGAATTTTTCTCCACCCAGGATCATTCCTCATCCTTCACAGAGCCTGGAAGTATGAAAGTGTGTGTGAATTCAAAGTATAAAATCCCCAAAGACCCAACGTTAAACGTGTAACACCATTTGCCAATAGGCAAGGCCGCCGATATGACCTCTGCAGCTAAAGGCGGAATATAAATGGAACAATTGCACCTACAAGGAAATAAGTAATAACATAATTTGTACAAATTTTTATCTTAACTAACACAAATATATAGGAATAAGAGCCTAAGAATGGTTAGTACAAGAGTAGAGAAAGTCATGTGAGTGCAATACATCAGATTTTTTTATACTCGTATCTCTTAGGATTTACAATTTACATACATAAACATAGCAGGCTATTCCTAGAAAATTTATATTATATTATTTCAATATAAATATCTTAAACCTTTGGTATCTCAATCAAAATTGTTGCAGTGTTTTTTGGGAGAATAAAATGTAACGAAAGCTGTAAAGGATGGTTTATGGTAGGGTGAAAGACTTTCTTTGAAAGTTGTCGCATTCTTGGAGTATTCTGTTCGGTGTGTAATTAAATCTTGGTTGCGTTATCCTGTTCACACAGTGAAATCTGGAATTCGAATATTTGGACGAAATGCACTACTTTCTCTATTTCACTACACTTTAGTAGAGTATGCAATATGGATTAAATGTAGTGGTGTATTTCTCGCCGACACTCGTTTTAAAATATTTAATGCAATATCCTCAAGCTGGTTTGCGAATTTAACGCGCTATTCAAAATCAGCCAGCATCTCTGGGAAGTTCGTATTCGGCATCAGAAAATGTTTGTGATAATGTGCGATACGCTGTATAAGTCTGTAATCCTATTTCGCTTACAGGACACGCCAGATCCCTTTTCCCCTGAGTACGGAATACATATTCGGGGGTAGGAGGGGCGGCAGCAATAAATAAATCAAAGCTGGGCGCTTCATGCTAAGAAAACAAACGATGAGGTAAACGTCCCAATTCTGGCCAGTAGATACTGTTTAACTTAAAAAATCCACACACATAAGGAGAAATATCTCCGAAATGGTTCATCCTACAAGAAAATTTATTGAGACATAAATTGTGTATTTTAGCAAGATCTACATTTTCTGTATAGTATGATTTGGTCTATCTCTAACGGTTTACCAGTTATGCAAAAGTCGTCCAGAGTAAATACGACTACAGGGACTATAGCCAGAAAATTGAAAATATGCATTTCATTTGTCATAAAAATATGTTAAACATGTGGCATTTTAATCAATATCATTAGAACTGTTTTCGAGAAAATAAAAATTTTCGAAAAATTTTCCATGTAACGAGTAGTTTACGTTGGAGTAATTTTCTTCAAAATCTTCGTGCCGAATTCTTCAAATATAACTTAAAAACTACATTTGGATTTTAATTGACTTCTAGTTTTTGAGTTACGCTATTCACAGACTTGCACACACTTTCTTGTAAAAATTTATTTTCTACTCAGGGGCCCTAAGAACATATATTTCCGGAGAAATCTCGATATCGAATTTTTGGGTGGAACACAATACTTCTTCTACCGCGTAGTAGAGGATATAAACAGCAGTTAAGTTAGTTTATAAATTTAATGTAGGCTAATATATGCGTTATTTGAACTGAGTTCCTGACTGAGCATGCAGAATTAAACTATTTCTGAATCTTTTACTAGAAACTGTAACTATTGAGGTATTATATCTGTTAACTTCTCAAATATCAATAACTTTACGGTTTAAAATAACTGTTTCTGTAATAACAATTAAAAGTGTAGTTTGTAGAAGTAAGATATCCTAGTACTATGAAGTCTCGCGCAGCTCTCGTTGGTGAGCTTTCGTTGCGTTGTTTCTAGAAGTTTCATCAAAAACGGAGGTACTCGACACCGCAGCAAAAATGTCGCTTACTCAGCAAGAGGTTATCATACTACAGTCATTATACCAATTATTTCACGTCGACGCTACCCAGGATTAATTCAGGTATATCTGACTAATGTTTTTAACTTTAAATGTTTGGCACTCCATTACATTGAATATCTGCAATCAATTTTCAATTTTTTCATTGCAGCTTTAAATGTTATTTCATAGGAGCTAATGGTAACGAGCATTAGTGGGAATATGGCATATATAGTAAACTAATTCATGCATTAGAGGGTTTACATATAGCTAATTGATTTTAATTATCGCTCGATATAAAGCAAAGGGTTTTAATTTTATTTACCTGGAAAATTGTGGAAATGTTTATCACGTGTAGGTAAATAAATGTTATTTGGGAATTTAATATGCTGTGGATAGTTGTTCGATGACCCCAACACGCCCTTGCCCTTCCCCTCCCCTCTCTCTCTATCATGGATTCGTTGATAACAGACCATAACCTATAAGTACACAGTTGTGTTTTGTTTTACAAATTATGCATGCAACTAAATGCAGTTTACTTGGTTACTTTTGGTTAAAATGTGATCGTCAATGGAATAATGACCTTTTACACGAGTACTGTATGGGATTATGTGAAGTTTTAATACATGGAGAAATTTGCGACAAAAACCTAATAAAATTATTGACATTAATGTAGTCACACACATTCCGCTGTGCACGAGTCTCTCCGGTTATATCCTTTAATCGGCATGTCTTGCTATAAGGAATCAGCCTTGAACATATTTTTTTCCCGGCAGTGTACCAGCATAGAGTGATATTGCAGGCGAGATACGGGCAGCCAGTCCACTGTACACGGACAAACACGACTGTGGAGACACAGTTGGGAAACTTTCTCTACCACTTGGGCAAAAGGAAACATTGGTAGAGTGGCTTGAGTGCAAATACGCCACCAAGTTGGCAGCACTGAGCTGTTTCATTTCTCTAAGCTGACAAGCCAAGATCCTCGCTATATTTGGGAGGAACCAAAATCTATAGAACGGTTAGTTGTCTGAAAAGCTTACCAATTTCTTCAGCTTCTTCTGCAGTTTTCCATTATTAATGAATGACTGTTAAACATGAACCCAGAAATATTTTTATTGCTGCTAAAGCAGAAATAGCTTTTTGCGAAACACATATTCATTTTAAATCTATCGGCAATTTTTGAGATAATCGTTTTTACTGGATAACTTTTTAATCCTGTCATGTTTAAATTCTCTACTACACTAAGCAGAGAAAGTATTAAATTCTAAGCAAAATTCGATATCAAGATATCATAGCAAATACATATTTTGAAAGCCCCTGAATCCAAAAGAAACATTAGAAAAATCTGATGTGCTCTACTCTTGTACTAACTATTCTTACAAACTTTTATTCCTATATCTTCGTGTTAGTTGAGATAAACATTTGGGTGGAATACAATACTTCCATCTACTTACCAATAAAGAAAGTAAAATATATATGAGTATTTATATGATTATAATATTTTACACGACTGCCTCTGTTGTGTAGTGGTTAACGTTCTAGATTCCAAATACAGAGGTCCCAGGTTCGATTCCTGGCTGGAGGATGAGCAATTTTTTTAGGTCACTAGAGTCTGAAAGTATGAGCGAGATTCTAAACGTGTGCGTGTGCATATTTAATACTCTAATGCACAGCGTTGCCATTTGGCAACACAGATTTTTAGAATATTGTAAGATGTTTTTATTATTTTCATATCATACAGCCATTTAGTAATAAAATAAAGGTGTTTGTAGCTATTTACATCGTAAATGCACCAATTTATTTCACTATTGTTATTTATTTTTTCTGTTTTTCAAAAATTAAAATCCATACAAAGACAGTCTAATGTAATCCACACTACAATCTCATTACGTGGGTCCTCCCCATACTCCCACTACAGTTATATTTGATGGCATTGTTGGGGTTAAATTTTTGAATGGATGGCCAATCCATTTAGTCTGGTTTTAACAATCATGCCTATTTGAATTACTTCCTCTAAGAATCTGTGACAGGGATTTAAAAACGAGTTCAGCTGTTAAAGGAGGCGTATAAATAAGAAAAAATATTTTACTAAATGAAAATGTCCTTTCGTTCCTTTTTTTTTCTATTTTAAACGACACATTCATTTTTTTTTGTTATGAATGAGGATTATTATTATTATTATTATTATTATTATTATTATTATTATTATTATTATTATTATTATTATTATTATTATTATTATTATTATTATTATTATTATTATTATTATTATTATTATTATTATTATTATTATTATTATTATTATTATTATTATTATTATTATTATTATTATTATTATTATTATTATTATTATTATTATTACTAGTTATTCTTTTCAATTGAAACACATTCTGAGTTCGGGCTAATGTAAACTAATGATAAATTAGTAGCCGACTTGCCTTTAAACGCCATTTTCACAACTTTAGATTTTCATAACTCTAAGCGGTAGCATGGAGGTATCATTCCTAACCAGTTCTGCCAACTTTTGCAAAATAAGATCTCTTGAATCCATACACCATAAAATAGGATGAAGATTCTGATGCTTTTATAAGGAGAAATACCTGGCGTTTTTATCGTATAATCCTATTTCTTTTCCCCAACCACTAAGATGTGTATTTTTTGTCCTCTCCGTCTCTAACCTATATAAGCTGAGGGGAAAAAAAAGTTGCTTAAGGTGTGCGGAGTTCGAAAACTTTAACCTTGCTTCTTTTCGAGAAAGTTGTAGTCTTAACTTTCTGTACAAATAAGGACTTTTAACCCCCAATGAGAATTCTCGGAATGTTTCGCTAAAGCATTCCACGAGTTTTCGTTCACTGATACGGTGCGCTAAAAGAATTAGAATGGCCTGAGAATGCCTTTGTTTTAAGGAGACAAGGTAGTCTGAACATACAAAAAAATGCATTTTACCTTTAAGTGCCCTTAAAGTTCTCAACGGTTATTCCTGAAATTTTTGTGGATTATTGTATAAAACAAAAAAAATATTTCATGTGGTTACTTGCATTTATACTCGTAGCTTATGTGGTTGAGTCTATAAAATCATTTCCTTCAACAGAATAATATAAAAAATTATTCTTAAAAGACGCGAATTCATGTGCTCTTTTTCTCTCAGGAAATATGAGAGAGAGATATTGTGACAAAGAAAAAACTCTTGCACAAATACATGGTTCTCTTCTGGTAATGTTAATACCGTCTTTCATTATATTACAACTCACAACTGTTTTCTTCTCGTAAGGTTGACTCAGCCCTATCTTCACTTTCTCTGTCTCTCCTGCATTAACTCTGATGATACAACCATTCAACGCTCATTAAAACTTCCTTTTTTCGACGTGACCTATATTTCAGAACAATGCACACACTCACTGACTGACCCGTTTCTGTTAATGTTTTTCTTATAACACAGAATGTTTTAACTCAACAAATACTGATTATTTCAAGCAGTATTTGCTACCTTTTCCATAATAAGAGTTTGGAGATCAATCCAAAGAAATTGGAAACGTGGCCTCTAGCCGCGTACTGCAACTGTCAGCAGTTCACTGGTCAGTAGTTATTCCTCATCATTTACGAGATAGTCCCAAATAGTGCATTTTACTAATTTAGGTTTTTGTAACAGTAGAACCGTTAACAATACCCCTCCCAGCCAATCCTAGACGAGTATACAGCAATGCAGCAAGCAAGTCATCAGCTGTAATGAAGTTAAATTAATTACGTCATTTCCTTCGACTTCCCTTCGCTGTTAGATACATTATTCAGGACGCAATATGGACGAATGTCACTTTGCTGACATATATAATGCTATTTTCGATTTTTAATCACCACCAGAGGTCGCAGATAGTTTTGCATAGGTAGAGTGGGGGTGGTAGGGGTGCAGGGGCTAGTTGTAAACCTGCCGACAGCAATTCCCAGAAAAAGTAATTAAAAATACATCAATCAAATGCACCAAGTTCAACGGCGGCGGTTTAAATTGTTTGTCAGCCATGAATACTTTAAATTCCGTCCACTCAATGACAAATGAAAACGGAAATTAAAAAAAAAAAGCGGGAGGGGCAGGTAAAAATTGTGTGTCCGCTTCAAAAGTTATTAACGACAACTCAGTTATAATTGTCGAAGACAGTTTATTTGGAGCGCTCCAAAACGATATTTCGTTTGTTAATCATTGAGCTAATAGGTATAGAGTTTCAACAAACATGCGCACTCAGTACGTAACATGACGTTGTCAGTAAATATTACTGGCCGCAAAATGACAACCCCTTGAAGAGTAGTGACCTTTCTGGTTGTTGACATGTCCCGCCGGCCGTCAAAAACCCGTGTCACACACGCACGCACACGCGCGCGAACACACACACACACACACACACACGCACACGCACACACACCAGGTTAACATCCACTGTTTGGAAGCATCTCTCAGTTTCTTTCCGTTTTATGGAGGATAGCATGGGTGAGGCATAAGTTGTAACCGATGACAGTTGCAATACGAGGAAAAAGGCGTGTGACTGCAATAAAGACAAGCAAAGGTGGCGGTGAAGGAGAAAGGTAGAAAACCCTTGTAGAAATGCCACGTTTTAATTATCTTTAGACTTAACTCCAAATTATTAATGCCTGTTATGAAAAAGATTGTAAATTTTGCTTGAAATAAACAGCATTTATTGATTTAGTTAGAATAAAACCTATAACTTTGTTCTTAAAATCCCAAATTGTATTTCTCTATGTAACAATATCCATCAAAACTCTTTCTGTTTCTTTTGTTTAGCTCCGAAAGAAGGTTATGGCTCTCCATAGTACTTTATTTGCGCTTAAAAATTTCTTGCTTTTCATTTCTGCAAAACATAACCTCTGATTAGAAAAAAAAAGAATCATTCGCATTACGATAAGTGCATTAGTGAGACTGTATTGTATTGGTAGGGATATAACATTAATGTATTGTAATTATACAGAAATCTGCGACAAATTTAACCTAAAAGGGCTGATACCCTCAGCATCCTATGCCTTCTGTGTATTTCTCACCCGGAGAAGACGCCTGGAAGCAGCGGTTTGGGGGGGGGGGATGCTAAAAGAGAAAGCGTTTCATTTCTTCTGCTGAGATCGACATTACGATTTTGTGATTCGTCAGCTTAATTCAAGTACAACTGCCAATAACGTGGGCTCGATATTGCTTCACAAGAGAGCTTCCTTCTCTTCGTGTTTTAATAAGTTTTACTCTTTTGTTGTCTGAAACACCGTAAAAGTTAAACGATAGGCCTAACCAACCATAACTTATTTGTTTTCTGATTTCAATTTATTTCTGCGACAAATAACAGTGTTGTTTTCATCATATTAAAACTAAAGTTTAAATTAAGCAACGTTTTCTGGTGCATTTATTCGTAAAATTACGAAATAAGACAATTTGCAGTGTGGGGCAGCGTGTTTGGCTCCAATTTCGAAGGTCCTGAGTTCATTTATCGGTTAGACTGGGGATTATTCTTTTTTTCAAAACTTGAATATCAAGTAAGTGAAATCTCGACATCAAATTTTCGGGTGGAATACTCCACTTAGGTTATGTAGCACAGAAAGTAAAACACTGGTGTTACTCTCACATGACTTTTCAACACATTCTTCACTGAACTATTGTTTAAAAGGGTTGGTTATTCTTCTATCTACTTCATATTAACAATGGGAATGGGGTAATATAGTAGATTAAGCGATAGTCAAATTTTTAAGAGCTGGTCGCTATGTAAGGGCTTTCAAAATTGGTTTTCGTTGCAGGATTAGGAGAAAAAGTGAGTTTATGAATGAGCGAGTCAGTGAGTTAGTGAGTGAGTGATATCTTAGTTTTTGATGTGCATGGAGCATTTTGAATACTAAGGTATCTTTGCATCGCGAATAAATTGAAAAATTAATTCCTTGAAAACTATAAAATTCAGATGGTGCTGAAATTTTGTATGGTAGTTTATAACAAACAACCTAAGTCCCTAAGTGTTGATTTCATAGGTACGTATAAAAATATATAAAATTCAAATTTCAGTCCCAGAATCCCTTAAGGCCACTTCAGAAGGCTATTTCCAGAAAGTTCCTGATTTAAATTGTACATATCAAGAAAATATGTTAAACATGTAGTGTTTTAATCAAAACTGTTAAGAGTCACTTCTGAGAAAATCGAAGTTTTGTAAAGAAATTACGATGTTAAAAGTGTTTAGATGGAGCATTTTTTAAAAATCGTCATGTCGCGTTCATGGTAGAAGCTGAATTGAATACGAAATTTGATATTTAAGACTTCGCTTCTTAGTCACACTGTTTACAGACGGACGGACGGACGCACCCACGCACGTACGCAAGCACGCACATAGACAGACACGCCTTTATAAAGACAACAGTTAGTCCAATTACTTTTATCACCTTAGTTTTCTTCTAAACATTTGCACTTCTCTTTTACTGACGTTAACAAACTCTACAGTTCGTTTTTTGATCCTACAACTAAAAAATGTTTACTTCTCGTAACCTTGACTCAGTCCTTTCACTGTCGTTCTTCAGCTTCTCTGTCTCTCAAACAGAAACTGAGGCAGCCACTCGGCATTCGTTAAGACTTCTTCACTTCGATGTGACGTATCTTTCACGACGGCAGTACCACCCACACACAGCTGTCTCACACTCACTGCTATGCTGAGTCATGTCTATAACTCGCTCTTCTGCTGTTTCCTCGCCTCCTTATGTAGCGAAGATTACGTAACATGGACATTTCTAAAACATGCTGGCTACCAGATAAATCTCGAAGGTTCCAGTAATCCTTTGTTAAGCGCCACGTTTATTTTCTTAGTCACGCATTGCGGTCTGAAGTAGCTTAGTTCCGACCGTCCTCTGTTGCGCGCCGAGTCCGGCATCATAATATGTCTAGCTTCAGGGACCTCAAAACATATATTTCATATGAAACAGAAAATTTCTTTATTCACTACATGTAAGTATAAAGAAGGTTAACGTTTTGCGCAGGAATAACTCATACGATGGCTATGAAAACAAAATACGACGGGTGGAAATCACTGTGCGAGTGTTGGGCATCGGATTTTGTTGCTTTGTTGCCGTGCATCACTTAACCCCCATTTCATGTCTGTTTGAAATTTTCCAGTACATCATCACAGAGAGGCTGATAAAATTGCATATTTTATTTATTTCGGGCTTTATGTGGATACGGTATAACGTTTCTTTGCCTCTCTCCACGGCGCAAGTACAGAGAGGGTTTAATAAAACAAGAGAAGCACGATAGCCCTTAGCAGCAGTAATCCCAACCTGGTAACGCATTTAATTGGAAAGAAACTTTGCATCGGTCACAGCGCACAAAAGCAGTCACTTGTCGACGAGTTTCAAAAAGCCAAGCGTTTGTGACTTTTTTTTTTTTTTTTTTTTTTTTTTTTTTTTTTTTTTTTTGTGATGATTGAACATAACGAAAGCACTGTGAGGCTGTAAAAAAGGCTCGAAATGAAAAAAGAGAGGGGTGCGTTCATGGACTTGTAAACTTTCTTTTTATGCCTAAAACACCGACCCGTGAAACGTTTTTTCAAATACTTCGCTTGTTTCAGACTCATAAAAATCACTACTTTGGGGGGGGGGGGTATAATGTTACATATACTGTAAAATCCCACAAACAATTTCGGGGAAAATTGCTAAAATACAGGTTTACAATTATATTAAGACTGTCTCTATAGCCTGGTGGAAATGATGATGGCTAACCTTGAAATTCAGAGGTCCCTGGTTCGGTTCCCGGCCGAAGGTGGACATTTTTCTTTATTCAGACTTACATTTCATTAAAAATGTTACATCAAGATACCACTGAAATGTATGTTTTGAAGCCAGTAAACATACAATATGTGAGTATCTCTCTCACACTGTCTCTCTCTCTCTCTCTCTGTCTCTCTGCCTCTGGGAGTGTGTGCGTTTGTGTGTGAAGAGCAAACTTTAGGACAAGAAATCACACGTAAGTTAGACTCACTTTTCACATTCTAAAATTATATTTAAAATGTTTCGTTTCTTTTTTCTTCTCTATTTTTTAACCTCGCTTTCACTACGTAGTCAGATCGCGATGGATCTGTTGGGAGATACTCGCAGCACGGTGTATGGTGGACAGCTTTCAACCCCTTATCCCCATACATCATGCTTCTTCACGTCGGTCTGGGTGGCTCAGTTGGTTAGACCCTGGCGTACTGATCCCAAGGTCGTGGGTTCAAACCCGGTACAGGATGATGGTTTTTAAGTGTGCTTAAAAACGTCAGCTTCATGTCAGTAGATTTACTGGCATGTAAAAGAACTGCGGGACGAAATTCCGGCACACCGGCGACGCTGATGTGATCCTGGCAATTGACAGCTTCGTTAAATAACAAAATAATTTAATTTATGCTTCTTCACGAGTCCATACTTCTTCTGTGACGGGCAGATGGCACTAGTGTGCCATTCGGTCTATCTGCTTGCATTATCTGTGGATAGATGGCACAGTATTCACTACTAACATCTAGTTTTCATTTATACTATTATTTTATATAAAGCCAAAGATAATTTATGAAAATAAACTATTAGAACAACTGAGAGAATTCAATTGTTTAGTATTTAATCTAAATTATATGATGCGGATTCAAAGAGACGTGAACAAAAAACTTTCAACGTTCCAAATGACATCTGGAACAGTGCATAAGAATGTTAAGAAAAAAAAAATCAAGAGAGAAACAAAGTTACTGCACCTTAAAACATCCAGTTATCAACATGGTAAAGAATCGCATTACACCGGCTATTCCTTATACACCCATAGCTAAGAAAAGACACCATTAACACAACCGCAGCTGGCAGGCCGAAGCACTCCGAGAAGAGAACATCTCCACCCCCGGCATTCTCCAAGGACAGAACACCTCCACCTCCGACGAGAGAACACCCCCACCCCCGGCAATCTCCGAGGAGCGAACACCTCCACCCCCGGCATTCTACAGGGAGAGAACACCCCCACCCCCGGCACTCTCCGAGGAGCGAACACCTCCACCCCCGGCATTCTACAGGGAGAGAACACCCCCACCCCCGGCACTCTCCGAGGAAAGAGCATCTCCATCGCCTGTGGTCGCCCAAGTATAGTCCTCGGCGCTTTTAGTGCGGTTGTTGTTGGCGTTCCTCGACATCTCACGACGCAGCTTCCCCTGGGCTACCTCACCAAGCTGTGGCCTTCAGTCTCGAAGGCTACACCGATACAGTCCAGGAAGGGACCAACACCGCTCGTGCGCCTGGTCTTTCGGGACAAGGGCCACTACGACGCTGCCCTTTCTAGCGGTCTGGATCTCCTCGGCGAATCCCTACGGATAGAACCGAGCCGGAACGACTGGACTCCACCCTGCCGACGCTGCTGCCTCTACGGCCACACGGCCGCAAGCTGCACTGCAACACCAAGGTGCCACTATTGCGGTGCCCCCAACGACACTTCCAATTGCCTCCAACACGACCTCACACGACGACGCCGCTTCTGCGCTTTCTGCTGGGGGTATGATCACTACACCGGGCAAGCACACTGCCCGCTGAGGAAGCAGCCAACATCGGTTTTGCCGAGGGCCGAGGTGGACGCCAGCCAGCACCAGGTTCGCCTGTTGTAGGGCAGTGAAAGCCAGAGCCCGCATGCAACCCAACAAGCAGCCGCCGGACCAGACTACACCTCCGCCATTCTCCAGAAGATCGAGGATGTTCATGCGGGGATGGTTCACATCACAACCAGAATCGCCACCCTGGAGGAGGAGCTGTCCCAATCCAGGAGCGAGTTAACCGGTCTCTCTGAGAGGATACAGTTTCTCTACCCATCCAAGCTCGACCTCAACCGCACAGAGAAGGCTCTGGAGCGGAAGATGGAAGACATCTGTCGCTCCGAAGGCTAGTCCAGGAAGAGGTGGCAGTTCTACTGACTATGCTGGAGGGGCGTCCTCCGCCTGAAGAAATGCCCACATAGCACGGGCACACTACACCCCCTCCGCCGACGCAGCATCGAGGACGAAGGAGGTGACATGTATCACCAAACAATCCCAATACCTAACATCCTATTTCCTACACTACCACGTTGACTTCCCAAGGGCGTAATCAGGGCTTCGGTCATGTTTGCGTCCTTGCACCAAATTTCACCTGGTCTAGGCCCAAGTGGCCGGCCGATATACCTTCACCCTAAATCCGCAGGTGCTTTATGCGGTACTGACGGATATTCTTCCCTGAATTCTCACCGATGGAGGTCTTTTAGTGGAGTAGTACCTTCGGGTGAAGCCCACAGTCCCCCTCTGGGCCATCCCAGCGCATGGAGCTCCGTAAATGGATTTTTCCTCCACTTGAAAAAAAAAGACAAGGTTAAAGTGTTCAGATAAAGTCGCAATAAGCGGCTAGGTGCTGTGCAGATAAACATACCGCACAGGAGATGCTGTACGACCTGTTCTCGAATGCTGGAATGCTGGATAAGGTTAAAGTTCTGTAAGACAATGGCGGTCCTTCCACTACTCTATGGAAGTGAGACTTGGGTTCCCACGAACAAAATTAAAAGCCAAATACAAAGTGCAGAGATGGACTTTTTTGGAAAAGAAAGAGATTCACTAGGTTAGGTAAAATAAATAATGAAGACACAATAAGATAACACAATATAGACTCAATAAGTAGCAAATTGAAACATATCGAAAGCAATGATGCAACAAAACTGCCACATTCCAGTATTAACCACAAGGAAAGAGATGCTGATAGACCCAAAAAGAGGTGAACACAGCAATTCTTACGAGTCGGAACGGGCAATCTACTCACACAGTGAAGTGAAGTGTAGAATAAGGAGAAGAAGAAGAAGAAGAAGAAGAAGAAGAAGAAGAAGAAGATGATGATGAAGAAGAAGAAGAAGAAGAAGAAGAAGAAGACTTTCAATTTTAAGATATAACTTTGGGTCGTCATCTTAAATTTTTAATCCAATATTCATGGAGGGGAACAACCAGAAAACCGCAATCAGATTCGTCAACCCACGAGATTTGAGCCCAGAGCTCCGGAATGTGATCCTCTCACTTTACTACGGAGCTATCTCGCTCGGTTATTCCGTTATTTTTGTTTTGCTAAAAGGTGTAATATTTAAGATATTCACATGACTAATAAAATCCATATTTTAAAATTTCTGAAACAGATCCTGGTTATGATGAATATATTCTATAAATGTTAACTTTCTCCAACACGCACATCCGTGAACATCTGATGTATTGCACTCACATGACTTTCTCTACTCTTGTACAACCCGTTCTTACAAACTCCTTTGCAGAAATTATCTTATTGCCTATTTCTTTGCAGGTGTAAATAGTCTTTGAGCGATAGACAAATGAATTGAGATTCTGTTCTCTTTGCACGGCTAAGATATACAAATGAATAACGATCTTCCATTTGAGAAAGTTTCAGTAATAACAAGGAAGATTTTCGAAATGGTTCACTCTACAAAAAACTTATTTACACATAAATTGTGTATTTTAACAATATTTACATTTTTGTGGAGTAAACAGGACTTCATACGCTATAGCTAGGAAATTCGAAATATACTTTTCATTTTTAATAAAAATATCTCAGATATATGGCATTTTAGTCAAAATCGTAAAAGCGATTTTTGAGAAAATTAAAATTTTCGACAACTTTTTCATGTAAAGGGTAGTTTAGGGTGAAGGAATTTTCTTAAAAATCTTCGTGTTGCATCCTTGAAAAACATTAAATTTAAATACCAACTTTGGTTTTTAACCAACCTTTCGTTTTTGAGTTATCCTGTCCACAGAATGACGCGCGCGCGCGCGCGCACACACACACACACACGCACACACACGGACCTTTTTACTTTCTCTACTGGTAAATAAGGGAAGTATTGTATTCCACCCAAAAATTCGATGTCGAGATTTCTCCAGAAATATGTTTTGAGGTCCTCTGAATTGAAAAAGCATTTGTGAGTGTGCTCAAAAATGAAAAATCGGTTAAAAATCAAAATTGGTATTTAAGCTTAATATTCTACAAGGATGCGACACGAATACTTTTGCATAACTGGTAAACCGTTAGAGATAGACAAAATCGTACTGTACAGAAAATGCAGATCGTCCTAAAACGCACAATTTATGTCTAAATAAATTTTATGTAGAATGAACCACTTCGTAGATATTCCTTGTTATGTGTGTGAGTTTTGCAATACTTAAACTTCAAATGTAAAGATAGTTATTCATTTTTATACCTTAGCTTTGCAAAGATAATGGAATCTCAAAGTCTACTGTATTCTAATATTTCCCTTGCACCAACAAGGAAATAACCAATACGGTAATTTCTGCAAATAGGCCCGTATGTGTGTGTAGATATGTTTATGTGCGTGTGTGTGTGTGTATATCAGTCTGTGGTCAGCATAACTCAAAAACAAAAAGTCGGTTGAAAACCAAAGTTGGTATTTAAGTTTAATATCTTTGAAGGAATGCGTCACGACGACTTTGAAGAAAATTCCTTCACCCAAAACTACCCTTTCTGTGATAGCGACCCTGTTATTAAACACCTGACTATCGGGTTTCCTGTATCACTCTTGCATGATTTAAGGAAATGTGTAACAGAAGTATTTCTGGAAGCGTTTAATATGAAACACAAAAATCAGACTTTATAAGAATGGTTTATGTAGGAGTGAGTAGGCGAGGTTATGTGAGCTGAGATAAAGGTTGAGCTTCTATTTAGGGCACGCTTCTCTAGAGTACACTTCACTATGAATGAACCGGGTAATTCATTCAAGTCGTTTTTCACTATATGGTCGACTTGAGGTTTAGCACTCTCAAATATTCTATGCATTTTCAATTGGGTGGAAAACAACCTTACATATGCAAAGTAATTGCATGGCTTGTTTATGTAACTGCACGTCGCAACAAATAAAATACACAATGTCAAAAATTTCGGAGCTTTAACCTTGAAACCTTCCTCAACGAAATAACATCTTAGAAATATGAAATATACAGAGCTCTGATAAACAAATGAAAGCCTTATGTCAATTGAAATGTATTTAATGCTGAAGTATATCTTGGGCTGCCCATGAACTTGCCACTGTGTCATAGGACAGCCTTATGAAATTCCTTAAAATTGTTTGGATACTGTAAAGAGTAAATAAAAAAACCACCGCAAAGACATTATGCAAGAGCAGCGTTAAAGGCCATAAATACTAAGGAAGAAACGAGAGTAGAGAAAACCTTATGAATGTAATGCGTGGCGATAGTACAATGGATAAAATAAAAACCTCCATGGGAAAAAATCAATTTTTCGTGATTCAGCAATAGATGATATTATTTTCATATATTCTAAATCTATTTTTACTTTCTCTGCCACGTATAGTAAGTAGAGGAAATGCTGTATTACACCCAAAAATTCTATGTCAAAATTTCACCGGATATATGTTTTGAGGTCCCCTGAATTGAAAAAGCATTTGTGAGTGTGCTCAAAACGCGCACCAAAATCCCCAAATCTAGCAGTTACTCCGCTGCTCCGTTTATCCATCAATAAAAATCGGTTAAAAATAAAAATTGGTATTTAAGCTTAATATTATTCAAGGATGCGACACGAAGACTCTTGCATAACTGGTAAACCGTTAGAGATAGACAAAATTGTACTATACAGAAAATGCAGATCGTCCTAAAACGCACAATTTATGTCTGAATAAATTTTTTGTAGAATGAACCATTTCGTAGATATTCCTTGTTATTTGTGTGAGTTTTGCAATACTTAAACTTCAAATGTGAAGATAGTTATTCATTTTTATACCTTAGCTTTGCAAAGATAACGGAATCTCAAAGTCTACTGTATTCTAATATGTCCCTTGCACCAACAAGGAAATAACCAATACGGTATTTTCTGCAAATGTTTATCTCAACTAACACGAAGAAGATAAAAGGAATAAGAATGGTTAGTATAGGAGTAGAGAAAGTCACGTGATTGCAATATACCAGGCTTTTATCACTACCCATCCTTACTTTAGCAGGGTTTTTAATGTACTTTTTAATAGCATTTTACAGCAGCGTCTTAATATAGGCAACTACTTCAGTCGTGCTGTGCTGCGGGTGCGTTGGAGCTTAGGCGTAGTGTATTGGAAATCACGTGGGCCCTTCTCCTTATAAGCTTGCTTCCCACAACACAGCTGTGCTATGAAGTTGCATAAATGTGGAGTTTCATTGAAGATACAACGATTTCGTTCTGCTATAAAACAGAGGTCTGAAAACCTTAAAAAAGCAATACAATTTTGGATTCCTCAAATACGTAGAGTAAGTACAGGAAGTTCACCCAAAAATTTCACATCGATATTTCAAGGGAAATACGTGTTTTGGAACCCTCGAATCTAAAAAGAACAATTTAAAAAATGTGCATTTTCAAGAAAATCCGTCCACCAAGAAATATTTTTCAAAACTTTTCGATTTTATAAAAGTGGTTAACCATTTTAACTAAAATATCGTATGTTTAAGCTATTTTTATGAAAAATGAAACATATACCTTGAATTGTTTGGGAATTTCCTGCAAGTCCCCTTCATTTAGAATGAGAAAATAATTTCAAAATCATTACTCAATGAGCAGTTCTCAAAAGTTTTAACTATAGCTTAAAGCCCATTGAGTTCCTATATTTTCCCTGCACCTAGAACAAAATTAACAAGATAATTTCTGCAAATGTTTATCTCGATTAACATGAAGATATTGAAACAAGAGCTTGTAAGAATAGTTTGTATTAAGAGTCGAGAAAGTCATGTGAGTGGAATAAAAATATATTTTAGAATACGATGGTTTTGAGTGACATCAGCAGTACAACTAATAAGCTACCTAAGCCATGAAATTTGTTTTCAATGTTATGGATAAGCGATTTGTGGCGGAACAAGTAAGAAGAGTAGGAACTTTTTTGGGTTGAATTCGATCACTCGTGTGCAAAGAAGATTTGGAGATGAATTTAGTATCGCATGCCATGAAGAATTCCTTCCAGGAACTTAATGTGGATCAGTAAATTTAGCCCTCCGTTTGTCGTTAGGGGTCTAAGAGACCCCTACTTTTGTTTAAACATTTTAGTTTTTTAACGAACGCACCTACGTAATTGCCTGACTAGAACATGTAATATTACACGTTACTCGATTGTTTGCCGGAGCCACAACTTCATCTGTTTAGCTCTAATATTACGCGCTACCTAATATCGTGTAAGACATCGTTTATAATATGTAGGTAGTGTTTATTATGCCCCTAGTGCCGAAAATATGTTTGCTGACGTATTTATGTGAAATTACTATCTTCAGTGATATAGAACCTAGTTAATAACCTTTACTATTTTTCAGCGAAGTCAAAAAAGCCATTCACCATTATAGTTTCTTTTATTACAACAGGAAACACTAGCTTTGCAGCTTTCAAACTCGTGCGAATTAAACCAATTGATATACTTCCTGGAATGTAGTTTTGTACACACATTGCTGTCATTGTGGAATGTTAATTCAGATATTCTGAACAGACTGATTATGTCGCATGGGGCACATTTCCACCTTTCTGGTTCTGTACGGAACTCACATGACTTTCTCTACTCTTGTACTAACCATTCTTACAGACTCTTATTCCTATATCTTCTACGTGTTAGTTGGGATAAATATTTATACAAATTATCTTACTGCTTATTTCCTTGTAGGTACAAGGGGAATATTAGAATACAGTAGGCTTTGTGCGATAGTCAAATATTTTAAAGTTTTGAGATTCCGTTCTCTTTGCACCCTTAACATATAAAAAATGAACAACGACGTTCCATTGCACGAAAGTTTTCGGGAACGTTCGTTTGCGAGCAGAGAAACGCATATGAATGCAACATATAATATTGCTTCAAATGTTAAATTATCTGGAGCCCAAAGCTTAGTACACATTGTTTATTAAAGTATAATTTCTAGTGATTTATATTTAATATCTTAGGATCCTGTGAAAGTAAGTAAAGCATTAAAATATGTGCATGCAAATTGACGACGATAACTCAAGAAATATGTGAAAGGTTTAAGCAAAGAGCACCTGCGACACGCCAGTGTTACCAATTTACGAGAACCTGCCTACATGCTTATAAATTCTCCATGACTGTTGGAGAAGAGCTAAATATAGCATTTCATTACATACTTAAACAGAACGGAAGTTATTCTGAATCTCTCCGGACCATCATCTTCTCTACTCCTGTTCTAAGTATATCTAAGCTATTGTTTTAAAAATTTCTACTTATATTATGAAGGGAAAAACCTTTTGTTTATGACGTTATAATCTAGCAAGTGGTAACATGTGCGGCACGTTTATCGTTCACCATCCAATCTGATCTTGGATTTTTCGTGGGTTTCCCTGAACATTAAGCTTGACAATTCAAAGATTACTGGAGAGATTTAAACGAAACTTTTTCTGTTTGTTATTGTACACCAGTTCTGGAAACTTAAAAGGTTTATGCTCCTGCGTTTGACACTTATTTTCTGAAAAAAAAGATAAGATAATCGCTTTGCTAATTTGAAAAAACAGTTATTATATTCATAAGGATAGAATGAGACTAAAAAATTCAATGTCATAGCCGGGATTTAAACCGCCGCCTAAAGTGCCGACATTACACTAAATTCTCCAACTCATTCGCCTTTTTTTTTTTTTTTTTTTTTTTTTTTTTTTTTTTTTTTTTGATAAACCACACCAGTAGATCTCAATTCATAAGAGATAACATACCTTAATGGCAACTTACTATATTTTAAATACTTAACTCACGGGGTTATAGCTTAAGGAAATGAAAGGTCAAGCATGATAGCTCATTGTTAGTGAATTTCTCAGTCTCATTCTACCGTTTTCAAAGCCGTGTTACACGCCCGTAGGACGCAAAGATTTTGGACAAAATAGCCCCACCCTAAACTACACTCTACATGGGTAAATTTCCTAAAATTTTAATTTTCCAGAGAATAGCTCTAATTATTTTGATTAAAATGACAGTTGAGATATTTTTATGACAAATGAAATGTATATTTTGAATTTTCTAGCTATATAGCCTATGTAGTCGTGTTTACTCTGGATGACTTTTGAATAACTGGTAAACCGTAAGATATAGACCAAATCTTACTATACAAAATGTAGATCCTGCTAAAACACACAATTTATGTCCAAATCAATTTTTTGTAGAGTGAACGAATTCGGAAATATTCCTTGTTATTTGTGTCAGTTTCGGAAAACTTAAAACTTTCGTGAAATGGAACATCGTTGTTCATTTTTTATACGTTAAGCGTGCAAAGAGAACGGGATCTCAAAATTTTAAAAGATTTGACTATCCCACAAAGCCTATTGTATTCTAATATTCCCCTTATACCTACAAGGAAATGAGCAATAATATAATTTGTAAAAATGTTTATTTCAGCTAATACGAAGAAGATATAGGAATAAGAATTTGTAAGAATGGTTAGTACAAGAGTAGAGAAAGTCATGTGAGTGCAGCCCATCAGATTTTTTTTCTGTTATGTTGAGTTCACAGTGCATAACGCCAGAGTCGTAAAACTTAGAAGATATATTTAAAATAGAAACATTTTACCTAGAATGATTAGATTGTACCTCAGAAGTAGGAGGGATTCCACACTAAGGCTACTGTATGTTAGACCCCATTAGGAAGGGATGAAGTGAGAGCCCTCTATGAGCGTGTTGGAATCCGGACCAGTAGCCCAATCTATCGTGAACATCCCTAACTTGCGATACAGATTGTTCATTTGGACACCAGGATTCGCCAAGTTATGGTTAGTTGAGTTCAACGCCACCCATATGCCGAGAACAGCAGTTACAGTTCGCAAAGTCCCCCATACAGAAGCGCCAAACTCGCCCATCGCCAAGTGAAGGTGCAATGAAACTGCAATACTTCCCAGAATATGCATGGCGACTCGCGACAACCCACAAAAAGCCGTAGCTCGATAAACTTGGCCATGGAAATGAACCTTCTGAATCAGAGCTTCACAAATAGAACTAAATGTGTAATTTTCTCCCCTTTAAATTCCCATTAAGTTGAAAGTCCTGTATTTGCAAATTGTATGTGAGACTATGTCGTGAATCTGCAACTGATGTAGAAAATTGGAGGGGAAAAAAGTAAACTGTATCTCACAAGAAAAACTAAACTAAAAAGATTTCATAAATCATAAAGGTGGATTGCTTGTTTTCTCAAACAGTCTGTGTTGAAGGTGTATCTGGCTGCCAGTAGAAAGAACATTCGTATAGCTGTGCACTTTCAGCTCGACTGCGAATTTCGCCATATCGTCTACAAATGGGCAACTTCTTCAGCACATCTGCTTTGCGGGAGAGTAAGCTTTTAGGCGCATAGGGCCAAGTGAATGCCGCGTTAAGGTACGCCTGAAAGCCTACCCTCCCGCTGCACAGAAGAGCTGAAGTAGTTGCCAACACGGAGACGGATAGGCAAGGTGTTCGAAACACAGCATCCCTTTGCAGTTTTAACAATTTTATATGTTGCATTCACATCACTTTCTCCACTCAGTTACTCCAATAAACAGAACATCGCCCATTACTCTATCTACGTCATGTTAATCAACATAAACTTTTTCATAAACATTTTTTCCATATTTTCTTGTAGATACAAGGAGATTACGAGAAACGACTCAGGAGAAAAATGAATAACGACTTTCCACTTGAGAAAAGTATAATTAATTGAAAACTGAAGCCAATAATAAGGAATTAAAGGAATTTATAACTCCGTAATGAAGGGTATTTAACATGAGTTACGTACCGTAACGATACAGATTTTAGAGGCCGTTTTCAAAACATTCATGTTAGGGCGATTTTTAAGAAAATATCATTTTCCAAACATGATCTATATGAGGAGTAGTTTAGGGTGCAGAGATTTTCTTGAGAGTGTTCCTGTCACATCCTTGAATAATGCTGAATGTGGTTTTAACCTCCTTTTCGTTTTCGAGTTATCTTGCCCACAACCAGAGCACAAACAGACCTATGTCTAAAATGATTGGTGTTTTTTATTCTAAAAGTCACAAAATATCTATCAAATTTTTTTAGTGAAATCCAATGCTCCCTCCAATTATTGTAAATACATAGTTAAGAAATATAATATCTTATGTATAGCACTCACGTGTTTTTCTCGGCTCACTATTCTTACGAAAGCTTTATCTTCTGTTTTTGTTAAACCTCTATTGCAGATTTCATTACAGAAATAAGAGGACTATTATCACCTAAACCAATTGTTAAATCTTTGCAGATCTGGTTGCCATGTGAGGGCTTTGAAATTCTGTTCTTTTTATGAACTTAAGGAAAACCGAATGACTCCCTATTTGAGGAAATTACATTTTAAAATGCAAATAAATATAAATGAATATTCCGGAAACGGAACTCCCTAACAGTGCTCCCTGGAGCCGGGCATGTAGTATGGGATGGAAAGATTCTATTTTGAAATCATCTTATTTTATCCTTGGAGAACGCTGATCTGGAATATCAAGTTTGGTATTTGACCAATATTTTCTTTTGAGTTATGCTGTTCACAGACATGCGCACGAAAGGCACAGAGACAGCGGGATATGGTTAGAGACAGGGGGCAAGGGAGAGAGAGGGAGAGCGAGGGGGAAATAAGTATAAAGAGGGAGGGATTGTGGAGGGGAGAGTAGTACAGAGAGGGAGGGAGAGAGGGTGTGAGGGAGTGAGAGGGAGAGAGGAAGGGAGAATGAGGTGGAAAGAGGGTGGGGGACAGGGAAAGGGAGAGATGAAAGAGGATGGAAGAGAGGGAGAGGGAGGGATGGAAGAGGGAGGAGTGAGAGGGAGTAAGGGAGGCAGCAAATGGGGGAGGAATGGAGGGTAACGGAGGTCGGAAGAGAGAAGAGGTGACTTTTCCTAAATATTTCTTTTTTTTTCATTCAGGGAATTTCCAAACGTATATTTCCGTAAACTTTCCGTAGCTGTATAATTTTGGGGTGAAATACAATACTTCTAGCCGCACAAAGTAGTAAGATTTTTCAGAATAAATAATTTGTAGGGCTGTGTAGGGAAGAATATATGTATTCTTTATTTGTTTCGCTTCGTTTCACTTTATACCTCCGTTTCACCAGATGTATTGCTTCTATTGGTTGTAATTATATCCGTAGACACACAGTGGGACATATCTAGTTAACCTGGCAGTTAAATCAGTGACACAATAGAGTAGAGCTTTTTCAGTTGAAGGTGGTGGAGGAGTCTATTACAGAAAGAGGTGGCTTGGCCACGCGACTGGAACGCTCCTCTCGAGTGGAACAGAAATCAGCGACACACACAACCCCCCCCCCCCCACCCTCTTGCGCTTGGGTGCTCGTCATCTGCAAAGGTAGTTTGCGTCATCACATGGGCCATTGGGCAATGCAGTCGGTCCCGCTGCTGATTTGATTGTGTCCCGAGGCCCTCACCTACATCCGAAACAGTCCACTAGGTCGTTTAAACGTAATAGTGGTCCTCCATGTCCGGGGGCATGTCGCTTTAACATGGCCTTTATAAAATACGAGCCATCTTCTGAAAAATTGTTTCAACAAAAACACAGCACACAGCACAACTAGTTCAAAGTATGGTGCTCATGTATTCATAAAGTCTGTGTGAGATTCATAAAAGCGTCAAAACTTCACAGACCACGACTTCAACACTAGCAATACGATTATAACCGCCCTATGACTGGAGGTTTAGCTAAACTGTTAACAACATAAAACAGTTAACTACAAGTACCGTTTTATAGTCTTACACGTCAGTTAACTGTCTATTACATGAATTATTTTGCTCCTCTATCCCTGTCACAGACATCTTAAAAAAAATAATTCAAACAGACATGAGTGTTAATGGTCAAACGAAATGAACTGATCTATTCAAAGTAGAACGTCGTCGGTTTGATACCAAAGTCTACAGTCAAAGGTGACTGCAGTAAAGGATGGGAAGGGCCCACGTAAAACAGCCAGTGAGCTGGTATGTGTGGATGACGACGGGTTAGCATTGGATTCCAACAGCATGATTTTTTATTTTTAAAAGTCAAAAGCAGAAAGAAAAACTCTACAATAATTCTGAAATAAGCAGCTACGAAAATCTTCATTTCATTGCTAATCAGAATATTATAAAGCTTTCACTAAACACCTTTGTTGCCAAATGGCAACACTATGAACTAGAGGTTAAACTTCAGTACAATGGTGTTGGCATACCTCAGGACTGAGAAGATAACACGATCGTTAATTCTGTTCTTTTTTTTTTTCTAACACCGCAACTAAATAATTTTGGTAAACGTGCCAGTTTAGAAATAATGAATGTTCTTAAATAATGGTCATTCACGATTAAAATTTAGCGTTAAATCCAATGACTATTCACAAAGAAAATGGCGGCCTTGTCTATTGGCAAATGCTGTTAATCGTTTAACAGTGGGTTTTCGGTCTTTGGGGTTTTTATACGTTGAATTGACACACACATTCACACTTTCATTCATACCTCCAGACTCAGGGAAGGATGAAGAATAATCTTGGATGGAGAAAACCTCTGTCCGTGGGACTACTGAGTTACTCCGGCGCCACCAAATATAAATATTAATTTTACTTTTTATTCTTGTGGTCTTCTCCACCTTTTAGGGGTAGCACTTAACTCCCTTCTGCCGCAAACATTACAGAAACTAAAAGCATGGGCATGTTTAACCTCAACATCCTCCAAGGATATGACATAACGGTTCTTAAACCCTCCCCCACACCAAACTACACTTACACGGAAAACATTTTGACATTTCTCTGTAAGGATTTTGATTGTAAACACTAAGTAAGTATGCAACAAGTTGAATCTTGAATGAAAAATCTGATGTGTTTAACTTTCATGATTTTCTCTACTCTTGTTCAGACTATTCTTATAAATATATATTCCTCTATCTAATTCATATTAATCAAGATAAACATTTACAGAAATGATCTTATTGCAGGTACAAGGAAATATGGGAATACAGTAGGCTTTAAGCGACAGTCGATCTGTAATCCCTTTGAAATTCCGGACCCTTTGCATGGCCAAGAGATAAAAGGATGAATAAAGACTTCCATTTGAGAAAGATTTAAGTATTGCAAAATTCAGACAAATAGCAAAGAGTACATCCGAAACGGTTCGCTTCACAAAAGAATAATGCATCGGATATAAACTGTGTGCTTTTACGAGATCTAGATTTTGTGTTATAAGATTTTGTCTCTCTCTTATAGTTTACCAGTATGCAAAAATCATTCAGAGAACATTCCTAGAAAATTCAAGATATACATTTCACTTATCATGGAAATATCTTAAACATATTCCTTTTATGAGGATCTTATCGCACTAAGATTAATCTTGTATCAGTACATTTTGGTAGTTGTGACCAACAAGCAAGTTGGTGGAGAATATGCTCATTCCGACCTTTTGCTTCATGTTAGTTTAATGATTCCAGAGAGTAGTGGAACTTTGTCAAAGAGAGTAGCAGTGCATTACCAAAGTTGTACCATATGCTTCTTCTTCTTATTCACGTTGTTAAGATAGCAGCCGTGTTTTGAAAAATCTCTGCGCCACGAACCCGTGACAAGGTGGGCAAAGGCTCGCTCATCCATCTTCCAGTGCTGGCAACCTCCCAAAGTTTGCCTCACCGCATTCGTGCGTAACCTCTCACCTGCAGCGGCTTCACATCGCCGTGTCATCAACCTCTGACATGAAGATAAACTTCCAGACCAACATGTCTGGCTTTGATTTTATTACGTCACAACTTTCTTGTAAATTGTTCACAGTTGCCAACTTCTGAAATTGATACCTGTAAACTTTTCCTTCTCTAGCAAAGCGTAATAATTTTGTGCTGATATGAAAGTTAGATTTCATAAAATGTTCAGCAGAGTAAATGTAAAAAAGTATGCATGACCTGCCCTACCCGTTCTCTAATAAAATATTCTTCCAATTACTTCACCTCATATAAGGTTAAAAGCTTTCACGGCGATAATTCTTAAGAAGTTCTTGAGTTAGCAGCCGTGCCATCAACAGCAGGAAATTAATACTCAATAAATGGCCATCCCAAAGTCATAGCCTTCATTTGAAACTGCAGAAGAGGTAAACAGCCATCTCAAAATCATTGCCTTCTTTCAAGTATTCCTGTCCAAGCTTTGCACAGTTATAGAACGTTGTCCCTATTACAATTATTTAGCTCTAATTTAATTTTACGAGATTGCCGCAATGTCAGTTACTGTGGTGTAAAACGACGAGCTCATGATGATTGTCGAGACTATGCTGTGATATTCCTGATTTTTCTGGTTGTAATCTTTAAACATACGAACTCTCTTTCTTATGACTTCCCATATTAGCAAGGAATTTTGTAAACTCCAGGTGTTTTAAAACAAAGACTATCCTTAACTGGTGTCATATACGTCTCAGCGTTTTTGTGTCAGGAATATCGTTTACTTCTTATGCACCTACTGATGATGGCGTTTCACTCGAAGGATTAGGTCCCTGCCGCAAGTTGTCATAAAGTCAAGGTCAAAAGAATAAAGCCTTTTACAACTTTTATATGTGAGAGCGTTGTCTTTAATTTGATAATTTGATTTTATAATTCCTCACAGACCACGATCTGGAGAAGAAACTGATTTCATAGCTGCAGCGAGATTTTGGCAGGGGCGGGGGAAATCCTAAAACATCTTGTGACATCCAATGCTGAGACCCTTACACAACATACGCCACTCTCAGTAGCCTAAACACACAAATATACAACTAATATAAATAAAATACAACTATCAAATATTTAAATATTAATTCAAAACCACCACAAATGGTGCCCCACATTAGGGCACAAAAGGAAAGCTTACCAGTTATGGAAAGGTCATCGAGAATGAACATAACTTATCACGCTATTTTCAGAAAATTAAAAACATGTATACTTTATTGCCGTGAAATTCACTTTCAAATATGTTCTAATAAAAATTCAGAGAGTCTTTTTGGCGACATAAAAAATTTCGTAATATGCTTCATGAATGATTCAGTTTGGAGTGAGAGGATTTAGTTTAAAATTTTCGCATAGCATCATCAAAGGATGCTGAATATAAATACAAGTTTGGTTACAAATTATGTACTCGTTTTGGAGTTACTTGTTCACAAACACAAACACACACACACAGACACACACACACATGCATATTGGTTATTAATGTAAACATTTGCTTTTAAATGAACAATGATTATTATTACGAGTTAGACACTAAAGTAAACTTCTTGTCACTCTGCGAAATTACTTTTTTTTAACTTCATCTATAATCAACCGCCTCCGTAGCGCATATGGTAGTGCGCTTGCCTTAGGCGCAGAGGACCCGGGTTCGGTCCCCGGTACCAGCATAGAGATTTTTACCCTGCTGGGAGGTCTGGCACGGAGTGCACTCAGTGTCGTTAGGTCTCGGAGGGACCAATTGAGAAGATATTTGATGGAGAAGTAGCGGTCCCGGTCGAGAAAACCGTATAACTGACCCGGAGGGATCGGGGTGCTGACCACGTTCCACCCTCCAGTACTGCACCCCACCAATGACGCCTGTAGTGGGAAGAGGGGGGACACAGCGGCTGGGCGGCAAGCCTTGGCCCTTCATGGGCTGCTGCACTGGGGTTTAGTTTTTTAGTTTTTATCTATAAACGTATGGTAGTATTCTCATAGAAATATTACCAGTTCCTTGCCTTCATTCTCAGGATTACTAATTTTACCGGCAGTTTCCTATTATTTCATTCTCTACTATCACACACGGTAAAATCTGAAGTTCCCGCAGGCCATATTTCTTTAATGAAGATAGGAAGTGTTCTACAAGGAAATAAAACATTAAAAGTCGTCATGTATATAACCAGTATATAACCCTACGAGCACTGCAGCCACACGCCCGTTGTTCACATCTGTACTTACCCTCTCTCCTTCAACATAAGACAACGCAATGTCAGTAAACTAGTCATGCTAAACCGCCGCTTAATAATAATTTATATTTATAATTTATAATTAATGTTTCACCAATATTATTAAAATCTAAACACATGAAGCATTAACGATATGTAGAAGAAAGTGCTCACAAATGGGAATATAATTATTTACACCCTACACATTGCTGATGATCAAATTCTCATGACTAGAGTTCAAGAAAATATGAAAATATCTATGATTAGAAAAGTACTAGAAGAATGTAATAAATGGAGATTGAACATCAACACATCTAAATTCAAATATGTTGTGATTGGAGACGCCAAAGAAGGTTTAGAAGTGGAGGGAGGAAATAAAATTAAATGTTGCAATGAGGTAGAATATTTAGGGGTTGAAATAAATAACAGTAGAAAATATGATGAAGAAATCAAACAGAAATAATAAAGGGAAATGCGCAATTTCAACAATAAATTACAAAAATATTAGCAATAAAACAAAGAGACGTGTTTATAATATTATTGTCAAAATTATAATAATTTATGGCGTTGATATAATATACATACACGTCACAAATTAATTATTGGTAACAGAAATAGATTTCTATTCGCTTTTGAGTTGTGCTGTCCACAGACTGACAGACACATACACACACGGACCTTTTTCTAAAAGTGCTTTTTTTTTTTTTTTTATTCAGGGGGTCTAAAAACATATATTTGCGGTGAAATCTAGACATAGAATTTTTGGGTGGAATACAAGTAGGGAATACTTACCAGTAGGGAAAGTAAAAACTGATTTAACAGTAGTATTTAAGAGTAAATTACAATTCATGGCACTAAAATAAAATGTAAGTTCTAGCAATTTTATAAATTTAATCGCCCCTAGACACCACCGCTAGCCATTCCGACTAGGATCTGAATGACGACTGATGAATTCTACTCAGAGAAGCGTGAACATCAACCTAAATGTCCGTAACTAAAAGGGGCTTATATTACCAATATAATAAACTGAGTTGCCTTTTAGTTGAGTAACAGTCACATCTTTAAAGCGCTAAAGGAAACTTTCACATTGTATCTTTTTTGTGCACATCCCGATCATTAATACCCGGAAGTTACGATAAATCATCCGCACGGAGCGTTGCGTGTTTCCGGAACTTGGCCCAGATTTCCCCTCCCGATAGTTTAATCTTGAATTCCAGCAGTGGACCGACCGACCGACCGACCGGGATAGAATAATTCACAAGCAAGACAAAGGAAATCGATAGCAACCGAAAACAGAAACATTCGGCGCAGCATTCAGTCAATGCAGAAGGGCATCACGAGAACAAATATAAATATTGCGCTCGCTAGAGGCGACAGTTCGTCTTATCTCAAGAATCACTGCGCGGATTTGTCTCCTGCTTTCACAGCTCTACACAGAAATCGTCGAGCAAGATTAAAAGTCAAGCTGAGAAAACAAACCGATATACAGTTGAACCTCACTTATGCGTTTTTTGGTACAACTTTTCATAACCGAGCTTTATTCGTTAATATTGTGACGTCGAGCTCGACGCACAACAAAGGACCGACGGGGTTAAGCTACTTCATATCACACTGTCGACGAAGGGGAAAGGCCTTCAAGGTCGGGCTGTCTCACGCGACTGCTGTGTGTACGTGACTAACAACAATCGAAGCGGCAGAATCAAAACTGCTTTTCTAGCGCCTTCGAGAAAGTTCTGGTATGGTGATGACGGTGCGTGTGTGAGGAAGCTGAGGAAGGTCAATAGAACAACAACAAATAAAACATAAGTTGCAGCTTAGTTTTCTTATATTTTATCATTTATACAAGTTACTTTTTCATAATCTCTCATCATTATGCCTTTAACTGTTCTAATTATATTATCTGTCCTAACTTTTTATATTATAAAACAATTTTGTTCCTGTTACGCTCAACAGTTCATCTGTTAAATGTAGAAAAGCCGTACTGCAAGTCAACACAGAACTCTGCATGAACAAAGCACGTCACTGACGTAACTTGAGAGCCGCGCTGAAGCTCTGAGCTAGTAGCGAGCCGAGACCGCTAACTATCGCTTCCCCTCACTTTCCTCACAGTACTGAGGAAATTCAATCACGGATGCATACCTGAGCAGGCACCAGAGCTGCACGCTCCAGCCTACTGCGCAGGACCACTATATTATAAACCCTTCAGAAATAACACCACCAGAAAGTAGGCTAACAATGCCACTGAATTCCGACTGGCTATTTCATGACGCAATAAATGTAGCAATACAAATAATTTTCTAATTCCTTCATAGACTGTGTACATCGATTTTAATTAGTACGTCGTGTCAATGATGGTCTTTGTATTTTTTTCTCTCGCTTGTAACGGGTTAAAAACCATCGGTTTCGGCGCCTGAAGGTATCGAAGGTATCAATAGGTACGCGACCGAGCAATTTAAAACCTGTCAAAATGTGTAGCCTTTAATTTCAAACAATACTGCGCCGTCGTTCCAGCGTTTTTAATAAATTATTAGTGTCGCGGAAATTAATATAAAAGTTGGAAATTGGAATAGAATAACTTTTCGTCCGTTTCTGTATTATTCCACCATATTTCCCCCTCCTACCTTGATATAAAATAATAAAACACACAATTACAAAAATGTATTATGAGCGGGATGGGTCCGTGGTTATGTGTGAGGCTCGTGTTAGGGAGTTGTCGAGTTTCCCGTGGACTGACCTTGGGTTTTTCCTGGGTTTCCCTAGTCAGTAAGCGAATGCTTGGGCCGTTTCTCGTCTACCAATGTTTCCTTTGTATAATGAACTTTTCATTCCGTTTGCTTGTGCGTGAAAGAGATAGACATAGTAGCATGCGCCTAGCGTAAGAATAGCGTTTCGCTGTGCACCTTACAGATAGCTATTAAGTGTGAATTAAACTAAGTAAATGACAATATAAATGGATTGATTTATTCCACACGCTCCAGCATTCTACTCTTGTAAGTAATTTAACCACTAAGTAGAGGAATTAATTCTATTCCGCCCGAAAATTCGATGTTGAGATTTCACCGGAAATATGTTTTGAGGCCCCCTGATTCCAAAAAAGGAATTTATAGAAAAAGTTCCGTGTGTGTGTGTTTGTTTCTGTCTGTGTCTGTGGACAACATAACTCAAAAAGGAGAAGTCGGTTAAAAACTAAAGGCGGTATTTAAGTTTAGTATCTTTCAAGGATGCGACAATTGGTAATTTTTCGTTGCGTTACATCTAGGCCACATTGTTCATCGTTAACACAATCTACAATTCGTCGTGACCATCCATCGCACTGCTGTTCTGTCTTACCTTAACCTTGACACGATATATTCTCTCTCTCACAAACTGCTTCCGACGATACACTCACGCTCATTCAAACAGGCTTATCTAAAGCTTCCAAGCGTTCAATATTTCTCTCAACGCTGCATTTACTTATATGTCCCAGAATGAAGCACGGATTTTTGTCGAAGTCCTTATTTTCGTAAACAAATGAAGTTTCTCGAACTGCCCGGAATCGGTTTCTTTTGACCGCTCCATTGTCGTCGGGCCGCAGTAGTGTGAGGTAGCTTGATCTTGAGCGTCTTTTGACGGGCAGTCAGCGTCACAATACACTCATAATTAGGCACTTTCCAAAAATACTCTATTTGGATTCAGGGTTTTAAAAGTTGCCTAGTTTTTTCCTGAAACCTCTATTTTGAGTAGCGTGTTATTTTGGGATTGTAGAAAAGGTTATGTTGGTAACCGTTTCAATACTTTTTGCGCCTCTGCTATGTGGAGTAAATATGTACTGCTAGTAATGAATTTGACCATGGATTTTGTGAACACTTGAAGCCATAAACTCGCCGTCTCATTACGTGCTGCCGCATCCTCCATACAGGCAGGCAGGCATGCACTTGTTGTCTCATTTATATGTTACATTTGCATAAAATGTTGGCAATGGCGGACTTTAACACGGTAAGTTATATAACTTGTGATGCTATAATCGTGGTGGAGATGACAGCACTAAATATTTAATGGTCTGATGTTGTTTGCTAAGTGTTGTTTGACTTGCAGAGTGGCACCATGCTGTGGGCCCACTTAGTCTCACACCGGGGGAGGGAGCGAGGGGGGGGGGGCACTTCCTGTGACACCAACCTGGGTGTCCAATAACGTACCACGCCGGAAATATACATTGGCAGATAGCGTGCTATTGATTGTATGTCCAACACAGTGCTACCGACATATTTACACTAATGTCTCATATTCTATATACTCTCACTTGCAAAAAAATCTTCTTAACAGTTATGATATAACTTACTATTTTTACAAACGCTTATACTTCATCTATTTCACCTTAATCGCAACAAACATTTATTTTATACGTAGTATAGGTACAATGGAAATAGGACAAAGCAATAGCTTCAGAAGACCAGGTACAGATGCTTGTAAGATTTCAGTATTTCAATATATAACTTTAAAATTTCTAAACTTTACTGCTTACGTTAAAACGAAATTCGGCATGAAATCGCAGCAAATATGGCTTATCTAATAGTTGCGATGCATTTTACTTCAACTATATTCCTTAGTTATTTTTACTGGACCAGCAATGTCAATACTTAATTCGTAATAAAAATTTACTCAACTATTTTTTTTTTTTACACTCAAGAGAAACAATTCTGAATTTTGGTAATATTTACTTTGTCTATTACGTAAGTAGAGGAAGTATTGCATTGCACTCAATAATTCGATTTCGAAATTTCACCAAAAATAAATGTTTAGGGGCCCCCTGAATTGAAAAAACGTATTTTCAGAAAAAGGTCCACTCGTGTGTCTATGTGTCTGTAGGTCTACGGACTGGTTAAATCAAAAATGAAAAGTCGGTTGAAAACCAACGTTAGTATTAAAGTTTAATATATTTCAAGATGCGATACAAAGACTTCAAAGAAAATTTCTCCACCCTAAACTAACGTATTCATGGAAAATTTTTCGAAAATTTTAATTTTCTTGTAAATAGCTCCAACGATTTTGATTAAAATGGCATATGATTGAGAAATTTTTATGAGAAATGAAATGTTTATCTTGAATTTTCTGGCTATAGCCCCTGTAGTCGTATTTACTCTGGACGACTTTTGCATAACTGGTAAACCGTAAGAGATAGACCAAATCTTACTATATAAAAATGTATATCTTGCTAAAATACACAATTTATGTCCCAGTTAATTTTCTAGTAGGGTGAATCATTTCAGAGATATTCCTTGTTATGTGTGTGAGTTTCGGAAAACTTAAAACTTTCGTGAAATGGATCATCGTTGTTAATTTTTTTTATATGTTAAGTGTGCAAAGAGAACGGAATCTCAAAGATTTAAAACATTTGACTATCGCTCAAAGCCTAATGTCTTCTAATATTCCCCTTGCACCTACAAGGAAATAAGCAATAAGATAATTTGTACAAATGTTTATATCAACACGAAGAAGATATAGGAATAAGAGTTTGTAAGAATGGTTAGTACAAGAGTAGAGAAACTCATGTGAGTGCAACACATCAGATTTTTAGTTATAGTCTCTCTCTCTTTTAGTCCTAACTATAGTCTTGCATATACTTGGTCATGCGAAAGATCACCACCTTGTTCTGTGACACAGATATATGAACTTCCCCTGGTGTTGTTGTTCGGTGCAGTGCAGTAGTGTAAAAGGGGACAGATATGTGCATTAAGCTGACATAGGTTACGTGAGGGCCGTATGATATTGACGTGTTACATTTTGCACAAGCAAGCAGTTTCAGTCAGGTGATTGCAGTTCTAATCGTGTGACAGGGTGGAGGGTAAAGTTTGATGTGACAGGACCGAGCGAGCCGACATTCTGCAAATAAACCCAGGGGTTGCACCCTACAGCGAGCGATAAATAAACAACCTGTTTGTAATCATGCCACCCTTCAACCATTAAAATTCTTTTTACTAATTCAAATACACAGTGACTTCAGAAAGGATTTATTTCACTTTGAAATGCAATCTCTTTGGATGAGTTCACGAGAAACAAACAAAGACCAGTCTAAAAAATCTGATGTGTTGCACTCACATGACTTTCTCTACTCTTGTACTAACCATTGTTACAAACTCTTATCCCTATAGCTTCTTCGTGTTAGTTGAGATAAACATTTTCACAAATTATCTTATTGCTTATTTCCTTGTAGGTGCAAGGGGAATATTAGAATACAGTTGGCTTTGAGTGACAGTCAAATCTTTTAAAGCTTTGAGATGCCGTTCTTTTTGCACGCTTAACATTAAAAAAATGAACAACGATGTTCCATTTCACGAAAGTTTTAAGTTTTCCGAAACTCAAACACACAATAAGGAATAAGTACCAAATGGTTCACTCTACAAAAAACTTTATTCAGACATAAATTGTGTATTTTAGCAAGATCTACATTTTTTGTGTAGTATGATTTGGTCTATCTCTAACGGTTTACCAGTTATGCAAAAGTCGTCCAGAGTAAATACGACCACAGGGGCTATAGCCAGAAAATTCAAGATATACATTTCATTTGTCATAAACATATCTCAAATATATGACATTTTAATCAAAATCGTTAGAGCCATTTTCAAGAAAATTAAAATTTTCGAAAAAGTTTCCATGTAAAGGGTAGTTTAGGGTGGGGCTATTTTCTTTAAAATCTTCGTGTGGCATCCTTGAAAGACATTAAACTTAAATACCAAATTTGGTTTTTAACCGACTTTTCCTTTTTGAGTTATGCTGTCCACAGACTGACAAACACACACACGGACCTTTTTCTATAAATGCTTTTTTTTTTTTTTTTTTTTTTTTTTTTTTGATTCGGTGAAATCTTGACACCGACTTTTTAGGTGGAATATAATACTTGCCCTACTTACCAGTAGATAAAGTAAAAAGTATGTTCTTAAGGGCAGAGAAAGTTGGTTTCTATTTGTTTCAACCAGAGTGTGGTATTTGGCGAGTTATAAATGTTGCAACTTTTATTCTATCTAGCTTTACAGATAATTTCTTAGCTTTAAACCAGCAGTTTGTAATAGAGTGGGTCAAATAATCCATATTTTAGTTGTTTGTTGGAAGACCGGTGTTAAGTAAGGCAGAAATCGAAATCACTGAATTGTTTAAAGGTGCTTTTGAGAGAGGAAGTAACACGCGAACATAATCTCTCCAATAAAATACCTGAGGGAAATGTTAATTATGTTACAGACAGCTTTCCTCAGACGCCTTTAATCATTGATCATGTTAAGAGTACCTTAAGTGGCTAGAATTTGTTACAAGGGAGTTGTTTTGGTTGGCATTATTGATGCATCTAGATTACGTTGGCAGCCCTCTCAGGTTTGTTTACCCACGCCTGCTCGTCTCTGTTTTTGTTCGTTAGTGATCGAGTCCCTTCCATTACCTTAATAGACCTCCTGACGTATGACAGTTTCGTTCACAAGAATTATTGCACTAGTATGTGATTTATATGTCAAATAAATGGCTTTCTGAAGTATTTCATTCATTTGTTCCCTTCTGTCTATTTCAGTGAGTATTTCATACACACGGGCGTTAAATCGTCATATACGAGCTGTCACCTGGTCATTCTTTTCTTTTCTACAAATTATCACTAAAGTAATTCCGGCGTAAGAAAGCCATTTAATATGAACACCGCTAATGTACTAGTCCGCGCAGCACGTGGGGAAACGCGTGTGACTTCACGTGCTCTCGTGCGAGATTGGTTATATCTGCTGAAAGAGCTTCCATTTAAAATAATAGCTTTAATTTTGCTGTCTATGCGTTTACAATCATGCATGACGGCTATTTAATCCAACAGTTTAATTTAAGCAAATGTGTTTGTACTTACATTTGGAAATCCAAACATCAAGTAATTTTTTTCCCTATCAGAGAAAGTAGAGAAAGTAATGTGACTACAGCACGTTCAAGCTTTTTCACTTATATACAACAAACCCAGAGTAGTTTTCTCTAATTTTAATACTTTGGTTGCTAGATTATATTAAAGAATGAGTTATGACTTCTAAACCACTTAAAGCAATCAGAAATTACGTTCCTCATTTCATAACAAATGAAAACACAAGTGCGAAGAAGGTCGCTTCCGTATTCCTAATGAAGACAAACTTTGTGCACCTGTTCGTATGACAACCAAATTGAGAATTACTGTATATACCAATTTATTTACCAATTCCGAGAGGTTAACACAAGGTGTATGTGTGTGTGTGCAACGAAAGAAAGCAGATGGAATAAACGCAGTTGAAAATTGTTTTACTGCGAGCCGCAATGAATTATGGGTGATAAATCTCGACAAAGGAAGACTTCCAGGCGGCGCCCGCACGCTCAGATTTTCGCTGCTTTGGTGTCTCGACGCCATTACGGCTTCCTATAGTTGAATCTTTATTTCAGCTTTCTAAGATATTTTTTATCGTCCTTTTAACCTGTCGTTACTATATTTTCCTTTTATTTAAATTTATGTGTCGTCACTTTTCTTTTTATTTTGCGTTTAAAGCTTTCATGTGCAATCTCGAAACCTTTATCATATTTGAACATATATGGAAATGTTGAACCCCCCCCCCCCTACCCCCCAAACAAATATCTGAAAATCACTTCAGGTGAAATCAATATGACACATTCCAATGATTGGCCCAACATATATTAAAGAGCTGCTTCTCTGTTCTTTTATATCTGAAAATTAGATGGCGTCGATTTTTCTGTAAAAGTCACATTTCTCTAAACTTCTCCCAACAAGCCGGCAGTCGAAAGTTTCTCAGACCATCTCCCATGCACGTAACGAGCAGTGGTGTGGCGGATAACACCGCATTCGGAAAGATTTCTGTATAATTTTTTGTAACTGGTAAATTTCAAATGATAGATGAAAACACTACAAAAAATTAGATCACCCAAATCAAAATTTATTTCAATTAGCTTTTTTGGTGGTATATAGTTATTAATGATTCAAGTTGTTCCATTTTGTCATTATTTTAAAGAGTTATGCCATTCACAAAGAGTGTGAATCTTTAAGGCGAGAATAAAGCGCGTAGTTCATTTGACTATCACAATCCCCTTTGTATCTATAACGATATGTGTCATGTAGCTATTTCTGCAAACGTTTATCTCAATTAAAATGAAATATGTAAATTTTTATATAATTTGTGCAATTTTATACACACTAATAAACGAGAAAAGTTGAAGTCATTTAAACGTAACACATCAGATTTTTTATGCTTTTTGTAAATATCACTTCATATCATAGTACTTTTCTCAAGCATCTTATGGTGATTTTTAGGTGACAAAAATCCTAGCAATAATTTCAATCCAAACCGATACTCAGTTATTAGAAAATCAAAAGTAATTCTTTTATCTTGGAATAATTTCGGTGGGAGAAGTTTCTTAAAAACCTTTGAGTTGGAAAGTGATAAATTTAAATACTATAACCAAATCACAAAATCCACACGGACCTTCTTCGAACATCACCTTTTCCGGAACTTCTACAAATACGCCCGCCGCCGCGCACTGCTCGAAAAATCCAGAAAACTCTTTTTGTCTTCCCGCTCTGATTTTTGTCATGTGTTCACAAACAGTGGTGCTAGGAAGTCTGACCTTGAGCGTTTTTGATGCACTTATTGCCAGTGGGGTGGAGCAGTCCAGCCCCAACCTTCCATGTGTTGCGGCTGACGTCGCAATTCTATATGTGACATTTGTTGGAATTTACATTTTGGAGTTAAGCTTTCGTGGAAGCTGGCAGTGTCACAACAGAGATACAGTTGTCTAGCACTGAGGTCTTAGTGGGCAAGTGATGAAGCAAGATGGTACGGTAGAGGGATGAAATCTAGAACGTTAACTGTCCGCCACAAAACTCCCAGAAGTTTCAAAAGAAAGTAAAACAGTGGAAAAAAGAATTTGATTAAAAGCACCAATATTTTAATATCTGATGCATGTGCAATTTTTTTTTTATTTTTATTTTTATTTATTTATTTTTTTTTTTTTTTTTTTTTAATTTCTTGATAGCAGTTTAAGTAGGTAGCAAAATATGTAATCTCTTTTTCCTTAGTCAAGAATATTAATTTTTTTTCTCCTGGTGGACGTTAACTTTTGTTTTTCATTATTAATTTTTAATTCCCACTCTGTTGGCATCACCGTCTAACGACGGGAAAGCATATTTGCCTCGGAGACGTGCTCAAAACTGTCCGAGTACCAACTTTGGAGCTATGAAGTAGTTTGGATATTGGACCCCAGATGGCAGTTGTGTGTATCGCGCCGCTATGACCCTTTTCTGCCACGCAATTTCCCGCAATCGGCTGAATGGAACACAATGGCTTTCGACGGAATCTTCCCCCTTTTAGCTAAACTGGGGCAAACAGAAATAGGAGGTGAAATTCTCCGTGCGAAATCTGGACAATACATAAGCGCTCTCGAAATTAAGTGCCCGCTAATAATTGTACTTCTTCCTTTTGTCTTGAAGTCCAAGCTCGGCGTGATTTCTGAATTACTTCAACTATTTTACAACAGCAGTATTAGTTCCAACTATCAAGTACATATGGCGTTATGTTCAAAACACGCTGAAGTATATAATCACATTCTCAACTTCAGTCTCTTTCCTTAAGGAACTATTTAATTCACGCTAGATTAAAGCAAAGAAGTCGTTCAAAATGGGAAATCTAAATATTATTTTCAGTTCAATTAATATATTTAGCTTATAAAACGCAAACGATGCTTTTAACTGATTTGTCTTTCTCCTATTGATCATTTTCTATGTTTTCTACATTTTAAAAAACCCTGTCAATTTATTTCCGTGATAAGTGGTGCCTAAGAATAAGTCACCTGTTGCATTTCTTTATCTATTCATTTTACCTTAGCCCAAATGGGATTGAGATCACACACATATGGGGGCAAGTAAACGACAGTGTGGCCAAATAAAACAAAACATCTGATGTGTGACACTCACATGACTTTCTGTACTCTTGTACTAACCATTATTACAAACTCTTATTACTATATCTTCTTCGTGTTAGTTGAGATAAATATTTGTACTAATTATCTTATTGCTTATTTCCTTGTAGGTGCAAGGAGAATATTAGAATACAGTAAGCTTTGTGCGACAGTCAAATCTTTTAAACCTTTGAGATCCCGTTCTCTTTGCACGCTTAACATATAAAAAAATGAACAACGATGATCCATTTCACGAAAGTTTTAAGTCTTCCGAAACTGACACAAATAATAATAAATGAAAAGTTAAAATTGATTTTGAAGTTATTCCTCCTGAGTATTTGTGAAGTCATTTACTCTATTTTTTGGTGAAATTCGAATAGGCATGATTCTTAAAGACCAGAAGAAATGGACTGGCTATGCATTTAAAACTGAACGCAGAAAGTTGAACCCCAGCTACTCAATGAAATGTGGTTACAGCAAAGGATGGGGAGGGCCCACGTAAAATAATCAGTGAGATAATACGCATGGATGAATACGAAGCTATAATAAAAGTGAAATATATTATACATTTCTGATATAAATAGATATCAAAATGTTTTTATTTATTGCCCAGTGTCAATATAATATCAAAATAAGGAAAAATGCTCTTACAACATTCTAAAATTGGAGTAAACATATTTGTTGCCAAATGGCAACTCTATGTTAGAGGTTTAATAAAGTCTTGGTGGAAATATAATGGGCAAAAAGAGAAGTAGTAAAGTCACGTGGTTCGAGCTTTGCCCACAACTTTATGATTTATTATTTAATTTACACTTTAGTGTCGGAGGCAAGAAAGCAACTAGGGTTTATGGCTTCTTATCCAGGAACCTCTGTCTGTCTGACTGTCTACTTATTCTTTTAAAGAGTGTGTGTTATGTTAATACTATGGTCTGTGTGTCGCAACCGTAATCCGGCAATCCTTTTTTCCGTACAGGAATATTCCAGAATCCGGAGCAGTGAGGGAGGGTGTTCCCCTTCTTGTGTGGCGCGCTTTTAAGATAATGAATACGCGAGTTTTAATGGGCTTTGGTTTACGAGCAGTCAGGTGAGGGGTCGTGATGATGCAACGAGGATGATTATGGTGATCATGTCAAGGAGCATATGACGCTCTTCATCTTTTTATTTGAGGTAAAACCCCTAGCTCACAACGCTTTCTCTTCTCAGTCTTCTGCAGACGATTCTTGTTAACCCAGACATAAAATTTTAATTCAGCTTCGCTCAATCCGTAGTATGATAAAGCAAAAGTCAGATTTTAAAGAGGCTATTGCTGGCTTTGAAATAAGCATACATACCTTTACGATTCATTCTCGATTTTACCCGAATGTTGAGATAAACATTTGTACAAATTGTTTTATTATACATTTGCTTGTAGGTATAAGGAGCCCCACACAAAATCTTCGACATATATAGTATCATTTTAGGGATGCAAGCTTCACCGCCTGGACGCTCATCAAGTTTTCCTCTTAGATTTTAACCCGTTCAAAGGCGTGTCCTGCCCTAGTCGATAAAGTATGATGATGTGTACTAGGCTTGCATGTAAATGACAGATGTTTTGTTCTATTTACTTTACAACATGATTGCGTTTCACATAACCTAGTACAGTTTATAATCTGTGACCATTTGTATAATTGAAACAGTCAGGTTAATATTACAACATGCAAGAATTAGTTACGTTATTAATACCATGTATATTCAGTGGTGTGAGGTGGTGTCACAACGGCATTACCTGTCCTCCCCTGACCTATAATCTCCTGCTGTTCCTTTATCTCTGTGTAAACTCGAAGGAGCCGCGTTAGGCCAAGGTACGAGGTTTCAGTAACAGTTGAATATGAAGCAACAGAGTTCGCTAGTGTATTCTGCAGATCGGCATGAATGTCCTTTGCTTTCATACCTTTCTTTACCAAGTACTTGATCATTGCATTAATCTCGATCTTTTCCATCTTTGCAAATCACTATGTAGGAACAATAATAGGGCCATGTGATCGTCACAACTCTGTCCCAAGAACACTAACGTGACACGTGTTTACAGTATTTATAGACAATAAATACCACATCAATAACTCGTTACACTAGCGCTGACCTGTCGTGGTGATTCCGAGAACTTCCTAAACCACCCTCGCACTATATATTCATATGATAAAGAAAATGATGTTGACTTCAAGTTAGTAAATTTTTAAATATTTGTGGAATTTTAAAGAAAACTCTCCTACGTTGTCTGTTTTATTATAAGGTAGCGAAGCATTCACTATGCATATAAGGAGCTTAAAAAGAATAGAATCAGCAAAGATGAGAAATTTAAGATCACAAAACAGAAGTCCTGTATAATAATGAAATAACAACCAATATAAATTCTCAGGTAGACCAAGAAAGCGCTGGAAAGAGAGACCAGAGCATAACTAAGGCCCAATTCATGAGAGGAAGAAAGAAGCTTCTATTATAGTGAATTTGATCGCCTCGTATGGAAAGCCTTGTATGAACACTTGAAGCCGTAAACACTGCCGCATCCTCCATACAGTCAGGCATGCACTTGTTGTCTCATTTATATGCTACATTTGCATAAAATGTTAGCAATGGCGGACTTTAACAGTAAGTTATATAACTTGTGATGCTATAATCGTGGTGCAGATGACAGCACTAAATATTTAATGGTCTCGTGTTAATGGATGTAATTTGTTTGAAATTGATTCGTTATATGGGGGATCTTTTATGATTTTGGGGATTGTTTCCCAACAAGCCCAATAAATACAAGACAAATGTAATACATTTACTATGTTGTCGAGTACGTTGTATAAGCAGAGTAAATTTGCGCTACTGCCGTTAGCTATACAGGGTGTTTCACTGGGATGTAAATGCTCCAGCAAGCCAGGGGTTCGACATTAACTGTACTGACTCCCTCATTGGTCTTCATTGTAACTTCTTCCTTTCAAGGATGGGTCATTGCTGTTCCGTTCCGAGGCTAATTACATCCTTCCATCTTCTCCTTGTTAGACCTTGGTCACGCTTCCTAATTACTGTTATCATTATAATCGGATTTTAATGTGCAACACATCTTCCAATAGCCCTTATCCATTCTTCTCTAATGTTGCAGTGTTCATCTTCCAAGTTCAATCTCTTCATTGACATTATCCTTCCAAGTTATCTGTGGTCGTCCTCTCTTCCGATTTCTAGTGGTGCCCGTTCCAATACATTTTTTGGCATTCTTCTTACCTGCTCACACCATTTTAATTGTTTGAATTTAATTTCATCCAATTTTTTATTTCACTCCCATAAAACTCCTAATGACGTTTTTCCTTATTTCATCTCTTCTGTAAATTCTCGCTGTTCACCGCCAGAAGTCTATTTGTGTTTCACAGTAATTTAATTTGTGACGTGTATGGATATATCAACGCCGGAAGTCGTTATAGTTTTCAAAATACTATTATAAAATGTATCTTTATCTTTTTTACCAGATGTAATTTAAAGTGTAGAAGGTCCCAGTGAAACACCCTGTATCTGCCGTCATGCTGCGCATCAAATGCCTCACACTTCCAGCAATGCTACATGCTGGGGAAACAAAGTGGTCGCTTCGTACAGTGTTTCCGGCGCAAAGTGAACCTGTCGTTGTGATATCTTGCATATTGTAGTTGCCTGCAGTTTGATAAGGTTCAGCTTAACACCTTCACAACATCAGCTGGGCATTGAACAGATCTTGGGTAACGTCCGTAATTTCGAGTTGATGACGATGAATAATGAGCTGTTATCCCAGCTTGCATATATTATGCGTATCTTTGGTGAATAAATCATAATAAAAATAAAAATGTGAATATATATTTTCCCTTATTTAAGTATACTAGAATATGAAAATCATAATATACAAAGGCTTTCATATTAAAATATTTCATCTGCGCATTCTTAGTAAAGTGGGTGCTGACAGACGTAAGAAAGAAAGCATTATAAAGCTTCATAACACTTAAAGAGGAATAATATACCTCTATGAGGCAGCACATAAAACGGCTCTCCAGTTATCTACGAGGCCAATTTCAAGAACGTAGCTCATAAAAACGAGGGGTGCTAGAAACTACCGCAAGTGGCGCTGCCTGTGCGTCTGTTCGCGAAGTGTTTATTGTCTTCGTTTTGAAAGCAACACAACGGCATCTTGGTGAGACGAGGGCGGGGGGGGGGGATATTTTCTTTTTGTTTCCCTTGCCACACAAGGGAGGAAATGATCCACAGATCCTTAATGCCCCATGCAAACTTCATTATGTGTCATCCGGTTGTAAAACTTATTTAGGGAGGGGCTTTGATTAATAGTTGTAATTCTCATTCTCAATTCTCAATGTTATATACGTAAATAAATCAAAATACCAGAATCATACTCTAGGACTCTGTTTTCATTACCTATAGTATAGGATATCATATACAACCGAGGGACCCAGGACCTATAGTAAGTAGAGTGAGTGAGTGAGTGAGTGAGTGAGTGAGTGAGTTGGGTTTAAGGGCCCATCATTAGGGCTTATAGTAAGTAGAGGCCATCTTGTAATGCACCCAAAAATGTAGCACCGTATTTTAGTGGAAATATACTTTTCGAGACACCTGAAGAAAACGTTTAGAAACGAAATGTCGTTCGACATCTTTTGGGGATAACACACAAATAATTGTAATAAAATCCGCCAGTCTGCCGTAAATATTAACTTTTTTCGATGTTGTTGTTTTTTTTTTTTTTTTTTTTTTTTTTTTTTTTTTTTTTTTTATTTCCACAGAGATGGCCTGAAGTGATTTTGATTAAAATGCCATATATTTAAGTTACATGCATGACAGTAAAAGGTATTTCTAGAATTTCCTAACAATAGTCTTCAAAATCGTCTTCATTTTGAGTAGCTTTTGTAAGTGTAAACCGTAGGAATACACAAAATCTTAGTACACAAAGAAAGTAGATTTAGTTTAAACACACAATTTACGCAAATAAATATTTTGGTGCTAATCATTCCAAGGTATTCCTTTATATCTCTTTTGTTTCTTCCTGTTTTTTAGTTTCAAATACTTGCAGTTTTTCAAGGGACAAGTCGCTATTCGGTTTTTCCTCCTACTCATACAAAAAGTACCAAACTTCAGAGTTATCACATAGCGACACGCTCTGTAAAATTTTTACTATCGCTTTATAGCATCCTTCAACAAACTGTAAATTTGGAGCAGAAATTATTTACAAATAATATAAGACGTCTGGCCTAACCGATAAGTTCTCGAGTGGAGCGAGAGTACATTGCGAAGGTTGGACTGTAAAATCATAGTTATCTGACTTACCAACTGAGGAAAATGAAACCCGCGAGTTACATGTGGATTTCGAGTTTCTCTTGTAATAAAAAACCAGTTCATCTCCAAATTTACAATGGAAATAGTATCTTAAATTAAACTATCTGTTTATTACAGATATCACTGAACTAATTCCACACATGCGTTCTATTTTTTATTGTATTGCTTGGTATAGAATTTTGAATCATTGTTTCAATTTCATTTGTGCACCACCAAACCGTTTGAATTGCCCTCCATGTTGAGTTTTGATTGTTAATCAATTGTAATGCTTAGTCAATTGTTTGCCCACTATTTGTTGGAATACAGTACGCGGCACTGAGTAAACAAAAGAATGACCAGGTAGTAAATCGTGGATGATAAATTAACGTGTCTGTATGAAATAGTTTCGATTAAAATTAAGTAGATAGAAAAATAAAGTTTTGTAAGAGAAGTCTGTATCTGATTAACCATAGAATACAGAGAAAGTCCTGTGAATGTTCTTCTGTTTCTTTTCTTCTATCTCTATATTTGTGCATATCATAAAATTAGTATTAATATCAAAGCCAGCAACTTCAATGCTCAAAATGTCACCTGTGTACTTTTACTTACAACAGTATGTATTTATGTTTAAATTATTTTTGCTAACATTTCGATATTTCACAGTAAACAGAAAGAAAAAGTTTACTTTAATGATTTGTCGAACCACTATGAAAATAAACTATTCTACACAAAATAAATTTCAAACTGAAGTTATTACCTAAGATGTTTATAAGGAAAGCAAAATTAACTACATAATCTATCAAAATTCTTACCTCTTACTTCTTTGCATGGAACTCATGAGAAACTTACCTGAAAAATATAAACATGCCTGTGTTATAAATTGAATATTCATTAGGTAATAAATTAAACTGATAATCACCCAGTGATGTTATTACCGTCAACTATTCCCACTGGCTAGCCAACAAGTATCAGAGCATTTTACAGTGGCAGACCCAAGAGGAACTGGGTCTGTGTTTAATAATTTTATCACTCTGTTAAGTTGTTAGCACTTTTTAAATGAAGAGTTGCCTTTTTTATCCTCTTTAAACCTTTGAAAGTAATGATGATATCTAAGGGAATCTATAAACATTAATCCGATTATTATTACTATTATCATTATCATCATAATTACATTATTATGCCAAATGACAAGCCCAGTTACTTTTTTCTGTCACTTTATTTCTGTTCTAAAAGTGAATCACAAAAATACAGTCCTCTTTTATTGTTAACAGAATTTACAATTTGTCGTGACCTTGTAACTCTCAGCTGTTCTGTCTTATCGTAATCTTGACACACCACAAATATGTAACTGAAAGTTTAGCTTATCACATACAAAGCACAAAACAAAGGACTGTCGGAGCTAAGCTACTTCACGCCACATGTCGTGCCGGCGAACGGGAAAAGGCGTTCAAGTCCCTCGTGCAATTGTTTGTGTGTACCTCACTAACAATTGAAGCGGTCACTCAAAAGGGGCTTTCTTCGAGAACTTTCGAGAAGCAACTAGTCAAGTTATCGTCGGAGTGTGTGTACAAGTCGAGAAAGGTTCGTGTGACGCCATCCCCACTATATATGGAGAATGAATCTGTCAGTGTGTCAGCGACTGCGAGACAGTTGTGAGTGTGTGTGTGTCGTCACGAAAGATAAATAGGTTGTCGTGAAGAAGATTCTAACGCGCGTCGAATGTTTGCATGTATGTTTGAGTGTATGAGAGACAGGGGAAGTTAAGAAAGACACTGAAAGGAATGAGCAAGTTTACGTAAGTACAAGTTGTGAGTTGTAATAGCACGAAAGACCGCAGACTGTGTTAACGAGAAGAAAATGGTATATTAGTGATAAAAAGTGACAATAAAGTATCCGGACTGGATTTTGTCATTTTGTCACCATATTATAATTTCTAAATTGTAAGTAAAATATAGCAAAAATACTAGACTTATTTTGAATTTCATATTATGTTTTAGTAGCTCAGAAAAAGGGTGTGTCAGGTGCAGTATATATTATATAACAATGGATGCGGAAAAGAATAGAGATTTCGATAGCGAGAAAAGCTTATATTTTTGACCTCAGAAACTTAAAGGGCATAGAACCTTGAAAGTAAAAAAGCAGAGAAACACGTTCAACACAAAAATGGGGGGGGGGCACCAAATTGTAATTGCGACTGTAGTAAGCGTGCATGTATTCCATCGTGACGCACAAACAACCGGCGCATTAAGACATAAAACTTAATATTCCACCGAACACACACATACATAGGCAGGTACCTGTTTTCCACAAGTGTGCGTAATGGTTTAACAGGAAGCGGTAGTAGCTATGCAATGAGTTTTTAAACTTGGAACACCAGTCCCAAGAAATGACACAAGGGGGCTAGGGGTGGGTTATGACGTCACTGTGTCCTCCACAAAGGCTTGGCTGCCGCTGTTTTTGTCAACGTGCACTGTTGAAATATTATCAGGCCCGCGTAGGTAACTCTAGGACCGCTGTAGCGATTCTGTTTTCAAACGGAATCTGATAGTACTCTGTAATTAACAGGCCTGCGCGTGTTATATTCACCTTAAGTTACAAACAATACAAAGAATTTTTGTAAACAGAGGTATGCACACAACAATGCAACAAATAAAGTTGTAGAACTGGATACCGGAATTCGAGATGTTAAGATATGTGCATGCAGCATGATATATTGTGGTGCTACTCTAATGGTTAACTTGCGCTGCATCAAAGTTCGGGGTGAAGATGAAGGTATCCAGTGTCCTGAAAAGCAACCTTGTCACATTTTATCCAAGTAAGCTTTCGCACTCCACGCGAACCTGTCTGACGAAAGAGTCAGTTGTTTGGGGAGGGTGCTGGTGTAGCATGGCACGGCTTAGAGAGGTCAAAGAAGGTGGGAATATAGTGCACTACAGTATGGCCATCAAAACATCAGCACAGCGCACTATAAACGACTCCATCTTTAATTAATGGAATAGCAGTGGCGTTATGAACAGCTGCAACTTTGATCGATTAAATTTGTTCGAATCTTCGTGGCTCGTCCTTGAAGGATATTAACTTAACCGACTTTTCCTTTTTAACTTACGCCATCCACATACTAACAAACACACTGGTAGACAAACACGGACCTTTTTCTGAAAATGCTTTTTTGGATTCAGGGGGGGGGGGGGCTAAAAACATATTTCTGGAGATATCTCGACATGGAATTTTTGGGTGCAATACAATACTTCCTCTATTTTACCATACGTAGTAGAGAAAGTAAAAATATATGCATTACTTTCTGAACAGTTGAGCTTTTTGTCGTCCTCTTTGTGTATGAAATATGAACAAGTGCAGACTTTGTACAAACAGCAAAATAAGCATAACCTCCCCCACAGTTAAATGAAAGTTACAGAGTAACTCAATTTACCTCACGGTTTCACCGGTCGCGTTTACGCATTTTGATATATGAAGCGGATTAAATTTCTAGAATAAATTTCCAGCATTTTGTCAAGCGTCAGCTCGCGGAATAAAAATCTCCAAAGAAGGGGCGGCCCATAAATTTGTGTGGGCGAGAAGGGCAAGGGAATGAATGCAATAAGGTACATGATCCGAAGTAGCGTGCGCACTGTTTACAGCTCTATTGTCCTGCTGTGATTTGTGTCCCCGAGGGGCTTTGCCCCATCTATACACAGACGACCCTGCTCAGGGAATCCAAATTATTTTATAAGCACGACCCGGATGTTTATAACCTAAAAATGTAAGAAATATGCAAGCAATTATAACCGAAAAAAATAGAAAATATGACGATACATATCACCTACATTTTTGGGGGTGCAAAATGCAATACTGTTTATATTAAATTATATTGAAAATCTGGTTTTAAAATCTTTCACACTCAATAATAAACAAATAACATTAACTTTATTGTTGTATTTTGAATTTATTTATTTACTCAATCCAGAGCTAACCCTCAGCTCTGCATAGAATGAAATAATGTCACATTTTAAAGGGCAATCACAAATAAGAAGTACGGTAGCAAATTACAAAGTAAAAAGAACTGAATATTAATATATTTCTCTACAAGTAAGGGAAGTATTGTATTCCACCCAAAAATTCCATGTCGAGATTTCACCGGAAATATATGTTTTGAGACCCCCTGAATAAAAAAAAAAACATTTTTAGAAAAAGGTCGGTGTGTCTGTGTGTCAGTCTGTATGTCTGTGGATAGCATAACTCAAAAACGAAAAGTAGGTTAAAAACCAAAGTTGGTATTTAAGTTTAATGTCTTTCAAGGATGCGATATGAAGATTTTGAAGAAAATAGCCCCATCCTAAACTACCCTTTACATGGAACATTTTTCGAAAATTTTTATTTTCTTCAAAATGACTTAACAATTTTGATTAAAATTGTCATATGTTTGAGATATTTTTATGACAAATGAAATGTGTATTTTGAATTTTCTGGCTATAGCTCCTGTAGTCACATTTACTCTGGACGACTTTTGTATGACTAGTAAACCGTTAGAGATAGACCAAATCATACTATACAAAAAATGTAGATCTTCCTAAAACACACAATTTATGTACAAATAAATTTTCTTGTAGGTTGAACCATTTCGGAGATATTCCTTGTTATGTGTGTGAGTTTCGGAAAACAACTTTCGTGAAATGGAACATCGTTGTTGATTTTTTTGTATGTTAACCGTGCAAAGAGAACGGAATCTCAAAGCTTTAAAACATTTGACAATCGCACAAAGCCTACTGTATTCCAATATTCCCCTTGCACCTACAAGGAAATAAGCAATAACACTTGTACAAATGCTTATCTCAACTAACACGAAGAAGATATAGGAATAAGAGTTTGTAAGAATGGTTAGTACGAGAGTAGAGAAAGTCATGTGAGTTGAACAGATGAGATTTTTATTTTCATAGTATGCTGTATGGCATATGCGTTGTGAGGAAGAAATCGTTGTTTTTTTTTCAGTCTTTTCAAAGTTAAATGAATATAACATGTGCATAGTTCGTGCTCAATAAACAGCCATGATGAGAAAATAAAATTCTCTCTACTTACAACACTGACATCTACACTTTTAAATAGTATTTAAGCACAATTAATGATTCTCATAATCTCAGTTCAGACACATAAAAGGCGTGTACCAAATTTGGCAGCACTGATATGTGGGGTAAGTATATGGTCTTAACTTTATCGATCAGAAACCTAACCTATAAGTGGAAATTTGCATGGAATTAGTTTAAAGTTTGAAGAATGCAAATATAGAAACAAGTGAACAATTTATCACACACAATCCTCAAAGCTCGCTCCGAAGCTTGAAGGACCACAGTTGTAATATGGCGTTTGGAAAGCGATATGCTATAAAATTAAAGATATTACAATTAGGTTGGGAGGAGGTAATTGCCGGGACAATTTCACGAGGTCATGTTGGTAATGACGGATAACGTCGCTCTAACCGTGGGGCTAATTAACACAGGTAACAATAGCGGTAATGATATACCAGGTAGGTATATAACAATATCCACCTGATCCCTCTGAGGTAGGGATGGGCCATTCAGCGCGTCTCTGCGCATGCTCAAGTGGCGGGTTTGAGTCCCATTAACCTGCAATAGTTTAACCTCTATCACCTCCTCCAGGGCATTATTTCCCTATGGCTTATCTACGGCACTGCAAGTATTCATTTAATGTTTAATACAGAGGTTCCACATTTTGGTGGTTCTGTATTCACTATTTGATGTAGGTATTATATTCATATTACCTTCTCTAGGCACTCTTCACTCGATTGTCAGAGGTTTAACAGCATATTTCCTTATAGGCACAATAGAATCACAGAACAGGCTTAAACGATACTCAAATCCTTTTCTATCAGAGGGCTTTGGCATTCCATTTCGGCTTTAACATTCCTAACCAGGGCATAAAAAACGAATGAAATCTTCCTGTTTGAGAAAAATTATAATTATTTGAAAATTCAGGCCAATAATAAGGAACACCTAAAACATTTATCTCCCCAAGAAGTTATTTAAGTATAAAAACTTAACTATAAAAGCGAGACTGAGAAGTTTGTTTTTAAGTGTAAAGTTAAGCTAGTTTTAGTGAGTGTGAGTGTATCGTCGGAAGCAGTTGTTTGTGATACACAGAGAGAGTATTAGTTAAGTGTACTGAATAGCTGTGAATTGCAAGATTACAAAGAACTCTAGATTGTGTCAATGATAAAGCAGAGAAACGAGAAATAAAGTGACAGAAAAAGTGACTAAGGTTGTCATTTGTCAAAATATTTTGAATTTTCTGAACATAGCTTCTGAAATCCACCTCATAGAAGACTTTTACATAACTTGTAAGATACAGACAAAATCTTTCTACATGAACCATTTCTAATTATACAACTTCGTTTCTCCTAGTCATACAAAAACAACGGAATTTCTAAACCTTAAAACATTTGACTATCGCTCAAAGCCTATTGTATTCTAACATTCCCCTTGCATCTACAAGGAAATAAGCAATAAGATAATTTGTACAAATGTTTATCTCAACTAACACGAAGAAGATAAAGGAATAAGAGTTTGTAAGAATGGTTAGTACAAGAGTAGAGAAAGTCATGTGAGTGCAAAACACCAGATTTTTTATAATGTTTTTAAGGTGCCTAAGAAGTGTATTCCGAGAAAAATTTCATCCTCAATTTTTGGGCGGAATACAGTTTGTTTACTAAAAGTAACGCAGACAAAATTGACGTACGGTTTCCCCTCACACGAACCTTAAAGTTTTGGAATTCTTTTGGCAACAGACAAAGCTGAGTTTCAATACTCGTAAATTTGCGATTTTAATCGAGGAGGAGGGTGGGTTGATAAATAGCCTAGTTACATCGAGCCGTGGGACCTGGGGCAACTTATGACCTCTTCACACAACTGTTTACGATAACAGCCTCTCACAACAGCAAAACTTGCCTCTTTGTGCACAACTACTCTCAGAAATGAAACAAAAATTGGGCTCGTTTACTAAAGTTGTACCCGCACCTCGTTAGGCAGATTAAGTCTCCGGAGTGTTCAACTTAAAGACTCGATTACTGCTAACTTAGTGTCGCTTTCACAGATAAGCTGTCATCTTGTAATCTCATTTAGGAATGAGAGAAAAGTAACCGTGGGACGCTCAAAAAGTGACACGCCATGCCTATTGTCAACCACGATAACGTCATTTTTGCGATATGGGACACTTTTGAGGTCGTCTCCAATGTTTACGGCGATGAGAAATCTACTGCCTCTTCACCAGTTATTGTCTTAGGGAAATGAAGGGGGAGGGAGAAAGATTCGAGTAGTATAACCCGAGTTTTGTAAACTTTCACGCAAACGTTGCTCTGCTGGTCAAGTTGCCAACTTAACTCCAATGTTGTTCACGCTATTTTTACTCGCTATTTTTACTGATGATATGGGCAGGTGAACAAACTGTACTCCAGCTACCATGGTACTGAACAATGGGATCTTTTAGAGTGGGTGAGTGAATGAGTGTCTAGGGTCCCATCAACAACTAGGTAATTTGGGCCCGACGACTGTTTAGCACTATAAAACACAACAACTGATATATTACACTTATCTGCTAACTTTAGGGTTTAACGTAACTGTTTCCGTAATAACAATGAGAAGTGTAAATTGCCGTGAGCGCACCCCAATCACAACGCTTGTGATGAGCAGAGGGGAAGGACGCAGCAGCCAGACGGTAGGCCGGAAAAGGCTGTTCCTACGCGTGCTTAGGTTAGGTTAGATATATCTCCAAGAGTACACAAAATTCATTCTGAATTTAAAGAAACTCAGAGTCTATATTTTGTCATAAAAAAAACTTAAACAAACCACTAGAAAACTATTCAATGCGTATTGGGAGATGGATTTTCCTGTAAATCTTCGTGTCACATCATGGAAGACGTTAAACTTAAATATCAAGTGCAATATTTAAACAAATTTGCGATTTTGAATTATGCTTCACGTATTTTTTTGTATTAACGTCTTCTAACGTAGTGTCATATTCGGACGGTGAATGAATGAAATGCTTCAAATGATGCTCAAATGAGCCCGAGGCCAATAGAACTTAAACGTACCCGACATTCATCTTCTCAATATACGGGAAAACCTCGGATAACTCACCCTAACCGAGATTCGAACTCGGAACCTCTCAGATGTGAATGCTTTTCGTAGATTTACAAACTCACAAACACGTGTGAGCCTACCTTTTAATAACAATTCCTTTCTTTTTAATTCAGGGAGCTTCAAAATGTCTATTTCCGATTGAATCTCTATGAATTACAGTAATAAATGTTAGTAATAATAGAGAAAGTAAAAATATCTTAACTGTTTTAAGTGATTCGACCGGTGCGAATGTTATATATGAAGGTTTTTCATTAATACCGTAACACACAATTTCCTTTAATCCCTTTCCTGTAATGAATCTTTGCTAAACTAAACAGAAAGTGGTATTTTTCAGAACAAAAAAGTGCTTTTATCCTCACTCAAATTAACACAGGGGTTTGCTCGTCAATAAATCAGGTACCGCCACTGATGACGCAATAAAAGCCATCACTGCAGAGAGTGCTAAGTCAGCAAATTGGTGTGTTTCTGACGTTGTGGCAGTATATTCAATTCGGAGCGTAATGACACGGCTGGATAACGCATGTCCTCATTGTGCTGTCCCGCAATATTTCCATCAATCAGCTTCCCTGTCAGGGACTCCTTTAATTACCAACAAATGGCTCTTTACTGCGTGTTAGGATAGGCAATTCTTCCAGGGATTTCCAACCAAGGCACCTGCCTATCCAGTCAGGTAAACTCCTGCACAAGTATCAACCAAAGTGCCTAAGAAACTAGATGTGTTATATCGCTAAATTCTCCAGGGATTCTTCTGCAAGCGATTCTTATAAAACATTTTTACTTCGTCTATTATTATAGTAAGTTGAGATAACGAGAGAATATAAAATATAGAGGCTTTGGAAAGAAGCTAGTCTTAGTTGGTAAAGAGTATAGTAGAAATCTGCATGGGGAAAGTGAATTTTAACATATCCAGCGTGCATCTATAATTCCAGACCGCTATAATTCATTGCAAATCATAATAAAGAAGATAAAGTCAATGATAGTCAATAGAAGCTTCCCGTCACCAACGTCTGCAGATAACAGTTGACCGAGATAGAAACCGGAACAACAAGCAGCAAAAAGGTAAACACCTGAGATCCTGTCTTAGAAACAAAGCTAAAAAAGAAGCAGTTTACCACATACGAACATACTAAATAATTACGCCACGAAGGAACATACGCCAAAGACCATACTATGCTGAAAACACCGGTTCTCGTCCAATCAGCCAAGTTAAGCAGCATTGAGCTTGGTCAGTACTTGGATGGGTGACCGCTTAGGAACACCACAAACCGTTGGCATCCACTTTTAAAAGCTGGCCCCATAACGCAATTGGCAGAGCACCTGTCTATTGTGCAAGGGGTTCCGGGTTCGATTCCCGGCAGGGGAGTAGAAATTTTTCTCCAGTCAAGATTATTCCTCATCCTTCCCTGAGTCTGGAAGTATAATGGCCCAAAAGTACCCTTTCAAAAGAGCTTAAAACGATTTTAATTAAAATAACATTATGTTTAACATAATACGAAATGAAATATATAACTTTTTTATTTTTGGAGAGTCTTCAAAGTGTGCTCCAGTCAAGGATCTATCTTAAAAATTCCAATTAAAGTGAAAATTGATCAACACCTTAGTGAGAAAAAAAAACACCCCTTAATTTTTTTCTTTATTTTTGTAGAGCCTTTGAAGTCCTCTTCATTCACAATATATTTTAAGAAAAATAAAGTTTTTTTGGGGATTTCCCAGATATATGCAGGTAGTTTAGGGTGGGGATTTCGTGTAAATCTTCGTTCGTGATTTTGGAAGATGCCGAATTTAAATACTATATTTGGTAGTAAAAGAATTATCTGTTTTGAGTTATGTCTTTCACAGCGGACAGACAGATACACACACACGTGTTTGAAACTTCTACTGCTATGGGTAACTATAGGGAAGTCATAAAAATGTGATGTAACACTCGTATGATTTTATCTACCCTTTCTTCTAGAAATGATTCCTCCAAAAGCTTAGAAAAAGAATTAAAAATGCAATTTTTCATTCACAATCATTGTGAAGTTTAAAAGCATCAAAGTATTATCCCGAAATAGTTTTTCTGGACTAAAAATTGCTATTTATTTTTTATTCTCATTTAAATTTCAAACAATATCTTCCTTAACGGAATTTTGTGAAATTCCTCCACAGAAAACAGAATGGCACTAGAAATTAAATATATTGTGTGTTTGAAAACTTGCTAGCAAGAGCACGGGATATAAACACAAGACAGGGAGATGTGAAGCGGGTTTCCTGTAAGAGCAGATCCTGCGGAGAGCAAGAAGGAATGGATGGGTGGAGGAATTTAAACATGAAAAGAACAAGTGTTTCATCTTCTTTGATGTTAAAATATGCTCCTAGGCATCCAACAGGTGTTCCTGCAGTATTTCTTTCTCCTTACTTTTTGTCAAAATATTGGAGAAGCTTTATGGCAAGGTAAGTGACACGATTCTTGTGATCCACGTTCGATTTCAGAAACAGTGCATTTATGATTGGTTCAAGATTAATTCTTTCAGTTACAGAAATATCACAAATTCGTTATTTAATATAACTTTACTAGTTGCTTGTCAAACTAAAAGTAAAAATAGAAAACATCGTTCTGCTGGCGTTATAGGTTAAATTCTGATATTATTCTCTCTCCGTCTCTGTCTCTTTGGCAATTTTACTGATAAATCGTAAGAGAAGGACAAAATCTATATAGATCTGGTTAATGCACACAATCTGTGCAGTTCCTTTTTAGTGGTTTCCAGATATTCCTTGTATATCCTTTAAATTTTACAATTATTATTAGTTTCCTCAAATAGAAATCGTTACTCATTTGTTCTCTCCTTTTGTAGAGTTAACCATTTCCGAGATATTCCCTGTAATTGACTTGCATTTTAAAATACGTACCTACTATTCTCTCAAATGGAAGATTGCTAATGGAAGATTTCCTTTCTGGTCTGGTAATTTTTATATTTTATTGCTGGTTAGGTAATTATTAATATTATAAGAGCTGGTCGCTATGTAATGGTTTAGAAATTCCGTTATCATTGCATGACCAGACAAATTACCATATATTTAAGATATGTTCATGCCAAATGAAATATACATTTTGAATTTTTATTTACTCTACTGGTAACTAGGGGAAGTTTGTATTCCACCCAAAAATTCGATTTGGAGATTTCACTGAATGTTTTGAGACCCCTTGAATCCGAAAAGAAAGGATTTTTAGAAAAAGGTCCGTATGTGAGTGTGTCTGTCAGTCTGTGTGTCTGTGGACAGCAAAATTCAAAAACGCAAAGTGGGTTAAAAACCAAACTTGGTATTTAAGTCTAATGAATTTCAGGGATGCGACACGAAGATTTTGAAGAACCTTCCTCCACCTTAAACTACCCTTTACACGGAAACTTGTTATTAAAATGCCATATGTTTGAGATATTTTGAAGACAAATGAAATGTACCTATATTTTAAATTTTCTGGTTATAGCCCATGAAGTCCTATTTATATATATACATATTTATAATGTATACCTTCAATTTTCTGGCTATAGCCCCTGTAGTCGTATTTACTCTGGATGACTTTTGCATAACTGGTAAACCGTAAGAGATAGACCAAATCTTACCAAACAAAAAATGTAAATATTGCTAAAATACAGAATTTATATCTAAATGTTTTTTTTTTTTTTTTTTTTTTTTTTTTTTTTTTTTTTTTTTTTTTGTGGAGTGAACTATTTCGGAGGTAGTCTTGTTATTTGTGTGAGTTTTGAAGAAGTTATACTTCTGTCAAATGGAACATAGTTATTCATTTTTATATATATTAACAGTGCAAAGAGAACGGAATTTGAACGCTTTAAAAGATTTGACTATCGCACAAAGCCTACTGTATTCTCATATTACCCTTGTACCTACAAGGAAATAAGCAGTAAGATAATTTGTACAAATGTTAATCTCAACTAACACGAACAAGATATAGGAATAAGAGTTTGTACGAATGGTTAGTACAAGAGTAGAGAAAGTCATGTGAGTGCAACACATCAGATTTTTTAGTTATGCTGTTCACAGACACACAGACATATACGCGCAAACACACAAACGTAACACAAATATTTTTTACAAATGCTTTATTTGAGTTCAGGAAATCTCAAATTATGTACAGTAGAATCCTGAAATAACGCGGTTGTTGGGGCACATGCCTTAGCCCCGCGTTATAACGATTATAAGGAAATAAATAAAAAGTATTATATATTTCCTGGAGACACTCTCCCCGCGTATTTAAGACCGCACTATAACGGGCTTCTACTGTATATATTTCCACTGAGATCTTGATATTTAATTTTTGAGTGGTATACAGACGTACGCAGAAGAGATAGTAATTGATGTATGATATTGGATAGAGAAAGAAATGTGACATCTCCCACATGTGTAGTTGAGCTCTGCTGGAAGAACTAACGGGCCGTAATGAGTTCTGAAACAAATGATAATGCTCACAGGTGCAAGGCCAGCCTGCATCATGTGGGACCCCGCACACAAAATCAAAGGCCAGTCGGGTTTAAGGGTCCCTATTGTTCGGCTTGATTGTGCCCCAATTGTGGTCCATCAGATTGATTCACGGACGACGCTGATGGCCGTTTTACGTTCAAATTCCTGCGGCACCATTCAGTGGCGTATCGTGCAGCTCCCGTGATTTCATAACCTAACCCTAGACACTGAGTTGTAAGTCCTACATAAGGGGAGGGTAATCGGGGAAAGAAGAATAAGGAGATATAGCAGGCTCAAGCGATAGTCAAATCTTTAAAGAGCTGGTTACCATGTGATGGCTTCGAAGTTCCAATTATTTTTGCATGACCCGGAGGGAAGAAACGAGTAACTTGCTGAGTAAGTATAGGAAAATGCAAATCAATAACAAAGAATATCTTCGAAGTTATTAATACCACAAAAATCAATTTATTCAAATGAATTGTGTTATTTAACGAGAACTACTGTAGTGACATTTTGTCTATTTATTACTGTTTACCAGTTTATGGATAAGTCATTCAAATTTCCGATAACTTCAGAAGCTATCCCAAGAAAATTCAAGATATACATTTTATGTGTCGTGAAAGAAATCTTAAACATATGGCATTTTAATCAAAATTGTTAGCCATTTTTGAGAAAACCAAAATTTTCCAAAATTTCTCTATGGAAAGGGTAGCTAGGCGTGTGGACACTTTCTTTAAAATCCTCGAGTCGCATCCTTGTAAAATGAAACCTGAATATTAAGTTTGGTGTTTAACCGATTTGTAATTTTCCTTTATCTTCACCGAGTTTACTTTCAACTCCAGTGTAAACAACAGGACGTGTTTGAATAATACTTCACTGGCTGATAGAACCGCATAACTTCCACGTCAGCAGGCGCAAATGAAAATATAGTCCCTTATTTAACACACTAAATAGCATTAAATTTAAAATAATTACAAAAATTATTTGCAAAAACAGTTTGAAAATCTTATGGAATATATTAATATGCAGATTTAGTATTATTAACTGCTCTACGAAATGCGTGCGCACGCAGGCATAGAGGGAAGTGAAGGAGCACAACAAGATGGCGTTCGCTGTGGAGTACGTAAAGCATCGTCAAGGAAAACCGTTACAAAGTGGTGGAAAGTGAATCATTTCAAACGTATTTGCAAAGTGTTGTGAGAAATATCCAACCACGACTATCCAAGAAATAACAGCTCTCATTGCAGAACTTACTGGTGTGTCAGCCAGAGTGCTCGAAGGGGTACTAAAGACTCCTTTCTGTGATAAATGTTTTATAAAGGCGATTTGTGAATTTTTGGGCTTGTAAAATACGTTTACAAATTAGGACTTTTTAATAAAGTTGCTTTGTATTTTCTATGGAGTAGAAAAGACTCACATGACGTGAGGCATTCACAAGCTGCAGTTTCCCTTTCCCAGCATTTGCTGAAGCCATACATAACCTAAGTTCTCTGGACTTTCTCTAGAATTACTCAGAAACACATCTACTATTGAAGCAGTTCAACATCAGTGGCGGATGCCTCTCACTTTCCGCTGAAAAAATATTACAAGATTCCTGAACATGCTTCGAGTTTCCGGTGTGAAGCCAACAAGCTCAAAACTTCAGCGGGAGATCATGTTTTATTTGCGTTTTCTTCCAGTGGTTCCGAAAGTAAAGCTACAGTGAAAAGAGTGACTTCTTCGAAACAAAATTGTGAAATCGTACGGGCCTTAATCTTCTAGGATCTATCCTTAGAATAAAACTCTGATATGTTGCACTCACATGATTTTCTCTACCCTTGTACTAACCATTCTTACAAACTGTTATTCCTACATCTTCTTCATGTGAATGTAATTTTGCTACGAATATAGCAGTGCAGTGTGCACATCAAGGCGGTGGGTGTGTAATTCACAAGTGTGCTTATCGTAAAGCAATGTTTACAACCTGTTCCTTGTACTACAAGGTCATTTCAGCACAACGGTATTGCACGGTGATAGTATCACAGACGTATATCAGTCTGGCTGGTGAATATAGGCGTGTGTGTTGCTAAACTGGCAGGTTCAATTCTCAGAATAGAATCAAGAAACGTTACGAGTTTGTAAACCTCATCATATAGGTCGTAAGGTGAGACACAAACAATTCTTGCACACAGGGAGGATTAGACGCCTCAGTTTGCTGTGAATGAATAAACACTACAACAGCGCTCAGCTGAAACAATTGCAGCTCTCATAAAGTAATTGTTGGTGCATAGCCATAGTTACAGCCAAATCACTTTGTTCGTTATAAAGCTGTTATGCACTAAAGTTATGCTAGCACTCCTTCATTTACAGAAACGAAATGACCTCTGCGCATATATCATTGCGCCACTTCCCCTACCATCAGCCTTTCAGGTGAAGAGTGCTACTGCGCAGCTAAGGGAACTGCTCATGTTTCATCTCACGATCTATACGAACCTATTTACCCACCACAAATATGCTGTTATAAAGCTGGGCTGTAAATAAAAATTAAAAACAATTAATATTAATAGCGGAGAAACTTGTGTTTCTTCATTGCTTGATGGGAATTGTGTTTCGTCCCGTACTTAACTGGTTTATATACGTGAACTTGTGTCCCATTCTTATGCTTGCTATGTGAGGAACTATCGTTTATTTGCAATGACATTATCTTAAACAACGGTATTGATAAAAATGGTTACATCCATTTTTTGAGAAAATAAAAACTTTCCAAAATGTAAACGGTTGTTTGCGTTACGGAATTTCCTTGAGCAGCTTTTATCTGAGTTCTCAATTTTGACTTAGGCTTATCAACACATCCACACACACGCGCGCACGCACACACACACATGGAATAATTTGCTAACAAAATTGGTGGGAGAATTCCGGAAGTGTGAAAACGTGCATTTCTGGTTAGATCTCGCTATCGAATTTTTGAGTGGAGTACAATGGGAAACACATTGTTCAATTACTTTGTCTAAATTGATAGTTTTTATAATTGTTATGTTTTATACAATTGTTACTGTTATTTTTTTATTGTCATTGTTATATTTGCTGTCCATTATTTCTGTATGAGATCAAGTATTATTTGTAGTATTCCGTGACGCAAGGCAAATCCTAAATAGAGGTAGACAACCAAATAAAAGCTTTCATTACTTAGTATTCAGTGCGTAGAGCTGGCGCAACGAAAGCTTGCCGGTTTGCAGGATACGCAGAGGACTATTTTCCTAAACGTACGTTACGGCTATAGTAGAGTGATAGAATTCCTATTATGGGCTTCAGTATCTAACAACTTCTCGAGGTGTGCATATAGCACTGAATAACTTAGGGGAGTGTGCAGTGGGAGCGGTAGGTACAATGAAGGGTAGTGGAAGTGGCCTGTAGCTATCAATCGAGCGAGGTAACTCAGCTTTGTCCAAGCAGTACCGAAGATTCGAGCAGTTCTCGTTGACAAGCTTGCGTTGCGTTTCATATAGAGGACAATAAAGTGATACAAAGGTAACCGGATCTTGGATTTTGTCATTTTGATACAATATGAACTGCATGTTTTAAAAAAATCGTTAGTCATTTTTGAGAAAATCAAAATTTTCAAAAAGACTTAAGCAAAGGGTAGGATACCATGGAGGAATTTTCTTCAAAATATTTGCGTCGTATCTTTAAGCATATTAAACTTACATATCAACTTTAGTTTTCAGTTTTTGAGTTATGCTGTTCACAGACACAGACATACAGATCGTTTTCTAGGATTGCCTTTTTTTATTCGGGGGGGGGGGGGGGGCGGCTCAAAACAGTATATTTCCCGTGAAATCTCGACATGGAATTTTTGGGTCTAATACAACACTTCCCCTACTTATTATACGGTGTAGAGAAAGTAATAATCCTCAAGAAAACAGTTAATTTGAAGCACGATGTATTGTTTCCAAGTTTAAAATACATACAAAAGAGGTGCGTAAGTGACAAAATGTGCGCATGAAGTTACCTTTTTAAGAGGTAGAACTTCTTGCATTCAGTGAGAGGATAATTTCTCGCGAAGTCCATTAAATATGCTACGTTTTAGAGCGGGTGGGCAAATTATACAATCATTTCTGGTCCGGGCGTGAAGTTAGCCACGTACTACAGAAGTCATTCCTTTGCTCTTAGCACAGACATCTTTTGTTTGAGTTCTATCAGTGGATACCACGCCGCGCCGGCGGCAGCTATTCTTTTGTCTCTCTACGTCACACTTTCCGTTAATGAAACGGGCTAATAACCGAGATAAAGAAGGAACATTTCCCGCTAAAGTGGCATATTTATGAATTTCAAATGGAAATAAAAAGCTTTTCTCTCTTTTCCGTAACTAAATGAGCTCATTTTTTGAAATTCGACAAAAGCGCACGTGGAGTCGCGGTATTTATAACAGTTTCACATACCGCCCGTCTTTTGTTTCTTAATGTAAACGTTTAGAAGGGAGGGAACTACCCCTCCCATTTCCTCCACCTCCTCTCTTTTTAAAAGCTTCCGTAATTACCGTTCTTTATTTTTTTCATGGCATCCTTCCGTTTTACTGCGAGGGGGGAAAGGAGTAAGAAGAAAAAAAATTGCTAATAAATAATCTTACTTCTTGGGGAAGTTCTTTTGTTCCCTTTTAACTCATTCTCCTGAAAGAACTTCATTTAGAGCAACAGAAGGAATGTTAAAATACTGGTGGCTAGGGAAAAAACAGCAGAACTCTCTTATTAGGGCAAAGCCTCTCGTCTGTTGCCATGGAAACAATTTCACGCCTGCCTTTCTCTCCATCTCTCTCTCTCCCTCTCTCTGTCAGCTCACAATAAATCTTGAACATGGGGTCTTTATTATTATTATTATTATTATTATTATTATTATTATTATTATTATTATTATTATTATTATTATTATTATTATTATTATTATTATTATTATTATTATTATTATTATTATTATTATTATTATTATTATTATTATTATTATTATTATTATTATTATTATTATTATTATTATTATTATTATTATTATTATTATTATTATTATTATTATTATTATTATTATTATTATTATTATTATTATTATTATTATTATTATTATTATTATTATTATTATTATTATTATTATTATTATTATTATTATTATTATTATTATTATTATTATTATTATTATTATTATTATTATTATTATTATTATTATTATTATTATTATTATTATTATTATTATTATTATTATTATTATTATTATTATTATTATGCAGCGGAGACTAACGGATTTCTTGCTGAGTTCACTGGAACGCCTAATTGCCTTAGCTACCATATATCTCTGTCTTGGCTTCAAGCATATTGAATATATCTTACTATTAGCATACGGAAACTGTTTACTGTCAATAAGTCCCTCTAATCTGCCCATTCAATAGTTGTCGACACGAGACGCTTGACACCCATAAGGACATACAAACACAACAGCGTGCAGATTCAAGATTGTGGAGTGTATATGTCTAACGAGGGAGCTGACGTAATTTTCTTGTTGTGGCTTGAAGACGATGCCTTGGGAAGATAGTGCAGACTTTTATAGGCACTTTAAAGAACAAAGTGTTTAACAGACTGACTAACTGCCTAGAGTCAGAAAGATTTACACACAACATCACGTCACGAGAACAGCGCGCCTCTGCGGTAGTATGTCTACCTCACATTCAAGAAGTCCCGAGCTCCATTCTGAGTTCCTGGGTTCGACTCCAGTGCCTGACCTTCCTAGTCCATGGTTTTTATGGCGATTTCCCAGGTCACCAGGCAAATGCTGGAAAGGATAATTAAGTCTCTTGAATCTTCCGTTCCTCAATTTCACTTCAGTCCGGTATTTCAGGATAGGAAGTATTGGCGATGGGCAAGTTTGGCGATGCTGTGTGCGACTCAAACTATAAGTGCTGTTCTGGGTAGATAGGTGGCGTTGTAGTCGCCTACAGGTGGCGAACCATGGTGACAAGATAAAGAATACCCAGCACAGTTACGGACCCTCACGCTGGCTCACTCGGACGCCCATAGAGCCCCATTAACTATATGGCAAACTTTAACTGGTTAAATTTTAATGACTACAAAAACTACAAACTACGAGACATACTCTAGCTATGTTGCGACTGAAATGCATTGAATTATTTAAAAATTTAAGGCATATGGAATTAGGATTAACATCAAAGTTGATAAAGCTGCAGAAAGTGGAGCATTAGCAAGCATGCTTACACACAGACACACACAGACACACACACACACACACACACACACACACACACACACACAGACACACACACACACACACACACACATTGCCACAGGGTAGATCACGTTCCTCCTTTGACCGTAAAGGTTCATGACACTCCACACGAGAAGCTCTTTGTTGGACCTCTTTTTGGAACCAACTCTCCTTTGACCTATCCGGTTTCAGCGAAGGGCGTCTGCAAATTTGAAGCTACGCATCCAGGTGCACCACGTATTTCCACTTGCTTAGAGCGTCCCGTACTTTCAATAGGAACTATTATATTCACCTTGTCTTCCCCATTACACAGTTAACAGCAAGTAGCTATTGCATTCCGAGATTTGCACCGGAAATTCATGTGTTCAGACACAACGAATAAAACATCTGATGTGTTGCACTCACATGACTTTCTCTACTCTTGTACTAACCATTCTTACAAACTTTTATTCCTATATCTTCTTCATGTTAGTTAAGATAAACATTTGTACAAATTATCTTATTGCTTATTTCCTTGTAGGTGCAAGGGGAATGTTAGAATACAGTAGGCTTTGAGCGATAGTCAAATCTTTTAAAGCTTTGAGATTCCGTTCTCTTTGCACGCTTAACATGCAAAAATATCAACAACGATATTCCATTTCAAGAAAGTTTTAAGTTCTCCGGAACTGACACAGACAATAGGGAATGCCTCCGAAATGGTTTACTGTACAAAAAATTTATTAAGACAAATTATGTGTTTTAGCGAGATCTACATTTTCTCTACAGTAAGATTTAGTCTATCAGTAACGATTTACGAGTTATTCAAAAGTCATCCAGAGTAAACAGGACTACATAGGCAATAGCCAGAAAATTCAAAATATACATTTCATTTGTCATACAAATGTCTTAAACATATGGCATTTTAATCAAAATCTAAAGAGCCATTTTCAAAAAAATCAAAATTTTCGAAAAAAAATACTATTAAGAGGTAGTTTAGGGTAGGGCTATTTTCTTCAAAATCTTCGTGTCCAATCTCGAAAGACAAACTTAAATGCCAACTTTGATTTTTAACCGACTTTTCGTTTTTAAGTTATACTGCACTGACAGTGATAGATTTTCGGGACACACACACACACACACACACACACACACACACACACACACACACACACACACACACACACACACGCCCGCGCACGTTCATTAATGCTACCAACTGTTCGTAAAATATGACCATAGCAAGCCTACCGCCATTGTTAGTGTTACTGCATCTGTTATGTTGCCACAGAAATCTTTGTTTTTCAACCCGTTGCAAAGAAGCCCACTAATAGATTTTATAACAAGATTCTGTTTAAACGTCGTATTAATGAGTGAATCTGAAGACACCATTGTATTGCTCGTGTTTGCGTGATTTTGTCTTGAGTTGTTTTAGAGCAGTATATGAAGTTGTTGTTATTTTTGTGTTCGTCACACAGTAGTGTTAAATATATTTTATGATAGCGTTCGGAAGTAATTTTATCCAAAGGTGTTATTACAGAACAAGATTTGCCGAAGATGAGTAGGTTCATCATGTGTTGCCTGGTAACGATGTTCAAGCATTATTGTCGTTTGAAAGCATGTTACTTTAATCCTGTAATATTTGAGGTTAGAAATAATGTTTTCATTATGTAGGATGGCAGTACTGCTTTTTGGTGTGATTTCGTCTGCAGTCACCTATTGCACCACGGAAACCTGCAGTTGCTCCGGAAATGTAGAAAAGAAACAAAGAAAAATTAGCGGGTTGCCAGCGGAAGTTGCTATCGATCAAGTTGAGAAGATAAAATAATCTAAATAGTTGTTTAATGAATTTTAATTTATTGTATAATTTATTTCAGTGGCCAGCTACCTCCTTTTGTTGGTGATATTCAAGTGTTGATTCTAAACGTTAACCACCAAAACTCACATGTTCGAAATTAGTCATTTTCCAGGCTCACATGTTCCAAAAGTGTACTTTTTAAAACTCACATGATCCATCATTTAAAGCCCAATAATTTTAATTCTTTCACAAATAAACACAATTTGAAAAGCAATTTGTAACATTTAGGCATATTTTTTCATAATAATAGCTTCCAAGCACATGGAAATTGAGTTTAAGGAATACAAATTGGTTTTCCGTTGTTTACCAACATTTAGGTTAAGGGTAGTAATGACTTAAACCTACTCATGTATGGCCTTGTACACTAGGCACTAGGTGATTTTCTCAGGTAAAACCACATCAATTTAAGTATTGCCCTTGGGAGTGTAAGCAAACACTTGGAAGATACTAAAACTAGATTAGTACCGCCGCTTATGCTACCAATAAATTGACAGCTGTATGTGTAACTTTTTATTCACAAGCAAAGACTCTTAAAAGGTAAAGATAGTGAAGTAACTTACTTTATAGTCCCGTAAAAGATCGGTTTCAGCGATTTATCTTCCACTAGCACGTGGAATATGCTAATTATGGGAAGTAAAACTAAACTCATAAAAGTTGGAGAGTGCAGTTCTGATAGGCTTCACGTTACGTATGAAAACACGCGTCTCTAACATTTATTATAAAATATGAGTAATAAATTACGGGCCAACGGACGTGAGATTAAACCCACAAAAAATAACAGGTTTTTCTCCACAAAAACTTTATATCAGTAATACTTATAATAATCATCGCAGAGAAAATATTCTTTTCCCACCACTTAGCTAGGTATTTAATTCCCTGCAAACATTTCATGTCCATATTGCACAGAAAATGCGTGTTTTGAGGTTCACTCAATAAAATATGTTATATTTATATGACTATCTGCCCGTTTGTCAGCAAGTTATTATTAAAAAGCTATTAATCAAGACTATTTCACTCATATCCCAAATGATAGACAGTTACCTTTAACAGATTTTCTTTTACCGTGGTTAACACAATCTATAGTTTTTCGTGATCTTATAATTCACATCTTTTCGTAACCTTGTCACACACTTTTCTGTCTTTACTTTCTCTCTGTCTAACAAACAGCCGGCTTCGATGATACCATCTCTTAACACTCACTAATACTGCTTCAACACTAACTGGTCTGTGCTTTTCTCATAGTTCACGCAAAACTCTGGCAAATTCTCTACAAAAATACACCTTTTATCGAGCTTGTCATAAACAAGGTGGCAGTAAAAGGTTCTTTCGAAAGTCTGGAAAAATCGCTGCTTTTGTTTCAGGACGCTCTATTGTTGTTAGACACGTCTTCATAAGGAGGAGTGACAGATAGTTGACTTTAGCTTATCTCTTTATCACCTTTTTTTAATGTTCTGATCAGATTGGAGCATCGATATGAGGAAATCAAACGCAGAAGAGTGTACGAAATACACTATGACAACAATGTGGAATGTCACGGTTATCAAGTTATCATTTATCAGCACTTTTACTGTAAGGAAAGACATAACCTATACTAGATGCAGGGTACAATCATACATAAAACAATAGCGAAACGTGAACTTACAATTCTAACTTGTTTGTGAAAACAACGCTATTTGCATAGAAAATATAGTTCACTATTGTATTATGATAATCATGATTTTTTTGGTTAAATCACATTTTATTTGTTAAATGTCATATAAACTTCAATTCATTTGAAGAGAAAGAGTTTCAAAAAGCGAGGGGGCAAGGAACGCGAAAAGAGAACTATTCCACAACTAATCGAAAAAAAAAAAAAAAAAAAAAAAAATACGATATCAGTGCAGTGACCTTCAAGTCCCAAGAATATGAAGTAATAAATATGCTGCACCTATATATAGGTGGAGAATGTCATGTGAATGTAAGACGTCACTTTTTCTGTATATTCTCTCAGGCCCTTAAACACGCATTCTAAGTGTGATAGATAAGAGACTTGAGGTTTGGTTTGAAAAGCGATATACCTGTCTACCACTGGAAAGCAAGCAGCAACTGCATCACCTGATTGGATAGCAACTCCCCCCTTCCCCTTCACACACTCATATTTATGGCTTCTGCAGTGACCACATAGGCTTCCCACATGCACCACCTCTACCCCTGCGAATTATGCATCACCTCCTTAGAGGCAATGTCCCCCTGTCAAATAACATACCATGATCTCAGACCCTTCTAGATGCACCCATTTCAGGTACCCTTAATTCACACATTATGCCTAAGTTCTCATTTTTAGTTCATCAACGTAATCTAGTTTACTTTTCAGAAACATGAAACTAAAATTTGGCACACATGTAAACAATTTTGGGTATTGCTCCCTTATGTTTCGTATCCTAATTTAATTAATTTGTATTTTATAAATATATTTGTTTGGTATATCCTAAAAATGTAGGATTAGGTAGCTTATCCTGTATTACACTTAAGTATTCTACCTGACATATACCTATGTTTGTTGACAATATATCCCAAATTTGTTCAAATTAAACAGAGTTTACAAATTCTAAAAACTCCCTTTTAAATATTTTCAGTATATCTTTCTTTTGAATTGGCCGTTGATAGCCTTTGTTTAATACCCTATCTTTAAACTTCTGTCTCTGTTCATTTGTTCTATTATAATCGTAAAGCACCCAATTCTTCTACTTTTCTCAAATATGCACACTTATTGTTTTTTTTATCTCTTCGCCTTGCAGAGAGAATGAAATGTCAAAGCCCTCACATAGAGACCAGCTCTTAAATATTTGACTATAGCTTAAGCCTACTATATTCCCATATATTCACAGCCAATGAAAAAATTATTCAGCACATATCAGAATATTTGTAAACATACTCGCAAATACAAATGCAAGAGGCGATTCAAGACACAGCCCATTAAGTGTTCGATAGACGATAACATAGGACAAACTGAACTGCGAGTTGGAAATATCGACTCGTGTAAACCGCGCCGCTACAAGAGTTGGGACTTAGAAATATTCCACTATCCTAATACACTAAGTCATTTTTCCATTGTTGTGCCTACAAGGCAATATGTAATAAAACCATTTAATGTTTATCTCGATTAACATGAACTAGATAAACGAATAAGCCTTTTAAAGAATAGTTTGTTGAAAAAGGGCAATGAACGACATATGAATGCAACATATCAGTTAATTATTTTATTCAATTGACTTCAAAATATATCGATATTTACGATGAAACCTCGATATCGAATTTTTGACTGGAACGCAACACCTTTTCCACCTATAGGAAACCTGGCATAGGAAATAAACATTAATAAAACAGAATCTCAAAAAAATATAAAAACGTTTCATGTTGGAATCGTGAAAGTTAGAAAATCTACCACATTTAAAAACTAAATATAAAAAGCATAAAACATAAAAGTTAATTATGAGCCAAACGAATTGAAAACACGAACATCAAACACATTTAGCACAAAAAGTTTAGCGTGTAAATTTCAAAGCAGAAATATATTACAAAGGGAATTTAAAATTTTTATTAATGAACGTGTTTTAGCGTGCAATTGCAGGTCATTTAAAAGCTTCTTCACTGCTTTACGATTCCACGAAAATGAAAAATTCTATCTGGAAAGCTCATAAAATAACCTGCTAGAAAAGGTTTGAGGGAGTTTTAAAAAGCTCTCGTTTGTAAATGCAAGACACACACACACACACACACACACACACACACACACACACACACACACACACACACACACACACACATGCACAAAAAAAAGGAATATATGGGGGAAGGGGTGGTGCTGAATTATTGATTTGCATGAAAAGCACCTTCTGCCCCACTTTCCCCCTCCTCTGCAACATATGCAGTTTCTAAAATCTTGCAACTCGATACTGGAACAAGATTTTGCAAGGATTCACTTTCGGTGCGCCATGCAAATATCGGCAGATGTAGGTATTGCAAATTACTGCGGAAATCAATGGGTTAGGATTACAGGGCATGATGACGTCATATACACACCATCTGTGACGATATTATAGAGACCATTTCGTACATAGAGAGGTTAATTTATAATATTCGAGGTAGCTGAGATAAACATTTGTACAAATTATCTTATTGCTTATTTCCTTGTAGGTGCAAAGGAGATATTGGAATACAGTAGGCTTAGAGCGATAGTCAAATCTTTTAAAGTTTTGAGATCCCGTTCTCTTTGCACGCTTAACATATAAAAAATGAACAACGATGTTCCATTTCAAGAAAGTTTTAGGTTTTCCGAAACTGACACACATAACAAGGAATAACTCCGAAATGGTTCACTCTAGAAAAAAATTTATTCAGACATAAATTGTGTGTTTTAGCAAGATCTACATTTTTTGTACAGTAAGATTTTGTCTATCTCTTTATGATTTACGAGTTATTCAAAAGTCATCCAGACTAAACAGGACTACATAGGCTATAGCCAGAAAATTCAAAATATACATTTCATTATTTTCATAAAAATATCTCAAACATGCGGCATTTTAATCAAAATCGTTAGACCCATTTACAGGAAAACCAAAATTTTCGAAAAATTTTCCATGTAAATGGTAGTTTAGGGTGGGGTTATTTTATTCAAAATCTTTATGTCGTATCCTTGAAAGACGTTAAACTTAAATATCAACTTTGGTTTCTAACCGACTTTTCGTTTTTGAGTTATGCTGTCCAGACCCAGACCCAGACACACACACACACACACACACACACACACACACACACACACACACACACACACACAGACAGACACACACGCGCGCGCGCACCTTTTTCTAAAATGCCCCTTTTTTGGATTCAGGAGGTCTCAAAACATATATTTCCAGTGAAATCTCGACTTCGAATTTTTGGGTGGAATATTTCCTTCTATCAGCAGAGAAAGTAAAAAAGGTCGAAGGTATTCGAGAATTAAATCTTGTAACTATATATATAAAGTAACTATAGGACTTTCAGTCACCATACGACGATACCACGTCTCAAACCGTTCAGGTGATGCATTAGCATTATCTTAACCCAATATATTGCACAATACTACGAGTGACATCTGCATTCAATCGAACGTCCTTGGTTTGATTGGTCCTATCCTGCCTTAGACTCCATGGCTATAAATCCACATGTCGAACCCAAGTAGCATTGCATTGTTATCCTGTTAGCTAGGCAGGATATATTATTGATATTAAGGAAGTATCAACATAGTAAATTTTCCACGTTTTAATGCGGCTTTAAACCTGTGAACTAACCTTTTATGAATATGAACTAAGTATAATACTGGCACAAAAAATTAAAATCTGATGTGTTGCACTCACATGACTTTCTCTACTCTTGTACTAACCATTCTTACAAACTCTTATTCCTATGTTCTTCGTGTTAGTTGAGATAAACTTTTGTACAAATTATCTTATTGCTTATTTCCTTATAGATGCAAGCGATAGTCAAATCTTTTAAAGCTTTGAGATTCCGTTCTCTTTGCACACTTATATAAAAAAATGAACAACGATGTTCCATTTCACCAAAGTTTTAAGTTTTCCGAAACTCGCACACATAACAAGGTATAACTCCGAAATGGTTTACTCTACAAAATAAAAATGTTATTGCCACATAAATTGTGTTTTTTAGCCAGATCTACATTTTTTGTGTAGTAAGATTTTGTGTATCTATAGAATAAGGTATGGTACCTGGTTTGTTTAAAAATAAAGATCAAGATGGAGCGCCGATGGAACAAGGTGGAGGAAGAAACCGGAGAACCCGGAGGAAACCCGCCTCTGCCCCGTTTCGTCCACAACAAATCTCACATAGGGTCGAGCCCAGGCCGTTTTGGTGACAGACCGATGTTACTGTGTGGGGACTTTGCGAACTATAACCGCTGCTCTCAAGGGATAGGTGGCGTTGTAGTCGCCTGTACGCTGGCTGCCAAGATAAAGAACCTCCAGCACACGTTAGAAATCATCACACTACTCGCCCGGGTTCCGACACGCCCGCAGAGCCCTCTCATTTCGTCCCTTCCTCCCGGGTCTGACATATAATAGCCTCAATTGTTATTAGAAGCCCCTCCGTCTATATTCTACCTCTAACTCCAGCAGCACCATCTAGTTAGAAACACGGGAATTTATTGAACCACTCTCGTATATGAATTGATATGTACATAATACAACTATTTCGGTAAACTGTAATGGAGATTAACATCAAGTTTTTATAGAAAGTTTCGATAGTGTGTGAAATTGGATAAAGAGAGCCCAAAGTATAAAATCTTTGAGGATATAAGACAATATGTATCATTAAGTTGTCTTTGCCAGACTCCTCGTGAAGTAATATATTCAATACTGTGTCCACCCCTTCTTCATAAAAACAAGGAGACTTGTGTGAAATATCGCCCTCTTGTGATTCATGGCCTCCCTGCTCTCTTCTGTCCGAACTACATACAAGCACAAAACCTTTCTTTTATAAATTATTGCTTTCGTATCTTCTGCTTTATAAGTGCTTTCTCTTTCCTAGTTTCTTTACTATTTATGCTTAGCTCGACAAATTCTAGCGCTCAGAAAAATACTTGAACGTTTCTTCAAGTAACTTAGGGTGTGTTATATTTAAAACTAACTGAAATACATGACGTTGTGCATGCTTTGGCCATTTATCCCTGCAACATTTGAATAGCAACCTTCGTATTGCTTCTCATTTTGCTACTCACAGGAGCGAAGGAGCTTAAATCTCTGTTTCCTACTTGAAATAAACAAGAGGCTACTGATAATTGCGAGCGGGTCCTGTACTTAAACACGCACTCCCGCAATGTTTACTATACGGAAATCGGAGATATACTAACCAACATCCCCATGGTCTTATAAATACAAAAGTGAACTCGGCCATAAATTACTGCGCAAAATCCAGCCATTCACCATGTCAAAAATAGTCCTAACACACACACACACACACACACACACACACACACACACACACACACACACACACACACATACACACGTGTACCTTTTTCTAAAACAACCTTTTTGGATTCAGGGGGCCCTCAAAACATATATTTCCAGTACTTTACTATACGTAGTAAAGAAAGTAATAAGTAATAAACGTTAGGGAACACAGAATGTCACGGAATGTAACATCATGTTTCAAACTCTTTCTTTGGTTTTATAAAAGTCAAGATTTCTTGTTGTGATATTTAAAGTTTAATACGCAATTAACAAATGCATTGCTTTATTAAGGATATCCCCCTTTGTTGTATATTTGCATCTTCTGTGGAGATATTTAATGAGCTGCCGCCATGTTGAGGGCAGAGAGGAAATGCCACAAATGTTTCTCAGTTTCATTACTTTGAGGAAAAGTAAAAAGCAAATGTGAAACAAAAGCAGAAGAGCTGAAAAAGTGCTTCAATAGAAGAGCCGAAGAAGAAACAGCTTTGAGAGGAAAGAAATCGCCATTCATACTTGATGATGCCGCTGCTACTGCTGTAGCTAGGTAATTTAGAAACTTCTACTTACTGCCATAAGATTGTTAATATTACATCGCCAGCTAGAAGTTTGTCGAGGACACTGGTTCATATTCTTCCCCATAGGAGTAGGCTTAAGTACATACTTGCTGACATTCATTTTTAAAGGGCCGCCACTGCGTGACGTTGCTATGGTAACTATGTACTTGGAGAGCAAAGAAATGGTCATTACCAACATAATTACCTACTGAAGTTTCAACAATAATTACATTCAATGCTTGAGTCAGAATGGCGCAAGAGCGAAAAACTAGCTGTCTGCATGTGTGCACTGCATAAAAATTTCATGTGTTGCACTCACATGACTTTCTCTACTCTTGCACGAACCATTCTTACAAACTCTTATTCCTATATCTTCTTCGTGTTAGTTGAAATAAACATTTGTACAAATTATCTTATTGCGTTTTTTACACTTATGAAATTTGTAATCTTATTTTGACTCATTTTCCTATCGTACTACGCTTCGGAATGTGTCCGAAGCTGAAAAGCGAACGATTGCTGCAGCCTGGAAGCAGTACGCTGCCAAGCTTTATATCATGAACTAAGATCAAAGTTAAAATGAGACTAATCTCAGTTCAAGTTTTGACCTTAGATTAAAATCTGATCTCCAGTCAGTGATGTTTACGCAACCGGGCCATAGTGTTTCCATAGTTTTTGTTTCCAATGATGGGCACAGTGGTTTGGGAGACTCGCACAGGAACACCCCCCTTCAATTTGTGTTCATTAGTACTTAGTACTTAATATATCCTTAGTACGTATATCTATAATTTGAGTGACATTTAGACGAGCTTTTAAAATAATTTAAGAATTTGCCGGTGACTTTGGTTACATCAAATCACCATTCAAAAATATACATATTCTGACGCCGATTCATTGCAGCGTCAACGCAACGAAGGACGTTCGGGGCCGGGCTGTCCCACCCCACTGCCGCGGCGTGTAACAAAGTCACTCAAGGTCAAGCTTCCCATACCTCTCACGCTAGGAAACAAGTGATAACAACAATGCACGAGGCATATAACAAATGATTCTGGAACATTCGAGAAGTGTCCGGCAGCCGGAGTGTTTGTATAAGTTCGATAAAGGACCTGTGACGTAATCCTTGCTATATAAGGAGGTGAAGCAGAAAGACAGTGGTAGTGTTAGAGTTAGTGTTTGAGAGAGAGAGAGAATGAAGAAACAAAGGACTGAGTCAAGGCTAATAGAAGAAAACAGCCGTGAGTTTTAATACCACGGAAAACTTAACGTTAGTATGCAAACATTTTGGAAGCAATAAAATTAGAAAAAGTAATTCAACTGCACATTTAGTAGGTTTTTTCACATGGTGTCAGAAGTGGGATTTCTGGAATTGTCAAATTGTTGCAATAAACACTGCAAACAGAGATAAGCTGATCAAAGGGGAAAGTAAGGCAATGAAAAGGGAGAGAGACGAAGACAGGAGGAGAAATGGAGATGAAAGGAGAGATAGGGGAAAAGTGAAAAAGTGAGATAGAGTAGAAACGCTGCTATTATTTGAACAACGCGAGCGAACCTGCGGGTTGTGTTAGTTTAAAATCAAGTGAAACACTGTCACATTTAGAATACGAGCTCCTCTGTTAAACGTTGTAATTTCAGTGTCATCCATCTGAAACAGGGAACCAACACGCCGAGTAGAAGACTTTATCAAGCTACTAACCCAGCAGCAGCAGCACTATGTAAGGAATTTGTACATACCAGACATTTCCCAGTGCGCGGAACACAGACAAGAATATACTGTCCGCTGTCGTGACTTCAGCTTGCTCCAGAATAAATCCCGGCCCGCGAAAAATTTATTTATACAAAAAGCAAGGATTTTATTGCCGAGTTTATGTCTCTGTTTAGGGGAGGAGCATTTTAACTACCCCAATGCCAAATTGTGCTTCTCTAATGGCCCTCAGGTATGTCGAGCTGGGGGAAAACGCCCCTCGAATAATTCAACATTTTTGACAGAAATAGTGCGAAGCTGTATGTTGATTTATGAGACGGTTTTATTGTGCAAATGTTAAAACCTCAAAATATTTCTGTTCTTTTCACCCCCACATCTTTTTTATTAGATTAACTGCACGTAACTGACTTAGGGGTGCTTGTAATTTTTGTACCTAAGGTGTGGAAATAATGAAACAAAGACCAGAGCTATTCATGCTGATTTTGAGTACGCTTAGCACTGCTCAAAACTCGCGCCTCCCCTAACCTTGCTGATAAACTTCATCACAATGGCGACGGGCATATGCCGGGGTCAATCCCGGGCCATTTCGTGGCCGAAAACTGGAGCTCCACGCTCCAAAACGCTATACCACAGCGCAGTACTGCTTAATACACCTGATATTTCATTCACAAGACCTTCACTACTCAGTTTATTGGACATACAAATCGTATTTTAATCAAAATCGTTATAGCCTTTTTGAGAAAATAAAGAGTAACCATAATTTTACGTCTATAGGGAGAATTTTCTTAAAAAGGGCAAAATTCGAAATCCCTTTACTTTTCTAACACTTTACTGTCCTCTAATTTTCTACTGCAATTGCACAATTTCGTTCGGGTTGCTAACACAATTTATAGTCTCCCCTGCTATTAAAATTCACAATTATTCTTCCGATAATCTTTCTCGGTCTTCTTTCTCCATTTTCACTGTCCCTTATATCTTTCCTATTACGATACAATCACTCGACGACACATACATACTCACTTACAGGCTGGCCGACTCACTCTCGTAACTAAAATTGTACACGACGACTTAAAGAACAACTCAACTCTATCACCACCTTATTCATATTGTTTTCCCTTACTAATCGTCCCAAAAAAAACTAATTTTCAACAACAAAATGTTCCTTGCTTTTATTTTCTCAAAAACTGGCTCTAACAATTTTGATAGCAATATTGTGTGTTTAAGATATTTTGATGGCAAATGAAGTGTATAACTTGAATTTCTGGGAACAGGAAAGTTCTCTTCATTCTGAATGACTTTTGCATAGTTAGTAAACAAAAGCTTAGTGTACAGAGAGTTTGAGTGTGTGAGTCGTCAGAGACACCTTTAGACATTTAACTGTGGCGTCGAAGTTGTTCATTGTGTGAAGTAGTTTTAATGAGTGTATCGTCGGAACAAGTTGTTTGTTAGATAGAGATAGTAATAGAATTGTGAACAGTATTAATTGTGTCACGGCTACGCCTGTTGTAAGGTCACCCCGAAGTGTTTGTGTTAACGATAAAATAGAGAATACAAAAAGGTTTATTTCGATCAACAAGAATAGTAAACGTTTGGAACGAGAGTTTGTTGTAGAAGAATGAACTGAGAAATTCATATGAATGCAACACATAAAACTTTTTTGTCGCAGTACCAATACAAACAGTTCACATGTTTGCGTACAGTGTTGCCAAAGTAAAGTTACCGTCTCAATTTGGAGTCCAAATTGTTTTCGACAATTACCCAGCACTCCTTCTGGTCCGCGGTCGTATTGGCGGAAGTCCATGGCTCGTTTAACTGTCAAATTCCACAACTTTCAAACTCGCCCTTCCCCGCCCCGCCCCGCTCCACGCGACACGCATGGCCTCAAAATCGAATTCATTCCAATTAATTTCAACACTGGTGATAGACTCGCCGGAGCATCCGCATTGAAAATTGAATGAAACTAAATCAACTTTTTTTTTTTATGTACGGACGACGAGGACAGACAAAAAGGAAGTTAGGTATATACATGCGGCGTTTGTCAGAATATTGGCAGACTGCGAATATTCTTTTGAAAACCAATGAACAATAGAACGACGAAACAAGGGCCGTAACAAAACAAAAGCGCTTCGATATGAAAGGCGAAATAAAAGAATAACATACTCAATATTTCAAAAAACGATTAAAAGCCCTCTTTTTATTTTGGTTGGGTATTTAAAAGGGGTCCTGGGTTCGGTAACGGGTAGCTTTTTTGTTCCGGCTGCGTTTGTAACGTTTGTTTACATATCACATCCAATTTTCCGCTTACATCCCTTACAAAATGCCCTCCCCATGAACGAGGGTGAGATATTATTTACAGTCTGTAACATAGCAGGCTTTTGAATGCCATCTCCATAGCTTATATATTATTTACCTGACAAATTAACCGATTTTTAATTTCTCTATCACGTTTGCAGGTAAATTTCAAGCAGAAATTCGATAGCAAGGTTTCATCGGAATTCAAATTTTGAGATCCGTGAAAAACAAAAGCAAGTTTAGAAAAATAACCATGCGCATATGCCCATGAACTGCATAACTATACAGCGAAACTTTCATGGCAGATACAAAATTTAATGGCGGCTGATAGCTGACCACTACTGTTCTTATTTCTGTTGGGTAAATACATTTTGTGGCCGCAAATGATATTGTGACATTGGTCGTACAACAATATACGGACGAGAGGGAAGCGGGAGGCCTGGAGTGGTTGTGTGTATGTACCGTAATAATGTGCGATAACAACAAAACGGGCCGAGAACCTTCTCGTTGATTCTCGCTGAGTCATTGGGCACGTGGGCATAGAAATATCTCGAAAGGTCAACTGACATCGACTCAAGTATAAATAGGGCAGACACAGCGGAGTAGTTTTTCAGTTTTGAGCCAGTTTGAGTTGAGTTGTTTAGTTGATTAAGTCGTCTGGTGCAGTTAGTTCTAAAAGCTGTTCATGTGTTTACGAAAAGTTTCGAGAAAAGATGTATTTTCCAGAGAATTTGCCGGTACCTCCTAGCCCATGTAAGCGAGTCGGGAAGACGAAAGAAGCCGTTTCTTAAGTTAGTTGTAACTGTGTGTTGTCTAGGGTCTTGGTAGAGTATCGCCAAAGACAGTTTCAGACATTTAATCGTGATGTCGGAGTTGTTTGTTGTGCTGAAGTTTTTATTGAGTGTAGCGTCGGAAGCTCTGTTTGTTAGAGTGGCAGAACTGTGACCAGTATTTGTGTCAAGGTTACATAGGACAGAACAGCTCTCAGCTAGAAGGCACTTCGAATTTTAGTCTTTATATGTTCTTGTTATAGAGTTTTAGAACAGAAATAAAGTGGCATTTAAAGTAACTGAAATATCATTTGCTACAATACGAACAATTTGTCGAGCGGTTGGTTGAGTCAGTGGGTGAGTGAGTCAGTGAGTGAATAGACGAGCGAGTAAGGGCGATTCAAGGGCCCACCGGCGAGGTAATTTGGGCCCGAGTTTGTAGAGAATTCATTTGAGTGGTACACATTTTTGAAACACCGTGTTGTCTGCTCTAGGCACTAGTGAATGCGTAAAATATGACAGAGGAAGTCGCATATGTCAGTAGTCAATGAATTTGTCTATAATAATTCTGCATCAGTCATCGCTTCCTTCATATGCTATTTGTCATACGCTGCATGAGGGAGGTATCTGCTGAAGAAAGAATGTTTGATCGATGGGGGTTTCCTGGAGGGTGAATATACAGTTAGTTCACTCCCACATATTCAGCAACGCAAAAACTTCTCCTTTTTGTCAACTTGTATCACCACACGTACTGATAGCATCAAAAATATTAAAAACACCACTTAATGTTTGATGTAAACTTTCTCAAATTAAATTGATTTAGTATATTGTGACAAAATACAGACCGCTTACTATTCTATCCCTTCATTCTCTTCCAAAAACTTATTACAAATACAGCTTTCTTCTCGTGGTAACAATCTACAGATTTTCAGGTTATCGCAACTCATAAATTAATTCTCGTAACCTTGCTCAGTCCTTTCAGTGTCTTTCTTCACTTTCTCTGTCTCTCATAGAACAGTGGCGCGTGGCCACTGAAGCTTTTACATAGTATCCGTGCAGTCGTTCACGTAAATATCAGATTAATTACTTATGATTGCGTTATTTCCACGCCTCAAAGTTACACCTTAAGTCTAACAAAGAAGGGTAAAAATCTGATGTTACATTCAGATCTTTTTCTCTGTAGAAATGTATTTATTACATATTTCCTTCTTCTTTACCTTATTACCCTCTCCTCGTGTAGGACTTACACCTCCTAGGACTTACAAGCCAGTGTTTAGGGTCATACGCCCGTCGGGGAGTAGCACCAGGTATGATAGTGAGGAAGGGGATGATATGAAACGCAGGCGAAAGGTGATGATGGAGTAGTTGGTGGAGTGACTAGCGGGGGAAACCTAAGAACTCGTGGAGAAACCGCCCAGGCGCCGCTTCGTCCACATGCGTGCCCCTGGGGTTGGTTAAGTCTAAGTGATAGACAAATATTTTAAGATCTGGCTGTAAAAGGTGATTTTAGGAGCATATTAGACTTGTTTCTGTCCTTTGTTTATATCGACGGTGTCATTGTGGAGAAACAAAGTGGTTATGTCTTCTCCTTTCTAGTTACCCTTCATTGATGACGTAATAGATTTGAGGCAAGGAAGAATACAGAATTTTAATGGGACTGTTGATGCCCGACTCTGACTTTCTTGTGTTCTGAAACTCAAAGGGGTGCAGATGTACCGCATTAGCTAACGCCAGTCACCTTTATCCCACACGGCCACGCCACAAAGCCAAAGCTAGTGGAGGGATAAAGGAAACCTTTTATAAAGCGAGTCGGTATAACCCATACTATTTACCCGACAAAGCGAGGAACAAATGAATGTTTAGTATATAAAACAGCAGTATGATGAAGCACTACAACTTTATCTCATAAAGCGCAACCTCCTTTCTGTAAACAACGGTTTAACCCAGAAAGGTAAGCGAGTCCTACACACGACTGTGGTTATGATGTAGTGGAGAATTTCCCAGTGCAATGAGAAAATCCGAAAGTCTAAATGGATTAAGGTACGTCGGGGCAATGTGTCTTCATTCCGGAAGAGGCCGGCCGCAGCCTCGGAAAAACGATAATTTTACAAGCCCTTCCGGAAATTACAACAACTTACCCCTGGAAAAGTTGCCAAGTTCCTCAACTGTGGAGCTGTTTTCACAGGTTGAAACTTACATTCTCATAATAGAAATGACAAATAATTACCTCACATTCTAAGCTGAAAGCTAAAACTGTTTGTCTAATATAATACATTCACACTCTTCCGCAAATTATTCTTACAAAAGCTTATATTTCCATTTCCTCATTTTCATCGAGAAACGTTTGAAGAAATAGTTACACATGTAGTAACAATCAAAATCACATTTCTCACTTTCTCTACCATGCGCTTACAGCAGTAGAGGAATATTTTTTGCTGAATTTTACGTTGCTCTAAGTACATAGTCATATGGCGAGGATCTGTTAGGAGATATTAGTAAAACGGTGTGTGGTGGACAATCTTTGTACCATACCATCCTGCTTTATCACGAATCCACAGGGAGAGTAGTAAAGGGCAGTTGTACCTCTGCCTCTGATTGGCAGATGGCATTAGGGTGCCATCCGGTCTAACAACTTGTATTATCTGTGGATAGATGGCACAACATTCACTATTACAATCTATTTCTCATTTCTATTGTTGTTCTAGACTTAAGGTTGAAGTTTGGGTCATGGAATTAAATATCCAATTCGATATGTACCTTGGCAACTGAGTGAAACTACGAAAAACACCAGTCAGATTGGTCGGCTCACGAATTGGAACCTAAGACCTCCGGAATGCGAGCTTCACACGTTACAGTGGAGTCATCTCCCTCGTTAGACCCTCTAGATTTAAAAAAAAAAAAAAAAAAAAAAAAAAAAAAAAAAAAAAGCTGCCAGCAGTTTTGTCCAGAGACTTGTATTGGATGCACACGTGTTCATGGTGCTTGGAGGAAAAGCAGTTTCCAGTACATCTCACCAGGGAGCATCAGGAGGACTTCCGCAGCGACCGTGGTGGAGAACATGACCATTTGAGCCAGGCAACAGCACAGAAACCGCGTGTACCCTATAAGAGGCTTGAACGCCGATTGTGCTTTCCTGGAGGAGGTGTGAGCCGGTGAGAACAAGCATCGGGAGCAGGTAAACCCCAGACTTTAAACTGACTGACAGACTACGAGACAGCGGGTCTGTAAGACCCAAGCCAAGGGTCAGGACTTCTAGTCCAGTACCCGGAGCCGATATAACTTCTACAGGCGTCTCCTCTAAGGAGCGGATCCGGTCCTCTGCGGACAGCCGGATGGCAACCGCAAGGACACCCGATCAAGGCGGGCAACGTCCAGGGATTAGTTCCCAACACACACCACCTGAACTGGCAGAACCCGCGGCCAAGAGATACAAGGGCTCTAAGAGGAAGGTCATGGTCCCTGAACGAGTGTTATTAACTTCTGAAACCGCTAATCCCCACCTCCCGCTGTCTGAGACAGAATCCGAGGACGACACCGCTCAGGATGACGGCTTCACCGTCGTAGAGCGGAGAAGAAAGCGAAAAACTTCGCAAAGCTCGCTGCATCCCCCACAAGGGGCCGACCAACCACCCTTAACCAAGAGGGGCACAAAAATTCCGCCCATAATAGCGGACTCTTTCCAGAACCATATCGCGATCATGAAGCTCCTAGCGGCCAAATTGGACAAGGGCTTCGAGGCACAAAGGAAGCCAAGAAAGGTTCATATTCGAACCTACACGCCCGAGGACTTTGATAGGGCGAAAGAAATATTGAGAGTGCAGAAGATACGTTCCTTCTCGTACTCTCTCCAGCGTCCCAACGTAGAAAGGCGCATCATACGGGGTCTCTCCTCTGAATGTAGACCAGAGGACATAAAAGAGGATCTGCAGGAAGAGCATGGCATTGTAGTCTCAGCTGCAGCGCAGCTGAGAAAGACCATTTGGACCGAGGAGGGGTCCAAAAAGGTACCAATGCCACTATACCTAGTTGTGGTGGACAAAGTCCCAGGCCAGGCAGTCCAGCACCTTGTTCCACACTGTGGTCAAGGAGAAGCGATTCTATGGAAAAGATGGTCCAGCCCAATGTTGCAGGTGTATGGGTTTCCACCATTCCAGCCAGGCCTGTGAGCGAAAGCTCGCATGCCTACGCTGTGCGGGGGAACACCTTGTTGCAGACTGCGACAAGAATACAAACCAAAAATAGTGCGCCAACTGCCGCAAGCCCCATGTAAGTGTTTACAAGGGGTGCGAAGTGCGGCAGAAAATAATAGACAGCCGCCGTCACGGTCCTGCAAATGTGGCACCAGTCCACACAGGGGGGCGGGGGGGGGGGGTTCAGCTTCGCCACCGCCCTTAGCGAAGCTGAAAACATAGTGCAGCAGGCTGAAACTGCACAAACTAGGCCAGCACAGGCAGAAGCTGTGCAACCTACACGTGCACCAGCCACTATTGCGGAGGGGAGAGGAGCAGCATTGTCACGCCCCTCTCGCGAAAAAAGAGACAGAAGGGCTGAGAGACAGCGGCCGGCTCCAGTAGAGCGAGAGGCCTTGTCCAGTGTAGAGCCCCAAAATATCGAGGTGCCCACACCGACCCCAACCCAAACCCAAAATGCCCAACCGGCACGCACCACTCCGAAGGCCCCATTGGCCACACTCGGAGGTGCTATAGCCTCGGACAACGTTGACGTCCTAATAAAACATCAAGTCCTGCTTCAAATCTTAGAGCAGTTGTTCCCAAAATCCTCCCCGTAATGACCCACCGAATTGTGCGTAGACCATTGCGCGCTGTGTTCTGGAATGCCAATGGCGTAAGGGAACAACGCCCGGGCATTCTAGAGTTTGTCCTAAGTGATCGACAACCTCATGGTTACCGAAACACGCCTGCATGCTGGTATAAACTTCTCGCTGTCAAGTTACGTCGCCCATCGGTCAGATCGGGTCGGCCGACAGGGTGGCGGTACAGCTATCTTCATCAAACATAACATCACTCACACACCTTTTCCACTTCCTGTCCTTCAGCACGTGGAAGCTCCCGGCACCCCTGGTGGTTTTCTCGCCGAGCAAACGCGGCCGGAAATCTCCTGGTTGAACTTATAATAGAAAATGACGACATTGAGGTACATCTCCCCCCAGAACCCACCTTTTGGCACAGATCAGGGCACTTTGACCCTGAGATTTTGGACCTCGTACTCACAAAAAATGCGACACTCAAATAACTTCACTGTGTATCACAGCCTGGACTCCGACCATCTTCCTGTGCATTTCGACATACAGGGCGCTATTACGGCCGGTGTCTCTGGCCCTCGAAAGAGGGCAGACACAGACTGGGATAGGTTTACCGTGGAAATGCACAGGAGGGGCCAACCCGGGCTGTCATACTATAGCGAGACAGACATAGATGTCGCCATTGAAAACTTCACTGCCTCGCTACGCACGGCCAAAAGAAATGCTACCACATACACCACAAGACCACCCGGTTTTTGCACGTACCCCGAGGTAGAGCAACTCATTGCGCGGAGACGACGCTTGACAAAACTGTGGCGATACACCCGTCAGCCTGAATATAAAGTGCTAGCAAAATGGCTACGCAACGTCATTCGGCAACAAATTAAAATCAACAAAATTGAACAGTGGGAAAACAAAATGCCGAGTACCACCCATTCGGACTCTTCTTTGTGGAAATTACTAAAGGCTTTTAAAGTTTCCACGAGTGTTAACTCCGCAACTGAGGCGCTGCACACTCAAGGCGGCCTGCACTTCTCCGAAGAGGAGAAAGCCGACGTCTTCGCTGACTGTCTCCAAGACAGATTCACCGAAAACCCAGAACGGGAGGTCCAGACATGGGTACAAACCTGGGTGGCGCAGAAGCAAGAGCAACAACTACCCACCATAACACCGCAGGAAATTTACAAGCTCATTAGGAAATTGCCTAATGGGAAAGCTGCCGGCCCAGACAAAGTGACTAATGAGGAACTTAAGCATCTCCCGAGAAAAGCTCTGGTGCAACTGACAAAGATATTTAACGCCTGTTTGCAGCAAGGCTATTTCCCCTCTACTTGGAAACGAGCCAAGGTTATCATGCTCCCAAAGCAAGGGAAAAGCACCAGACAATCGCAAAACTACCGCCCCATTAGTCTCTTGTCTACTATTGGTAAATTGCTCGAAAAACTTATCCTTTCTCGACTTCAAAAACAAATTTCGGAAACACATGAACTCTCAAATTCACAATTTGGCTTTAGAAAAGGACATTCCACAGAATTACAGCTTCTCAGACTAACTGATGATGTAACAGAGCAATTTAACAATGGGGCTTCAACGTTGGTATTATTTCTGGACGTAGAAGCTGCATTTGACCGGTGCTGGCACAATGGCCTCATTTACAAACTGCACCACAATTTCCCGGCACTCCAAAATTATCTATACCTGCTGCACAACTTCTTAGAAAATCGACACTTCTACGTCCAAGTAGGCCACTCCTCTCGGGAGAGAGTGATGCGTGCTGGCGTCCCACAAGGGGCAATCATGTCACCGTTCCTGTACACACTGTTTACAAATGATTTCCCAGTGGATGCCAGATGCAAGGTCGCCATGTATGCAGACGACACTGCAATATACAACCACCACAAAAATCCTCGTTTCGGCCTTGCAGAAATGCAAAGATACACAAACAACTTCCTCTCATGGCTCCATGACTGGAAAATCAAAATTAACCCCAATAAATGCCAGCTAATACATTTTTCAAAGCGGCATCACACTTTGGCAATGGACCTAATGGTCGGAGGTCAAGTATTGCAATGTCACCAGAATGTCAAATACCTTGGCGTCACCATGGACCGCACGATGTGCTGGTCCACTCACATAAAAAATACGGCCAACAAAGGCAGACAGCGGATAAAGTTGTGCGCCCCCATCTTCCGCAGCAAACAGCTACAACTTAAATCCAAGCTGATTTTATATAGGTCATTTATACTCTCGGTGGTCCTGTACGCATGCGTGGCCTGGGCAAATGCCTCTAAAACCGCCCTCAAACAAATTCAAACCCTCCAAAACCTCTCCCTCTAGACGCGGCACGGCTCACCGACTAATGCGTGTCCATGCAATCTCACTCTTAGGCCACACAGACGTTACGGCAGAGGCCCTCGCCTCGGAAAACACCCAGTAGCTACACCCTGTCCGCGCAGGAAAACAGCGGGAAGATGTAAATATTGTAAATATTGTAAATAGTGCAGTGCGCGAGCTGGGACGCATTTTTCTGGTGTGCCCAGTGAACGTGTGTGTGGAGTGTGTGGGTGAATGCGTGCGTGTATGTGTGTATATAGATGTATATATGTATATAAGGAAAAAAACAAAAACAACAAATAATAGGAATAGACGCCAAACGACTAACGAAAACTATTCTCGGTGGCCTAAAGATGGCCACCGTATGGGTTTTTGGTGATACCCAAAACTATAAGCTTGTAAAAAGAAAAATTGTAAATAAATGTAAATTTATAGCCTGTAAGCCGGGGCCCTTGTACCGGCACCAGGCCAAAATTATGAATAAAGAAAACTTGAAACTTAAAAACCGCCATCAGGCTTGCCATTGGCGGTATGGACACGTTGTTGATTGCGGCTTACGACCCACCTGATTATCGCTTCTACGAAGCAGATTATACCACTCTGGTTAACCTACACCCAGTAGTCTGCATCGCAGGAGATCGTTGTTAGAAGTGAACTACCTATGCTATTTATTGTGAAAGTAATACGATCCCTGCTATTCAGTAAAAATAGGTTATGTTTCACCGCTAGGCTAGATTCATTTATATAGTTGATATTACTGCATCGTGTTACGTTTTCGAGCTTAGAGTTACTATATACAGGTGGGCGGAAAGTAAGTAGGTATTATTAAATGACCGTTAAGTTACTTAATATTCATAGTATAATATTGAAAATATCGCAAACATACAGAACATTAAATAGGATATTGGTATTTCTCGGCGCGTAGTACCGACGGTGGCCGCGAGAGGCAGTACCTCAGCAATAACAAAAATGGTCGATTGCCATACAGTAAGAGATTGCCTCACGCTATGAGGTGTGGAATTAGATCGTTCTTGTGCAGATATGGTGGGCGAAAGTTGAGGCGTAGCGGACCTAACCTCGTAGATAGATGAATTGGAAGCACGGATTCGGAAGTTCTTAGCAACATCCCACACAACTTCCTGCAGAAAGCTGAGGATTCCATTCCAAGTCATTTCAGGAGATTGGTCGACGCCACAGGTGCCTGCATAGACAATATCAAAATTACCTTTACAGGATTGAAAGGAAACGACTCGGAAGCTGCGGTATATGTGTGGAAAAATACATACAACAGAACATGTATTTTGAGTGCAACAAAAGAAGACCTTTTAATTATGAATGATATCGCATATAGCACTTCGGAATTTCATATATGGTAGAAGAAAAGAACTGTAATGGTTTAGTTTGTAAGTTTTTAGTTTTATGATGTGTTTGAAATGTTAATGTTACAATACATGAAGTTGGCAACTATGTCCTGACTTAGGCAACTAGATGTCAGGACAGAGATATCAGACTATCTATAATTGCCTAACATTAAAATTCCTGTATTAAGTTTCAGACAGGATTTCCAAAGAGCACACAAAACAGTCGAGATTAGCAAGTGACAAGTGACTAAAGGGAAGTTTTTCAGGACAAAGCAAAGTCCCTGAAGGACCTTTCAGTTATTTATGTTGTCGCGACGGACCTAAGTAGTGATTTATCGACAGTTCAAATCATCCCTCTTTTCATAGCAAAGCGTCAGCTTGGAGGCGAACTTTTAGTTAAAAGATTCCTTTGTCTTTCGCTGTCGCGATATCATGCTAAGTTTTCACACCGAAACGCACCTGAGGCTATCGCGCTAACAGAGGGAAGACATACAGCGCATGTTAGCCGTTCTCTTTAACAAACATGTAGTACCTTGCTGCAAAAGTGATACCAGCCTTGCACTGGGTTAGGCAATCGCACCTCCAAAGGCAACTTTTCTACTCATATGTTGGCTAATTACAGCTTTAAAAAATTACCTACATTCATGTTTTCTACGCCTGGATGTCTGGGATCACAGTAACTGGATTTGGACAAGACAATCTTGAGATTTAAAGACAGTGTTGGTAGCACTGGGGGAACCTCCTAATCAACGTAAAGGTAAATTATTCAGTATGTAGATGTCTCTACTGCCGCAAGTTTCGGATATCGTCAGGGACTTTAAAATCGCATGTTGCACGAACCTGAGCGAGTCCGCATAATATCGCCATAAATTTGGTTCTGCTCAAACAATATTGTGGGATTAAGACCGGCCGCCATTTGATTGGCAACTGTTCGTGACTGCGGGCAGTTCTGTACGATATTGCAAAAATTGGGCGAGTTTTACCATATTTCTAACCGAAAACGTTAAACGGTCGATACATAAAACCTCTGTGCCAGCTTATACAATCTTAGTTCCCTAACATAAACTGGATTATTACTAGACACAGGGAGAACATGAAATGTTATCTTCTATGCTTGCTATCGTGGTGCATTTGGCTCTATACAGGGTGGAAGGGAAGTGATTACATTCCTTCTAATATGTGCTTCATAGAAGCATTCAAAACAAAATAGTTGAATGGCATTATGCTCTTTCATCAGCCGATTTTGAAAAAATAAATAGCTTTTTATCCAAATTGTATGCGTAATCTCACAAAAATGTACGAAGAAAACAGTTTATTTGTAAGATGCATAGAGAAACTCATTTTTGACATAACTTCGGTAGTAATTATAGGACATCACACAGGTTTTGAAATAATTAATCTCCTAAAAGACGTGAAGGAATACTCCGAGCTACTCCTTCAGACGTTAGGTAAGTCGACAACGCTGCGTTGAGGTCGGTCAGGGAATTGACCTGGTTTGTCGATGTAAACAGGTCGGACGCATTCGCTTTAGTGTAATGTTTTGGGAGCGAACCTTTGCGATTGGTCTACACTCTCACAATAAACACGGAAGGACGAGGCAGGGTGTGAGTTTGTTTACAAGACACGCCGTTACAGTGTTTGTTTATGTACTGAGCTTTGGAAATGACACCCACACAACCTACAGTGGTGCCAGCTTGTTTTCAATAAAACTGAAATATCTCTGTAGCAAATGGCCAGAGACAAAAACGTAAGATACAAAATGTGTTCCAAATACCGACATCTGTCATTGGTTTAAACTAATGTAATTACTTCCTTTCCACCCGGTATTTGTCGTCCCTAACTTCAGGTGGTGGCATTTTACCGAACTTCTCAGCGGGAGCGTATATAGCAGGGAGTGGTGTGTGTGTGTGTGTGTGTGTGTTTGCGCGCGCTAATTGAAAATGACAGTTTTATTTTTGAATAATATTATATAAATATTCCATAGACATCAGAGAAGCATTTTGTCCAAACCTTTTCTCCACCCACGTTTGACATAATTAAATCGCCCGGGCGTTAACTGCACTGGACGTGTCCATTCCCTTTCTGTACCTCTGTGTTTCTTCCCCTCTGTTTTATATTTTTGCAAATGAAATTTGGGGCGGTGCCGTGGCTGAGTGGTTAGACCGCTCGCCTACCACCTAGGCGGCCCGGGTTCGATACCAGTGACCCGCATGTGGTATTCGTAATGGACGAAGCGGCGTCTGGGTAGGTTTTCTCTGCATTATCCGGTTTCCCCCGCCAGTCATTCAACAAAACTCTCCATTATCACCTTTCCAATCATCGATTTCGTCTGCATTTAATATCATCCTCTCCCTCACTCTCATACCTGGTGCTTGGCTGATTATGTAAAGCTATTCTGACGAGCTTCAGTGTATAGAATTCAATACACGTGACAAACAAATTGATATTTTTCATTTTCATTCCTTGGAACAAGTTAAGTGATACGTGGTGTTCCACCGCAAACACTTCTTTAGAGTCCGCTGGAATAAAAATCTGATGTGTTGCACTCACATGACTTTCTCTACTCTTGTACTAACCATTCTTACACACTGTTATACCTATATCTTCTTCGTGTTAGTTGAGATAAACATTTGTACAAATTATCTTATTGTTTATTTCCTTGTAAGTGCAAGGGGAATATTATAATACACTAAATGTTACAAAACCAACTCTCAAACTTGGGTAGATGCGAAAGGCGAGGCTGTTATAGAATTAATGAAGGAACAATGCAAAAAACATTGGCGCTCTCGCTTGAACATTGGAATTTGACCCTTTTAGGCTTAGGTTGGATTTTTCCGTTTCATTAGAGGCATTTAAAAGGACACTGTACGAATGTAACGAATAAAATGTATTTAACCACAAATAACGCAGTTTGTAATAATCCACATGGAATAAGCACAAGAAAGACTAAACAAAAGGCAATCCAAATTTAACAAAGAAAAGAAGGAGAAGAAGAAATGGTACTTCGTCTGGTTTGATGCTATTTCTCTTATCCAAGTCCACTATTCTTTTACGTCACTGATTGTTTCCTGTTTTTCTGTGTATAAAATCCTCAAGAACTTCCGATTGAGAAAGAACTTCAGTCCTTACAAAACAGGGGAGACTACAAATTGTAATGAAGGAATATCTGAACATCGGACTATGATCGCAGAATGTATAGATATTACCTTCTTATTCTTATTCTTTCTTCTTCTTCTTCTTCTTCTTCTTCTTCTTCTTCTTCTTCCTTATTACTTCTATGTTTGAGCACCGTAGAAGCTTTCGTAGTAATTGTGAATATATTAAATCCATTTGTGTTATTTTATCTGCATTCATAATAAATAATCATATGAATAAGAAGAAGCACAAGAAATGTTATCACGGTCTAGTATAATATACATAGAAGTTTGTAGTCCTTTAGATATACGCATGCAGCACTACTCTTATAATTATTTATTTGACTGTGTTATTACTCCATGATCTGTCAGAGAGAAAATCAAGAAATATTATATAAACTCGCTGTTGATTTGTTACTTTTTAAGGCGGTGAAAAGTTAAGTAATCATTCTTATGTTAGTAAAGCTGGACCTTCGAGAAACTACGATTAGATGGTCTTCCAAGCTTCTGTGAAATAGAGTGAAATTTCGTATCCTAAGCATTCAACAATTGTCATCATGTATCAAAAGTTATCCGTGCCAAGTTTTATATATATCTTATGCATATAATGGGAATACGAGAATACGAAAGAGTAGAGAAAGTTATGTGAGTGCAACACATTAAATTTTTTGTAGTGTTTAACGCCCTATTTTAGTACGTAGGCACCGCAGGCGGTGACAATGATGATACATGGAATGAAGATGGAGCACCGGTGGAATGAGATGGTGGGGGAAACCGGAGAACCCGGAGGAAACCCACCCCAGCGCCGCTTCGTCCACCACAAACTCCACATGTGGTTGCCTGGGATCGGACCCCTAGTCTAACCACTCGGCTACACTAAGTTATAGCTAAGTAGATCCGTGGTTCAGATCCTGGTCATGGCATTGAATTTTTCAATCTCACTCCACTCTTTCCAGTTTGTAAATTGCACGGGAAACCGCGCAATTGAAATTTCGTTAAGTTATTGCTGTGCCAACTCTTTTATGCGGGAGTAAATACAGAATACAAATTGAATAAGTAATAAGTAAAAGAAGAATTAAAAAAGTATGCTATAAATGATAAACATTATGCAATAGACAAAATTGGAAGAACATTCGGAACGAATGGAGGAAGCTCGTACCCGAAAATGGCCTCGAAATATCGACCCTTGGGGAGAAGGAATGTATGACGGCGCAGGAGGAGACTGTAATGCCAGCGTAATAGGCTGGAGGGTCTAAAGGAGGAAGAAGTCGTAAAAAATCCTCCGTTACTCTACGCTTTACGGGCAAACGTATTAGCAAGTACAATATACAATTATTTTAATTAAACTTGCTAATTGTATGTCAAATTATAAAGAGTATACATTTCTTTTATAGGAGCATTACAAACAAAAAAGTATAATGGCATTTTCTTCTTTGATCAGTCGATTTCGAAAAAAAAAAAAAATGGTTTTTGATTTAACTTGGATGCGTAATGGAATGTACGAAGATAACAGTTTGTTACTTGTAAGATGCGTAGAGTGACTTATTTCTGTCATAGCTTCGGTAGTAATTATGAGACATGACGCAGGGTTTCCAAATAATTAATCACTTAAAAGACGTCAAGGATTACTCCGACCTGCTCTCTCAGACGTAAAGTAAGTGAATTTTGTGTTAACGTTGGTCACAGAATTGAGGTGGTTTAAAATGTAAACACGTATGGCGCTTTCTTTTTAATTTTTGGAGAGTTAACGCTTGTTATTGGCCTATACTCACGCAGTAAACAGGTAAGGACAAGGCAGGTTATTTTCGTTCTCAAGAAGTATCGTTACTTCTTTGTTTATGTACTGAACCAGTGACACCCACACAATCTGCAGTGTTGCCAGCTTTTTTTCGAGAAAACTAAAATATCTCCGTAGGGAATGGTCAGAAACGAAAACATAAGATACAAAATGTGTTCCAAATATCGATATCTATCACTGGTTTAAATTAATGTAATAACTTTCCTTCCATCCTGTATATTTGAATATGCAACCAATGGTTCTAAGAAATATATGAAACTTTATTTGTGGAGTTTCATTCCGAATAATTCTAAATTTATTATTCCTTCCTTCATTAGCATTTTTATTAAAACTGATTTTTTAACAAGAATAAGTAATTCAATCCTATGGATTAGTAATAAATTACAAGTAAAGTGTGCTTTTTTTTTTTTTTTTTTTTTTTTTTTTTTTTTTTTTTTTTTTTCTCCACTCACCGCAAGACTGCAGAGGTTTCGTAAATGAGCAGCTTACCTGTAAAAAAACAGAAAATGCTGAACATAAGACACAACTTTTATGTTTCAGGTTTCACTGCACGTTCATAATGTTCACTATAATCACAAAATTCAAGATATAATTTCATTTTAATCAAAATTGTTAGTCATTTTCAAGAAATTCAACATTTTCGAAAAACTTTCCATGTAAAGGGTAGTTTAGGGTGCGGGTATTTTGTTAAAAATCTTCGTGTGGCATCCTTGAAAGACATTAAACTTCAATGCGAACTTTGGTTTTTAACCGACTTTTCGTTTTTGAGTTATGCTGTCCATTGACACACAGACTGACAAACACACACACACACACACGGATTTTTTTTTCTAAAAATGCTTTTTTTTTGGATTCAGTGGTCTCAGAACATATTTCCGGTGAAATCTCGACATAGAATTTTTGGGTGGATTACTAGTAGAGAAAGTAAAAATGAAAGAATTCTCAGAATTTGGCAAGTCAAAGAAGAAAACTTGTGTTTCAGATTCGAATTGGAGCTCAGATTTGCTTCCAATCTTAATGTATGGTTGGAGTCCTAGAAATATTACATTTTACTGATAGATCATCGGCAGTCAATAGCAGCTAAGGACCCCGTTGTTTTAGTACATAACTACTTGGCGGTAGCCTCAAGGGTAGTCGCCGATTATAAAATTGCAGCCACTAACGGCAAATTAACGCTCCATAATGTTATTATGGAAACAGTTACTCATATTTTAAATCGTAAGTTTATTGATAATTCAAATAAATATCAGCAAAATACGGAAAACATTAATATTATAGTTTCATCTGTAACTGGTTTAGAGAGAAAAACTGCTATCTAGTCAGTACACATACTGAATGCTGGACAACCAGAGATTGCAGGGCAGAGAGCGTAGGACGATAACATATGAAAGCTATTTTTGAACGGGGATAAATTCAGACAATACGGCAGGAACCATGGCCTCCTCTGGAATAAAATATATTCTCCTAGAGCGGAGAGAGGCAAGAAAAACTTTTCGGCAGAGTGAATATGAGATGAGGAGAGGGGGGGGGGGGGGAACCAAAAAAATCTGGCGGAAGGTAGAAGTTTGAAGAACTATCTCTCGTTCGTACCTTTGACGGCATCAGCCCGGCAACAAATGTTTTAAGAAGTTTGTCTTTGTGAAAAGAAAGATTCACTTTTCTTTTATAATTCCTGGCGTTTATTTCAAACGGGAGCTTGCAAGAAGGCATGTTGAAGTCACCCGAGAATAATGGGCGCGTGTCTCTCAAACTCACAAACGAAAAATTGGTTTGCTACCAAACTTGGTATTTTAGCTCACAATTTTATAACCCGAAGTACATTTAATATGAAACATATTTCGAAAATTTTGAATTCCCCAAAATCGCATCCTTGAAACACATTAAACTTAAATACCAACTTTGATTTTTAACCGACTTTGCGTTTTGAGTTAGTCTAGATGACTTTTGTATAACTAGTAAACCGTAAGACATCGACAAAATCTTACTGTACAAAAAGTAGATCTCACTAAAACACACAAATATTTATATCCAAATAAAATTTTTTGTAGAGCGAAACATTTCGGAGATATTATTTGCGCGAGTTTTGAAAAAAATCTTTCGTCATATGGAACATCATTATTCATTTTTATACGTTAGCCGTGCAAAGAGAACGGAATCTGAAAGCTTTAAAATATTTGACTATCGCTCAAAGCCCACTGTATTCTAATATTCCCCTTGTACCTACAAGGAAATAATACGATAACTTCTGCAAATGTTTGTGACGAAGTTTCGTCTTATTTGTTTGCATTTTCCAGTATTATTAGGAAGCCGTTATTGCTCCTTTTGGTCATCCAGAAAGAAGAAATTACAATTCCCCTACTACCTTTGTGTCTACAAGGAAATATGGAATAAAATCAGTTCTAGAAATGCATATCTAGATTAAGACTAAGTAGATAGAAGAACACACCTATGTTAGAGTAATTTCTACTATAATAATGAGTGCAAAATTAGCATTTTTAGCAATAAATTAAACGATTATGTCAGTCTCATAATTTAATGGCGGACCATTACTGTTCTCTTTTCTGTTGTGCAAATAAATTTTGTATACCACAGCATATTTAACTGCACAACACCGCAAGCCTCTGATTGGATGTTGTGTTGAGTCATCCACCAATAAACTTTGTCATTGTCATTGGACGAATTAAAGGAAAGCTACGCTCAACTGTTCATGTATTATTTAAATCAGCGTGCTTATATCCAAATGACATATCTTGCTACTCAAGCAGGTACGTGTTTTGAAAGTTTAAGATGGTGTATCTGAAGTGAGCTTATAAAAGTGTATCAATAATCCGTTAGGAAGACGTGAAACTTCCGCGATCAGAAGAAGAAGCACACGGATGCAATATAAAATGGCATATGAATATTTTAGCAGTGCTTATCTGAACAAGAACGAGTGTCGTTTTCTCAAATATATTATTCAAATGGTCTTGAGAGCGTGTCCCAAAAGACGCTGCTTCCGTCAATGTTTCTCAAATCGATCGCCAAAAAAGGAGAATTAAGCTTGGGGAGAAAACTTGTGCTCTATTTTTGTGAATCCTGATTGTGAATGGATATTCCCTGTACACCAGCTGTAGAGTTTCCTTATTCACTTCAACTTTACATTAGTGACATCAGACTGCGACCTGGAAATCTTGAGAACTTTAACATTTCCTTCTGTGCCTACTAAAATTAATGGAAGATGTACGCATAAACAATGTCAAAACTGCGTTTGTTCTAGCACTTTATTTAATGGATTACGTATCTGAGAACATCTTGCCAGCGAGCGAGGTGATTCACGGCGTAACGTCTCTGTCCACATTCCGATGGACCCAGGTTCAAATCCCATGGTAGACCAATATGTTTAGATGTTTTCTTTGCCTCCCTCAGCCGCAAAGGTAAATACCGGATTGGATATTTAATACCACGACTGGAGTTCCATCTAAGCGATAGTAAAACAAACCTGATGTAGCCCTCACATGACTTTCTCTACTCTTGTACTAACTATTCTTATAAACTCTTATTGTTAGTTAAGATAACCATTTGTACAAATTATCTTATTGCTTATTTCCTTGTAGGTGCAAGGGGAATCTTAGAATACATTGTGCGATAGTCAAATCTTTCAAAGCTTTGAGATTCCGTTCTCTTTGCAGGATTAACGTATAAAAATGAACGATGTTCATGTAACAGAAGTATAAGTTCTCCAAAACTCACACAAATATCAAAGAATATCTCCGAAATGGTTCCTTCTACAAAAAAAAATTATTTGTACATAAATTGTGTATTTTAGCAAGATCTACATTTTTTGTAGAGTTAGATTTGGTCTATCTCTTGCGGTTTACCAGTTATGCAAAAGTCGTCCAGAGTAAATAGGACTACATGGGCTATAGCCAAAAAATTCCAGATATACCTATATTTGTCATAAAAATATCTCAAACATTTACTCAAAATCGTTAGAGCCATTTTCAAGAAAATAGAAATTTTCGAAAAATTGTCCATGTAAAGGGTAGTTTAGGGTGGAGCAATTTTCTTCAAAATCTCTCACGAGAGATGAGCATCAAACAAGAAATTAATAGGGATTTTAAGTTAAATAAAAACTAATATCCTTCAAAGTTATAAATAAAGAGGTTTATATTTAAGTCAATGTTATTATTTATATTATATTGTACTTTTTGTAGATTGAATATAATTTCATTTTATTTTTTTATTTTTTGAAGGTAGTTTTTTCCACTTGAGAATATTTACGTTTTTTAAGTTTCAATGAATGAAAAAGAATATCTCGGAAATCGTTAAGTCTACGTAAAAGAAAAATAATAAAATGTACCTAACATAAAATATGCATTTTAAACATATCTACGTTTCTGTTAGAGTATTTTGTCTACGGTCTTAATTAAACAAAATTCGTTCTGAATAAAGAGGACTTCAGAAACTTGAAGACACATTTTATGTACTGTAAAGATGTCATTAGCATGTCTTATTTTAACCAAAGACATTTTTGACAAAATCATAATGTTCCAAAACTGAACCATGTAAAGGTTACTTTGGGGTAAAGAGATTTTCTTGTAAATCTTCGTGCCGCATCCTTACGCCATGTTTGGTGTTTATCCGAATGTGGTTCTCTAGTTGTGCTTCTGCACACGAAACTTTTAATAATTTTAATAACGTGGGTGGTGCACTGGTAAAGCAGAGGTGACAAAAGACAGCGAAGTTTGCAAACTGCCTCGAATGACATAGTTGGCAACACTGTATTAATAGCTTTATCATCTCACAAAACGTAAACAAGAGCGTGTCAATATTCGTGACGCAGCACGCCAGGAAAGTTGGTACCACTGCAGTCAGCCCAATGCCGTGCACGAGCACATGAATGCTTAATGAGAAACACCAAAGAAAAAAACTTCACGTGGCGTTGCAACTTTAATACACAGCAATGTGCTTTAAAACTAGGTTGTGTGCCTTTTCCATCTACAAGCTAAATATACCTACTACATCTTTACCCAATTTCAAATTCCACTCTGATGTTTACACTCACACGACTTTCCCTGCTCACTCTTGTACAAACTTTTCTTAAATAGCTTATTCTTCTATCTACTTCATGTTATTCTAGATAAACGTTTGCAGAAATGGTTTCATTGCTGTTTCCTTATGGGTACAATGGGAATAAAGTACTAATTGATCGACAGCAAAATATGTTAAGACCTGGTCGCTATGTGATGGCTTTGACATGGATGAAAATTCAAACCAATAATAAAAGATATCTTGGCAATGGTTAGCTCCACAAAAAGGGTTTAAAAATGGCAATTTGTGCTTAAACGAAATCTACATTTTTCGCATAATAAGAATTTCTCTCTCTCTCTTACGATTTACAGCTGTGTTAGTTATTTACAATCAAGAGACCAAAAAACGAATAACGTATTCCTATTAGATAAAAGTATAACTATTGTAAATGTCAAGCAAATAACAGGGTATATCTCCGAAATCGTTGATTCTATAAAAAAAAAAAAAAAAAATATATATATATATATATATATATATATATATATTTAGTGTAATATGTTTTTGACGAGTTCTACATTTTTTGTATAGTGAGATTTCATCTGCCTCTTACGGTTTACCAATTTATGCAAAAGTCACCCAGCAAGAAGATAAGTTCTCAGGACATGCGCAAAAAAATCAAAATATACCTTTAATTTGTCATGATAGTATTTTAAACATATGGTATTTCAATCAATATCATTAGAGCCATTTGTCATAAAATTCAAATTTTCAAAAAAAGTTCCAATTCCTTGAAAGATGCTGAACTTAAGTACCAATTTTATTATTTAAACAATATTTTCATTTTTGAGTTACGTGGCCCACACACCTTTTTCTAAAAAGGTTTATGGATCTACAGGAGCTCAAAACGTGTATCCGCTCAGCAACCTCAATGCACATTTTCGGGTGGAATGCAATACCTTCTCTGCCTATCAGCAAACATTCTATTGAATTCATAGTTGTTCTGTTAGCAATGATTTATTTAACCACTTTCTTCTTTTCCAAAAACGAAGTAGGTTATGTTTTAATTAAATCCCGCGCAACTATCGTAAACATCTCTATTTTCAACTAATGCCTTTTTGATAACATTGCGTACAGTTCTGTGCCTGCAAATAGAACATTTCCAAGTCCTCATCAACAAAAATTACTCCTTAAATATTCCTAAACACGTATGATAAATGCACAACCGTGTTTAGAACAAATAACTCCATTTTCTAGAACAGCTTGTGCCAGGAAGTTCAAATTTTCGGAACTGACTGCTGTGTTCAGAAGTGGTTTTCCTAACCTCACTTATTATGTTCATAAACATGAAATAAATTATTCACGGGCTATTAAAACATCAGCAATTTACAGCCAACACGCAATAAATAATTATTCCCTTGAGATTCCGCGTCTAATGCCTTGAAAAGAGCCGTAATAAATTACCAACTTGATCACAGTGGTAGGCAGTTGTTAACGCCTGCGGTAACAGAGTGCAGCACTAGTTCTATAAGTCATGTGGTATGAACGATATGAACCAGCAGAGAGTAACCCTATACCCCTGCGTGAGCACATTTCCAGCGAATATTAGACCTAGACTCAAGGCCATGGATTAAGCTCCCCTCACACCCTACTAAGACTAGTTTTATTTGTGTTGAGAGGTCATTATGCAGGTATTTTCTCTGTCCTTTACTTTAAACAAAAAGATGAAATATATATGTAATTTACATGAGCGTAGAAAACCAATATTGCATGCAGAAAAAAATGAAATTAGCTGCCTGGCTTAAACCAACGCACTTGTGAAGTTAGGTTAAAAAGCTTTTTTCAAATTACTTATGTTATGACGTATATGTTAACATCTATTGAGGCTCCCTATGCTTAAAAAAGCATTCCTAGAAAAATGTCTGTGGATTATTTCTGTGAACAGCATGGCTCAAAAACGAAAAATCATTAACTAGTTTATATTTAAGTTTAGCAAATTCCTAGGATGTGACAATAAGATACTCAAAACAATGCAAACTACCCTTAACATGGAAACATTTTCGAACCATTATTTTTGTAAAAAATGCCTCGTAACGATTTTGACTAAAATATCAATGTTTAAGATGTTTAAAATATTTACATGATGAAAGAAATGTATATCTTGAAATCTCTGGGAATGGCTTACGACATTTTGAATGACATGTTTAACTGTACAAAAAGATCGCTCTCACAATATGTCAAATAACGTTTTTTGGAGTTAAACATTTCCAAGATATTTCTTGTTATTGGTATAATGTTTGAAATTCCGGTACATTTCTCAATAGGAAGATGCTATTCGTTTCTTTCTTCTGATCATGGGAAGTAAATGAAATTTCAAAGCCATCAAATAGTGACCAACTCTTTAAACATTTGTCTACTGCTTAAAACATAGGAGTATATTCCCCTATTATCATTGTACCTATAAAGAACTATGTAATAAAACAATGTATTTACATTGATTAACACAAAGAAGTTAAAGAATAAGCGTTTAAAAATATTTTGCACAAGAGTGACTGAAGAAAGTCACGTCAGTGCTCAAATTTTTTTACCCACTCTTGTTTCTCCTACGACATGCAAAGTCAATGGCAATTTAAACCTCGCTTTAAAACATTTCAATATTGATTGCACCTACAATGAAATGTGAATAATATTTGTAACTGATGATGTTAAACAGAAATAGGAAATAAACCATTCAATCGTACATGAAACATTATTTGACTTTCTATAGTTTAAAGAAAAGCTTCTAAATTTGCTAGGAATAAAATATTCTTAAGTCAAACCAGGAGAATTGTATAACGAAAAATAATTAAAAATTTGAATAAGCCTATAAAAATCAAGGACAGAATCGGTCAGTAAAATTGAGCAGCAAATTATGAGAAAAACAATTTATATCCTGGAAAAAAAAAAAAAAAAAAAGCACGTCACAGAAAGAAACGAGAGAAAGAATGACGTCACATGAGCGTCTACGTGTCCATTCACTACAATTCTTCTTAATAGAACTTCTAAAATGTTTAAAAAGAATGTCTAATGCCACGTGGTATATTTCGTGTAAAGTACATTTACTGAATAAGATATAAAAGTCAAGATACTCGTGGAACATAGAAAATACAGAGTGAAATGTAGAATATGAATTCATGAATGGATAAGAAGAGACGAAAATGAAAAATAACAAGGAAGAAATGAACAACAAGATGGAGAAAATTAAATGCCACTTCTGACAGCAATGTGACCTTTCCAGTTTTAACTGTCACTTCACTAATGTGATATATTTTAATTTTCCATGTCACTTTTTTCGTGACGAAGCGGTATAATGTAATAAGTGCGAAGCAGTCACTACATAGGATGGTTAACTCACTGGATAGTCGAACAGAGGACCTCTCTAATCTCTCAGTGTAAGCAGCATCTTTGCAACCTCGCAGAGGGAACGCTCTGAATAACCAGAACTTTGTCGCAACAACTTTCTGAAATTCTAGCAAGAGTTCTGGAACATTCGGAAGGCGGGGAGAAAGTAACTTTCTGAAGAATCCCTCGATAGCGCTTCTAGTGTTTCTGTGGAATGAGATTGCTATTCCTTCTACTTATCTCTTCACCCACTCAGGCACGCAGTCTGTCAGTTGGTTCGGGCTTTGTACTTCAATGGGGCTCATAGCTGTTCAGAATATTATAATCATAATTTTATCAATTCTTGCTAAGAGCTTAGTCACTTTTCGCGTAGTTTTATACTTTTTGGATTATTCATGTGGAGAATAATTATTAAACATAATTGCCCAACAGTCGTAATGCCTCACGTAGTTGCCAACTAAAGATGTCAGTTGTTTTTTGTTTTTTTGTTTAGCATTTCAGTGGACTGTGGCACGTGGCTGTATTGTTGTTTGCTGATGAACAAACAACTCCCCGGATGTCTTCTTCATTTTAATTCTTCTCCCTTTTCATTTCTTGCCCCTCCACGGCTACAGTTGTTCATTTGTTTGTGACTTGGGGGCAGTACGGATGAAGCGACCGGGAAACCAATAACCCGAGCTATCATTAAACACGGGCCGAGAAAAAAAAAAGTGCTCTGTACATAGGCTGTTCAAAAATCCTCTTTACAAATATCCCTCGTTGCAGTTTGGCTTCCTGCAAGTTGGAACCTGGCTTCATTACATGCCAGGAAACTTCCTAAGTCATCAGAACTCGCATGCACCGGGTGAATTAGACCCCAAGCGTTCTGTTTAGTCCTTTCTCTGTCTTAGACATAGACAATAAAAAAATAGAGCAAAACAATATATTTTTAAGAACTTATGCGTTACATTCATATAATTTTTTCTGTCCATTCTTCAACTAACTATGCTTTAAAGCCGTATTTATCTATTTATTTCACGTTTTTCGATATAGACATTTATAGAAATGTTTTTATCATGTATGCCCTTGTACATACAATGGCAACAGGGAAATTCAGTAGGCTTAACTAATAGTCATATCTTTTATGAATTAGTCGCTCTGTGATGGCTTTAACATTCTTTTCTTTTTACATGACCAGGACATAGAAAAAGAAGTAACGACTTAAGAATTTTGGAAAACTACACATGTTTGAGAATTAAAACCAACGAAAAGAATATCTCGGAAATTGTTAATTCCAAAACACAACGTGTAGCATATTTATTTTGTCAAGTGCGTTTTGAAAGCTTTGAAACTCAGATTTAGTTGAAAATGCCTATAAAATATTAAATACTAAAAGTGTCTACTAAAAATAATTTGTGCTCTGCTATTTATTAGTATATTTCTGAGAAGTTTTGTAAATTAAAATATTCCAATATTACATCATTCGTACTTCTGGAGTAGTTTATTGTTTTCTGTTTGGAAATAACCACATTTCGAGGCAGTATGACACAAAAGTTTTCTCCTAATTATATTCACGCTTTCTAGAGCAAAGAGAAAACATAAGTAACGTAACAAAAGAGAACCAGCGCTGCAGAGGAAGACCTATAAGCCTGACGAAGCATGTCTACAACATAATTAGACGTAATTATTTTCTGATTATAGCGTCACAGAGGCCAACAAACGTTTAAAAGTGAAACGGTACAAAGAGATAAGATGTCATCTCAAAGGAAGGCAGCAAATTCAGTTAGGTAAGAGGATTAAGAGGTTCAGGCGTAAGACGTCATTTGTAACTGTCCTGGCGTCATGAATGATGGATCTGATTGTTCAAGGTGAAGTAAACATCGGAACAAAGAAAACTTTCACACAACTTTCTATTCTATGCCACCATATGTTCCATTCCACACAAATTGAGGAACATTAGTAAGTGGCAAAGAAAATCACACGGCTTTCCTACCCACTCTTCTACAAGCTAACCTCACTTATTCTTCCATCTGATTCATGTTAATCGATATAAACATTTGCGCAGATGATGTTATTACACATTTCATTGTTGCAAGAAATATACAGTTCGCTTAGCGACAGTAGCGAATGTTTAAAAGCTCTCGCTATGTGAATGGATTTGAAATCCCATGTGCTATGCATTTCCATGAGAGAAAAGCGAATACGGACTTACTGCTTGAAAAAATGTTGCTTGACATAAATTACTTACTTAACTGAGGTCTAAAATGTTTGTGTAGTGAGACTTTGTCTATTTCTTACGATTTACCAGTTGTGCAGTCATTCAAAACGAAGAGCGGAATAAAATAATTTGTGTCAAATATCTCAAGCCATCTAGCTTCTTGACGGATGGGTACAAATTATTTATTATTGCCATTGAATAATGTCATAATGCATTTCTACCATAATTTGAATGAACTTAGTCGCAATATAATGTTAAAATTTGATGCAAAATTTAATTTCTAAGAGATATTTGGCAACATTATGTTAAAATTAAATTGCGACTAAATACATTTGAATTGAAATAAATAGTATATTGCGTGCTAAGAGCTATAGACGCATGCATTTTGGGGATACGAGGCCCACAGGACCGAGTTACAAGCATTCGAGATCTGATAAGTAACTTACAGTTCGTGGTTAGCCAATCACGTTTTGCAATACAAAAACAAATGAATAGCTACATGTATGTTGTCTCAGATAGGCCTAATAATATGTATATTTCATGTAAAAATCCAGGTTCCACCTCAAGATTACTGCAGAAATAAAAAGAATTGAATCGTTTCTTAACGTTAACAATATCCAATTGCACATTTAATATTTCAATCAATAAGTAATTCGTACGTTTGTATATTTTGCTAAGGATTCATTAATAACTTATTTTTAGGTTAGTATGCTGGTGGTTGTGACATCATTTTCTACTGGTGCCATAAGTATTAATTACCAGTTTTAGTTTTTTGCCTTGGCCCTTCATGGGCTGTTGCACCAGGTATATATTGGAGGTATTTGTTACTACAATCCCTGCGTATGACCGAAGCGGTATCTTCCACCTGGTATAGGTGAGAAAGGAACATAATGTAAGAAATTACTCGATCGATCCATTTTTACAACTATCTTATTTATTTGCTTCCTCTACTTACATTTAAACTAGCCTCAAACATTCAAATTAGCGCCTATATCATTCAATCAACCCCTTTTTCACACAAACTTACAAGAAGTTTCTAAAATCCTTGGTAACGTGACGTCAGCCATAGAATAATTACCTAATGAATGCTCTCTCCTTCCGGTCAACTGTGGCACGGCGATTAAGGTTGCATAATTCTTCTTTGCCAAAGTGACAATGGTAAAGTACTTAAACAATTTACGACACTTATCTGTTGAATCTAGTTGGTTACCAACTTATATTCCTAGTAATTTTAGATCTACAAGTACAGGTTATGAAATGGTAGGACTTCTGAGTGGGCAAAAGTGAAAATTAGAGAAAGTTCACTTTCATACACTACCACGTTTCCGCAGTTCTTTGTTATTATGCTCCATTAGAAAGTTATAACTTTTCAATCCAAATGGATAAGATCCCCAAGTATGGTCTCCTTTTTCACTTTCTCTACTACGTGTAATAAGTAGAGAAAATATTGTATATCACCCAAAAATTGGTGTGTATGTGTGTGTCAGTCTTTGGGCAGCATAACTCAAAAATGAAAAGTCGGTTAAAAACCAAAGTTGGTATTTAAGTTTAACGTCCTTTAAGAATGCGCTACAAAGAGTTATAAGACAATTTCTCCACCCTCTACATGGAATATTTTTCGAAAATTTTGATTTTCTCGAAAATGGCTCTAACGATTTTTATTAAAATGCCATATGTTTAATATATATTTATGAGAAAATGAAATATATACTTTGATCTTTCTGGGAATAGCCCATATAGATCTGTTTACTCTGGATGATTTTTGAATAACTTTAGCTGTGCAAAGAGAACGGAATCTCAAAGCTTTAAGACATTTGACTATCGCACAAAGCCTACTGTATTCCCATATTCCCCTTCCACCTACAAGGAAATAAGCGAAAACATAATTGTACAAATGTTTATCTCAACTAACGTGAAGAAGACATAAGGAAGTCCTGTCAGTGCAGCACATCAGATTTTTATTGTCTAATTCTCTCGCATATCTTTCATGAAAAGCAATGTATGTTTTATTATACACTCATGTAAGCTGATAATTAGAAATAAGATGACTAATTATTTGATTTGGAGGTTAGAAAATAATGATGAAATTAAAAGGTGGCATTTGTTTGTTCATAACAAAAGAATTCCAAATATGGCGCCTATACTGAAATACATATCAAAAGGTGAAAGTAAGCTATGTACATAATTAAATCACATAATTGTCCAAAAATGAATTAACCGTTGAAAATATCTTAATATTAACAGTTGCTTTAATAAAGAATGCAAATAAGTGCAGTTTTACGTGAAATAGCTCCATGTTTGGTATACACCAACAAGAAGACCACGTTAGGAGAAGGACTTGCTTTTAATGGAGTGCTTATTAGCCGAGATTATGTTTGCTATATAAACTAATAAACTTTCTACGATAAAGGAAATAATCCTGGGGTTCAGTGGTGCAAAAATCTGGTTAATATTGGCTATATTTCAAGGTAAATTATGTTTGTAACAAAAACGTTTCGAAAACTCACCTTCACACTCAAAAGTAAGTACAATATTTAGGGCTGCTACAAATAAACCTGCTTCTTTCTGGCATCAGATGTGCTGTAAAGCAGTGTATTTTGGCGAAACTTTCAATAGATTATTGTCAATCAAAGTGTTTTGCATATTTGGTATTTCGATTAGTAATAACTATGGTTTTTAAATGTTCTGGCTTATGTTGCAGACTAAGACGATGATAATGGACGAAAGTTGAAGTGATTGTGAATAGACAGATTACATGTTCCATTTTATATATATACAAGATGGGTCAATAATTAAAATGCGTATACGAAAACACCTGAGGTACATAATTCTGTCAATGCCATTGGAAATCCCTTCGTGCACTGTGATTTATACAATAATTTCACACAAATAAGGTCATTAGCTTTATGATTGTTCGTAATAGCAAAATAATAATATTCCCAGTTGGCATTGAAACGTGGTGTGGTTGGTAAGAATGCTGTTCACTGTTATGTTCTGTTGGCGGTCAGTGCTGCTCTGTACGGAGAACACGTCAACCAGACGTCATACTGACGTAGTGAACGACTGTAAAGGAAGAGGTTACGTCACCAAGCAGTGACACACAGGGCCACACTTGCGCACCCGTGACATAATCAGATTGGGTTTTGAACCCAATACGCGCCGGTATTCCTTTCGCTAGTAGGCAGGAAAAGCAACGAAAAGGAAATAATTTCCCAGGGAAGGTGTTTCGATCTGGTATCGAACTCAACCCAGTGAATAATAACGCAGAGCTGAGGAGAAGATAAAGATTGCAGCAGGTAACCTGAAGTTTCTCAGCACATCGAGTTTACAACGATACAAGTTTCCCTCTCGAAGTTTCCAGGCGAGGCGTTACGAGGTGTCAAAGCAATGGTAATGATAACAAACAAATAAATAACAATGGTAGTAGGTAGAAGGCGAGGCGCAAGTTAAAAACAAAAACTTTAATGTATTTCCAAAAGCTGTTGGGAGAGAGAGAGCGAGGGAGGGAGGGAGGGAGGGAGGGAGGGAGGGAGGGAGGAAGGAAGAGTATAATCAGTTTCCGGGAGTTAGTTCGGTGCCAAGTTTCTCTCTGCATTAGAATAATTATTGCTGTTCTCGTGAAGTAGGTGCTTGAGCGGTTCTTGCCCCGAGAGAGCGGCTGGCTCATCTGCCTCGTTCCTGGAGAAACTCAACTCTGACACTCTGTGTTGGGCTTCTCCCAGAAACATTTGTCAAGAATGAATCTTCATACCTAAATACTACACACGACTAATTTACCAATAATATCATCTTTATAATCTTTGGGAAAATGATAGCAGAACAAGATTAATTATTATATAAAAATGATACGGAGATAGATAAATAATTGCACTAAATATTCCCCCTATGTTAGCTCTTTCATTGACCTTTTTAGTCTGTGAGTGTTACAAGATAGCTTTTGTATGCATAATAATATTTTATAGGTATACTTTAACCTTTTTTTTTTTTTTTTTTTTCAAAATCTCAGATCTCGGTATTTGGAGCATATTTTGTATCTTACGTTTTTGTCTCTGGGCATTTCCTATGGGTATCGTTTTATCGAAAACAAGCTGCCAACACTACAGTGTGTGTCACTTTCACTGGTTCAGTACATAAACAAACACGGTCACTAATTCTACCACGCCTCACGTGTACGTCACCTTCTATGTTTACTGTACGAACGTAGGGCAATCACAACCGTTACCTGCCAAAACATAAGGGGAAGGTTAAAGTGTTCGACCTGTTTACATACAGAAAATAGGTCAGTTCCCTGACCAAACTCAACGCAACGTTGTTGACATGCCTCGCGTCTCAAAAAGTCGTTTGGAGTATTCCTTCACGTCTGTTATTTCGAAACTCCGTGTAATGTTCAACAATTATTATCGAAGCAATGTCAGAAATAAGAGCCATGCAAAGAGAATGGAGTTTGTAGGCCAGTACATAGACACCAGCTCTTAAAAACTGGTGCATACTCCTATTTTCTATGCACCTACAAGAAAATATGTAAGAAAACTTTTCTACAAATTGTCTATATCGCTTAAGATGAAGAAGATAGAATGATAAGAGTTTTTAAGAATGCAAATATAGCAGAAGAATGAGTAGAGAAAGTTATGTGAGTGCAACACTTTGTGCTTTTAAATTCTACTACGTACAACCTACTCTCTTAATTTAAACACTTTCTTCACTTTTAATTAATTAATTTAATTTCCTAACTCACTTTCAGTATCATTTATTCTATCACAATACGCTGTCCCTCTATAGATATTCTTTTGTCGCTGCTGAGACGCGAAGCGATGAAGAGGAAATGTGGATAAACAAGGGGTGTAGAGAGAGAGATGGGCATTTTGTATGCGAGCCATATTTTCAATAGAAGAAGCCCTTCATTAAGATAGCACGTTCTGTACATGGACAAAAAACAAAGGACAGTCAATTTCGTTTAACAAGCAACACTTAATTACAATAGCCCTTTTTGCTCTGCTTTATCATCATTATCATCCACGCGTGATAGCGTGATACTCAACACTTACTTCTTTAATACACTGCGTGTGTTGTTTCCTTCTTTACTAAATAGAAAAACAAATACGCTACACCACCACGTATGTAATATTGTGTTTAATATTTCATCTACAGCTTCATTCGTGTAACCTATCTTTATGTTAGGTCTGGGAAATAGCAACAAAATCACTTTCTGAAGTAACAACATTCGTAAATAAGTAAGTTATTAATTAGTCTGTGACAAGAATAACACTAGAGTTTCAGATGCGAATTTATAATTTAGCAGTAAATAAGCAACAAGTTTCGGCGATAGTCGAATAAAAAAGCATGCATTTCTAAACTTCGCGTATTTTGTGTCCTGTCATACAGAAATGTCTTTCTGTGACCGCGCTCTGGTTATACATAGTTTCCGATTGGCATTTCAGGACTTAAGTAACTTAGGTTCCCATTGTCGTTACGGAAACTATTATTTACACCGTAAATTTATTGATATTTCAGAAGTTAGTAGATATAATACTTCAATAGTTACAGTTTCTAGTGATACGATTTAGAAACAGTTTAATTCTGCATCCTCACACAGTTGACAAATGGCTAATTTATTAGCCTTGATCAAATTTATCAGCAGGGAACGATACCTTTCAACCAATAAATGCTAACTAATACAGCTATCTTCAAAACAGGTGTTGGTCCGACGTAATAGGAGTCAGAGTAACACGTTACCCTCTGGTTCCCTAGGTCGCGGGTTCAAACCCGGCGAAAGGCGATGGATATTTTCGGGCGTAAGAATCCTTAGCACGTATAGGTATTTGTGTTTGTCAGCTAAATGTCCGTATTCAATTTTTGGATCGGATGCTAAGGGCTATGTTTGAAATTATGATGTGTTGCACTCACATTACTTTCTCTACCCTTATACTAACCATTCTTACAAACTCTTATTCCTTCATCTTCTTCGTGTTAGTTGAGATAAACATTAGTACAAATTATCTTATTGCTAATTTCCTTGTAGATGCAAGGGTAATGTTAGAATACAGTAGGCTTTCAGCGATAGTCAAATGTTTTAAAGGCTTGAGATTCCGTTCTGTTTGCACACGTAACATATAAAAAATGAACAACGATCTTCCATTTCATGAAAGTTTTAAGTTGTCCGAAACTCTCACACATTCATAAGGAATATCTCCGAAATGGTTCACTCTACAAGAAAATTTATTTAGACATAAACTGTGTATTTTAGCAAGATCTACATTTTTGTATCGTATGATTTGGTCTATCTCTAACGGTTTACCAGTTACTCAAAAGTCGTCCAAAGTAAATACGACTACAGGGGCTATAGCCAGAAAATTCAAGATATACATTTCATTTGTCATAAAAATATTTCAAACATATGACATTTTAATCAAAATCGTTAGAGCCATTTTCAAGAAAATCAAAATTTTTGAAACATTTTCCCTGTAAAGGATAGTATAGGGTGGGGTTATTTTCTTTAAAATCTTCGTGTCTCATCCTTGAAATACATTAAATTTAAATACCAACTTTGGTTTTTAAGCGACTTTCGGTTTTTGAGTTATGCTGTCCACAGACTGACAGACACACAGACACACACACGCGGAACTTTTTCTAAAAATGCTTTTTTTGGATTCGGGGGTCTCAACACATATATTTCCGGTGAAATCTTGACGTCAAATTTTTGAGTGGAATACAATACTTCCCTACTTACTAGTAGAGAAAGTAGAAAAACGCAAGTACTTCAAGGTGCAAATCAAAAATGAATGCCTAGATAAAACTGAAATGTCGTGTATTAAAGGAAGTACTTCAAATGCGTGCAAGTTAGAGAAATGTGTCCTTTTAAAGAGGTGGGTAGGTAGGTTATTTTGGTATGCAGACACTATGTGTTACGTCAGAGAAGCTGCATCTGTGAAGAGAGTATAGCTGTCATAATGCATTTCAGGAGCTCTCGTGTATCCTAGCAACGCTAAGTTCATAATATTCTGTTAAGGAAGCCTTAAAACACAGCCGACGCTAATGGGGTCTTCTTCTTCTTAAGAAAATCCCTCTTGTCATGTCAGACTAGAAAATATTATTTGGCTTTACAAGATGAGATTACGTTCCTTGCGAAACTTCAACTGTCGACATTTGCATGCCTTCGTTGTGTTATGATGTATTTACTGCTTCCTTTAGGGCACTTCATTAACTAGCAAACTGGAAGGCGTAACTGCACACATCACAAGAAGATTATATTTTTGCTTTCTCTACTGGTAAGTAGGAGAAGTATTGTATTCCACTCAAAAATTCGATGTCGAGATTTCACTGGAAATATATGTTTTGAGGCCCCCTGAGGTCCGCGCGCGCGCGCGCGCGCGCGCGTGTGTGTGTGTGTGTGTGTGTGTGTGTGTGTGTGTGTGTCTATCTGTCTGTCAGCCTGTGGACAGCATAACCCGAAAACGAAAAGTCTGTTAAAAGCCAAAGTTGGTATTAAAGTTTAATGTCTTTTAAGGATGCGACAGGAAGATTTTGAAGAAAATAGCCCCACCTTAAACTACCATTTACATAGAACATTTTTCGAAAATTTTGATTTACTTGAAAACGGCTCTAAATATTTTGATTAAGATGTCATATGCATGAAATATTTTGATGACAAATGAAATGTATATCTTGAATTTTCTGGCTATAGCCCCTGTAGTCGTATTTACTCTGGACGACTTTTGCATAACTGGTAAACCGTTAGAGATAGACCAAATCATACTATACAAAAAATTTAGATCTTGCTAAAATACACAATTTATGTCTGAATAAATTTTCTTGTAGGGTGAACTCTTTCAGAGATATTGCTTGTTATGTGTGTGAGTTTCGGAAAACAAAACTTTGGTGAAATGGAACATCGTTGTTCATTTTTTCATATGTTCAGTGTGCAAAGAGAACGGAATGTGTAAGCTTTGAAAGATTTGACTATCGCTCAAAGTCTACTGTATCCTAATACTCGCCTTGCACCTACAAGGAAATAAGGAGTAAGATAATTTGTACAAATGTTTATCTCAACTAACACGAACAAGATATAGGAATAAAAGTTTGTGAGAATGGTTAGTACAAGAGTAGAGAAAGTCATGTGAGTACAACACATCAGATTTTTTCATTTTGTCACACTGGTGTCAGAAGTAGGATTTGTCGAATTGCCACATTGTTATAATATATTAAAGACGTACGACTGACAACAATTGAGAACACATTTAATAATAAAAGGTAACAATATTGATACACTGGAATTTGCTGGTGACCAAATTTGGACTGAAGACTATTTAAATCTGCTATACAAGCATTTTGTAATGTTTGAAGTGAATTAACCCCCAAATTTCAAACAAAAATAATCACTTTTAGAGTAATAAACCACGTAAGAGGATAATCTGTGTAAACAATGAAATTATCCTACAGCAAGTTCAGTATATATGCAAATAATACCAAGTAATATGTGGTAATAATACTAATTGGTAATAATACTAATAGTCAACGTTTTAAAAATTGTAGTAAAGCGACAATATTGAAAATATATAGTCATACCTGTTGCATTGTTAACCTGTGGCTGGGAGAGATGCGTAAAAACAGAAGAAGATAGCGGCTGCCCAGATATGATAACATTCTCTTGGATAAAAAAGGAAAGAAAGCGTCACATGACAGTGACTATATTAATTACTTGTTATAATTATACATATTTTTTATTTTAGTTACCTTTCTCATTTAATGCTGTCATATTAGAAATTTCATATTCGTAGAACCTGTTAGAATACTCTCAGTATTTTTCTGAACATACCAATTTACTTTGTGCAGCCACTTAACCCACCTTTAAATTGAATTGCCTTAAAGTGGAGAGTAATGCTTTTTTAGAATTACCGCACTGTTTATTTTAATCTTCACTGAGAACGGGATTATTTAATTCATAAGTATTAAAACTGTGGTGGTTTTTTGCAGTAGCATGCAAACTGCTGGCTGAACCTCAACAAGGCCATCTGTTGCCAAGGTTACGTCTCACTCTCTGAAGCAGGGCAAGTGATCCCAGTTTATGTGCCATTTGACTTAGTGAAATGGGGCACTGCTTGTTCTTGAGATGGACCAGGGCCATATTGCTGGAGTATGTCTGCCTGGCTGGCTAATTGTGCATACAGAGATGCTCGGGGAAATGCTGCGACGTAGAGAAACTTTATTAAATTATGGGCCCCGGGATGGAGGGGGGCTCACGACGGTCATATGAAGGGGTCTCTCAGGACCGCCACTGCATAAAGCACCGAGACCCAGAACAATACAACTACAGCTACTAATGCACAAGTTGTGAAATGAGAAGCCTTCTCAGGATTTGTAATGCTCAGAGTTTCCGCAATCCATAAACTGAAACTTGAGTTTGGTCCTGCAGGTCAAGGATAGAGCAAAAGAGGACAGGGAGAAAAGACACAGAAGATGAGACTAGGCAGAGGAGAAAGTAACGAGAGTAATGGAGAATGACGATGAAACAAGTGAAGGAACTGATAATGAAAGGACAGAGAAAAAGGGAGCGAGAGAAAGTGGGTCAAAACAAAAGAGAAAAGATAAGAACTGAAGATGCTTTTATAAAAATATACTTTAAGAAATTTAACCCATTTTTTCCATCTAAAATCTACGTGAAGGTCATAGGCGGTTGCGCACTAGCAAAAGCTCAGCACATTTCCTAGACAACCAACTGTAGTCTTTCTCAGAGAATGCTAGATATCGCTACAGATATCTTAGGAGATGCCTCGTGGTTGACAGATGACGTCTAGGCCTCATCATAGCATGCTTCAAGTGTTTTCCCAGCCAGGGGGAGAAGTCAGGATGACTTATCTATTAGTTATGTCAGATAGTCTCAAAGGTCAAGTCGCCAGCTCATACCTGTCTACAAGGGTGAAGAGCGTAATGTGTTTGTAAGTCAAAAGAGAATATTATTCCAACATTTCTCTTACACCTGATCGTAAGAAACTAATCTCAATGTAAAGAAAACAACATTATCGTCATAAATCCAAAACAAACTCGTAGCAAGAATGGAATCTAAATATTCGGCTTTAGAAGCGATATATCAATGAAATTGAATTTAAACGTTTAAATAATTTTAATATACATTTAATATACAACGTTAATCGTCAGCTACTTTGTATTCGTTAACTTTCTAATCGTTACTCGTAAGTAGATACTAGTCTATCTCCATTATTGCCGTAACAGTTACGTTAAAGTGCCCATCCCTAGTAGATAGCCTAAGTTATGTGAGACGGTCTATAATTGCTACCCTGTGTGGAGGGGTTACGAAGGTTACAGTTAGGATAGGACGGCGCGTATCCGGATGTGGGTTTTTAACAATATAATAACAAGGGTGGCATGTGCCACATTCATCTTCTTCTTATTAGTATAACATCATGTCATCATAACCTCACACGTGGACGTGGCAGCTGCACACGATCCTACTCATAACACAAGAAGGGTTCTTCCACAAACTATGTTTATAAAAGCTTATTTTCTTCCTACCGTTTACCTAGTTATATTAAGCAGAGGAAATACTGCATTACACCAAAAATTTGATACCGTGAGAAATGTGTTTTCAGCTTTCCTAAATCCGAGCTATATATAATTCAAAAAACAAAATTGATATTTAAGTTCAGTATTTTAAAAGAATGAGACTCTAAAATTTTAAAGGAAATTTCCACACTGTGAACTATCATTTATATGAAAAATTTGTCATTGTTTTAACTTTATTAAAAACGACTAAGAATTTTTATAAAAGTCGATCAAACTCGCTTCTTCCTCTTTTGTTATATCACACACAAACAGAAGAACTCAGCTTACACGGCATGCATTTTAACTTAGTTATTTAAGAGGACTTTCTGTTGCCTCTATATTTACAATCAGTTTATTAATTACAGAAAGAGATAATATGTAGGTACATAATATTTCCTTTTGCCTTTAAAATAAATTTAATACGGTGATTCTTGTATTTGAATGCTGCTGCACTTGTGGGAGTGACAATTTCAATTTTCTTACAGGCACATAGGAGAAAATTTTGTTGGGGGCGCTGATGAGGTCGTTACTGTCTTGTTGCAATGGCAACTGCGTTATTCATTTTCTGGCAGTTGTGCCGGAAGTAGGGTAATTTCGCACGATGCTAGGATTGCATAGACATGATTTTTGTCCATTTCTAGCATTTAGTCTACGTATAACTTTGTACAAATTCCCACCAATTTTGAAATGTGGTATCAAATGTTGCTATTCATACATAACAGTGCAATGCTGTAAGGTAGGGCATTGTGATGAATACGCGGCAACAAGGGATGGCTTAGCATGTGACAGAGGTACAAACTCAGAGAGTCAGGAAATATTGTGAGGGGACTTTATGAGGCTTATGTTGTCAGTACTGCCAGCTGTCGGGTATTATGTTAGCGTCTGTTTGCAAGCCGCGCGGTTGGCAGGCCTACAATTAAAAAGGACTGGAATGCGGTGGTGCTGTGACGTGGTCCATTCTGCAAAACGTAATTAAAAAGGAACCGTCGTGCCCGGCCTCATAAGTAGATGCTTAACACTTCCTTCTTTATATCAACAGACAGATCCCGCTTTCTTTCTTTCTTTCGTATGTATTAGCGTTTACAACGAAATTCTCCAGCGATAATCCAAAAGTCTTACTTTTATACTGTCTTATGGACTCTGAATATACGTATTAATAATAAAGAATATTCACAATGGCTAATGCTACGAAAAATGACAATTGTATGTTTTAACCAGACCTATAAATGCTTGTATTTTTTCTATAACCTACGATTTACCAGTAATGTAGGGGATTGATGTCCCAGAAATCCAAAAACATTTTTAGAAAATACCAAACTTGGTATTTAAACTCAGCAGCTATTCAAGCATAACCAGCCTGTATATGCAAACGTTTTCGAAACTTCGGATGTTCTCAAAAATGAGTAACACTAGATCAAGTGTGTCAATAAGGAAAAATGTTATGTGTTCCACTCACATGACTTTCTCTACCCGTGTACTAACCATACTTTTAAACTCTTATTCTTACATCTTCGTGTTAGTTCACATAAAAAATTGTAAAAATAATCTTATTACTTACTTCCTTGTAGATGCAAGAGTAATATTAGAATACAGTAGGCTTTGAGCGCTAGTGAAATATTTTAAAGGCTTCAGATTCCGTTCTGTTTGCAAGCTTAACATATAAAAAATGAACGATGATCCATTTCACGAAAGTTAGGCTTTCCAAAACTCACACACATGACAAGGAATATCTCCGAAATGGTTCACCTTACCATAAAATTTATTCAGACATAAATTGTGTATTTTAGCAAGATCTACATTTTTTGTATAATATGATTTGGTCTATTTCTAACGGTTTACCAGTTATGCAAAAGTCGTCCAGAGTGAATACGATTACATGGGCTATAGCTAGAAAATTGAAGATATACATCTCATTTGGCATAAAAATATCTCAAACATACGACATTTTAATCAAAATCGTTAGAGCCATTTTCAAGAAAATCAAAATTTTCAAAAAAATGTCCATGCAAAGTGTATTTTAGGGTGGAGCAATTTTCTTCAGAATCTTCGTGTCGCATCCTTGAAAAACGTTAAACTTAGATACCAACTTTGGTTTTTAACCGACTTTTTGTTTTTGAGTTATGCTGTCCACAGACTGACAGACACACACACGCGCGTGGACAATTTTCTAAAAATGCTTTTTTTGGACTCAGGACATTCAAAACATATTTCCTGTGAAATCTCGACATCGAATTTTTTAGTGGAATACAATACTTTCTCTACTTTGCGTAATAGAGAAAGTAAAAATGAATTGCATTTGTGGAAATATTTTAAATAATTTAGTTTTGGATCGACGGCTCTGTTTTCTCATTACCAATTTATTTAAATCACGTTTCAAAGCCTGACAACTTAGCACTAGACCATAAACTAAATTCGTATGTGTTAGCCTATATCTGGATCTGTCTGTCACATGATTAAATTATGAAATAGGTTAACTCGCCTTAACGGATTATTGAATGGCGTCGTTGGAACTTTGTGACGGCTTACTTTTATTGAATCTGTTGGAGAACTGGGATTTCAATTCCTCAAACCTTTGTTATCGAGTGCGTCCTATATCACAAAAATTAATTATAATGTTAAAAAATGTGATTCCACGAGTATTATGACGTTTTTCATCCTGCAAATATTAATTAACGAATAGCATGATGACAATCATTATGTTTAAGTAAATAATAAGTAATAATAAGTATTATATCTTTGAAGAAAGTATATAAACAGTGGTATAACCATTTTGTCCTGTCCACTGATATGTTTTTCGTTAAAGTTATGTCTAATATTAAAATGAGATGAATAGCGTAATAAATAATCACAAATTAAACAAAATGGTTTTTCATTATGTAAACCATAAAATTAATCCTTTTTCCATTCTTGATTAAACTCGCGCGGGGTTATTCAGAGCGATGGTTCAATACTGCTTATTAGTTTCAACTGCACCGTGTATGGAGGGAGTTACACAGCTGAGTAGGGAACGTGAGTCTTCATTCAGAATTACTTTCGCATAACTGGCAAAATCTTAGTATGCAGAGAAATGTAGATCTTGTTAAATCACATAGTTTATGTCAAATAAACATGTCTGCGGAATGATCCATTATAAAGATGAGCCTTGCTATTGGTTTGAATTTTCAAATATTTGTACCTTTCTCATCAATATAAGCTTTTAAAGTTCTTCTTTGTGCAGAGCAGAAAACGCAGATATTACGAGAACAAAAATAAATTTTGTTGTATTTATGTCAAATAAAACAGGGAAAATACGTAGAAATTGGCGATGTGACGTTAATCTGTCAGTTTGTAGGAATGTTAGTTGACACGTCTTACAGCTGATGTGTGCATCTCTTCCCCTAAAAGATGTTGAAGAGCAGTACGACTCTTCCAGCGGGTCGTTAACCGAGGACCGCGGCTCTAGAGCCCACTTGAGACCTGAGTACTGTCAGCTGATTTCACCCTTCACACGTCTCACACAAGGAGCTACTCTTTTGTTTCGATCGGCTGCTGTTTGGGGGCTTTTGATTCGTGCCCATAAATAAGCCAATAGAAAGCCCGCATGTGACAACAGCTCATCTCGGGATAGATCTGTTCGCGGTTTTATGTAGCCAGTTAATATCAACAAAACGACTTTTTGTATCCCTTCGTCTTCAAAAAAGGTATACTCGCATTTTAAATAAAAATTTCTTCATAGGAATAATTTAATGCGGCAAAAATGCTAGAAAATATATGAAAGGAAACTCAAATTTTAATTTCTATAACATTGTCATGCAATATACAGTTTTAAATGGATTTTTAAACGAGCATAAACACAAAAATGCAATTAAATGTGACTCTAGAATGCTTGAAGACATTTTATCCCCTTAATGACTTTAAAAAGTTGTCTTCTTTTCGAAATTTTATCAAAAATTAGCATTGATAATCCTTAAAGGCTTAATCTAAACTCAAATTACGTAAAAATTGTCTGTTATTACTATATAACATTTGATATCAAGATTTCAGGTCTACTGAATAAAAAAAAGAGTGTTAGGAAAGATCTGCGCGCGCATGTGTGTGAAAAGCATAACTCAAACACGAAATCTTGCATAAATATTACATTTGCTATTCAAATTAAACCTTTAGAAAATGCAGTACGATATTTAAAGAAATTAGTTTGTTTATTTTAGATTCTACCAAAACGTTTTCTAATGATTTTGATTAAAATACGATATTTGTCTGGGAAATAAAATGCATATTTTAAATTTTCCGAAAATTATCTCTAACGTTCTCTTCAAATTTACATGGAACATTTTTCGGAAATTTTGATTTTCTTAAAAATGGCTCTAACGATTTTGATTAAAATGCCATATGTTTGAGATATTTTTGTGACAAATTAAATGTATATGTTGAATTTTCTAGCCTTAGCTCATGAAGCCACATTTACTTAGGATGAATTTTGCACAATTGGTAAACCCTAAGAGATAGAGGAAATCTTAATATACCAAAAATGTAGATCTTGCTAAAATCTTCCATGTTATTTGTGCGAGTTTTGGAGAACTTATTCTTCTGTAAAATGGAACATCGTTGTTCTTTTTTTTATATGTTAAGTGTGCAAAGAGAACGGAATTTGAAAGCTTTAAAAGATTTGACTATCGCACAAAGCCTACTGTGTTCTAATATTCCCCTTGTACCTACAAGGAAATAAGCAATAAGATAATTTGTACAAATGTTTATCTCAACTAACACGAAGAAGATATAAGAATAAGAGTTTGTAAGAATGGTTAGTACAAGAGTAGAGATTGTCATCTTAGTGTAGATGTCAGATGTTTACACACATCAATTCAAAATCTCGTGATCCTTGGTTAGGTTAGTATGGGTCTGTGGCACACGGAAAGACACTGTATACTCCAGCTGTGGTTTTTTCTTTATTGAGGGGTGTATATTAATGACTACTGCCTGCCGCAGGGTACTTGCAGTTAATCGCCGCGCCAACAGGCATTGTGGTTAATTGAAAAGTTATTGCTTCCAAGTATAAAATGACTCCAGGCTACAGTTGATGGTATTTCGATTTGAAATTGAAAACTGTACAACACAAAAAATACTGCTTCAAATTGCTTGCTTTCTCCATACTTTTTGTTGTTTAATTTTTAAAAAGTTTCCCAGTTTCAATTACAAAACTGATTTTTCAGACGTCACAAGCGTGAGATGTAAGCACTCGGGTAATTTCGATGCCATGAAAAGAGTTGAATGATACGTAGAGCCTTATAAAATCGGTATGGCCTTTAATGTGATGGCTACAGGGGTGTATAAACTGTGACAACTTCCACGAAATTACTTTATTTTGAGCTAGACTACTTGACAAGATTTTTTTCCCTGTTTTCCGCTCTTTACAGGTAAATGTTGGGATGAATCTTTAATACCACGATGTAAAGTTACATCTGAGAACAAAAACTGCCGTCAATGGCGTTACTCAGATAGACCATCTGAGAGGCTGTCAAGAGCATGGCACAGGAAGTCGACTACACAACTAAGGGCATGTAATATCAGGTAACCGAAGCAGGAAATAGAGGAAATTACTATGCAACTAAGCTACTGATCATAGGTTACCAAATCAAACGTTATAGAAAGATGATTTGAAGTTAAGGTCACCTATGAAAAATCTTGTCTTCTTCGTGTTAGTTGAGATAAATATTCACAGAAATTATCTTATTGCTTATTTCCTTGTAGGTGCAAGGGGAATATTATAATACAGTAGGCTTTGAGCGATAGTCAAATCTTTTAAAGATTTGAGATTCCATTCTCCTTGCACACTTAATATATAAAAAAATGAACAACGATGTTCCATTTCTCGAAAGATCTGTTTTCCGAAACTCACACACATAACAAGGAATATCTCCGAAATGGTTCACTTTACGAGAAAATTTATTCCGACATAAATTATGTATTTTAGCAAGATGTACATTTTTTCTATAATGCGATTTGGTCTATCTCAAACGGTTTACCAGTTATACAAAAGTCGTCCAGAGTAAATACGACTACAGGTGCTATAGCCACAAAATTCAAGATATACATTTCATTTGTCATCAAAATATCTCAAACATATGGCATTTTAACGAAAATCGTTAGAGCCATTTTCAAGAAAACAATTTTTTGAAAACGTTTCCATGCAAAGGGTAGTTTAAGGTGAGGCTAATTTCTTCAAAATCTTCGTGTCGCATCCTTGAAAGATATTAAACTTAAATACCAACTTTGGTCTTTTAAGCGACTTTTCGTTTTTGAGTTATGCTGTCCACAGACTGACAGCCACACAGACTGACACACAAAAACACACACACACACACACATGGACACCTAAAACTACATAGGACATCACATTTAAGGCAATTCTTGCGATCAAAATGACTACGTGTAATATCCAAAGAAAATTAAGAACAAAGAAGAACAAAGAACGAAGAAGCATGTCGGAAAAGCCCTTTTACAATTTGAAAAAGTTCCCGTACTAAGCCACACAAGAAACTCACACAATTCAGAGATGTGCATACTGAGACTGTCAGAGTAGAACTCCCCGAGCCAGGTCAAGTTTGGCCGAGACCTTAGTAAACATTTTAACAGCAAAGAGCGTTTTGTTCGCCTTAAGTGTTTTGCTTTGAAAATAAGTTCATAAGTGAAAAATCTCTTAACGTTTTCTCGAACCAAATGCCTGGCCATTATAAAGAAAGTAAGTCTCTAAACGCGCCCATCTTTGTTATAATGAAGCTAATGACGAAGACTTGCGCAGGTTACGAAATGAAGTTTTCCTGAGTGCATATGAAGAGGTAAAGTGATTATAAACTAGGGCAATTTCATTATTTCAGCGAGGAGGTGACACTGGGGGAAAGGGGAGATATGCGGGGCATTCTGCCCTCAAGAACGCGACTTATTGCTGCCTCACTTCACCTAACTTTGGGCTTCACGCTGCACAAAAATTACTCCAGAGGGAGGCTCAGCTGCACCATACTAGGCAGCAAGGAATTCAAGTCGCTACATACACATAGGGTTGTAGATACGTTCTCAAGATTCTGTGTTCTGAACCAATTCTAGAAAACAATCCAAAAAGGGGTATATTTTTAACAGTCTATTCTTAATCACATTCACCTTTCCTTTTTCTTTAAAGTGTTTCTATTACATACAGGTAACTTGGCATTTCAGGTTAGCATTTCCCAAGAGGGCGTCACGCAGATTTGCAAATAAATTCCCACCCCAAAAGTTACTAACAATTTTGATTAAATTACATGTTTAAGGTATCTTGACAAAGTGACAAAAGCACTCCGGTTACGTTTTTATCACGTTGTTGTCTTCTAAAATTTCCTTTCAGTGTTCTATCTTCACTATCTAAGATGATGCAATCAGTTGGCACTCATGAAACCATGTTTACAACGCACACGCACAGCTGACACACTGGCCGACTCGTGTCTGTAACTGTAACTCATTGCTATCTTGCTTCCTCGCCTCCTTATGACGTCACACGCACCTTTCGCCAACTTTTTTAAACATGCAGCTAGATCCTTCTCGAAGGCTCTGGAAAGCTCTTTTTTGCACTGTTTTTAGTCACTGTTTTTAATTTATAAATTAATTTCCTTCTAATTTAATTTCTAAAACTGCTTTTTAGGATTTAGGGTGTCTTATTTTCGGTGAAATATCCATTTACTGGATATCGAATTTTTGAATAGAATGGAATACTTTCCCTAATTTAAGTACTCTTAGTAGAGAAGATAAAAAATAAATGTATTTCATTTTATGTATGTTACAGTCATATGGTAAGATCTGGCATAAATTAACAAATAACTATCACAGGATTTCTTAGCAATAATAAACATTTGATAGTGCATGCCACAGCCATATATTAGATAAAACAAATGAACAAATGACAACCTTACTTAGTAAGAAGTGAACCTAGATAGCGCAACTTTCCTCTGCGCTGCGTTAAACGCACAGACACATACAACTCGCAAATGTTCCGATTTTATATGTGTAAGAACTTTCTGGAAATTAATGAAAAAAGAAGGACCAGGACATGTTTCAGTACTCGAGTAAAACGATCTGTTAAATCGACGCTTGCGAAGTTTAAAACCCGGAGCGTGACAAACTAGGAAACTTCAGAATAGCGTGGAAATGCATCCCACATAATGGCGTTACCAACATTTGAAAAAAAAAAAGTGTCCATCCCCACTCTCTTCAAGCGATAATCTAGAAGCTGTGCGACCAACGTCATACACAACCAGGTGCTTTTTACTTCCTTTTCTTTTTTTAATTTCATTTTGTCACCTCTTTATATTCGCAGGAGGCGGAGACAAAATTGGATGTCTGCTGATATGGTCATTAATCTATTCAAGAGGAAATTAATTATAATTCCCTTCAGCATGCTTTATTTTCTGTCCACTGATAAATGTGGACCCACTGCGTCGATTGATGTCATTAACATTTCAAATGTGGAGGTGAACGGTTTATTTCGGCTGCTGCACACATAAAAACCTCATTCAAATTTCCAGCTTTGTTTCGCTATTGATAATTGAAATTAAATTAGGTATATTCGTTCCATATGAAATATAAAACCAAAGCACCTCGAATATTTATAGAGTTAGTGAGTGAGTGAGTGAGTGAGTGAAGGAGTGAGTGAGTGAGTGAGTGAGTGAGTGAGAGAGTCAGTGAGTGAGTAAGTGAGCGAGTGAGTGAAGGAGTGAGTGAAGGAGTGAGTGAGTGAGAGAGTCAGTGAGTGAGTAAGTGAGTGAGTGAGTGAGTGAGTGAGTGAGGAGGGTTTAAGAGCCCATCAGCAACTGGATTATTTGGGCCCGAAGTAAAACTAAAAACAGTGGGAATGAGTGGGAATCAGTCAAAAGCTACCTAATGATTAGATTAATCAATAAATTTTGCAGTATTCATTTCATTTGTATAAACTTCTGTTTAACCTTCAATTTTTCTACTGCGTTATCATATAAGTAAAGGGACTATTGTATTCCACCGAAAAGATCTATACCAGGACTGGATAATGAAATTGTTGACTGTAATTTTATAGTCAAATAATAGTGAGACTGATAAATATTTGCAATAAATATGTTAATATGTGTACACACTAAAAAAACAGGAATTACCATTCTTTTAGGAAATAAAACGTCATTAACCAGGAAAGAGTAATTAGTTATAGGTTAGCGATCAACTATCGGCAGCGCGCTAGTTATCCACAAGAAAACTATCTGATTGGCATTTCGGTGACTCACGACAAATTACACTTTTTATAGACAGTAGGAAAAACACACCAAATAATTCATTTATTAGCCTAAATTAAATTTATGAGCCAACTTAATGTTCACCACTGAAGCAGCTGGCAGTTCAGACGGTAGATCTTAGAGATCAGTACTCAGTAGACAAGGTAAAAAATATGCACATTTTAAAACGTGGCACGTGGTGGTCTGCAGCCCTTGGCTTACCCTACCGCAATATCTGACTTGTGAACTAGATACAGTCCCATGGGTACTTCATATTGGTCGAGAAAACCCTATAGGCATGACGATCTCAGAGGAATTCGAACCCACGCCCTCCATTTACCAACTGTTACAGTGGATGCATGCGGAAGGGAATGTTCAAGTTAACAGCCGTTCTACCCCCCACCATGTCCTAGGGGTATTTGGTTTAGTTCCAGGAATCTCCTCATTTACATGTTATTTGGACGCCTCCCCCGCCCCCAAAATATGGGGCGGGCGGGATGAGACACAAGCGAGGCTGTCTCCATTCTGGATATTCCATCAAAGGAAAGGGAAAATCCAATTTTCCAGTTCTTTTCATGCAGCTTCTCCCCTCGTTGTGGTGGCAGAAGTGGGATATATGCTCTAACTGCCTTCATCGTCAACAAATACATCATTTCGATGTTTGTATTGTGTATATTCAGATGGACCTAAACTTCCTACTTCAGACAGTTATAGTAAATTATACAAACAAGCTCACAAATCCTCAAATATATTTTAGCAATGAAAGCGGTTGAGTAAGGTTTTGATATGCAGAATATAGAAATCCTCAACTTAGTTATTTAATGATACAGAAGCTACGCAATTTAAAAAATAAGGAAATAAATAACATCCTACCATTAATATTTAGAGAAATATGTAAAAGTGTGTCATATATGTAGATTCACTGCTATTCAGCGCACTAATCTGAAAATTGTAATATTCTGTATATCCTAATCCCGAGCAGATCGCTTGAAATCAAGTATTCTATCCATCCAAAATTTCTCTGCCGATATTTCACCGGAAATAGATGTTTCGAAACTTCCTAATAAAAAGCAGCATTTATAGAAAAACATTTGGTCTCTGTACCAATGTGTGTGCGGGTGTACGCGTATCTGTCTGTCTGAGAACAACATAATTAAAAAATCTGATGTGTTGCACTCACATGACTTTCTCTCCTCTTGTACTAACCATTCTTACAAACTCTTATTCCTATATCTTCTTCGTGTTAGTTGAGATACACGTTTGTACAAATTATCTTATTGTTTATTTCCTTGTAGGTGCAAGAGGAATATTACAATACAGTAGGCTTTGAACGACAGTCAAATCTGTTAAAGCTTTGAGATCCCGTTCTCTTTGAATCCTTAACATATAAAAAAATGAACAACGATGTTCCATTTCACGAAAGTTTTAAATTTTCCGAAACTCTCACAAATAACAAGGAATATCCCCGAAATGGTTCACTCTACAAAAAAACTTATTCAGACATAAATTCTGTGTTTTAGCGAGACCTACATTTTTTGTAAAGTAATGTTTTGTCTATCTCTTACGGTTTACGAGTTATTCAAAAGTCATCCAGAGTTAACAGAACTATATAGGCTATAGCCAGAAAATTCAAGACATACATTTCATTTGTCATCAAAATATCTCAAACATATGACATTTTAATCAAAATCGTTCGAGCCATTTTCAAGAAAATCAAACTTTTCGAAAAATGATCCATGTAAATGGTAGTTTAGGGCAAGGCTATTTTATTCAAAATCTTCGTGTCGCATTCTTGACAGACATTAAACTTAAATACGAACTTTGGTTTTTAACCGACTTTTCGGTTTTGAGTTAAGCTGTCCACAGACTGACAGACAGAAACACACACACACACACACACACACAGAGAGAGAGAGAGAGAGAGAGAGAGGGGGGGGAGACCTTTTTCTAAAAAATGCTCTTTTATGGATTCATGGGGTCTCAAAACATATATTTGCGGTGAAATCTCGCGTGTGTGTATGTGTGTGTGTGTCAGTCTGTCAGTCTGTGGACAGCATAACTCAAAAACGAACAGCCGGTTAAAAACCAAAGTTGGTATTTAAGTTTAATGTGTGTCAAGAATGCGACACGAAGATTTTGAAGGAAACAACCCCACCCTAAACTACCCTTTACATGGAAGATTTTTCGAAAATATTGATTTTCTTGAAAATGGCTCAAACGATTTTGATTGAAGTGTCATATGTTTGAGATATTTTTATGACAAATGGAATGTATATCTTGAGTTTTCTGCCTATAGTCCCTGTAGTCGTATTTACTCTGGACAACTTTTGCATAACTGGTAAACTATTAGAGATAGACCAAATCATACTATACAATAATTGTAGATCTTGCTTAAATACAGAAGTTACGTCTAAATAAATTTTCTTGTAGGGTGAACTATTTCGGAGATATTCCTTGTTATTTGTGTGATTTTCGGAAAACAAAGCTTTCGTGAAATGAAGCATGGTTTCATTTTTTATATGTTAAGTGTGCAAAGAGAATGGAATCTCAAAGTTTTAAAAGATTTGACTATCGCACAAATATTCCCCTTACACTTACAAGGAAATAAGTAATAAGATAATTTGTACAAATGTTTATCTCAACTAACACGAAGAAGATATAGGAATAAGAGTTTGTAAGTTTGATTTTTTATACGTGTCAGTGTTTTAGAGCGGTTATTTTGAACATAATGCTTTTTGGAACTGGAACTGTTGGAACCGTGACTGAAAGCAGTGACAGTGGTAGTAACCGCTTGTGATCGCACAGAACGCATAGCGTGTGTTGTATTTGGTGGCTGAGATGAAGTTTTTTTCTCCAATTTTCAGCAGCGCTGTCAATTTGAAGCTAACGGGTTTCTGGTCTGGACGTTTCAATTATACGCACCAAATGATTTCCCCGGTAAACAACATCAAAGTGCGTTCGTTGTACTAGTGATACAACCAACCATATACAAGTTGTTGCTTCAGAAATTAAACATCCTCGTACAATAGAAGCACTTTGTTTACTTCCTCAATTGCTGCTTATTCTTCGTTTTGCTTTACCTCTTCCATGGACTACTGCCTTTGAACATTCAGCACAAAGGCTGCAATTTACCACCAGATAAAATGACATATCTCTCTAAACTCAAGTTTATTAACTTTGTTATCTTTTTCCCTGCTATTTAAATTCTACCGCCTATGTAAAGTGGTTATATCTGTTCTGAGGCCCCCTGAGTCCAAATTATATGTATTTAAACACCACAACTCAAAAGCAAATCGCCCGTTAAATACCAAACTTGGTATTGAAGTTCATAGTTTTCCAACGATACGACTTGTAGATATTTAATAAAATGCCTCTACCTCAAACTACTTTTACATGAAATACTTTTTGAAGATGTTAGTTTTCCGAAAAACAGTCAAACAATTTTGATTAAATTACCATATGTTTAACATTATGTATCAAAATGACAAACGTCCAGTTGAATTGCCTTTATCGCCTTATTTTATTGTAAAATGTTTGCACAAATGCACTGACGTTAAAACAGTCTACATTCTTTTGATATTATAAATCACAACTGTTTTCTTCTCGTAACCTTGACTCAATCCTTTCACTTTCTCTGTATCTAAACAACTGACCTCGATCCGACAGTACCACAATCTTACAGTTGTCTGGCACTCACTGACAACTGACGGACTTATGTCTGTACCGTAACCCCTCTAACTCGTTGACTGGTAGTAAAATGTTGCATATATTTAACGGTTTACCAGTTATACAAAAGTCATTCAGAATGAACAGGTCTTCAGAGTCTCTTCCCAGGATATTCTAGATAAAGACTGCTTTTGCCATGAAAATATCTTAAATATATGTTAGAACCATTTTTTGAAAAAATCAAAATCTTCGACAACTCTTGCACAAAAGTGTACTTCTGGATGAAGAGATTTTCGTAAAAATGTTCGTGTCACATCTTTGGAAATGTTAGCTTAAATGGCATGTTTTATTAAACCAACCTTCCATTTTTTAGTTTTGCTGTTCACACACACACGCACACGCATGCGCACACGGAACCTTTCTGCTAAAAATACTATTTTTAGGTTAAGCGAGTCTCAAAACTTTCCTTTAGCCAGGATAATCCGCAATCCTTTCTAAAGTCAGGGTTAAGTATAAGTGAGAGTGAATCACAAATTTAAAACAGTAACTAAAGTAATACTAACCCAAACATTAACGCTATAAGCGAATGAACAAATACCTATTGAACAATTCTTCTGGGCTAACTCCCGAACAGTCACAGGACTCGCAAAAGCAATTCTGACGCAAATATAACACTTTAATATGTGAACTGTGATGGATACCTATATTGAACACTAATTAACCTCCACTTTGTGCATTTTGCGTCATCAAACACACTTTGGTACAATTATATGCAGCTGTAACTAGAAACGAGAGTAATTTCACGCATCACACACGTCACACCCGGTGCATCATGGGAGCATCTTTACAGCTCGCTATCTGTTGTCAACATTCAGGGCCCAAAGCATAGGCGGGATATTGAGGGTCCTAAGCCGCAAAGCGTTGTTGAGGAATTATTACTATTTTTTATTCTAATTTATTTTTTTAGGAACAAATGTGAAGCATTCGGCCGTAACTGCAAAGAGACAACTGAGCGTAGCCGAATCATCAGTGTGGCTAAAACCTAGGTTTAAGTTACAGTAACTTTTGTCGCTTTTTGGTATTGTACAAGCCTAAATGGCTTAAACGCTATAGTTTTTGTTATTGTTGTTTATGAAGAAGAAGAACAAGAAGAAGAAGAGGAAGAAGGTGGTGGTGGTGGTGGTGGTGGTGGTGGTGGTGGTGGTGGTGGTGGTGGTGGTGGTGGTGGTGGTGGTGGTGGTGGTGGTGGTGGTGGTGGTGGTGGTGGTGGTGGTGGTGGTGGTGGTGGTGGTGGTGGTGGTGGTGGTGGTGGTGGTGGTGGTGGTGGTGGTGGTGGTGGTGGTGGTGGTGGTGGTGGTGGTGGTGGTGGTGGTGGTGGTGGTGGTGGTGGTGGTGGTGGTGGTGGTGGTGGTGGTGGTGGTGGTGGTGGTGGTGGTGGTGGTGGTGGTGGTGGTGGTGGTGGTGGTGGTGGTGGTGGTGGTGGTGGTGGTGGTGGTGGTGGTGGTGGTGGTGGTGGTGGTGGTGGTGGTGGTGGTGGTGGTGGTGGTGGTGGTGGTGGTGGTGGTGGTGGTGGTGGTGGTGGTGGTGGTGGTGGTGGTGGTGGTGGTGGTGGTGGTGGTGGTGGTGGTGGTGGTGGTGGTGGTGGTGGTGGTGGTGGTGGTGGTGGTGGTGGTGGTGGTGGTGGTGGTGGTGGTGGTGGTGGTGGTGGTGGTGGTGGTGGTGGTGGTGGTGGTGGTGGTGGTGGTGGTGGTGGTGGTGGTGGTGGTGGTGGTGGTGGTGGTGGTGGTGGTGGTGGTGGTGGTGGTGGTGGTGGTGGTGGTGGTGGTGGTGGTGGTGGTGGTGGTGGTGGTGGTGGTGGTGGTGGTGGTGAAAGTGGCGGTGGCGGAGGTGATGGTGATTAAATTAAAATTATTTTGTTGTTTAACGACGATGTCAACTGCCAGGATCACATCAACGTCGCCGGTGTGCCGGAATTTCGTCCCGCAGGAGTTCTTTTACATGCCAGTAAATCTACTGACATGGAGCTGTCGTTTTTAAGCATGAGCTGAAATGGATGAGTGAGTTGGAGAGAAATAACAGTGAAGACGTCAGAGATATCCGTGAATCTAGATATATGTATAACATGCAAGGTATTGACCTGGTGCGGTAAACAAGAAGAGTTAGTTTAATTCCATTACTCGGAGTGACGCGATCCTTGATATTGACCCTACAGAAGGTCTGTTGGCTGTGTGCCAGGTAAAGGGTTGCAACTGTTACGTACATACATACATACACTGCAGCCAATGTCCCTACTTTTAATTTCCCACCGTGGAGTTGTACAGAGATGTTTCTAGTGAGATAGCACTTTCACAAAATGTACCACAACTTGAAACCTGCAACGCCCGCCCGTCCGTCGCAATACCTACTGGCTTAAACCTACAGATTCCCCCATTTCTACCTTTTTCAAAACCACTAGAAATTCAAGTATACGGGGTTAACCAATGACATTTATTTTCGAAAATATATCATTAAATTTTTAGATACAAAAATATATATTACCAAAACATCAGTCAGCTTTCACTTAAACTTGTTTTCATTAGAACACATGGTGATATCTCTGAGGTCTACATTTATGAACATATTGTAACGAAGTCGGCAAAAAATGCGAAGTCCGTTTCCTTTTCTAACACACTATTTTCCTCTAAATTTACTACAAATGCAAAATTTCCATACACACAGTCGCTAGTTGTCCTGTAGCCCCGGACCTCCTCTTGCCCGCATATTGTTGATGTCACAATATTTTTGAGACTTATACTCAACACACCAAACCACTAGCCTGTATATACTTTTTCATTGGAATATATTAAAAACTTTGCACCTTATTGTTTGTTTGTTATGTTAATAGTAAACAGAAATGATCCATACGACAACAAAATTAAAATTTTGCCAATATTGTGAAAAATGGCAGTTTCAGTTTCCTGTCATTTTCTGTCTCTTCTAAAGCACAGTTATTTTTAGCGCTAAAACGATTTACAACTCCTCGAGATTTTGCAACTCACAGCTGTTCTGTCCGATCGTAAACCTTGACATATACTTCACTGTCCTTTTACTCTATTTCGCTTAAAACAGCTAACATCGACGATACACTCACTAAAAACTGCTTTACACAAAAAACAACTCCGATGCGACCATGAGACTAAAGATGTCTGATAATATCTACTCAAATTCTCTCAACACTGAACGCATACAACGCACACTTAAAACTAACTGCTAACAACTGTCTCGATCAACTGAACTTCTCTCAAAACTACACACGCTTATGTAGCCGATAATGACGCAGCACGGATTTTTCTCGAAATTCGCCGCTTTTTCCAGAACATTTGCTTTGTGCTGCCGATCTTATTGTTACCTTGTTTACTCGCCGACGTAGTGGTGTGAGGTTTTTGAGTCGCGCGACAGTTAAGTGGTGTGAGGCAGTTTGACCTTGAGCGTCTCTTTAATAAATATAGATATAGATGGATGAACAATAACAGAACTATCCAAGAGGTTGGTTCAAGCATTTATTGAGAAGCAACATAGATAGTACAAGTGAGAAAGTGAAGAAGGGAATAATTGAAGAGGCTAGAGGCAGCACCTTGACACCAGCCGCAAGGTCATACAGTTTTATTTCAAGTACCTACCACAGACAAGGTGGGATCTAGAATAAGCTGAATATATAGGAGACCCGGATAGGAGAACTACAAAACACGCTTTGATCAGGAAAGTGGATGTAGATAGATTATTAATTGGGCTTTCGGTCGTTTGTGAGGTCCATGGAGAGTGTAATTGCCAAAGAGAATTGACCAGCGAGTTGAAATGGTTGGTAAGATAACAACATGGCGTGCGTTCCCAAACCTTCATGAAACTGAAGATTGTAAAAACCATATCTAGGACTGAAGAACTTTATTCTAGATCCTTCGTGCTTATAAAATATAAACTTTACCATCGAATCCCAAAGTTTTAAAATAATACAGCAGTTCATATGATGACCGGATTATAGAAGATTTATTCCCTTCCTCCCCAGAACAAATGCCACGTGGATGAGGCAGTCTGAATACGTCATTAATGCCCAACTGAATACCTACGAACAGATACAAATATTTCACTGCCGATTTGTAAATAATCTCAGATCAAATGACTTGTATTCTTAATGCAAAAACAAACTAAAGGAAAAATATTTCAAGTGCTGCATTCTGAAGACTTTCCCTCCTCGCACTTTGACGAATCAGTTTAATTCTTTACGCATTTTGTTGTGGGTATAAGAAAGATATAGTGGACTAAAGCTTCAGTCACATTTTTAAAAACAATACTGCTTTGTAGTGTCTGAAATTCTACTTTTTGCATGAGCAGAGCTGCCGCAACGAAAGCTTGTCAATCTGCAAGATGCACAGAAGACTATTTTCGTACAACGCACCGTTACGCCTGCTGCAGGACGATAGTATCCCCATTATGGTACAATTCGGGGGGTGGAAGTGCCATGTGGCCTTCATTCGAGCGAGGTAACCCGACTTTATTGGAATAGTACCGACGTTTCCCACAAATCTCGTTGGCAAGTTTTCGTTGCGTTACTTCTACGAGAAAACAAAGTGTGTGCACGCACACGACTCTCTCTACTTACTCTTGCACAATCCTTATTTTTCCATCCAGTTCTTGTTAATCGAGATAAACATGTGTTCAAATTATTTTATTACATATTTATTTATAAGTACAAGCGAACAGGAGAATGTAGTAGCGTTAAGCGATTGTCAAATCCTTTAAGAGCTGTTTCTTATTTGATGGCTTTCTCTTACCATCGCCAAGAGTTAAAAAAATGAAAGTAAGGACTTCATATTTGGGAAAAGAATACGTGTTTTAAGATTCAGACCAACAACAAGGATTATCTCGGAAATGGTTAGCTTCATAAAAATGCATTTGATATAAACTGTGTGCTTTAACGACCTAGCTTTTTGGGTACCAAGATTTTGTGTATCTCTTACGATTTACCATTTATGCAAGTCATCCAGATTGAAGAGGACTTGAAGATATGTTTCTTTTGTCATGAAAATATATAAAATGGTAATTTAATAAAAATTGCAGGAGATATTTTTGAAAAAATAAAATTTTTGGAACTTTTTTCCATATGAAAGATAGTTGGGGTGAGGAGATTTTCTTCAAGTATTTCGTCTCGCGTCCTTAAAAGATGCTGAACTTAAATACCTAATTTGGCATTTAGTTGATCTTTTATTCTTGAATGATGCTATTCACAGACAAACGTACATGTTTTTAGAGTCTGGGGACTTCAAAACGTGTATTCCCAGGAAATTTTATACCGCATTTTTAGAGAATGAAATGCCTTCTCTACCCACTATGTACACTTGGTAGGAAAAGTAATAGTGGCTTAGCACTTGAAACAAGTAGATATATTTGAAAACAGAAAACAATAAAAATAATATCTCAGAAAGGATAGCCCCACGAAAACGTTTATTTGAAAGACGTTTCGTGCTTTAACGGATCTACTTTTTGATGTAGTAAGCGTTAGTTTAGCCTTAATTTCTCATGGTTCAGTAGCTACAATGACGTGTGTGTGTTTGTGTGTGTGTGTGTGTGTGTGTGTGTGTGTGTGTGTGTATGTGTGATCTTCAAAATCTTTGGAGGATGCTCAACCTTTTTACCAAGTTTGATATTGAACCGATCTTTTGTTTTTTAGTTATACGCATGCGCGCGCACAGAGCACAACACACACACCCTAGCCGTTTTTGGCTTCAGCAAGCTCACCATTTCCAAGATAGTTTTTTATCGATTTTCAGTTTTCAAATACTTATCTATACCTTCTTCAAATGGTATATTGCTGTTCATCTTTTGTCGTGGTGATACAAAGAGTATGAAATTCCATTTCCGGTTAGCGATAGATCATGGAGAAAACTATGAAAGCAATGCATCAGATTTGTTCGAACAAAGTTCGCTTATGTGGGGAATCTATCAATCATGGATATTCCTTGATGATAATACATTATTATTATTATTATTATTATTATTATTATTATTATTATTATTATTATTATTATTATTATTATTATTATTATTATTATTATTATTATTATTATTATTATTATTATTATTATTATTATTATTATTATTATTATTATTATTATTATTATTATTATTATCATCATCATCATCATCATCATCATCATCATCATCATCATCATCATCATCATCATCATCATCATCATCATCATCATCATCATCATATCTCGAGCAGTGTTCATTATATAGTTTAAATTAACAATAATAATAATATTAACGTAACCGCATGCTTGTGTGTATATATTATTCCGTGGAGGTAAACTTTAAATATTAGTATATAATATTAATACGTTTGTAATTAATGTAAATACGAGTATAAATAAATCGGTGACAATATGTATACTTCTACGTTCCTTTGTCGTAATTTCACAAACAGGAGTACAACTGTAAGCTTTTATATTCGCTCTCCATATTCTCCGAATTTCCTGTCCCTTCATTTAGTTATATTAATAATTTCATTTCATCCTTCGTTCCGTTAGGTTTTTTCAAGATTGGAAGCGTCGGCGAGCGTCACGGCAGCGGCACGGTAGGACAAAAGAATGCCCTCTGGAAATCTCGTCCCTGGATTGAACGCATTACCTTATAAGCTCAAATATAAACCAAACGTTCTGGAAAAGGAATCTGGTCGAACGGCCGAAAGGAATCTTCAGGAGCACGCAATGACTACTGTTCTGCACAGACTAATACTGTACTCTAACCACACATAGCCGGGTATATGCTCAGCAAAACCCCAACACCACACCACCCCACCACTTTGTGCAGCGGTGACAATGTTAAAGTTCCATATTCTTCCTATGAAATTCTCTTTGACAACGATGCCCAACTCTTTTGGTTATGACCTCATGACGTCACTTTGTCACTCTACTCCAACTTCTACGTTTTGTGCATAAAGTATTTCTCCTTCTCTCACTCAGGTAACCAAGCATTAGAGAGACTGTTTTAAGTCCCATGAATGCGTAATAGCTTGGCGAACAGTAGCTGATGGCCTCTTTCCATACGCTTGGGCATCACTGCTCTTTTTTATCACATGAAACAAACGAATGGAGCCTTAGCACTTCAAAAAGGGCAACAGTATTGAAAGATTCAGTATCAAAGAATATTTACCATAAGTAATGCCACCACGGATTGTCAACTTATCTACAGAATTTCACTATCACGAGCTGCATTTATTAAGACTAAAATGAAATATTATTTTAAATGCTGTATTGTAATTACTAACCTCTTAAAAGAAACACGAAGCAGATATACATACACCAGCGTCCATTGGCACGGCTTACAACATTCTCATATCGATATTCTTAACTTTTAACATGTTGGCAATGTCAGTAGTTGGAGTATCTGATATTAATTAATAATTTCGTTCAATACAGAGTTCGTCATATTGTTCTGAGCTTTTCCTCTTCGTTTTACTTCATGTTTGCCATTAGATGCTTTACCGAAGCCAGTGTCAGCCATTTTTGACATTCGAACAGCGACTCAGTTGCGTCAAATTACGTCAGCTTTGTGCGTCTGTACGACAGAGTGATCATAACATAAGAAAATCAGAGGAGATGATTATTAAAATTCAGAGGAGGTGATAAATGAAAGAGAAAGAGGGACAAAAAGAGCGAGAGGAAAAGAGACTGAAGGAGAAATAGAGAGAAAGAGAAACAGCGAGAGAAAGAGAAAAAAAAGAGAGAAGGAGAGAGAAAGACATAGAAACAGAAAAAGAAAGAGTGAGTGAGAAAGAAAAAAGAGAGATAGCCAGAGAGAGAGAGAGAGAGAGAGAGAGAGAGAGAGCGAGCGAGAAAGAGAGAGAAATAGAGAAAGAGAATTTTTTAAGAAGTATTTTCGTGTATTTTGACTGAAAACTCGGTATCACATTTCTACAGTAGGTTCTCTACCCATTAATTACATGGCAGACGAAGTAAAAACACTATACACATGTGTATATAATATATTTATCTATAACTGTTTTCGCTTAAATTGTTTTCAGCATCTGTGTATATTATTACGGCCATTATTAATGTTATTGTTTTCATGGTTGAGAATGTACGTTGAAATAATTATAATTACACTATTAATTAATTAATGATAAGACATCGAACTCGTGTGAGAGACGCCCAGCAGCACCTGGCCCCCTTACCTTCTGTCTTGGCACGTGGCCGGTCGTTAGACATCCCACGCCCACTCTCTTTCTACCATTAAATTACCTGGTCCCCCGCTATATTTAAATTGTGATACATTCCTACGTCTGTGTGTGCGGCGGCATGCGAAATCTCCTTCATCACTTCTGGAACCTTTTGGTCGGGCTTTCCCGACGGTTCCCTTCACCAGCTAGTAAGTAAAGCGAATTCTGCATTCCATGCAAAATTTTAATATAACCAGAAATAAACTTTTTGAGGTTCCCTGTATACAAAGCTTCCAAATCCAGGTCCCATTTTTCTTTAACCTTCTTAGCCCTTCGCGTTCTAGAGTTAACAGGTCAGCCTCTAGTTCCCGAGGTCGCGGGTTCAAACCCAGCAGAGGGCGACAGATTTTTTCGGCGCTTTACAAAGATATGAATTTTGAAATTCAAAATTCCTCTTTTTACCAACTGAATTTTTTAGATCGCTACAGAGGATTTTTATTTATGTTAAGAACATGGTTCACATCATTCCGTGTCTAATGAGCTTCAAAATAATGTATTAATGGTAGAATAATTTTAAGAGTAATTCCTTGTAACTGAGTGAGTGAGTGAGTGAGTCAGCAAGTAGCGTTTAAGGGTCCGCCGACAGCTAGGTCATTTAAGCCCCAAAGATTACTACACAAAAGATATAGATCTTGCTAAAATACACAATTTATATCCAAATAATTTTTTTATAGGGTGCACCATTTCGGAGATATTTCTTGTTATTTGTGCCAGTTTCAGAAAACTTAAAACTTTCGTGAAATGGAACATTGTTGTTCATTTCTGTATATGTTAATCGTGCAAAGAGAACGGGATCTCAAAGCTTTAAAATATTTGACTGTATTCTAATATTCCCCTTTGCACCTACAAGGAAATAAGCAATAAGATAATTTGTACAAATATTTATCTCAACTAACACGAAGAAGATATAGGAATAAGTGTTTGTAAGATTGGTTACTACAAGAGTAGAGAAAGTCATATGAGTGCAACACATCAGATTTTTTTGGATACAATGCAACAATTCTCTGCTTACTATAGGTAAGGACAGATAAAATAAAAATATTTTGCAGAAATACTTTGCGTTAGAGTGGACAGAGAAAACCATGTGAATGTAACGTACCAGATTTTTTGGAAATAATCCAGTTTCTATTATATGGTGTAACACAATGATAGTCATTTATTTATTTCCGTAGGTATGAGGACTGGTGACCTTGCACAAAACCGCACATTTCATTAAACCCATTTCAACGAGAAACAAACTTTATTATGGAACGAAGCGATTGTTGGCAGCAGGTTACTTTAGTGTGGCTGAGTTGGCAATCCATCAAAATACAAGCGGACATGACGTGGGTGAAAAAACACCACCCTCCTACATCATTCGTCATGTCTTGCTAAGGGAGGGCGGGAGAGAGGGAGTGAGTGCCTTTATTTTCTCTTTTTCTTTGACTGGGAGGCAGCCAAGTAAATTTGGGGACAATAATTCGGCGAGGTGATCATGACTCCCATTGTTGCGGCTGTTGCTGCCTCTGGAAAATCAAATCCAATTTCAGTTGTCGCTACATCAATTTTATGAGCCTTCTTAAACTATTCAATAATAAATTTAAAGTCTTTGTTGCAAGTTAGTGTCAATTTAAAAAACACTTTTGCTTTCTCTAATGCATTGCTTTAATAGGAAGAGAAAATGTAATCACTCAAAACTACTATAATTCGTACGGTATCTGATGTATTATATTTACACTAGTTTTTCTACCGATGTCTCAAATACTATTCTTGTAAACTTTATTCTTCTATCTACTTCATTTTAGTAGAGGTAGACATTTGTAGAAATAGTTTTATTACATACAGTAGAAGCCCTAAACAGCGCGGTCCGAAATAATGCGAATTCGGATTTAAAGCGTAGGAAAGAATGTCCCGCGAAAATATATCGTACTTTTAATTAACTAATTTTTATTATTTTTGAAAGTGTAAATTAAAATTTTCTTCAAAGAGCGGTATTGAAACATACTTATATATAATCTATAAATATCGCTATGGATATGTTAGGAGATAAATCGTAGGCAGACAGCCTTCAAGGCCTCATTCCTACACCATACCATTTGCTTGGACACGACTTCACAGAGGAATCAGTGCAGGGCAACTGTACCTCTGCCTCGGTGATGGCAGATGGCATCGGGGTATCATCCAGTCTATCTGCTTTCATTATATACGGATAGATGGCACAGCACTCGTTATTATCGTCTGCTTTCCATTCTTATTGTTACTTTAGACTTAAGATTAAACTTTGCGTCGTGACATTAAATATCCTATACAGTATTTACTTAGGCGACTAAGGAAAATCACAAAAAAGTCAATTTGTCGGTCCACGGATACGAACCCCGGACTTTCAGAATGCAGACCACAGACGTTACCACCTGAGTGATTCCGTTCGGTGAATCATGAATTTGTAGCTGGTAATGTATCCCATGAAGTATTTAAAAAATCAAATCTATAACAGAGTATCTCGGAAATGGTTAAAGATACAGAATGCTATTGGCATAAGTAGATCTAGAATATATTTGTGTGGTACGCTTTATCTCTTACAGTTTACAAACTATAAAAAGTTTATTCAAAATGAAGTTATTCCCAGCAAATGAAGATATGCACTTTCTCTTTCTTTATTTAACCCTTTGCTTTTTTAGTTCAACGAACTTTAATCGGATTAAGACATATTTCACGGTGAATGAACCTTACCCTAGATTCGAGCTCGGGATTTCTCGAATGTGAAGCAGATATGGTGCCTCCTCACTACAGAGGTGACTCATTTGTCATAAAAATGTCTTGAACACATTGCATTGTAATCAAAGTTATGAGAGCCATTTTTAGAAACCCAATAATAACGAAATTTTCTCCATGTAAAAGATAGTTTGGAATGTGGAACTTGCTTGTAAATCTTTGTGTCGCATCCTTGGGTGATGCTAAACTTAAATATCAAGTTTGGTTTTAACCAACTTTTCGCTTTTGAGGTACGCTGTTCACAAACACACAAACACACAGACCTTTTCCTTAAATACTGATGTTTTGCACTCACATGACTTTCTCTACTCTTGAACAAACCATTCTTACAAACTCCTACACGTATATCTTCTTCGTGTTAGTTGAGATAAGCATTTGTACAAATTATCTTATTGCTTATTTCCTTGTAGGTACAAGGGGAATATTAGAATACATTAGGCTTTGTGCGATAGTCAAATGTTTGAAAGCTTTGAGATTCTGTTCTCTTTGCACGCTTTACATATAAAAAAATGAACAACGATGGTCCATTTCACGAAAGTATTTTTCGGAAACTCACACACATAACAAGGAATATCTCCGAAATGGTTCACCCTACAATAAAATTTATTCAGACATAAATTGTGTATTTTAGTAAGATCTACATTTTCTATATAGTATAATTTGGTCTATCTCTAATGGTTTACCAGTTATGCAAAAGTCATCCAGAGCAAATATGACTACAGGGGCTATAGCTAGAAAATTCAAGATATACATTTCATTTGGCATACAAATATCTCAAACATATGCCATTTTAATTATAATCGTTAGAGCCATTTTCAAGAAAATTAAAATTTTGGAAAAAGTTTTCCATGTAAAGGGTAGTTTAGGGTGGGGCTATTTTCCTCAAAATTTTTGTGGCGCATCCTTGAAAGGCATTAAACTTAAATACCAAATTTGGTTTGTAAGCGAAATTTCGTTTTTGAGTTATTCTGTCCACAGACTGACACACACACACACACACACACACACACACACCTTTTTCTAAAGTTTTTTTATTCAGGGGGTCTCAAAACACATATTTCTGGTGAAATCTCGACATCGAATTTTTGGGTGGAATACTATACTTCCCCTACTTACCAGTAGATGTAGTAAAAACTGGTCTGAAAGTGTGAAAATTCGTGATAACTGTAATAGTTAAATTTAACCTTAATATAAACATTAATCAACCTGTAAAACTTGAAAATTCTGTATTTGTAACGCAGTTTGTTTTGTTTTTACCAGATGCATGTGAAATAATGTAAAAAATGTCTTGAATAGTGTCTAATGAAAAAAAGTCACTTTTAATTATATCTAAATGAGAATACCCCTTTGGTTCATTTTTCATAATGTTGGAACTAAATTTCTGTCTTCCAAGCATATCTGACTGAATCATTTGGTTGCAAATAAGTGATGGCAGATAGCATTAGTGTGTCATCCACACTATCTGTTTTCATTATCTGCGGATAGATGGCACAGCATTCACAATTACCATCTATTTTTCATTTATACTATTGTTTTAGTTGTGGTATAAAATATCTAATGTGATATGTACCGCGAAAAAGAAAAAAAAAGTCAGTCAAATTGGTCGAGTCACTGGATTTGAAAGTGGGAACTCCCAAATGCGAAGCACAGCCATTATCGCCCAAGCCATTCCGCTTGGTATGAACTAAGTTGTGTGTTTTCATAAAAAATCTTAACTTTATCCCATTAGTTTTTTAATTTCATAAAGAGGATGGTGCGGAAAATTCTACAACACAAGGATAAACTTGACTTAAAAATGGTGCTGATAAAAAAATAAATTAAGCTATAATTGCTTTTTCTAATAGGTCATTTTAGACGTCTTGGTTTTCCAGCATTTGTTGCAATCAATCTAAACCTAAACAGTTCTGTAGCGTGTATAGGGTTTTCATGCCACAGCTATAAGGTAATAAGATAAGAAATAGTCATATTTAAGTTCATTTTTTTTAACATTTTGTATCTCTATCACGTTAATTTTCAGATTATCATACAGGAAAAACTAGCAGAAATAGATTTACTGGCATGTTAAAGAACTCCTGCGGGACAAAATTCCGGCACACCGGCGACGCTGATGTGATCCTGGCAATTGACAGCGTCGTTAAAGAACAAAATTGTTTAATTTTAATTTATCTAGCAGAAATAGTTGTATTATTGAACAGCTATTGTTCAACTAGCGTAATTTTCTATCGTACCTTAATTTTGATTCATTAGGAACTAAAGAAGCATATCCTATTTACCACATCTCTTCAATTTCTGTTATGCTAGTAACTTCTTGTTTTCTTAATACCAGGGGAAAGTAATCAATGTTTTACAATAGTAATATCAATAGTATTACATATCACATAATTGTCATTAGTCACCAAAAAGTATACATTTGTGATGTCTGTCACAGAATCTCTCGTATTTTCAAACTGTTAAAAACCACTTACCACCATTACATAGGAATTACTATTTCATGAAACTGCATTTGTATTTCCATTCATTTCTTGTTATGTGCTTCACATATACAGTCATGTAAAACGCGCCCAGAAACATTGCATTCCGTGGCTTTTAAAACCAACTGACAAAACAAGCTAGTCCTCGTGTATTTCAAACAATTGCCACGTCAGAAAGCTCTGATAAATATTAATGGAGTTTCTGCTTATTGGACTGAAGTCGCATTCAGATGAAATCGATGTTGGTCCTCTGAATTCTGCACTAGTGGCGCTCATTGGCACATCGGACATTCTTTAAGCTTAAAAAATATTTGTTGTGTTACACTCATACGACTTTCTCTGCCTATCACGTAGAGGAAGTATACTAACCAATCAATATTCGGTATATTGTGAGCTTCCCTAAATTAAAAAAGAAATCTAAGCTTTCTCTACTCACTCTTGTACAAATTATTCCCTTACACACACCTAAATTTCATGTTAATCAACATAAACATTTGCAGATACTGTTTTATTGCATATTTCCTGTAGATACAATGGGAATAGGGAGATACATTAGATTGTAAGTTATAATTATATCATTTAAGAGCAAGTCGCTACGTGAAGTTTTTGAAATTCCGTTAATTTCCATGACCACGAGAAAAAGAAAATAACAATAACGACTTCACATTTGAGAAAAGCATAAGTATTGTGACGCAGGCAGCGGCGTATAACGAGGAACGGCCGAGGCCAAGCTACTTCATAGCACATACCAGGCCGGCGAGCAAGCAAAGGCGCAAGGTCAAGGTTTTCCAGAGCCTTCTACAACTGTGTGGCTGCCGGCGTGTGGAAGTTCCAGAAAGAACCGCGTGATGTCATCCCCGCTATATAAGGAGGCGAGGAAACTAGTTAAGCGACCTAAGTCGGTCACTGTCCGTGAGTGCGAGACAGCTGTGTATGTGCGGCGCTGTCGCGTCGAAGTGAAGAAGTGCTAACGAGTGTCCAGTGATTGTATCGTTGAAGTTGTATGAGAGAGAAAGTGAAGAAAGATAGTGAAAGAACTGAGTCAAGAGTACGAGAAAAAAGTTGGAAGTTATAACACCACCAAAAACTGTAGATCGTGTTACCTCAGTAGAAGAAAACTGTGTATTTGTGATAAAATTTTGGAGGTAAAATGAAATGATAGAAAAGTAACGAGTCAAATTTAGTCGTTTTGCCACACTGGTGTCAGGAGTGGGATTTGTCAAATTGTTATTCTGTCACAGTATTTTTTTAACTGAAACCAATAATAAGGTTTATGTTGAAAATGGTAAGCTACAGAAAAATAATTACTTAACAAATGGTGTGGTTTAACCAGATCTATATTCTTGTGCAGTATGTCCATGTTTATCAGTTTACCAGTTATGCAAAAATCATTCACAATCAAAGACTATTCCCATTAATTTGAAGGTGCTCATTTCGCTTGTTATGAAAATATGTTGGTACTTTAATTAAAATCGTAAGGTCCATTGTGAACAAAATGGAGTATAGGGAAAATGGACGCCTAGCACCTCTTCCAATAGCACACCTTGCAGATTACTTGCGGTTACAAGGATGTACAGTGATGGAATGTACCTGAACATAACTGGAATACCAGATTACCACAAATGCGCGCTCAATGCACGTGCTTCCATGTGCTGGTATCAACATAATGTGCCTCATCTGGAGATAATCACAAACTTGCATAGTTAAATGCCAAAACTCTGTCTCTAGTTTGATGCTATCGCAGTTTGATTCTTTTTCCAGCGTTGCGGAGGATGAAACATTAGTGGAATCTTTAAAAAGGTAGATAGCTATATTTGAACCCTGAGATCCCATCTATTCCTTTCTCGACACCACTTCAAAAATGTAAACTTTTCAAACATTCAAACCAATATCTCGAAATTGCCTGATTGAGATCTCGTTAAACCACACAATTTATAACAGACAATTTTTTACTTTCTCTACTAGTATAGTAAGTAGCGGAAGTATTGTATTCGGCCTAAAATTCTGATGCCAGATGTTTTGAGACCCCTGAATCACAAAAAGTTTAAAAAGGTCTGTGTGTCTGAAATCTATATATATTGAATTTTCTGGCTATGGCCCCTGTAGTAGTATTTACTCTGGAAGACTTTTGCATAACTGGTAAATCGTTAGAGATAAAGCAAATCTTACCTTACAAAAATGTAAATCTTGCTAAAATGCACAATTTATGTCTCAGTAATTTTTTTGTAGAGTGAACCATTTCGGAGATATACTTTGTTATCTGTGTGTGTTTTGGAGAACTCAAATGGAATATCGCTATTCATTTTTTATATGTTAAGCGTGCAAAGAGAACGGAATTTGAAAGCTTTAAAAGATTTGACTATCGCTCAAAGCTTACTGAATTTCCATATTCCCGCTATACCAACAAGGAAATAAGCAAATAAGATAATTTCTGCAAACTTTTATCTCAACTACCACATAGAAGTTATACGGATAAGAGTTTCTAAGAATGGTTAGTACAAGAGTAGAGAAAGTCATGTGAGTGCAACACATCAGATTTTCGTTGTTGCGTTTCTTTATTTAAAATATAAGACTCTTCATAACTTGTAAGAAATGAACCAGCTTTAATTTTAATGTTGAGGAACGCCTTTCTGTGAAAATGGTCAAATGTGTAATAAAACTATTTCTGTAAATGTTTCTCTAGATTTTGTAAGAATAGCTTTTTGAAGACTGCGTAGTGAAAAGTATGTGAATGCAACATATCAAACTGTTTGAAAGTGTTTATCATAACTGCAATGAAGTAGTTATTTGAATGCACCTCCAACGCACCGACACGCTGATACGGAAGAATAACAGGTGATAATGTCGGGTTTTGAGCTGGCGACCATCCGGCTGTTTCCCGCTATCGCGTTACATGACAAAGGTCCATTAATTGAAGGAACATGTGTATACGATCGTGTTTATAGCTGCAGCCAATCATTACACGGAAGTTGTAGCTTGTACCACTTTAATATTATTTATCAATTAATCATTTTACATGAAACAATTCCATCTTCCTTTCCTTCCCACGCAAGGTAAGTTGCTATGGCAATTATCTGCCGGGGAAAAGTGACCCATCGATTATGGGCGTGGCTCTCACTTAGGTATGAAAAAGTATATATCATACGTATGAGACAAAACTATGAACATTGTCAAAAATTCTGAAAGGACACAGATGTTTGGATATATATTATTATCAAAACGTTTATGGCATATATATTATTTTTCGAAAGAACTAATGCCATACGGCTGAAGTTTATTTTAGTTGCTGGTGGTGTTCATGTCACTGCCGTAAAAATATTATAAACATGGTATTATTGCCTGTAGCTATTGTTGTTTGTCATCGACAACTTTCACCTGGTTTTAGGAAACCTTAATGAAGTTGCTATTGAAGAGATATGGTAAATATGCTTCTTTGGTTCCTAGTAAATCCAAATAAAGGTACGGTACTTATTCTTTGATAATCGATACCTTGGGACCAAGTCTACATAGATATACAATACTCGGGCACGAATGTCCGTGGTGTAACCAATGACTAGGGAACGAGCCTTCATACAGAGAACGAAAAGTTGCTGAGTTTGTAGTACCGTAAGTGGGAGGGATCAGTCTGTCACATGATCACAACACAGAGGTCAGTCGATGCACGAACGTTGTAGGTAACGAAAGCCATTTACCTTTGCTGTCACTTTCTTTCCCTTCTAAAACTGATTCACAAAACACAGTCTTCTGTTTTATTGCTAAACACAAGTTTAAAATTATTCGTCGTGAACAACTCACAGCTGTTCTGCTCCATCGTAATTTTGTCTCAAACTTTGCTCTCACTTTTACTAATTTGAACAAATGTTTATCTTAGCACAAGAATAGAGAAAGTCATGTGAGAGCAACACATCAGATTTTTTAAAGTAGAAATTTATCATTGTTTTGTCTCTCGGCATGTTATGTAGCAAGTATTTAAATTTCAAAGGCAGTATATAAATTCCCACTTTTTGACGATCTCTGACAGAAAAATATATTTTTACAAGGGTAGTTTGCAGAAAAGGTATGAAATGAAAATAGTGGTAGGAAAAAAACATGAAGTAATGTATCAGGCAGTTCATTCGCTCATTATGGTCACACTAATTCTGGAAGAGCATGAAAACACTAAAAAGTTTGATCTGAAACAGGGATATAATTTATATTTAGTTAAATATAGTATTGGTGGTATTTAAAACGTTTTCGTCGACTGTATGACGATGAAACGCCTATTCGACCCCAGTGTGGAGTTCAGATTATCTGCTACATACAAACACACACACACGCGCACGCACACACACATACACACACACACACACACACACACACACACGAGGTATTCAGCGTTATCCTACGGGAAGCTATCCCCTCTCGCGAGGATCTGGATTTAGACAGTTTGAAAGCCCCATTCAATCCATCGGGACTCGACCGTCACTAATTAACACGCAAGTGATGCCCGGTATTGAACCAACGTACTGCAAATTAATAATAAAACTCAGGCAGGGTTCTTTATGTTGCAGCATTTCAAATATGACCAGCGTGCGTTTACTTCTGTGTTAAAACTGATGGAGTATTTATAAATACGAAATATAAGCGCTTCCAAAACTCACTTCAAAATATAAACCATAATAACATAATGATTTATCGTCAGCACAAATATTCGAATAACTTTCTCTACCTATTGTTTCTCACTTAGTTTTTACAAAAGATAAAATAAGACGGTGAATTTCTTTTTGCACTCACACGACATTCTCCACTCATTATATTGCAAGTTATTCTTACATAACGTCGGTCTGGGTGACTCAGTTGGTTAGACGCTGTCCTACTGATCCCAAGCTCACGGGTTCAAATCCGGCCCAGAACGATGGTTTTTAAGTGTGCTTAAAAGCGACAGCTCCATGTCAGTAGATTTATTGGCATGTAAAAGAACTCCTGCGGGACAAAATTCCGCCACACCGACGACGCTGATGTAATCCTAGTAATTCACACAGTCGTTAAACATAATAATTTAATTTAATCCCAACATAACCTTATTTTCACCAACTTTATGCCGATCCAGATAAACATTTGTAGAGTGAGTGAGTCAGTAAGTAAGTGGGTGACTGAGTAGAATTTAAGGCGCCGACAGCTAGGAAATTAAGCCAACATTTGCAGAAATTGTTTATTACATATTTCCTTGTAGGTATAAGATAAAAATTAATAACGACTTTCTAGTTGAGAAAAATATAGATAATCGAAAACACAAACAACGGCAAGGAATATTTCAGAAATGGTGTACTCTATAAGAAAAGCAGTTGAAAAATTGTATGCTTTAACGAGATTAACATTTTTGTATAGTATGATATTGTTTAACTCTTACGGCTTACTATTTATGCAAAAGTCACTCAAAATGAAAAGGATTTCAGAAGATATTCTCAAAAAAGCAACCGGATTGATTCTGCGGGTTTCTCTGAATATTATTACTTAAATTTTAAAATTTCATTAGCTCTTCAAAAAAAAATAATAACAATTTTGAAAAATCGCGTGATATGTACGTTACAGAGAGAGAAAGGGAGAAAGAAAGATTTAGAGACAGCCACACATTGAGAAAAGAAGCGAAGAGATGTATAATGTGAGAGACAGAGAATGTATGAAAGAGAGCGACTCAGAGAAAAATCTCTGTTAAGCCAATTACATGAACAGATCAAGTAAAAAACAATCCTAAAACTATAACACGTTTAAAACTCGTTAGCAAATGTGTGAGAGATAGTACAAAAAATGTGTTTTATTCCTGACTCACACTTTTTAGCATCTAGGTATAAACTTTTCTCTTAAAAAGAAACTTATGAAAAAAAAAAAAAAAAAACGAAAAGAAACACTTTAATAAGAAGTTATGAAAACTACAGTGCCATCTTTAATTTGTACTGAACAAAGTTTCCGATAAGAAAAAGAAGATTCAGTTCGAACATAATTAGTTACAAAGTTTTAATGAGCATCGAAAGAACTCAGTTATTGATAAAGTAAAAGACAATAGCTTTGCAGACAAAAGGTTTAGGGAACAAGATGATATAATCTTAAAGACGATGAAATATCTGTGTTCATTACTGGACCAACATTTTTTCTGAAACATTTTAATTGATTGTTCAAATAGTTTGCCAGCGTAGTAAACAGTAATTATGCTATCTATTTTTCTGTGCAATTTACATGCTATTTAATGTTTTGAAACCAGTATATAACTACTTTTTATAGAGTATCCATAATATTCTTATGGTAAGCGGTTTACATCTGATATATTAACACTCATATGACTTTCCCTACCCACTAGCGTTCTTTTCTCCGTTTTCCTCTGCAAACCATTCTTATAACTAATGCCCATTCTTCAATCGATATAGAAATTTATAGAAATGATTTTAATACATGTTTTCTGTAAGTACAATAGGAATAGAGCATACAGTAGATTTAAACGATAGTCAAATATTTTAAGAGCTGGTCACTATGTGATGGCTTTAGAGTTCCGTTCTTTTTGCACTGCTAGGTAGGACATAAAAGGGGGAATAAGTACTTCCCATTTGAAAGAGTATTCGAAAATTCCAAACAACAATAAAGAATATCTTGGAAATGGTTAGCTCCAGAGAAATGTGGATAGTGTAACTTTTTGCCGCTAAACGAATGCAATTGAAATTCTACTCTATAAATGCATTTACAATTTTTTTTTCTCTGGAGGTATCAGCTTTACAAATGTCAGCGATATGCATAGTCTTTTGAAATTGTAAGCCCTAACATGCAAGCTGAAACCTTTGAGAACGCATCCTATCCCAAATTTTCAAAGACATAATATATGTAGGTCACATTTCACTGTTTTTAGTACAGTTTTGTTTCAAGCTTTATAATGAATAATTATTGGGCATTAGGAAAGAGAGACAAAACTATACATGGGGTATGAACCCATTATGTTAAATTTAGCTTATTTCCCTAAATTTTGGTGCCTCCACAAGTGCCTTACGTAATCACAAATGAATTAAATATAAAGGATTCTGCGAAATGCAACAGCCTGAATGGTCGACTAGTGTGGAATTCTCTCCCCTAGCTTATCTAGCTGCCAGATTAGCTTTTCAATACCCCAAAGACGAATTAATTCCATTAATTTCTCAGATTCTTTATGGAAGTATTGCACAATGATTTAGAGAGTAAATCTCTCTTTTACCTCTTATAATAATTGTAATTTTCTAAGAGTCCGGAATACTGCAAATAAGGTATGAAAAATACCTTGATTTTCACGCAAAAAGATGTAAAACGTCTGACATCCTTAACCATTCCAAGATAATCTTCCCTAGTTCTAGAAATATCACATAAATGGTTGACATGGTCGGTAACAACAGTTTGTAGAAGAGTGAGTAGAGAAAGTCACATGAATGCATGTTAGTTTTTTTTTTAAATATAATTATTTAAAGTATTTCTGAGCACCGCAACTTCTGTAAGCTCTTTCTTTGAAAACGTGTGGGTTTTGTTCTCTCTGTTTACTTTGACAGTGTTTTTCTGTGAATTCCTTTTTTGTTATAAAAGATCATTGTTTCCGGAAATATCCCCATGGCCATAAGCCTAATGGATTGAGCTCCGGCTAAAGGTGAGGCCATGATAATGAACCTCCTCGACTAATCCACTGTCTATTAAATGTTTCGTTTGAGTCGGAGAGGAAATTTCAATTTATAAAACTGTACTAAGCGCTAAAATGTTACTTTGTTAAATTAATTGACTTATAATCCCCGTCTAGACATTTTAAAGCCTTTTTCCCCAAAATTTGTAGAAAATTCTCGATCCAGTACGCTTTACATAAAAATTAATACCCCGTTTTAGTGCCCTAAAACATTCAGCGAATTGTCGTTAAGTAATTACTCTACCTGAGTAGAACCAAAATACCAGAAAGACTAAAATGATTAGCTTCTTTTTTTTTCCCCTCCCCCTCTACCTTCGTATGAAAATTCTCATTATGCTAAATATTGTATCGCTATAAGCGCTGCTAATAAGAAGGCGTTACGTTGGCGGCCCTGGGTAAAGCACAGCAAACTGCTGCTATGTAATTTGTCCAAACGAGATTAGAACTCGTGACCTGCGCGGATATTCCCTAAGGCCGCGGAGATGAGGCGAAACATTGTGGTTGTGTTCGTTTTTTGCATCTCGAAAGTTTACGTGAGGCTTGCGTGCAAGACAACTAGAACATAAGAAAAATTCCACCCCCCCCCCAAAAAAAAAGGCTAAATAATCGACCTTTTACCTCGCGTGCTGCTCCAATGCACCAATTTTGGTTCGGCCGCCCGCCCCTCCACCCGTCCTTACCACTAAAAACCTCCGTTTGTACAATATCGGCGAGGAAATGCTTGCCAACTTCTCGAACTCTTATGAATTACTTTTTATCTTGTTTCAAGAATATGCAGAAAGGGAAAATATTAAATGTTAACATTGTTTTAATCTATTAACTGGCTAATCTGACGAGATAACGTATTTTACTTACATGCCTCCGTTTTTTATGACATGGTCGAAGGAAATTTTTATTACCAGACTCCTCTTACGAGTATTTAGCTATAACAATTACTTCATACAACCGTAACTATTACTAATGACTAAACATGAAACAGTTCCATCTACTGTATGTGCAGAAAACTCCACGAACAATGCAGAAAGTGGGGTTAAAAATAAATTTGAATAAAACAAAATATATGACTGTGTGTAGTGATGAAATTGAGGGTCATAAAATTAAGAAGGTTGAAAATTTTAAATATTTAGGCTCAGTATTACAGGCAGATGGATCACCAGAATTAGAAATAGACGAATATGCCAAGGAAAAGTGGCTACTTGGAATGCTAAACTCTACTATGGAGCAGTAATATTTTGGGTAAAACAAAGATATTAATGTATAAATCAATAGTTTAGAGTGTGATGCCTTATGGGACGGGAACTAAATAACTACGACGGCGAATTTACGTCATACCAAAAGGTCTGCGCAATTCAGGTAACGCATTTCGACTACCAATGGTTCCATGCTCAAAAACTGTTCGAGTCAAGCCACTGTTGTGAGCGTTCTTGACTCAAACCTTTGAGCAATTATTAACAACATACAGGTATATTCATTAAAAATAAAATCGTATAAGGTCGCAAATGTTTTCTTGTAACAACAACAGCAACAGAAAGCGGTCCGCTAGCTAGCTGGTTGCTATAACAGCGAATGATAGGTCTGCTGAAACGCTGGCCACATCTGAGTTTAATGGACTGTTTGCAGCCTTCAGCCAAGCGTTCCTCAGCAATAAACTGGCAACGATAATTCCTCGTCCCACTTTCATGAATCATCAAAACTTGACCACGTCAGCCCATGTATTATATTTTTATAAATCGCAGCAGCTCGAACAATAGATTCACTTTGGCTGTCACACACAGAGTTTGACAACCGCCATATAAACCCATCACCGGACATGAAAAAGATGTCTACATTTTCACACTTCGTTCCTTTCAGTGACTGCCGTACGGACAGACGTATGTCCTTTAAATATCCAAACAAGGATATGTGATTACATTTTCCAATGACAGTACAGATGACACATTAGTAGCGTAACATATTAAAGTGCTGCCTTCATATGACTTCCTCTACTCACTTTTATGCGATCCAATAAACCTATATTTTACAGAAATGGGGGAAAATATTCATATTGCTACCAAACAAATTCAAGGTCAATGTTGCAGGTGTTTCTTACGGATTATATTGTTAAATATCAAATTAATATCAATGAATATAGATATAGAATAAGTTAAAAAGCAATTAGCAATTACTATGAATTTGCTAAAACCTCTTTAGAACAATCTAGTGCCCAGTGTGATGTTTACGAATCCATCAGCATATTATTTTTTCAAAAAAATGTTAGGGCCAATCATATTTGACATTCGAATAGTGCCTCTGTAGCGTCAAATTACGTCAGCTATTGCGCATCTGCAGCACAGTGCAACTAGGTCCTCTACCTGGTCATAGCTTAAGAAAACCACAGGAGGTGTGATAATTTTTTCGAGAATGAAGGCTGTCATTGGTTGAATTAGAAATTGTTAGGCACCTGATTGGTTGATTTCCAGCAAGTCACGTATGAGTAGAAAAGTCGTCAAATGAAACCCTTTCGTGGTATTACCAGAAAATTTTTGTGTCCATGCTTTGGGAGAATCACCAGTGAATTTAAATACCAGGCTTGTTATTTAACCGAATTTTTGTTTTTGAAATATGCTGTTCACACACAAAGAAGTACGCACTCTCGGACCTTTTATAAGTGCTGTTTCTGATTTAGAGGACCTCAAAATAGGTATTTTCAACGAAATATCGGTATGAAAGTTTGTAGTAAAATACACTTCTCTTAATAAAGTAGGCATAGAAAAAGACAAATTCGCTCGTGAGGCTATTCATTGATACATGATAGCAAGTTGCCCCATTTGACAGAGTCAAATTGGAAGAAGAGTTTGTTTCGCGTGTGAAAAAGCCGGGGACGCCGCCAACCACACAAACAGAAACCAAGTGTGAAAACCTGGGCTAGCTGATCGTTATGGAAGCGAGGAGCGCCATTTTGATTTTATCTCACAAAGTGAATTAAATTCCTGACTGCCCTCAGAGGGCGGTTTGTGCGCCTGATTAAATCTTTGATGGGAATAAACTCTGCAGTATGCAGGTGACCCAGTTGCATTCTTGCACACATGTTTGTAGCTAATATAAATAGTTAACACAATGTGCATGATTTTATACTCCTGTGTTTGTTGCACGATTTTACCACCCCTTGTAGTGTAATGGCATTGTTCTGATAATTCCTTTCTGGAACCAACTTTACACACTATTTCAATTTTCATTCTTGGAATATCGCGAATACATGGCCCATTATCACAGAAGCTATTAAAGTTGTCAGATCGAAATATTTACCATATGTATGACCTCCAGGTTCATTAACTACCGTACAAACTGTTTATTTATTAAGTAACATAGAGCTATTGTCTTGTTTTTTAATCTGATTTCCGAGGTATTATTTACCCATTCTTTAACAAACCAGTATTTAAAAATCTTAACTACTTTATGTCATTCGATATAAACATTCCTAGTAATAATTCAGCTGCAAAAATGAATAGCGACTTCTCATTTGAGAAATGTGTGTTCTATTGAGGGGAGCTAAAGCAGCCTACGCCCGGGTGCTTCTAACTCAGAAAATGTAGAGACCCCGCCTCTCGCACTGTCGTGGTAACGTTCTGTTCGCCCTTAGGATCCATTCGCCTCATCCATCTACACGGGCTGCCCTTTCAGGGTCATAGGCTCAAAAGATCGGGTTTGGGTCGAGGTCCCCTACCAGTTGTCCTTAACTCATTGAGTTAGTAATTCGGAATTAAGAGGACTTCAGAAGATACTTCCTAAGAATTAAATATATACACTTAATTTATCTAAGAAATACGTTAAATTCACGACAGTTTAATCAAAATCGTTAAAACCATTTATGAAAAAATAAAATTTTTCTAAAAGGTTTCCATGTAAAGCATAGTTTGGAATGTTGTTTTCAAAGTTTGTGCCGTATCTTTGAACTTTTATACCAAGTATATTATTTATTTTTGCTATTCCGCTATTCACAGACACACACAAATGTTTCCATTAAATGCTTTTTTCACTTTCTCTACCATGTATAGTAAGTAGAGGAAATATTGTATTCCACCCAAAAATACAAAATTTCGATATCGAGATTTCATCGGAAATATATGTTTTCAGGCCCTCGGAATCCAAAAATATGCATTTTTAGAAAAAAGCTTCTGGGTGTGTGCGCGTCTGTCTCTGTGAAGAGCATAACTCAAAATCGAAAAGTCGGTTAAATAACAAAGTCGGAATTTAAATTTAATATCTATCAGGATGGGCCACGATTTTGAAGAAAATTGCTCCACCCTAAACTAACCCTTACAAAATGTTTGGCAAAGTTTCATTTTCTCAAAAATGGCACTACCAATTTCGATTTAAGTGTCATATGTTTAACATATTTTTATGAGAAATTAAACGTATATCTTGAATTTTCTGGCTATAGCCCCTGTAGTCGTATTTACTCTGGATGACTTTTGCATAGCTGGTGAGCCGTTAGAAATAGACCAAATTATACTGCACAAAAAATGTAGATCTTGCTAAAATACACAATTTATGTCTGAATAAATTTTCTTGTAGGGTGAACCATTTCGGAGATACTCCTTGTTATGTGTGTGAGTTTCGGAAAAGTTAAAACTTGCATGAAATGGAACATCGTTGTTCATTTTTTTATATGTTAAGAGTGCAAAGAGAACGGAATCTCAAAGATTTAAAAGACTTGACTATCGCACAAAGCCTACTGTATTCTAATATTCCCCTTGTACCTACAAGGAAATAAGGAATAAGATAATTTGTACAAATGTTTATCTCAACTAACACAAAGAAGATATAATAATAAGAGTTTGTAAGAATGGTTAGTACAAGAGTAGAGAAAGTCATGTGAGTGTAATACATCAGATTTTTTCTCAAATGAAACGTCTTTATTCACTTTTTTATCCCTTTGCCGTGTAAAGATGACTAATAAGATTATTTCTGCAATTGTTTATCTCTACTAAAATAAATATCAGGGAATCTCAAAATGTATATTTCCGCTGAAATAAGGAGATCAAATTTTGGATCAGAATGTAGACTACCTCTGCTTTTATCAGCCACGCAGTGGAGAAGTTAATAAAGTTATAGAGGTATAGAAATCGAATGTAACATTAGATAACATAAGAATAGGCGAGTATAAAATGTGAGCTACAAATGCCCATGGTGACAGGTAAAACATTTGAAACCTCTTCACCTGATGGTTCATGTCCGAAAGGCAGTAAAAATGAAAGAATACATTTCACCGATCCATTTGCGTCACTAACTCCTGCTACTGCATTCCAGCAGGGGGCAGATCAATAGCCAGGTAAATTAGGGAACATACAGTCAGGTATGTCTAGCGGGAGGTCTAAGGTCTTGCAACGTAAACATCATTATATTAAAACATTTTGTCTTCATACCTATCATATATTGCACACAAATATTGCTTTTAGAGATTTCATCAGAAGTTGATATTTTCAATGCTCCTGAATTCAAAAACAAACTCACGGGTAAATACTGTGACTTTTTTGGTTGGTTGTGAAGTAAAGAAGACAGATGTAGTCGAGATAAAGAAACACTTTTATTTCCGTAAACAGTAACTTTGTACACTCGTTGCAACAGCAAGGAAGTCTTTTCCGATTCACTCACAGCACGCCTCCAAATTCGTCACAAAACTGTCCCTTCTCCGTCGGCACGACTCCTCGATGCTGCGCATACGTCTCTTCTTTCCGTCGGCACGACTACTCAACGCTTCACATACGTCTGACTGTCTCCCTGTCGCACTTTTTACTGCTATTTATATCTCCCAGGCACTATTCTGGAAAGTTCAGTTATTGCGGTGGAATACAAAGCGGAAGATTCCAGAAGCTTCTATCCTTTTCTCTCTTTCGGCAAGCGCCCCAACAATGCGGCCATTCTCTATCTCTTTCCTTCGGCTCCTTTGCGGTAGTGCCGACAATAATGCGATGGGTGACACTGCTGTTGTCGGCAATTAGATGCGGCGGGCGCGGTGACAATACTAATCTGATACTGAGATTCAGTATCCTCCAAGGCTGCAACACCAAAAAACTGACAGACTTGACGCGGTTCGCAAGCTTTTATACCGGCGGTGAAGTACTGTGATCTTTCTTGAACATCTACAAACAAGCCGGCCGCCAGACTTTTCTGGAATGACCTGAAAACCATTTTTTTACGTGTCGCGCTCTTTGTTGTCACGTGTTTGCTCGCATTCGGCGGTGTGGGGAAACTTGACCTTAAACGCCTTCGATACGCACCGCACCTGTATATGCTGTAGCTTGGCCCCAACTGTTCTTTGTTGTGTGCCGCGGCCGGCATCACAATACCATATTTATACAACTTTTTGATGAAAATCAGACTATTGCACTCACAAGACTTTCACTACTCACCGATGTAGAAACTATTCTTACAAACTCCATTTGCTTCATATTAATCTACACAAACATTTGTAGAAATGGTTTTATTCCTTTCGTTTTGCATAATAAAGAGAGAAAACAGGATATGTGCTACAGTCACATGACTTTTCTGCCCGTTTTCTACACACTATTCTCTAAAAGGTATAGTCTGCTATCTACTCCATATTAAACAAAATAAAAATATGAGGAAATGCTTTATTGCACATACTCTAACACATGCAATCGTAATAGGGACATAAAGTATACATTAAGCGAGAGTTAAATCATTTAAGACTCGGTCGCTACGTGAAGGCTTTGAAATTCCGTTCTCGTTGTATGACGAAGAGGGGGGGGGGGAAATAGCTCTTATGTGTTGCACTCTAGAAGACTTTGTCTTACTCTTGTAAAAACTTTTTTTACAAGCGTGTGTTCTCCCATCTGCTTACAATTAGTGCTAATGGAGATAATGAAAATAGAATACAGAAGGCTTAAGCGCTGGTCAAATCCTTTAAGAGCTTTGCACGGCAAAGAGAGAGAGAGGGAGGGGGGAGAAAGGGAGAGAGAGAGTGTGTGTGTGTGTGTGTGTGTGTGTGTGTGTGTGTGTGTGTGTGTGTGTGTGTGTGTGTGTGTGTGTGTCAGTTTGTGCACAGCATAACTCAAAAACGAAAAGTCGGTTAAAAACCAAAGTTGGTATTTAAATTTAATGTCTTTAACGGATGCGACACGAAGATTTTGAAGAAAATAGCCCCACCCTAAACTACCCTTTACATGGAAATTTTTTCGAAAATTTGGATTTTCTTGAAAATGGCTCTAACGATTTTGATTAAAATGCCATATGTTTGAGATATTTTTATGACAAATGAAATGTATATCTTGAATTTTCTGTCTATAGCCCCTGTAGTCGTATTTACTCTGCACGACTTTTGCATAACTGGTAAACCGTTAGAGATAGACCAAATCATACTATAGAAAAATGTAGATCTTGGTAAAATACACAATTTATGTCTCAATAAATTTTCTTGTAGGGTGAAGCATTTCGGAGATATTCCTTGTTATGTATGTGAATTTCGGAAAACTTAGAACTTTCGTGAAATGGATCATCGGTGTTCATTTTGTTATATGTTAAGTGTGCAAAGACAACAGAATCTCAAACATTTGACTATCGCACAAAGCCTACTGTATTCTAATATTCCCCTTGCACCTACAAGGAAATAAGCAATAAGATAATTTGTTCAAATGTGTATCTCAGCTATCAAGAAAGAAGATATAGGGTAAGAATGGTTAGTACAAGAGTAGAGAAAGTCATGTGAGTGCAACACATCAGATTTTTTTATATTATCTTAGCCATGCAAAGAGATCAGAATTTCAAAGTTTTATAATATTTGACTATCGCTCAAAGCCTACTATATTGCCATATTCCCCTTGTACCTACAAGAAAATAAAATGTAAGAAGATAAACTGAAGAAGATAAATGTATAGAAGTTTGTAAGAATAGAGAAAGTCATTGGAATGTAACACATCAGATTTTTTTCTCTCGGAGCTACAAGAAGATTTGAAAAAACTGTTTCTGCAAGTGTTTCGATTATATGAAGCAGAGAGACAGGTAAAGCTTTGCAATAAGTTGAAGGAGCTATATAAAAACAAACGATTGTTATGGTTATAAAGGGTTGTACGAGAGTAGCAAGATTTTTAAAGGCGCAACCGTTGACGTAAGAGGAGGCCATCGCTGTAAGACGCGGCGACGCTGACCAAATCACCCGGTGAAATCGCTCACTTAATGTAAGACGGACGGACGACTCACTGACTCACTTTGAAGATCTAGAGCACTTTGATGTTCCTCCCAGCAGTATGAAGGTGCTCTTAGGTACACCTTGTGGAGAGATAGAACTCGCGTAGCCTACCTCCCATTAGCGACCTTACCTTACATTGTGCTACGTTATTCTGAAAACGCCTCGTACTTAATTATTAGAAAACAGAGTAGAACTTCTTTTAATTTTCTGGAAATAGTTTACGTTTGCTTAATAATGTATTATTTTTGTTTCTCAAATAATTAACTCTAATTTAAACGTAATAGCGTTGAGATTTTTTAAAAATATCTTCATTTGCCAACGCTGAACTCAAGAAACAAATTTTTCTTTCTGGATTCAGTTTAAAAACGTGTATTTCTTGTGAAATATACCCTTCATAAAATATTTCATTTAATATCCTCTATGAAATTATCAGTCAACATAACCGTCGATGTCTATTCTCATTCCACAGACGCATCTAAGAAAAACATCTGATAGTTCACCACTGTACCAGCCGGTAGCAGATTGATTAAATATATTGAGACATGAAAAACTCGCATAGGGGAAGGTATATTTCAAATGAATATCTTAAGCGTAGTTTAGAATATGGGCATTTTTCACATAGACCTGTGAATGGTTCTACGTAACGTATTACATTCACACGGTTTTCTCTACTCAATTTTCTTTTACGAAACACATTTCTTTCTCTACTCCCACTTTGCATACAGCTCATATAATTTTCAATATGTTTGAAATAGAAATGCAACCTATAACATTCACACGGTTCTGTCTACTGACTTTTGCTTTACGTAACACATTCACATATATTTCTCTTCTCACTCTTCAACAAACAATTCATACACTTCTATATTATCGAAATATAAATGCAATGTATTACATTCACATTGCTTTTTCTTTCTGTGATAATTGCGACTGTTCAACAGTGCTTCTGCATAGTGTTTATTCTTTATTCTTTATTGTATTGTAAGAGTTTTAATTAAATATTTAAGTGTCTTAAGCAATATCTTTAAATGTCTCCAAAGAAACACAAGGCAATTGAGCAAGTGCTACCAAAGTCTGAAACTTTAGGAATAAACCTTCAAACACGGCAACCTTGGGTATTTTAGCTAGTTTACTGTATTCAATGCTTCCTAAACAATGCTTGACAGATCACCTCAAAACTCGGCACGTGTATGTATTTTTTCATGGAGAATGTTTGTGTGCTATACATTTTACTATACAATTTAATATTCACATGGTTATCTCTACTCGCTTTTCCTTTACATAATAAATCCGTATATCCTTCCCTACACGCCCTTCAGCACACAATTTTCTGTGACTGAAATAGAAATGCCACATTCACACAGTTTTCTGCCTTCACTTTTTACCAAACACTATCACATTTCTTTCTCTATTCCTCAACATACAACTCATACAGTTTTCTAGGATTGAAATACAAATGCAACATTCACACGATTTTCTTTACACACTTTTGTTTTATGAAACATAATTTAATTTTTTTTCAACTCCCTCTTCTACAAGTAATTTATACAATTTTCCATATGTTTGAAATTGAAATGCAACATATTACATCTTTGTTCAGCTTTCTTTTATGAAACAATCGCATTTGTTTCTCTACTACTTCAAAAAAGAATTCATAACATTTTCGGTATGGTTGACATAGAAATATTTCGTATTACATTCTCTATGCCTACTCTACTTGTTTTTTTCCTGTGGTATTTGTGGTTGTTCGGCAGTCCTTTTTCATACTGTTTTCCTAGTGCTTTTATTGATTTTGTTAATTTGGGATTCTTTATAGTATCCAACGTAAGCTAGTCTTTTATAAACAAAACAATTTCTTCAAATGTTTATAACGTAAAATAAACACAAGAATAAGCGTTTGTAAGAATAGTTTATACAAGAGTGAGTAGAGAATGTTATGTAAGTGCAAACACATTAGATTTTTACTCGTGTAGCTATCGTTATAGTTATTTGAATGAAACTGACAAGCTAGTAGCATAGTGAAAACGATTTTATACTTTGAATTAATAATCGATCTTCATTTGTGTGCACTTCTAAGAGTGCCGGGTTTGCAGACAGAGAACTCTTCTTGAAGGAAACGTCCACATATTAATAACTGTTTCCATCAACTTGACTCCGGATGAGAAGGAACGTAATGAAAAAAATGCAGGAAAACTCCGGGGTGCTCTTAATCATCGCTCTCCTCCAGGGCGCATTATATCGCCCCTCCTTTTCTCGTTTTCATATTCCAAAACATCATCATCCCCCCCCCCCTCCTCCTCTTAAAATTTAAGTGTCAACATCGGCTATGATTACAAGCCAGCCGGAGATGGGATGTAGATTAGACGTTCTGACTGGGATGAACTTCAGTTCACTTGCAACTGTTTTTATAGGTCCTCCTTGTCAAAACTTTACAATATAATTCCTTCCTTTCGCCTTTTTCATTTCTACTTTCTCTACCAGCTAGTAATTGTGCAGCAAGTAGTTTAGCTTTTTCCACTTAAAAATTCACCATCGTCATTTTACGGAAAGTACGATATGACTGCCTCTTAATCCGAAATATGTTCCTTTTTTACCTTCTCTGCTACATAAAGTAGGGGAGGTATTGTATTCCTCGAGACTTCGATATCGAGATTTCACCGAAACATGTCCTTCAAGGACACAACACGAAGCGATATACCAAATCTTACTATACAAAAAATGTAGATCTTGTAGTGAACCATTTCGGAGATATTCCTTGTTGTTTGTGTGACTTTTGGAATACCTAAACTTTCGTCAAATAGAACACCGTCATCCACTTTTTATATGTTAGTCATGCAAAGAGAATGGAATTTGAAAACATTTGACTATCGCTCAAAGCCTACTGTATTCCCACATTCTCCTTCTATCTGCAAAAAAGTAAAATAAGATAATTTGTGCAAATGTTTATCACAACTAATACGAGGATATAGGAATAAGAGTTTGTAAGAATGGTTAGTACAAGAGTAGAGAAAGTCATGTGAGTGCAACACATCAGGTTTTTTGCTTATCTTCTGCAGCAGTGTTTAAGCTCAAGAACATAACCTAACTAGGGCAAGATCACGAGAACAGTGTCCTAACCTAAGCTCGATATCTCGCAAATGTCATCGAAATGTAATGCCCAATATTTAGCGATCCATGTTTTAAATGGATTTAGAAATGACATTTATAATAGTTATAGGTGCAAACATTGTAGTAAAAACGTTGATAGGAAACTACTTTAGCAATTAAATTACACGAGTTTACGAAACATAGAACTGAAACGATTACATTATGCGAGTTTCGCTAATTACCATTTCCCCATAATTGTCACCACGTAAACATTACACGTGCCATAAAATGCAATAAAAGAGAAAATAGTTAATATATTTGCCAATTAAATAAGAACATTTCAGGAATTATTTCCCGTAGTTCACAAAGCAAACAAAAACAGGCAATTGAGGGCTTTTGGAAACCGCGGAATGAGTTGTATTCTTTGCCCCCCTCGAAGGCATGCGAGCGATTTCGCCGCTGACTGGACCACAAATGCTCATGAAATCTTCATATCTCGCCCTATCCCCACCTCATTTATTATTAACAATGATTCCCTGATAATTATTTCTACCGTATCTATACCATTAATTTTGATAAATACTTTATCAACATTTACAGCCTGTAAAGTCTTTTTAATCCCAAACTGTGAGAGGAAAACACAGGGTTTATTGTTGCCATGCTTTTATATGTTTGGATTTATAATGTACGTGCAAAGCTGATTATAAATCATTATCATTGGAAACACACCGGGTCAATATTAACTTTGGAAACGACATGACAATAATGCACTGCACTCTGAACATCGCCAAATGATATTCATTACGTTAAAAATACCAACAGTTTGTTATTTATGTTTCAATTTATTAATAATCAAGTACATGGATTACAATAGACTTTGAGCGATAGTCAGATCTTTTAAAGCTTTGAGACTCCATTCTCTTTGCACGTTTAACATATAAAAAATGAACAACGATGTTCCATTTCAGTAAAGTTTTAAGTTTTCCGAAACTGACACAAATTTTTCTTTATAAAATTGTTAATGTTAGCAGTAAATGTACTGTTCTGCCCCGAGTTCCCCTACTTGCTGATATTGTGATGATTAACTATGTGAATCTAGTTTAGAGTCATGTAGTGGTAGTGGACGGAGAAAGTGGTGTCACTGTTACACATAGAGATTTTTTTCAGAGCCGGGTGGTATTGAAGTTAACCTTTCACTACACTAGGGGCGGTAATTACCCAGATGCTATGTTGTTTCCATTAACAAGAGTAAAATAACAGACACACACCGAACCTCACGACAACAATTACTGTGACATCGGCACGCGATGTGCAGCTGTCGGCAACCTAGAGGCTGACTCAAGCATTTGTTCATTATTTCAGTGTCTGTGTGACCGACCGACCGACCGTACGTCCGCTCGAATCTCGAGAATCACCCGACGGAAGTTTAAGGAGATTCGAACTTTTATCTCAAAAATCTTAAATTTGCTAACTTCACGATAAAGATCCCCAACTATATAGATTATCAATAATTTGTTTCAAGACCTATTCTCCATTGTTTCTTAATTGTATCATTGTGATTAAAATATGTTAGCAATTTTTGCTTTGTGTATTATGTATTTACAGGAACTATTTCATTTCATCCTAAAGTTTTACACCGAAATTACACCGGAAATACATGTTTTGAGACTTTCTGACACCAGTGTGTGTCTGTGTGTGCGTGTGTGTGTGTGTGTGTGTGTGTGTGTGTGAGTGTTTGAACTCAAAAAGGAAATGTTGGCTCAATAGCAAATTTGGTGTTTAATCTTACTAGATTTCATGGATTTTACACGAAGATTTTCAAGCAAACTCCCAAGTCGTAACTACCTGTAGTATTTAGCCTCTCCACTTACCCCGTAAGCAAATTCAGGCCAGCTGTCTTTTCTAGTTCTGTTTGTTTCCGGATACATGCGTCCTTGCAAACAAGGTAAGGTTCAAGGCGTGCAGTGGCGGAACCGAAGAGTATTCGTTTTGTGATTACGTGATTGTGATTATGTTAGGTACATTTTATTTTGGCATAACAGGCACAAAGTTTTAATTTTACTAGAAACACGAAAGTACTTATGCTCCGATTCGGCTAGGAAGTATATTTTTAGCCTGTTACGCGACATGATTCCACCACTGACACAATGTGAGGGACTGACCGGTTCTCTGAAACAGATAAGAGCGGGGGCGGGCCTGATAGCTAAGTGATGTGTAGCAGAGTGGATGGAGTTAAAACTACGATGTAGGAGAAATGACACACTGTGTCAGTGCTCCCCATCTATGAGCTAGTAGCATCTCTTTTCAGTTTTATTCTTGTCTTAGACTTACGACACAACTGTGGATCGTGGTATTAAATATATAATCCGGTAGTTGCTTTGACGAATGAGGGAAATCACGAAAAATAGTCAGAATGGTGGGTCTACGGGATTTGAAGCCTGGCTCTTCCGAATTCGAGACACAGACGTTAGCGTCTGATATAGATGATGTTGTTTCATATACAGGCATTAATATAACAACAACATAGTGTTATTCCAGCAGACAGCGACTGTGTTCTGTGCTGTGTCGTATGCCTCGTCAGAAGCCCATTTGGTGTAATGTTGTAACGGTATTGCATGACGAAACTGCTCCGAGACAGTTAATATCATTTCCAATACTGTCATAAAAGTTATGGCCGCTCTAGAAAAATATCGGAAAAAGGGCGCCGCGTGGGGAGGGCCCATTTCTAATTGTGCATTTTGAAGGCAGGACCATTCAACCGAAAATAACTCTTGCGTTTTGGGGTACTGATTACCTAACCGACACTCGACGAACAATCGATTTGTTGCAGCTATCGACTTCCAGTGTGTGTTTTTCGACGCTGAGCAAAGTTTACGGTAGATAAGCTTTTATTTAATTAACAAGGAAAGTCACATATTTGACTACCTAATTAACATACAGTGTTTACATTCAACTGTTTGCCCTTCTTAGGTCTATATTATATTTAGTAATAATATTGCAACATTTATACAGAACCCAATAAACCAAAGTGTTTTTGAAGGGAATCAACTTGTGAATATTTGTATTTCTTGCTTTTAAAGACAACATATTTATTATATTTGGTAATAAACTTTGAAAATATTCTATTCTTATTTTAGTTTTCATTTTTATTATATTTATGACTACTTTCACGCTATAGAATTAGGTGCCCAATTGCGAACGAACAGTAATTAGAGGAATCCATTGCATTGCACAGAGAAATTGGATATTAATATTTCACACACCAAAAAAAAAAAAAAAACTTTTTTGGTATTTCACAAATAAAACCAACAGCAGTTTTACTTTCTCTGCTACGGAGATTTCACCGGAAATGCATGTTTTGACACCACGCAAATAAAAGAAATATTTGTTTGCTTCATATTGACAGTAAACACGGCAAGTTTTTTAATCCAAAATTTCGATATCCAAATTCCACACAAAATGCATGTTTAGGAACCGCTGAATCCAAAAGAGAGGCATTTTTAAAAATATTTCTCTGTGTGTTCGTATGTGTTTATAAAATACATATTTGAAAAAAGAAAGTCGGTTAAATGCCAATATTGGTATTAGTTTTAAACCTTTCAAGAATGCAACAAGTAGATTTTGGAAAAAATCGTCTCACAACACAATTTTTTTTCAACCCTACTTAGCCCTACCGTATTCTCCTATTCCCATTGTACCTATAAATGTTTGTAAGCATAATTTCTGCGAGAGTGAGTAGAGGAAAGCTTGTGAGCGCAACACGTCAGATTATTTGTTCATAACCAAACACTTTACGAAACACTCCTCGGATTCTAAGATTTGTCGTATTGTTCTAAAGCGTTTTTATTTAATCTTACTATATAAACAAAATTAAATTATTGTGCAAGATTTTTTTTTTTAATTTTAATTAGTTTGAGAGAAATTATTAGCTCTACAGTAAAAAAGATATCCATTATTTGAGTAGTAAGATTTTGCCAGTTTTCAAAAATTTTGAGCTTCAGAGGCATTCATAAAAATAATTTAAACATATACATTTAATTTGTATTGAAAGTATCTTAAACGCATGGTATTTCAATAAAATCGTTAGAGCCGTTTACAAAAAATCAAAATTTTCGAAAAACGTTCCAAGTAAATTTGGAGTGAGATTTTTGAAAACCTTCCTGTCGCATCCTTGAAACAAGCTGAACTTAAAGACCAAGTTTGGTAGTTAATCAACTTTTTGTGTTTCAGTCATACTGTTCTGACACACACACACACACACACACACACACACACACACACACACACACACACACACACACACACACACACACACACACACAACACACACACACACACAAACACACACACTCACAGATCTTTTTCTGAAAATGATTTGTATCCAAAACGCATATAGTGAAATTTTGGTATAGCATTTCTGGGTGGTATGCAATATGTTTTCTATCTACAATGTCCATTGTAGAGAAAGCAAAAACGAACGACTTCCCTTTTGAGAAAAGTACAGACGAATAACAAGAAATGCTCGGAAATAGTTAATTCCACAGAAAAAGACGTATTTGACATAAGGCGTGTGTTTTAATGAGATTTATACAGTTTACAGTAATATTCTGTATATCTATTACGGTTTAGTTATGAAAGGTCACTCAGAATGAAGAAATAGCAAAATTGCAACATTTCAGATATATATTTCATTTCTCGTGATAACATCTTAAACGTGCGGTAATTTAATCGAAATCATTAGACCCATTTTTGAGAAAATCAACATTTTCGAAATATTTTGTATGTAAGGGTTAGTTTGGAATGGGATGCTTTTTATAAAAAAAATCTGATGTGTTGCACTCACATGACTTTCTCTGCTCTTGTACTAACCATTCTTACAAACTCTTATTCCTATATCTTCTTCGTGTTAGTTAAGATAAACATTTGTACAAACTATCTTATTGCTTATTTCCTTGTAGGTGCAAGGGGAACGTTAGAATACAGTAGGCTTTGTGCGATAGTCAAATCTTTTAAAGCTTTGAGATCCCGTTCTCTTTACACGTTTAAGATATTTAAAAAGTGAATAAAGATCTTCCATTTAACGAAAACGTCAGTATTCCAAAACGCTCACAAATGATAACGAATATCTCCGAAATGGTTCACTCTACAACAAGATGCATTTCGACATCAACTGCATGTTTTAGCAAAGCTACAGTTTTTGTATAATAAAACTTGGTCTATCTCTTACCGTTTACGAGTTATTCAGTCACCCAGAGTAAAAGAAGTACATAAGGCTATAGCCAGTAAATTCAAAATATACATTTAACTTGTCATAAAAATATCTCAAACATATGATATTTTAACCAAAATTATTAGTGCCATTTTCGAAAAAATCAAACTTTTCCATATAAAGGTTAGTTGGGTGGAGAAATTTTCTTCAAATTCTTCGTCTTGCATCGTTAAAATATGCCAAACTTAAATACCAGTTTTGGTTTTTAACCGACTTTTCGTTTTTGAGACATAGACACTGACATAGGCACAAACACACATACGCGTGTGAATCTTACGACGTTACGTTAAGACCCACTTTACTTTATCCTTTTGCACTTCATGTTTGTTGACAGTAGAGGAGGTAGGAGTTCAACCAACAGTAACCTCGACGCGGCTGTACCGTCCCTAGCCAATGTGACGCTGCGTCACAAAGCCTCCCTGTCAACTTAACTTGAATGCCGACCACATGCAACCGCGACCGAAGCCTACTTATAACACTGAATGAGCTTGGTGGTGTAGCACATTTCACTTTTATTAACATCATCTTACAGATACCATATTGTCACTTTCCCATTCACTTCCCGCGGTCATTGTTTTCGTCTACTTCAGTTATTTCACACCGTCACTTCACTAAGATGAACTCTTGAATGTCGTCTGTCACATCACTTTCTCCGTGACGTAGCTGCATAAGGATACACCACGCAGCCTCTTCTTCCAGATGTTTCACTCGATGGGCAATTGAACACAGCACACCTTGATCTCTCGCATTCGCAACACTCACTCTACGTCAAAACTTTACTTGAACAGTACACTTCTTGTCGCTCCACAAAGGTATACTCCAGTTCAGTTTAATTCTTCCTTGTTAAACCTCTCACTTTCTCTCAAACTCACTTAAATAGTACATACTTGAAAAATCCACAAAGTTCCTAAAGATTCGAGAATCAGGAGAGTTACAGAAGAGTCCGGCTAATTGACGACAGGGCTTGTGGCCTTTACAGGATGAGCGCGCGACTTATCTCTGTTTACCTCTCAATACCCGCGCCCGCCTCCCAGAACTCTGAGTCACAGACATTGTATCACAATATTTTGAAAGTATTGCCAAAAACTCGCTATCATAATATAAAAGTTAGATCAAAATGAGCATTTTAAATTCAAAAAATGTCTAAAATATTACAACCGAGAAAAAAGCACCGGAACGTTTAGTCCTAAAAACTGGTCTGAAATTCAGTTTATGTGTTGTTACTTTTTCTGCTGCTTACAGAAAGTACAGAAACTATTGGCTTCTATCCAAAAATTTGATACCGATATTTCATCGGAAATGAAGTTTTCGAGGTTCTGAATCCAAGAAAAATAATTTTGCTAAAAGATACCTGTGCGCGCGCGCACACACACACGTGAAAACACACATAAACACACACAGAACTCCAAACAAAATTTGGTTGGTTACAAAATTTAGTATTTAAGTTCAAGGGTACGATTTTCAATATAACTCCCACCCCAAGCTACTCTTTACATGGAGCATTTATGGAAAATTTTCATCTTCTCAAAAACGGTTCTAATAATTGGGTTAAAATACCATACTACTTATATTAAAAAATATTTTCATTACAAAATAAATTATGTCCTGAACTTTCTGGGCATATCCTTTATATTTCTCTTCAATCTGAATTAATTTTAGAGGTCGTTGTTCCTTTATTTATCCCTTGGCCGTGCAAAGAAAACTATTTCAAAACCACCACAAAGCGAACAGCTCAAAAGATTTCACTATCGCTTAAGGTACATATTCCCCGTGGGAAGAAAAAAATTATATTTTTTCAATCGTTTTTCTTAATGGTTGGCATAATAAACTAAAAATATTTACACTCCCAACACTTAAAAATATTTTAGAATAACCATAAAAAATTCAAAACAGAAACACTCATATATTTTCAAATTCTGTAGCTTCTATAAAAATACAGTTATTTCAGAGTTTAATATACCAATTTGTTTCACTAGACATGCACATTGATTTGAAACTTAATTATATATGTCAAGTAAACTGGTTGTTTAAAAAGTTATAAATTATGAAATTGAAAGTTCCACTCTTTACCAGCTTTTGTTTAAGTGGCTGCAGACTTTTTCTGACCACACCTGTTGGTTGACATTAAGCTTCAAAATAATGTATGAATGAGGTATGTATCATAATTTTACGGGTACTTCCTTGGGTTTGAAAGAGCTTAACATGCAGAAACTTCATTTCGAAAAATATTGGAAAGAAGTTTCTACAATGTTATGTACCAGGCTAACCTGATTGTAAAAGATGTTAAATTAAACGCACTTCTGGTAACAATTAACATGCAGGTCATATATTTTTGAAAAGTAGACAGTCTGGGATATTATATCAGAAAAAATCACCATTTCCTACGTGAAGATATACCTTAAGGTATTCCTCTATTTCTGTAAGTAAATATGTAATTCATAAAATACATGTTTATCTGTATTAACATGAAATAAATAGAGGAATAAGGTTTGTAAGAAGTTCTTACATTATGTAGAGAAATTTGCGCTGTTGCAACATGTCAGATTCTTTTAAATGAGGTTACCGTTCAACTGTTTCTCGCTGTCACGGAAAGAGCGACTCGCATACAAGCTTTGTGTATTCTCTTACCTCAATAAAATAGAGTAGATAAAATAATGGCTTCAAGAGGAATACTTGGAAGATGTATGAGTAGAGAAAAGCACGTGAATGTGGCGCTAAAAATTTCTTTCTATAAGGTGATAATGTTAGTTTCCAACATCAGATACCATGTCGAAGTAAAATAGCTGTTTTAAGGGTCTGTAAATATATTGATTAACCAGTTATATTTTTAGCACAAACTGTGTGCCTTAAATAAGTTAATGGCGTCATGGCCTACGCAACCGTCATGTCAAAGTGTGTTGATTAATTCAAGGAGGCGGTGAATGAATAAGCATTGCAAATAGGTAGGTAATCTGTTCCCGTGGCAAGACGCTTAGGTTCGCTTGCTATTACAGCTACAGACACCAGGTTGTGCTTCACTATCTAACTGTGGCTTTTTCGTGATGTGTAAAAATAATAAATAAGTTTGCTAAATAAAAAATGATGCATGAGAGATCACAGATGTATAGCGTAACGATTTTGCTAATCAGGTGTTGTTTCATTTGTTTAACACTTACAGAAGAAAATGGAAGGTAATGATAAAACTATGGAAAATATGAACTGTATACCGTTTGACCTTTTGAACGAAAACAAGAGTGAGAGTTTACTAATTTCAGAAAAATCAAAAAATGTTAACGAAAAAAATGAGAATTCTTGTGTTTGAATGCTGCTACACTTGCGAGAGTGACGATGTAAAGTTTTCTTACACACACATTGGAGAAAATTAGGTTGTGGTGGTGATAACATCATTTCTGTCTTGTTGCCCTATCAATTCATTTTCATGCACTGTTGTAATTTTATGACGTCACAACAAACCGTTTTTATCCTAGCATCATATAAATATGCATTAAAGATGTATTGTGTTACATTCACGTGATTTCTCTACCCACTTTTCCACAAACTATTATAAAATCTTATTCTTCCATCTAACAATAAAATAATAGTGGCCAAGTGCTTCAAAAACGTTGCATATTGGAATTTTAAACACACATCACAAAAAAACGTCTCGGAAATGGCTAATGCTAAACATTTCTTTTATTGTACATCTCAATATACATTCATATTAATATACATATTCATCCAAAAATACGATACCGAGATTTAAAAAGAAGTACTTGTTTTGAGACTCTGTGAATTAAAAAAAAAATTCTTACAAACATGTCCGTGTGTATGTGTGCGCGCGCGTGCGCGTCTATCTATAAACAACTTCACTAAAAGCAAAAGTTGGTTAAATACCAAACTTGGTACTTAAATTCAGCATTTTTCAACGATGCGACACGAATAATTTAAAAAACCCACTTACTCTTTGTATGGAAAACTTTTCGAGTTTATTTTCATAAAAATTATTTTAATTATTTTGATTAAAATAACGTATATTTAAGATGTTTTGTTGATAAATTAAAAGTATATATTGCAAACATTCTCTGAAGTCCTCTTCATTCTGAAAGACTTTTATATAACTCGTGCACCGCAAGAGATAGACAAAATTTTATTGCACAAAAAATGTAGCTCCCTTTAAAAAATATAGCTTGTGTAAAATATACATAAATTATTGTTGAGCTAAGAATTCATTGTTATTGATTTCATTCCTGCATTACTTATACTTTTCTCAAATGGAAAGTCATTCGTTTTTTGGCTCATGCAAAGAGAACGAATTTCAATGCCATCACATAGCGAGCAGTCCTTAAACATTTGAGTATCGTTGAAGCCTATTGTATTTTCGTATTTCTATCGTACCTACAACGAAGAACGTAATCCAATAATTTCTACAAATTTGTATGTCAATTAACACGAACTAGATAGAAAAAAAAATGGTTTGTGGGTACAGTTTGTAGAAGAATGAGTAGAGAAACTCATGTGACTGCGACACATGTTTCTTTTTATTGTGATTTACCAGTTCAACGTACACAAAATTTATCGTACGGCATTTTTATGTATACTGTTTTGGCTAATTTGGGGGAAAGAAAACACCAGAAAAATGTTTCATTTAAATAAGTGTAGCTTAGGTTAGGTGTGCTTTTTCTTCAATAAAAATTTGGTGTCGTCCTTGGAAGGTAATGACTATATTAACTCTTCCTTCTTTATTTATGAAGTTGACAGACACGCGGACACAGAAATGCGCACGGACCTCTTTCTTATTTTATGCAAGGAGCAAAATCGCATATTTCCAGCATAATCTCGGTATGGGTCGCTATAAGACGACTTTGAAATACCATAATCTTTGGATGTCATCTCGAGAAATTAAACAATGATGACTACGCGCCTCAGAGGAACAATGAAATCTCAGAAATGGTTAATTCTACAACATTTTTGGCATAGATCATGTCTGTTAGAAATATTTACATTTATTTGCACTCAGAACAATTTTATCTATCTCTTACGGTTTAACAGTTATGCAAAAGTCATTCAGAGTAAACAGGAGTACATAGGCTATAGGCAGAAAATTCAAAATATACATTTCATTTGTCATAAAAAGTCTTAAAACGTATGGCTATTTTCGAGAAAATCAAAATTTTTGAATAATTGTCCATGTAAAGGGTAGTCAGACTGACAGACACACACAGGGGATTCAGGGACCCTCAAAACATATATTTCCGGTGAAATCTCGACATCGAATTTTTGGGTGGAATACAATACTTCCACTACTAGAGAAAGTAAAAATGTACTTATAATCTCAATATCAACATGGCAGACACCTCTACCTACCATAAGTAAGCGGTAGAGTATTGAAATTCGGAAAAATACTAATTCAATTTAAGTTCGGCACCTTTCAAAAGTGAAATAGCGAGACCAAAACCATAAATTCCTCTGTCTAAAAATATTTTACATGGAAAAACGTTCGTTATTTTGTATTTACTTAGATACTCTAATGAATTTGTTTAAAATGTTTTATGATTGAATATTGGTATAACGAATAAGATGTATACATTGAGCTTGCTCCTCGTACCGTGTGAAACACTCTTTTTATTCACTCAATTTTATATAAGTGTAGGAGCTTAAGGTGTGCACGTAAATCTACTACACAAAACATACATTCTTTTATTATATATTTCCTAAGAGTTACAATGGGAATAGTGCATAACAGTACACTTGCATAAGTGATCGTCATATATTTTAACAATGTGATTGCTTCGACATTCCATTTTCTTTGCCTCGCAAGGACATAAAAGCTTTATGACTTCCTATTTGAGAATGCAGGCCAATAACAAGAAGTATCTCGGATACGGCTAATTCTAAAGAAAATTATATGCTTTAAATATGTACATTTTTTCATAGTAAAGAGTCTAGCCTCGTAGCTCGGTAGGTAGGGCACCTTTCTAGTGTGTTAAGGTTTTCGGATTCGATTCCTGAAAGTGATATTTCTCTAGCTAACATTATTCCCTGTACTCTTCAGAGTCTGGAACTATGAATGGCAGTGTGAATGTGTACGAATCTGGTCTAATGTATCCATTATAATTGTGGGTATATGAATTAACACAATTGGCAATATGTTACAAAAGTATGTTAAAGTCGGAGCATAAATGGGCGGGGGGAGAAAATAACAAGCAATATCTCGAGAGTTCTTAACTTCACTGAGGGATAAAAAACTATATATGTATATACCAAATGAAGTGCGTGCTCTAACAAGATCTACACTTTTTATAGTAAGATAAATATCTTTAACGTGTGGTAGGTTAATCAAAATCTTTTAATGAGTTTTGCATAAAGAATAAAACAAACAGAAAAGAAAAACCGAATATGTTGCAGTCACATGACTCTCTTATTCATGCTTCCATAAACTATACTCACAAATGCTTTTCTACTTCATTTTAATCGAGATATAAATTGGTAGAAGCTATTTTGTCACAAATGGGTGAATTCAGCAGGCTTAAATGATATTCAAATATTTTACGAGCCTGTCGCTATATGAGGCTTTGCAGCTCCGTTCTCTTTGCATGACCACGGGGGGGAAAAATAAAAACGAATAAGGGCATTCTTTTCGAGAGGGGTATGAGTAATGAAAAATTCAAACAGAAACAAAAAATATCTCCGAAATGGTTAACTCCACAAAAGAAGTATGACATAAATTGCGTGGTTTAACGAGATCTGCATTTTTATGGAGTAAAACTTCGTCTAATTGTTATGGTTTACCAGTTATGCACAACGGCTATTGCCAGAAAAAAAAAACAAGACAGATATTTCATTTGTCATGAAGATATCGTAAAATAGTACATTTTGAAATAAATAAAGCCAGTTTGTCGAAAATACAAAAGTGTTTCATTTGAATGGTAGCTTGGAATGGAATACTTAAAAAGTATAGAATTTTCTCATTTTTGGAACTTGCTGAAGTTAAATACCAACTTTGGCATTTAACCAAGTACTCATTTTTAAGTTCATACTGTTCAAAGACACTTACCACGCGTGGTCCTTTTTGTAAATGCTTTTTATTGATTGAAGCAGTTTTAAAACGTACATTTTCGGTGAAGTTCTGAGATGCATATATTCATAGGACCGTCTCTACCCACTATGTACATATACTGACAGTGCCCCATTCTCCCACATCGTAACGCAGTATAATGGGCCACATTTTTGAATGTCATATTCGCAGTATGCTAGCTTGTAATATGGGTTTATTTAAACACACTATTTATTTAGAATAAAAATGTGTAGCTTCAGGATAATATTCGTTTGAAATGTTAAAACCTGTCATTTTAGTTTTTCTCATAATATATAAACAGCATGACATTTCAAGGCCAGCATTGTAGCGACGTATATTTAAACAAATGACTATAGCTGTGCCCTTTGTGCCTCTTTTAGTTGTAAAAAATTGTAAAATGTATGTATTCAAATGGTTATCATAATTAACTCGAAGTAAATAGCTAAAAGATTTATTTTTTCTAAGAATTGTTTGTAGATGCTATATAAAAATGAAGGCAGAGAAAGCCATGTGAGTATTGTAAATAGAATATTTCATTAAGAAGGTTAAATATAATATATTAATCAAAACTAGAAGTGTTTAAACTATTGCTTAGTTGCTTTTAAGACTTTATACAGTCAAATGTTTTAAAACGCATTCACATGTGCAGGCAGATAAAATGAAAACATGTTAAAACACCAAAGGTGTTCTTCACGGAGTGTTATAATAAAAGAGGTAGGTGATCTAGAAAGATCTACAAAGTTCCTTTAATCTAAAGTTTGTACTGTTATTAAAATAACTTACAGATACTAACTCCAGGTGTTAACTTTACATCGCCACACGAATATGCTACAAATTTGTTAATAATGACTCATTTTGAGACATAGTTCTATTACCAACAAGAATGTCAACAATATGTTTTGTTACTGTTTGTATTATTCTATTAAGTTGTGTTTTTATTAAAGATAAATATAAACAAATGCAGGTACTATTTATCTAAAACTCTTTGGACAAAAAAAAAATGAAGTCAAACTACAATAATGTGATATTTAGTTGTCTTGCGGACTGCACAGAAAACTCGCGCCATATTGCCAGCAAAGCAGCCATTTTAAATGAATTATGTCTTTTCACTAAAACTCGCAATTTCGTCTAAAACTGCTATTAACTCGTACGAATTTGTAGTGTGAATGCTTGTTTACAAAGTTCTTTGTCAATAACTGTACATGAAGTAGAAATATTTTAAATTTTAGGTTGTTTAGAATTAATCAAGCCATATTCTTTAGTTCTATAAAAGGTTTTATAAAGGTATGGTTTGTGATGGTTTCAATTTGGCGGTTTTGCGGCTCCCGTTTTCGACTTGTGTTGGGTGAAGCCAAGTAAATTAGAGGGGGTTTATCTTGGTGTGTCACTCCTGATTATGTAGTGCCAGTGGAGTAGTAGAAGTAGTAGTAGAAGTAGTAGTGGTAATAGTAGTAGTAATACCAGTACTAATAGTAATAGCAATAATAATAATAATAATAATAATAATAATAATAATAATAATAATAATAATAATAATAATAATAATAATAATAATAATAATAATAATAGTAATAACAATAACAATAATAATGTTGAATAGTGTATGACAGCACAGAGTTCCTGGGTGTACGTGTTGTCGTAAGCACTAAACACGTTTTCAGGAAGATTGTGGAAGTTGTCATGAGGTTTCTGTTTTTTGGCTATGAATATTTGTAAACAGAAAGATTTTCGTCACACATATTGAGTTGTCAAGAGGACAGAAGTGAAGTGACACGCTGACAGTCGTGGGTTCGATGACGGTACTCACCGGTATGCAGAATGACAACGAGGATGGCGAAAACGGCGGCCCTTCTAGCTGCAGGCACCATGTTCTAGATGTGTAGGAAGAAGAATAACATAAAGCACTGCACACTGTCACATTCTAGTGTCACATAGGTCCACCCCCTTTCCAACTGACAACGCCCGCTAGCCCCATCACGCCACACACACACATACACACATACAAACACTCACAGTACTGGAAGTCGCGGCCGGCGGTCAAAGGCAACGGCGGCCGGGCTCAGAGCGCGCTCCCGTATCGCACCTTACAGACAACTGCGGCAGTCGGCGTAGTGGCGACGTTTCAGGGCGCTCCGCACCGCGGCGCCACAGCCGTCTCGGTCGGGGCCGTGCCTGCTGGAGTAACACGCATGCGGCTTCCCACACACGCGTCCTCCTGCCGCCGCCGCCGCCGGGAAATGAACCCGCGTCGTGCCCCCCAAGTCCACTAAACTGTCTTCATATATGCCCCCTATAATATCAGGTATTACTAACCGACTGTAGAGATTGCCTATTTATACCAATCATCCATGAAAATTAGCACAAAAAATATCACGATGTTCTATTTTTTAAGATCTCTATTATACATACAACTTTTACCTTTATGCTACTCAATTGCATTCTCATGTTAAAAAAATTAGGCGCACCAACGCTTATTTAACTAGTCCTGTACCATTTAAACTTGAACTCAGTTTTGTTCAGTGCATTTTTTCAGCATTTTTCACTTTTCAAAACGCTCTTTGGGTCATAATCTTTTACTTATCACAACAATTCCAAAACAACGCTAGGGATTACGGTTTATATAGTAATTAAAAATATGAAATATTCAGTTGAATCAATTTTCAAATTCTGAAATCAAAGACTGAAGTCGAAGTCACAAATGGAACACATGCTGGAGAAATGCTCGGAGTATACCACAAAATTTAATGTGCATGAAGCAGATAGTCGACAAAAATAATTTGGTTAAACACATGCATAATGATTATGAGTCAGATTACGTCACAGCATCTCTCTTTTGTCTAGTAGTCTCTCTCCTCAGATACATAGCCTAACTACTTCTTTCCGGTGAATTTGGTTGTTTTTGAGCCCTTTTTGGTCCATAGCTTGCTCAAACACTACCGAAAATGTACGTAAGTATAAAAGGGACATTTAAATGTGTCACACACGGCATTTATAAAGCATGCGATGGACCTTTAAAAATGGTTTAACCTAAAATATTTCATTGCCAACCTATAACTGAAGCTTTGAGGAACATTTGTGTGTATAAACCTAAAAATCTAATACATTTTCGGTCATGTTTCAACCACAGGGTCCCTTAAATCGAATTTTGCAAATGTCTATCTCGATTAACTTGAAGCATATAGAAGAATACTCGTTTGCTAATGCAGTTTGTACAAGAGTGACTAGAGAAGATACTGTGAGTACATACTTATGTTCCACGTAGGTCTCCTTTATTACTTCATTTGTCTCAAACATACATCAAGCATTCTCTCTTTCTGCACTGGAAGTTTTTTCTCCTTTGTTTCAGGTTTCCTTTGTTTGAGGATACGAACGTAACCTCACTTAATTTGTTACAATATTTTATTACTCCATGTTATGTCTGTATAAAGCTGAATACAGAACACAGATGAAAGACACGTAAAACACGGGTCAAATACATGAGGGAACAAATTGCTGTCCTCAAACAAAACTTTTATATCGAGAGCAGCGATAGAGCATTGCAATAAAAGCTTGAGAAACAAGAATCAGTGCAGATGTGCGAAATAAAATACTGCAAGCAAATATTTATGTCCGTTAAATAAATCAGCATTCATCTTCTAAAACTAGAGCAAGTCAATGGATGCATAAGATAGGAACCAAGTCGCTCTTGCAGTTTTTTTCCATAATAACTATTATCTAATTTAAGCCTAATTTACAGTTTCGTCTACGTTCTCACTGTGAGTTAATAACTTGAGTCTATGCCAATTTGCCCTGTTACTTCACTTAGTTCATACTGTACTTCAATAACATGAACTATGGCAGACACAGAATTTAATGGCGGCTCAGGCCTGATCATTACCTGTTGTACAAATTTTCTGGGGTAAATAATACTTTTATAACGGAATTTATAGCTTGATTTCACAGCGTATTTAACTATATGACACCGCAAGGCGTGGCAAACCTGTGATTGGATGCTGTGTTGAGTCATGCGTCATTAAATTTTGTATCAGCCATAGTTAAAATTTTCTTGTCACTCAACATCTTCATCGCGACATAGTTGCCCAAAAAATACACACTAAGTAATCCGCTTTACACATTGGGGAGTCGAACACACGACCTCTCTAATCTCCTGCAGTGATAGCGCTCACCACGCTTCACAACGGCCGTCAGAAGCTCGCTTGAAGAACAGCATCTTTGCCCCATCAGAACCATAATAACTCACTGACTTACGAGAGCATTGGAAATGTTCACAGAACGTCTAGAGTGTTATGGGGGCGGGAAGAAGGGAAACTTCCAGAAGCTTGTTGAGCGGTTCTGATGTTAGGCTGGGCGAGAGCGTTACCTCGTCTACTTATCTCTGTTTATCTTTTCAACATCAGGCGGCGACCTGCTGATGCTTGGGCACTAGTCCGTCCAGGACACTATCATTCGAGTTATTTCTGTTAGTTTATGTGTATTTGATCACTGCAAGCACCAAGTACACATATAACTTCTCCCTGTGTGCGTTACACCTTCAGTATGTCCGTCTTTGTTGAATCTGCACCCGTTAATACGCCGGTGAGCCATGGGTTCTTTTTCTCAGGCTATGCGACACCAGTGAAGTTGATTAATAAATTTAATGGAAACTAATACACCAAGGGAGTTCACTCCACATAAAGTGCATGGGACATAGTTTGTGTGTTTTAGCGAAATCTACTTGTAGGTACATTTTTTGTGTTGTAAGATTTTTTTTTCTCTCCTATGCTTTCATACAGAAATCATCCACGATGAAGAGGGATTCTGGCGACATTTCTAGAAAATTCAAGTTACACAGTTCATTTGTCATGAAAATGTTTTAAATGTATGGCATTTTAAGCAAGTTTTCGACAAGTTCCACGTAAAGGGTAGCTTGGAAGGGGTTTTCTTGCAATCTTCGTGTCACATCCTTAGAATTTACTGAACTTAAACACCAAATTTGATATTTAACGACTTTTCGTTTTTGGGTCATGGTGTTCTCTCTCTCTCTCTCTCTCTCTCTCTCTCTCTGTCACACACACACACACATACACACACACACGAGCCCGCCTCTGCAGCGTGGTGGTAGAGTGTCTGCCTCACATTGAAGGGGTCCGAGTTCGAATCTCGGTTAGGGTGAGTAATCCTGAAAAGACCAATGTCGGATAACTTCAAGCTGTACGGACCCCGGTCTCAATTAAGCATCATTTCACCCATTTTAATTATTCATCGTTCATTATGACCTTCCAGGGGACGTTAAACTAAATAAAAAACACAGAAAACAAAAACTCTGACTCTGCATTAAATATTGATTTTAACATACTGAAATTATTTATTGCTAGATATTATTTGTCTCCTGTCATTTTTACTTTCTCTACTAGTAAGTAGAGGAAGTGTATTCCACCCCAAAATTCGTTGTCGAGATTTCATCGGAAATATATGTTTGACACCCCCTGAATAATAAAAAAAAAGCATTTTTAGAAAAAGGTCCGTGTGTGTGTCTGTCAATCGGTGGACTGCATAACTCAAAAACGGAAAGTGGATTAAAACCCAAAGTTAGTATTAAGTTTAATGTCTTTCAAAGATACGACTTGAAGATTTTGAAGAAGCTAGCCCCACCCTAAACTACCCTTTACATGGAAACTTTTTCGAAAATTTTTATTTTCTTGAAAATGGCTCTAACAATTTTGATTAAAATGTCATATGTTTGAGATATTTTTATGGCAAATGAAATAAATATTTTGAATTTACTGGCAATAGTCTATGTAGTCCTGTTTACTCCGGATGACTTAAATAACTTCTATACCATAAGGAATAAACCAAATCTTAATATACCAAAAATGTAGACCTCGCTAAAACACACAGTCTATGTCCAACTAATTTTTGGGGGCCATTTCGGGGATATTCCTTGTTATTTGTCTCAGTTTCGGAAAACTTTTTCGTGAAATGCAACATCGTTGTTCACTTTTTTCTATGTTAGCCCTGCAATATTCCGCTCGCACCTACAAGAAAATAAACAACAATATAATTTGTACAAATGTTTATCTCAACTAACACGAAGAATATTTAGGAATAAGGGTTTGTAAGAATGGTTAGTACAAGAGTAGAGAAAGTCATTGAGTGCAACTCATCAGATGTTTTTATAAAATGGTTCATCTTACCCGTTAATAATTCCGGTAGGTATGAATCATGTTTTTACGGAGCTGAAATGCATATTACAAAAGTAAACCCGGTATTTTGGACGAGGTATGTTAATGAGCAGCCGTGAAATCCCAGCCACTAAAATCTAAGCCTGCTAGAATGACGCCAATTGGCGCCGACTGTAATGTGAATATCAGATCTTTACCAACACTTTCGAATGGACTTCGCAGGTAATGGACGTCGAGTAATGAAAAGTCATGGGCAAATTTCAGCAATGAATAGGAAAACGGCGTTAGATAAACACCGAGCATGGGATTACTGGTGAGAGGTTATGGGTTTGAACGCTAACTGCACGCCACCAATTCAGTGTCACTGATACACCATGGCAGAAGGGCACATGGACATAGATGGGCCCTTTCTCTCACGAGATAACTGCCAATGGGGACGCAACACGGGCGATAGTGGAGTCCGTTCGTTTCTGTACTTATCATACGAGATTTCATTTCAAACGTACGCAGGTCAAACAATAATAATACAAGTTCAAAAATTTGACGCATCTAATAACACTACTGTATTTGAAAAAAAAAATTGTGTTTTAATTTTGAATGATCAATTTTGGGGTGCTGATACAAATACGTTATCAGTTTTCTTTTATCACGCCCAGCTTTTCTTAAATCAACAAAATTTTAATATTAGAATTATGTGATTGTAAATATTATGTACGTTCATTTCACAGGAGTACCAACAATTGATATTGTTTTACAAGAAGAAATTTTCTTCTCTTCGCACTTCTTCCATAAGTATGAGAAAAAAATAAAAAAACACAACTAACGACACTACTTATAGCCGTGAGTATATGTATTTTATAAAGTATTATATTATTTAGAGTAGGGGAAGTGCTACATTCCATCTAAAATTTCGTAACCTAGATTTCGCCGGAAATACATGTTTTGAACTTAGAACATAAACATATTTTTAGAAAACGGTCGGTATATCTATATGTGTGCGTCTGCATGTGTGTGTGTCTGTGTGTGTGTGCGCGCGCGCGTGTGTGTGTGTGTGTGTAGTTAACCACTTGTAAGCTATTCTTTATTATTTTCAACTGTTTAATATTTTACTTTTCTAAATTGACAAGTCGTCATTTGTATGTCTTTCCTTCCTTGTCAAACAGAATTTTAAAGTCATTACATAGAGACCATCTGGTAAAAGCGTACTGTATTCCTATATTGTCATTGTACCTACAAGAAAATATGCAATAAATCCATTTGTACAAATGTTTCTGTCGATTAACATGAAGTAGATAGAGGAAGTAGCGTTTGTAAGAAAGCTTTGTTCTAGAGTAGAGAAAATCATGTGAGTGCAGCACATTAGATTTTCCGTTCTTAGTACAAGGACTCGAACCTAGGGCTACAAATAGCCTTACTCAACACTTCGCGATGAGAATAAAGTTGATAAAGGATTTTAAAGGTGATTCTGTTCTGCTTGTATAAATAGAAACTGTAGTATAAGGTCAGAGGTCACACACGTCACCCACACAGTACGCATGCGCCGTCAGCAAGTTCACCTCCAGTAGCGATAGATCGTGTATTCTCATTAACAACAATAACATCACCCGCAAAGTAAACACAAAAATTAATACAAGAAAACTAATTGAGATACATCCAGTGACCTGAATCACCATGGTTACTATACGCATACGGCAGTTGAATAAACGTGCGTCAAGGAAATATTTGCCTACCATACAAACAGAAGGCTCAAGTGGTTACATCTGTAGCCCGCATTCGGAAGATTCGCGATTCACCTCTCTGACTTGGGTTTTTTCGTGGTTTCCCTTGCCGCTGGAGTGTCTTCACTATTCCATGCACTGCTTTCCTTTCCTGTCTCATTTTGCAGGTCTTGTTGTCAGTTGCGATGGTTTGGGCATGTACGGACAGATGCTGCTAATGCTTGCGCTGTGGAACACTTCTTCCCTGGCCCCACTTGTATCGGTTGCATGCATTGGAGAGGGGTAAAGAGAGGGAAAGAAAGGGAAGGTACGAAGGCCTCAGAAAATATTCATGATACCCTTGCATTTTACTATATTCGTTTTCTGCACAATCGAATAACAAATACATGATTAAAATATCAGACAGCGTGAGAATAATACGCAGCATCGAATATTAAAAACATTTTATAAATGTTTTAAGCTTTAGCCATGGTCGAGCATAAATAGTCGTATAAAATTTTGGTATAATGAAAATTAAGGTGCTCATATGAATATTAAAAAATTAACTACCGCTTGTTTCATAAAATATACTCGCATCTTAATGCTGCCATTATGCCATAGTTGCATAATATACCATTACAGTACACTTTTCTACTAAATAACAAATAGTATGTAATTGCCATAATATATAGAAAAAAAGTTAGCCATCAGTATAAAATATAAACAGAGATATAGAGAGGGGAGAACAGGATGTACCCAAACGGATCATTAAAATGTCCAATAAAATTATACACCTAATTATTGTTCGGAACATGCAGTTTTCTACATGTGCTGTTACAGTTGTGCTAATTGCAAGAGTCATTAGAAGGGTGGAGGGGAGGGTGGTGGCCGTGCGCTCAAATGTTTTCAAAACTTGGCATTAATGAGTGCATAAGCATTGTCTACCAACAGGGGGAAGTTTTTCCATGCAATCACAGCTTAATAATCGTTAATAATTAGTGTGTATTATGAAACTTGGGTTTCGTTAGATATTCTAATATAATGTGCAGCCATTATTATGTATAGGTAGCGTTAATTATATAAATGGCGGCTTGTACATTTGGCAACGCTGTGACTATTTATAGGATGACGTTGTGACCTCACCTGGGCAGTACCTTGAGGTACCGCTCGCATTGGAGGAAATGTATCCGCTGCTTAGGACAAATGAAGGCTAGGGGAACGCAATAGACTTACAGAGGTAGTTGGCTTATGGTTAAATTCACTTTTGTATTTATAGGACCATAGGAGTGTCAAGTTAGTATCTCTCCGACTTTCATGTAGTAAACATCACGAAAAGTACGTTATTAACTACAGTGCCCCCTCGCATTATCAGCAGTGTTTTGTTTATTTCTAGCAAAGAAAGAAAGTCGTTACGCCATCATCAATTTGCATGAAGTCACTCGCGAAGATTCTAGCAACGTCATTCACCACGTCTAAAAAATCTGATGTGCTGCTCTCACATGACTTTCTCTTCTCGTGTACAAACCATTCTTACAAACTCTTACTCCTATATCTTCTTCGTGTTAGTTGAGATAAACATTTGTACAAATTATCTTATTACTTATTTCCTTGTAGGTAGAATGGGAATATGGGAATACAGAAGGCTTTGAACGATAGTCAAAATTTTTAAAGCTTTCAAATTCCGTTCTCTATGCACGGTTAACACATAAAAATGAATAACGATGTTGCATTTGACGAAATTTTTTTCCCGAAATTTATACAAGTAACAGGGAGTATCTCCAAAATGGTTCACTCTATAAAAAATGTTATTTAGCAAAAATTGTATGTTTTAGCGATATCTATATTTTTTTACTATAAGATTTTGTCTATATCTTACGATTAGGCTATAGCCAGAAAATTCAAAATATACATTTCATTTGTCATAAAAATATCTTAAGCGTGTCATTTTAATTAAAATCGTCAAGGCCATTTTCAAGAAAATAAAAATTTTAGAAAAACTTTCGATGTAGAGGATAGTTTAGGGTGGAGTAATTTTCTTCAAATCTTTTTGTAGCATCAGAATATGTCTTGGTATTACCAAGTTAATGGTGATGACAGGTAAATAATGAGGCAAGAGATGGTAACTTCCTCCGCTCCTTATAACCCAGGGAGCCGAAACTCCGTAAGCCTCTTCCATTAGGGATGGTGTTATATACCAGCACCCAGCTTATACCAGGACGGAAGTGGGTACGCCACTTACCGCTCAATTAGAGCTGTAAAATTACCGTAGCTACCATAGGGTAGGTACCATAAATAAGTGTAGACCACGATAGTTTTCCTAGCAGAATTGGTCAATAGCCGCATTACCTGTACGTTAGGTGTGTTGCATGCCTATCGGGCGTGACCTCATATCGGTCGCGTTATTTACATTTTATCATGTTTTACTAGATTCCTCTATAAACTGGAAGCGTTGAACTTTGAACCTTCTCAAAACTGAGGGAAGAACTGATAGTAATCTTACTTTGAACCGAAAAGTACAATCATGACCACAGTTTCTTCACTATCAGGGTAATCAGGTAAAGGAGAAGTATTTTCTGCTATTTATCTTTTCCTACCAATGCCAGCAACACTACCGGTAATTCTACCATTTACTACGTCATTTATATATTATACCAAAACCACCGAACCGCAGTTTTAGTAGAGTGCAACTCTAGCACCAACCCATTAGGGAAGATTAGCGAGACTTGAGTGGATTCGATAGAATCTTGTAACCGTCTACTGCTCCCAAGGGTAGCACTGGAGACGTCTCACAACCCCACCTGAGCATCAGCCGGGTGTACCCAATCTTCCATGGAAATCGGGAGCTGTTGCCTCGCCGAGTCCAACCCAATCCAAACAACTCCCTTGTGAAAGAGGCTCGAATGTTCACGGCAGCTGCAGTGGTTGTACTTACCCCCAATGGGGAATACTAGGGATAGACATAGCGGTAAAGAAGGAATATATAGGAATAATGCGGTGCAGTTTCAGTCTTACGACAGCAGTGATTATTGGGCAGCGGTAGCAGAAAAAGACTGATATTGTCTCCCACCTTCTGCTAATTGTGCCAAGTGTATGGAGATTATGAGCAATAGTATGGTAAGACGAAGGTCCGAGGCTCGCGTGAATCTCAGGCTCTGGCCCGGGGTGATCAGCTGATAGCCGGGAACCGGGTATGCTAACAAACATGGCTACCAGTGTGGAATGTTATGGGGCAACACGTGCTAGTTTTGTTTAATTGAAAGTGAATTAGTGGCGGTATATGTTGTTTCAGTGATTGTGTTTATTCGTAAATATTGTAAATTAATCAAAATTAATTTTTCAGTAGTTTTCTTGTTGTAGTACGAGAATTATAACAGATGTTCTTCGCTGCAATTTTTAACGGTTTCTTTTGAGCAACTGAACAGTTTTTCGCCTGGTTTTCGTAAGTTCTACTTGTTATAGTTTAACTATTAAACTAAAATGATTATTTTCATTTATAGTGTGTAATTTTAAGTGATTTAAGAAATGGTTAATTCTTCAGTGAAGTTATTCAAGAGTCCATAACCTATATTGTAACATGGTGATACCGGTACTGAAAGGTATGTAATTCTACTTTTGTTTTAGATGTAGAATTGAACAATATGGGTCGACGTTGTAGTGTGTATCGATGTAAAACTAGTTAGGACAGTTTATATATATATATATATATAAATGAAACACTTTGAAAGGACAAATCTACACCCAAAACTGTTGAACAAAAGATGGTATGGGTTGGTTTTTGTTAAACCATTCTGGAAACAGTTAAATGCAATGAATGTTAACAAAACATTTACCAAGTTAGTCAATAAATTTAGAAAACAGGCAGTAGCTAGGTCATTTACATTTTTCCCACCTACATCAAAAAGGGAAAACTATTATACTTGTGTCAAATTTTGTCCTCTGTCTTTACTCACACATGATGGAATTATGTAGGCAACGACACCTAGGTTAATGTGTACCTATATGAACAGGATGACAGAGTCCTGTGTTATCAAAATTTAGCCTGTGTTATCAGAGGCAGCATCCACACCTACCATCAATAATAATATGCAACCCTAACCTAACTTTATAACATATCTCAACTCTTTCTCCACTTTTACAAATTCACACAGGTATCACAGCTTAGCCTATTGTTGATAATTGCTATTTATGTGCAAATTTGCCAAACCAGCATGGTAAATGTTGATAGACTGAGTTTAATTAGTATTTTGCTTCAATTTCTGGGATGCCTATCTAAAGGACAAATCCACACCCAAAAACTTCTTGGTATGGTCACCGTATGGGTTTTGTTAAACCCAAAAGCAGTAAACTTTGTAAATATTTACAATTGTAAGTTAATGTTAATTTTAGCCTGTAAGCCGGGTCCTTTGTAACGGCACCAGGCCAAACTTTCAATAAACAAAACTGAAACTGAGAAAACTATATATGCCCCGCTGGTAATAAATTAATATTTATGGGTTCCATCATTAATAAATATTATGTAAGGTAAGTGGATACATTGGTAACTACTTTATACAAGTGCTATTGAAAAATAAGTCTTCCAGCTTCTCCGGGGTAGGCAACATATCAATATTACCATTATTTTGATATGATTGACTAGTTATAATAATATATCGGTTAGTCACAATGGGCCATTAAAAATCAAAATATTGAGGATGGAATATTTCCATTTACATGTATATATTCAGATTTAGTGGAATTAAGTTTGGCAATAATCACGTGCCTCATGCTTAAACTTTGATGATAATAACAGCAACTATTGAGATAGATAATTAATCTTTATTATATTGATATGTGATTTATTATTTATGTAACGTATTATAATATTGTGCACGTATTTTTGTTACGTGTTTTTATTTTCAATAATGAGTGACAATTCAATGGATATCACTTCCTTACGCTGTTCCTCCAAACGGAGAAGTCATATTCACGTTCGGCTTCGGTCGGTTCCCTTCGATCAGCTGTTTCAAAGATGACGCAATCGGACCGTAGCCTGTATTTCGCGCGAGCCACGCGAAGGTCCTGGTGACGTCAGGAATGATGGAAGATGTGACGTCAGCAATTTTGCAGAACCAGCGCTTCACAATTTCGGAACTCTGGTCAATTCTCGCGCCAAGTGACTTTCATCTCTTCCGTCCCATGAAGCGTTTTCTGCAGCTAAACGTTTCCAAAGCGGTACTGTGGTACAGATGCCGGTGTTTTCAAGACTCCAGACATTGGCGGCGGATTCTTGTGATACGAGTACAGAAACTTTTGTGTACCGGTACAATAATTACAACAGTAATGGTGGTGAGTATCTTAGGAAGTTGCCAATGAATTAACAATAAATATTTCTTGTCTTGTCTGCCCCAGAGGGGAGTCCGACGTGTCAGCCAATGGCTTATTGTGCATCACACCCCAGGAGAACAGATGACATGAAACACCAACATCGTTTTTCAAAGTGCAAGGCTCCACCATAGCGCAATCTACCGGCGACCCTTCTAACACTTCAACCTGGAAAGACTGGATAGAGAGAGAATAAAATGAATGGAAGTGATTCGGTGGATGTAAGGTAAATATCGTTTAAGTGACCCGGGAAATCCCCTCAAAAGACCCCGAGGTAAGGAAGGTTGGCCGCAGGAATCGATCCCGCGACCTCCTAATGGACTCCTGAGACGTATCACAGTTTAGGCAGGTAATGATTACAAAAACTGCTAGAAAGCATATAATAAACCTAAAGTTCCTTTGCTGGCAACTAGGGTATATTCCTCAAATTCAAATATCTAATCTATGTAATCTGTTAAGACAAAATTTATTGCAATAGTGTGATGCTGGCAACTTATGAATTTAATGTTTTGGGTATAAAAATAGTCAAATGTATGCTGTCCGATACGCAACATTGTAACCTGTGTAAACTGGACCTCCAATATACCGCAATATTGGACAAACGAAAAATAAATATCAGAGTGAATCTATTTTTATGTTAAATAATATTCTAAACCAAAAACTGTATAACGCAGAAATAGCTTTCTAAAATCACTGACATAAGCAAAGATCCCGATAAATAATCGGACAGCAGAATATGAAAAAAAAAAAACATTTGAAGTGGCATTTTATTGAAATCCACAGCTAAATATTTCGTCCTTACAATACAATAAATGTTATTTCACATAGAAGATTAAATATTGCACTCTTTTTTAAGCGTTAAAAATAAATGTAGCTTTTTTGCCCTCAAAAGTAATGGTACATAACAAATTGAGAGTAATGGAAAATAATACTTAATAATTTGTGATTTTCCCACTTCCTTTTATTACTTCTCGCAACCTATTGGGAATTTTGTGAACTAGGCTTTTCAGGTAACATGTGGGTAGCTTATTCCGTGTTTAAACCTCTCTGCTGCTTTGAGCTGATGGGGGCCTTCTCCAGTTTTCCCCACACTGATTCTATAGGATTAAGATCCGGGGTGGATGAAGTGCATGAGGACAGTTATGTACTTCGGATCATTATCCGATAAAATCAAAAGCTATGCAAGATACCCATCATTTTTGCACTTGGTTTCAAATCTTGTAATATTTTAAGTTAGACGTGCTTGTACATGATTGTGAACATCAGCTTTCCCACTCCAGTAGGATAAATGCAGTCTCACACCATTACACTCCGTCCTCGTGTTTAACCGTGCCTTGCAAACTTCGTTCTTCCAGGTCCGTATTTGGTTCCCTCCACACAAACCACCCTGCAGTTGGAACCAGCGAGGATGTATTTCCTTTAATCACAAAAGGCCTGATCCCACCAATCGCTTGCCTTGTTAACAAATTCCTTGGCAAATTCCAATCTTTCCCTTTTATTACTTTCTCTACTACGTTTAATAAAGTAGAGGAAGTGTTGCATTCCACCCAAAAATTTGATGTCGAGATTTCACCGGAAATACATGTTTTGAGGCCCCTGAATCAAAAAGAAGCATTTTTACACCAAAAAAAGGGTTCGTGTGTGTGTTTGTGTGTGTGCGTGTGTGTGTGTGTGTGCGTGTGTGTGCGTGTGTGTGTCAGTCTGCGAACAGCATAACCGAAAAACGAAAAGTCGGTTAAAAACCAAAGTTGATATTTAAGTTTAGCGTCTTTAAAGGATGCGACAGGAAGATTTTGAAGAAAATTGTTTCACCTTAAACTACCCTTTAGATGGAAAATGTTTCTAAAATTTTGATTTTCTTGAAAATGGCTCTAACGATTTTCAATAAAATGTCATATGTTTGAGATATTTTTATGACAAATGAAATGTATATCTTGAATTTTCTGGCTGTAGCCCATGAAGTCCTATTTACTCTGGATGACTTTTTCATAGTTGGTAAACCGTAAGAGATAGAGCAAATCTCACTATAAAAATATCCTAAACCACACAATTTAGGACCAAATAAATTTTTTGTAGAGTGAACCATTTCGGAGATATTCCTCGTTATTTGTGTAAGATAATTTGTGCGAATGTTTAACTCAACTAGCACGAAGAAGATAGGGGCATAAGAGTTTGTATGAGTGGTTAGTACGAGAGTAGAGAAAGTTATGTGAATGCAACACTTCAGATATTCTTTACTGATTATGTGTGGCTGTTTTTTGGCTACGTACCATGAAAACCTCGTTTTTGTATCACTTTTGATCATCTCAGGGCTGTCACACCTAATTCTTCTTGAATCTCGGCACAAATCACCGGAGTACTTATCCGCGGATTGCATTTTACCTTTCGCGACAGAGGCAGGCGCGCTACCAACTGCGCTACGAAGGCGGTCAAAATTCATCAGGCTGAACCTCAGCCTGCCAGCAGCTCGTAGCGTAGCGTAGACTGGCAGTTTTAGTGCGTGCGTGACAGCTGAAAAATACGTCGCGTCGAAGTGTGTTGAGTGATAGTCGAGAGGTGTTAAAGTCAGTAAACGAGGACTATGTATTTTTGCAAAAGTTTAGGAGAAAAATGAAGGGAGAGAAAGTAACTGCACTCGCTTTTGTCGTTTTGTCATAATATATATGTAGATAACACATTTATTTAATAATAAATGCTTGCCTCTTGTTTCATTTCTATACGTATATTTGCTATTAAATGCATCTTTTCTAATTGGTATGTAGTTTGAGGAATAAATTTTTCCAATATGACCTCAAATCGAATATCCGAGTTCACACCAATAGAACTGTACAGAGTGAAAGGAACGGTAGGTTATCTTGATATTCCAAATATTCAGAAAATGCTGTTGACGTCACAATTTCACCACGCATACCGCCACATCCCTTTCACAGGCAGTTTATTATTATTATTTCCATTCAATAGGCACGAGAAAGAGAGGGGACTGGACGAATAAAATAATAAAAGAGCATCAGCAGGAGGCCGATAATCCCGCCTAGCGTTATTATCAACGTAGAGGTGAATATGTTGAGGGTCTGCTAATCTATCCAGGCTCGCCCGATATCGCCTCCGACTTCAACACATCGCTGTTGTAAACTTAACAATGAACTGGAAGGGTCTCTGCAATCGATAGTGCCAACCGGCTGCACATAGTCACTTCAAGTAGTGATAACATAAACTGGCCCTCTACACCGTCAAATGGGGCCAGTATACACCTAGGCAAGGTTGTAAACACTTCAGCGTTATTGGTAAACTTGTAGTATTTAGAGAGACTAAATCAGTAAAATTGCCAAAAATAACATTTTACATTCACTGCCACCTACTTATCTTAAGAGAATTCAACCCAAAAATTTGATGTCGAAATTTCACCAGAAATGTGTGTTTTTTGATTCCCTGAATCCAACAAAAAATTAATTTTGATTTCTCCACTATACATTATATTTTAACCCCTGCCGCAAGAGCACTGACGGGTCAAGGTTTATTGCATCCACCACCTCTGCCTATTGCAGGTATCATGAGTGGGGTGCAGTACTGGAGGATGGAACGTGGTCAGCGACCCGAGTCAGTTATGTGGCCCTCAAGACCTGGGGTCGCTATTTCTTCATCAACTAGCTCCTCAATGGGCCCTTTTGGGACCTAACGAGGCTGATGAAAGTAATGATGAATTATGGGTTTAAGGGCGCTCAACTTCTAGGTCATTAGCGCCCTTCTAAAATTCATGGCAATAGCCAGATATAAACTTGAATCAAAAATAAAATACTAGCATCAAAGAAAAAATACACATAAACGTAAAAACAGCGGCAAAAGCCGGATATAAAACAATGTAATAAATAGGTCAAAAGGCATAAACAAATATCTAAAATTTTAAATCCTCAAATTGACATTGCACTCCGCTAAAAAATTAAGAACTCTATCAACCGCTGTTTTGTCGTCCGCTAGGACCTCTGCAAGTCTGGCAGGCAGCTGCAGAGAATCCTGAAGGGATGTTGCTAGAGAGCAACACTCTAGAAGCACGTGGCGAACTGACAAAACGTTGTCACACAGCGGACATAGAGCCGCAGGGTCCCTTTTAAATAGGTAACCATGCGAAAAATTGCAGTGCCCTATTCTTAATCGAGCCAAACTAACCTCCTCGCGACGAAATAAGCGACAGGAAGTTACCCAGTTTATCGGAAGTTCTTTCACTTCTCTAAGCTTATTACCGCGCAGAGCTGACCACTCGTCGAACGAGGCTGCGACGTAGTTAATCCACTACTATAATAATCAGTAATACTTTAGTTCGCAGTTAATACACAAAAAAGTAAACTTTATATTATAATAAAACATGCTATCAAAACATAACATACATGTTCAATAAAACGTAAAATACACTTTAACGATGATCATCTGTATGTTATTTTCCCTGATAATGTATGCATTAAGACAAAAACTAATATAGTTGATACACTTTGACATATCCACTCCAAAAACTCGAAGCTTTAATAGTTTTCGACTTCTCATAAAAATACTCCAACAAAAGATCTTGATTTACGTCTACTTCATTACCACAATGGGAATATTACAATACAGTAGGCATTGAGCGATAGTCAAATATTTTAACGCTTTGAGATTCCGTTCTCTTTGCGTTTAAAAAATGAACAAATATGTTCCATTTCACAAAAAAGTTTTCCGAAACTGACAGAACTAACATGGAATATCTCCGAAATGGTCCACTGTACAAAAAAATATTTTGACATAAATTGTGTGTTTTAGCGAGAGCTACAGTTTTCGTAGAGTAAGATTTTGTATATCTCTTACGATTTACGAGTTATTCAAAAGTCATCCAGAGTAAATAGGACTACATAATCTATACACAGGAAACTCAATACATGCATTTCATTTGTCATAAAAATACCTCAAATACAATATGACAGTTTAATCAAAATCGTTAGTAATTTTCAAGAAAATAAAAATGTTTTAAAAATATTCCATGTAAAGGGTAGTTTAGGGTGGGATTGTTTTCTTCAAAATATTCGTGTCGCATCCTTGAAAGACATTAAACTTAAATACCAAGTTTGATTTTTAACCGACTTTTCGTTTTTGAGCTATGCTGTCCACAGACAGAAACACACACACACAAACACACACACACAAACACACACACACAAACACACACACACAAACACACACACACGTGGACCTTTTTCTAAAAATGCTTTTTTTGGACTCAGGGGGCCTCAAAACATATATTTCCGGTGAAATATCAAATCGAATTTTTGGATGGAATACAATACTTCCTCTACTTACTATACATAGTAGAGAAAGTATAAATTAATCTCGTTAAAGCATACACAGACACGCCACGCGCGCGCAGGGCGAAGTATCGGTATTGAATTTTTTTGTGTACGTCAATACCTTGTCTACGTACCATATACGTGGTAGAGAAAGTGTAATCACACCAGTATAGAAAATAGAAATATTCGAGCTGAAAAAATATTTTATGATTTAATGTCCAACTATTTGAAAATTCGAAGAAGACAAGCTTAATTCAATCACACGTTTTACAATGTCAACATGATTGTGTGCTCCAAGTTGTCATACTAGAGCTATACCAGCTGCAGGCAGGCTGGTCGACAAAAGCACACAGAAGTTACTATCAAGCCAAGGTTCATGACGCGTCATACAGGTGGGTTGCGCAGTTAAGGCTTCCCTCTGGAACAGCAGGAGGCAACTTGAACCACCTGAGGCGGTCTCTAAGAGACTGCCATCTGGCAGGACCGTGAATAACTTTCCAACGAGCAAGCCTCTACGCCATCTCACCGACAGCGACCGACACTAATTGAGTCTACTTGAAACATTAAGAGTGAAGCAAAATGATACGAAATTGATGTGCAATACAATTCATTCCAGCATTCGTCTAGCTTAACAGTGATACTCAGAGGGAAAAAAAATATACTCAAAGGAGTTAACCCCAATAACTGAACTTAGGAACGTCCGAATGCGAGCCTCTGTAGCATAGAAAGCACATTTTTAGTAAAAATGGGCCGTTTAGTAGTCCACGACTGCGTTAAAAATAGAAAATTCTTTCGCTTTTAACACCCGACAGTGCCAACTTTGTTTTCTTGTGGAATATGACCATCACCTCATTCCAGTAGGTTGTGAATCTGAGTTAGACAATGCTTGTTTAAAATGGCAGGTCATTTGAATAAGTAAGTTTAGAAAAAATTGTAATATTTAATTAATTAAATTTCGTTACGCTTTTTCGTCGTTTTATTATTTCCACTGCCTCCCTTATGTAGAATAATTTGGTTTTGTAAAAGTCATGTTGCCAACACTGGTGCTATGCAAGGCAAATGAACATCGCAACCCGAAGACTACCATGACCATAACCGCATATAGAGGCCGAGAAGGAGTAGAATTCTGACCACTCCCACCCCCTAATACTGCACCCCATTTATGACGGTTGTGGTGGGCAGGCCTTGGCCCGTAAAGGGTTGTAGCGCCACGGAGTTAGTTATATAGATAGAAGTTTTTGTAAAAACATTTCGTAAAGGTCATGCGAATGTAATACATCTACATGCGTCAGTCGGTTCCATCCAGCAGTACCCAGAAGTATATTCTCGTATTTATAAAAATGCCACATGTAACTCCGAACAGCGTTAGTTTGTATACAATAACCTGTTTCCAAGTATAACGTCCATTACCAGAATTATTAGATTCATTGTGATGGATATACATACGTACAAGAGTTCAGATCGTGTGTTACCCGGAAAGAGCGGCAGGCCCGGGTGATGATGTTCCAAGAATGTGATTTTTCTGCTGATAGCCGTATACCTACAGCCGTGGCGATACACAGAGTATTGATTATCGCACACACACACACATAAACAGTGCAATGTTTGACCTAGTTCAGATAGTTTGTATATTGATGAGTCCAGCAAGCCAAATCGCCACTCATAGGAAATCATTTCATTTGCGTTTCCTTTTAACAGCCCTCTTTCTGATACTATCCATAACTACTACACTTCTCCCCGTTAAATTTTATGCTCGTGTCGAACCAAAGCACTTCACATTGCTGTTACAAAAGCTTTTCACTAGCTCTGTCTGTGCTGATGAAAGTACCCTTAACGAAATGCGAGAAATTCAAACCATGAAATTTTTACTAATTACTTACCAGAAAAATACACCCTAAATCAGCGGTCTGCAAGTATCGAACTTATGACATAGGAGCGGCCAAACGCTGACGGAGCACTGTGTGAGGAGAACACACGAGCAGTGCACACACAGCAGCGGTAAGCACGTGTAGTGCGGTCACGGCTCGTATTATTTTATTTGTTACCAAAAGTAACCTAATTCTAGATAATTCAGAGTCCAATATGAAATGTTAGTTTATGATGAATTAAAATTTGTATTACGTTGGTTAATAATAAACACATGAACTGCGAGTGATTCAGTGACGCAGCTTCACAAGAGTTCTGGACAACAGATACTATATTACGTTTAACAAGCTTGTGTAATCTTATTATATATTGTTATAATGTTGGCGTGTTTTTCGATAGCCGAAGAGACGACTCCATTAACATATATAAATAAATACATAAGTAAATAAATAGACGTACAGATAGAGATGGGTGGATAAATAAATAAGTTAATAAATTTTAAGTTTCCCAACAAAGGTACCAAATCCTAGCTCCGCCACTGATTTCTCAACTCACACAATTACACAGTGCAAAGGCCGCTACTGTTCAGCGGTCAGTTAATGCCTGGCCCTCCCTTTCTCTGCTCTTGCAAGCACATGTACTGAGGAAAGAGAAAATCTCCTCCGCGAAATGACGTCACAGAGCGAGTGATCTGCCTATCTCTGCCCTAAATATTGCTATTCGAGTCGGCTACTTTAACCATTTTTTTCGTGGGTTTCCCTGAATGCCAAATACAGGCATGGGGAAGAGGGTTGACGGGGATGCAATCTAGTATTTACCCTCTCCGCTTTTGCCCCATCACCAAATGCAGGCACCTGTGTTTTCCGGTTCTGTTTGTTTACATATACACACGTCTTTACAAACAATATAAATTTCAAGACGTGCAGTGGCGGAACCGAATAGAAACATGATGTATTGCTTTTGAAATCGTGTACATTTTCTTTGGCATAGTAAACACAATGCTTTATTTTTGCAAGGAACACAAAAATATTTATGTTATCATTCGGCATTGAAGCATTTTTTACCTTGTTATGCGATATGATTCCACCACTGACACAATGTGAGGGACTGAGCGGTGCTCTGAGGTAGATAACAGCGGGAGGCGTGGTACCTAACCGTGTGTAGCCGAGTGGACGGGGTTAAAAGTACGATGTAGGGAAAATGGCACACTCTGTCACTTTTCTCCCATCTGGTCAAAGCACATGCTGAGGGGATTTCTCTTCTACCAGAAGTCCCCTTACGTCTTTTACGGACACAAATATAATTAGAAGGTCAGAGAAGATATATGAGAGCAAAACTTAAAATCGCACCGAATTTTATCCAGCTTGTAGAGGTTCCTTGCACTGTGCATCGTGGGGACTCGGTTAAGCTCGGCTCAACTCGTGCGCTGCAGAGTGAAGAAGCGAGGAAGCGTGTGAAATACATAGGTACAATACTTCTTCTTTATCTGATTGCCCTTCCCCCATGGAGGACTAACGCCCCCTAGGACTTACAAGCCAGTGTCTAGGGTCAAATGCCTGTGGGGGAGCAGACGAACCTGTGGACCGGAGAATGAAGACCAAAAAGTGGGTGCAGGCGAAATGGATGAATGAAAAGATGGTGATGGAGCAGTTGGTGGAATGAGAGGTGGGGGAAACCTGAGAATCCGGAGAAACCCCCAGACGTCGGTTCGTCCACCACGAATAGCACATGCGGGTCGCCTTGGTGACGGGCGAAGGGTCTAACCGGTCGGCCTACCTAATAATGTAGCAACCTACTGTAAAAAAGCAAAGCATGTCAAAATCAGAGTGGGAACGTTGTGATTTTTTGGGAGTCGTGACGACAGACTCAAATGCGTAATCTACGATTTAATAATTACGTGCGTAAGAAAATCATCTGTTGGAAGACACCAATAAGCACACGCAAAAACACATAGTGAAATCATAACATCGGGTACGCTTGTGAGGGACAATTAAAGAGGTTGCTACCTGTTGCAGAAGAGCATTCTTTATCCCAAAATAAGTTTATACCAGTGCTTTGTAGGTCATTAAAACAAAAGACCAGATATGATTACTAAAAAACCGAAATTAAGATTGCGCACTGCACGCAAACATAACAGAATGAGGAAGAACAGCGCTGAAAGTGTGGGAGAAGGAAACGGAAAGCGAGCGAGACAGAAAGTGAATGGGTGTTTGCGCCGAGGTCAACTTTTCGTAGTCGCATTTTGTACCTTCCACCACTGAGAGTCCATGCATCAGAGGCTAGAAGAAGATTGCAAGGATATCAAGAAGAGGAGATACAGGAGGAAGAGGAGGTGTAGCTAGAAATGGAAGAAAAGGAAGCTGTGAAAGACTTAATTTTATTTAATGTATTGATTAATTATTGCATTTATTAATCAAATAGGAAATACGAATAAAAGCAGTAGATACTATGTTTTGGTGTAGATACTAGCTGCCTGACAATACTAATGCAGATTTTATTTTTTATTTTCACCTGATATGCTGTTCCTAGGATGGTGGTGTTCCCACTTGTTCAGCAACTGCGCAGTGCAAGCGCTGCAGGCCGTAATACAAATGGTACCTCTGGCGCCACCAGAGGTACGGGCCGAACAGTTTGAGCCCCCCTCGGATTGGGTTGGGCTCAGTGGGCGTGGTTCTTGACATTCATAAGAGATTGAATACGTCTGGGAGATAGATTTTTAAATAAAATTGATATAAATTCATTAATATATCAAGGACGTGGTTAGATATTGGAATGAAATTTGTACACCCATTTCTTTAGTTGTTGGAAGTGCATGTGCAAAAAGTTAAACCTCTAACTTCAATACCTCTTCCACTTGTGTATCCCTTAAGACAATATTCTACGTAATAAATGTAACGAATAATTCTATTGCAATTAAAACATAGATTGTGAGAAAAAATAAACTTTCTACTACAATTTTAAACCGGCTGGCGTGTCAATAAAGCGCTGACTGTTCCTGAAACAAAAGCGTATGATTTTCAAAACAAAGTTCATTTAATGTCGTTTTCTCGCAATTCTAGAAATTTAGCCAGAAGTTAAGATTTAAATGCTACGTTAATCCTTGTTTAACTTGTCTACGCTGCAAGCTGGCATGCGAGTTGGCAGAGCTCTGTTTACATCAGAGGTGCACACGCGACCTTCTTTTTTCCCACCTCGTTACCATTGTTGACAACCTGCAGGGTGTTTTGGATTGTGGAGTTCTTTTACAGCAAGCTCTGCCAGTTCATTAGCAGTTATGTCACAGTGTGAAGATACCCATAACATGACAAATCCTTTCTTCAATGAGTGGATTAGTATATGTGTTGTCAATGTGTCAGTAACTCCTTGTATGGAACTGAGAGAGCTATTTCACTGTTAAGTGCGTTTACTATACATTAAATACAACTATTAATGTTTTATTGGTCACCAGATACGAGTATTTGGAATAGGTACATATTGGTTGAGGAGAAAATCCCGCGAGACGCGACCTCCATCTGTCATCTCATTTTGCACGGGCAGATGTAAGTTGAAACGGACAGAACCCGCCCCCCCCCCCCCCGTCACCCACCCTACATATCCTAATCCTAGAATTATAATTCACGCTCCAATGAATGTCAAAAGGTCATGCATGCTTTTTTCTTCGGGCTCATTAATTAAACAAACGCTGGCCACACTAATAAAGCGGCGGGAGGGGAGAGGGGAGGGCGACCTGCCATGATTATTCAGTGGCAAATATCCTCCCGTTAATTCCATGTTCGCATCGTCTGCACAAATTATTATTTGTTATTTTATCATCGCTCTTACAAGGCAAGGCTTTCCAATTCCTCTTTAACGGCTCCTGGGAATGAAATTTGAATTTTGTATATTTTTATAGGTATAGAATCAATTTTCTACACAAATGCATCAGATGTTACACCTTGGCTCATATTTTGTTCAAATACTGTCGAAAATTTAACTAGAAAAGGAATGTAATGTAGCGTTATACCTTTAAAATGGCGGAATCTAAAAAAGTTCACTGCCAACCGATGGCTGAAAAATTAGGGAATATTTATGTCCATAAACCTAATAATCGTCAAGTTGATAATTTTTCGGTCATAGTCCTAGGATTCCTATAGTGTTGCACTGCGCCTCTGCTTATGCAAAGTATTGCTAGAAAACCTTTTTCTTTCTGCTACTTGGTTACTGAGATAAGAAATGTCTAGAAATTATGGGCCTGCGCATGGAAATGCGCATGCTTTAAGCCTCCTTGGAGTATCACAGTTCTTAACTTATTAGCTATCAAAATTTTAAGACAGCTGCATGAGTTATGGATCTTAACATTTGGACACTGGTTAAAAGCCTAATTGCAGCACTCACATGACCTTCTCTACCCTTGTAAAAACATGTATTCTCGATCTACTTTCTGTTAATGGAGATAAAAATTAATGTATTACTACTTTTCTTGTAGGTGCAAGGGAATATGGATAGGTAGTCAAATCTTTTAAAGCTGGTTCCCATGTGATTGCTTTGAAATTCCATTCTCTTTGCATTGCCAAGAAAATTAAACGATGAGTAATATTTTCCATTTGAGAAAACGATATGTTTTGGAAAATTCAGACAAACAAAATGTATCCAAAATGGTTCACATCAGAAAAAAGGTACATTATCTGTATGTTTCTTAAATGCTTTAATGGGAGCTATACTTTTTGTGCAGTAAGATATTTTTGTTTCTGTTTGGTTTACCAATTATACAAAGTCATTGAAAAAGAAGAAGCTATTTGCCGAAAATTCAAGGAATAAATATTTTGTAATGAAAATGTCTTAAGAATATTGTTTTATTTAAAGTCATTACAGTCATTTTTGAGAAAATGGCTTGGGATGAGTGGATTTATTATTGAAAACATTGGTACCCCAACCTTGGAAGATATTTAATCCACTTTTCGTTTTGAGTTAAAATATATTTTTGGGTTCATGTTAATATCCGGTGAAGTCTTGGAATACAATACTTCCTCTACCTTCTACATGTAAGGGTAGAGAAAGTAAAAATGGATAAGCTGTTTGTAATGTTGTTTTTGAAAGATCCACCGCCTGACAATGTAACATCGCAGTTGATTGATTTTCTGTAGAAGCGGAAGCATTCTTGTTGCCCAGTGTACAAAACAGGAAACGAACGTCAGATGTTTCTGTGGAAGATCATATTTCCGGAGAGAGCTCAACCCGTCGGGGCGCAGATTCCCCTTCATCCATCACCACCCCCCCCCCTCCCATCAGTTGCTGTCGAATCTAACATCCCACTTAATCCATCCCGATACCCTTTATTATCACGGCAGTAAACTGATACGACTCTACTACCTGTTGTTCAGTACGCGCATGCGTAATGGGCACCACCAAAAGGATAAAAAAAAGGAAGGCCAACTAGCCTCAAGGGATGCCTGAGATGGTAACGTCTGTGGCCCGCGTTCTGGAGGTCGCGGGTTCAATCCCCTTTGCCGGCCTCCTGGCCCATGGTTTTTTCGAAGGTTTCCCTGGATCGCCAGAGAATGCTAGGTAAGATTTCCGTATCCTCTGAATTTCCTGTTCCTGCGTTTCGTTACATTTCTCATTTAATTTCATCCTTCATTTCCTCAGGTTTCTTGCAGAGTTGATAGCTCGGCGAGCGTCGCGGCGGCAGCACACAGGAGAACAAATGCGCTCTGAATGCTTCGTCCCCCAGATTGGAAGGCGGGCCTACTTGTTTCCGACTCCTTTTGGGATGGTACTACAGCAAATAGTTTCCCTAAAAAGTACAACAAAATTTCTTAAAATAAACATTGTAAACATAGGGCTTATATTCTCCCCCTAAAAGATTTCATTATCGCCAAGGCTACTGTATTTTTCTTATTTGTGTTTTATCTACAAGCAAATATGTAATAAGACCAAACAGACGCTTATCTCGATTTACATGAAGCAGATAGAAGAATAAGTATATACTGGATGTTCCAAAAATTCACCGACAACGTTTGGTATGTTATGTGGAACGTCAAACTGATTGCTTTTCAAATAACATTCGTTTGGGTATCTTAATATGGAAGATATGTAACCCTTTAACCATCTGTGTACTGGGAGGAACAACCTCAGCATAATAACATTCCTGCGCATGCGCTAATTCCTCCATAAAGTCCTTGGATCGCATCACACTGCGTTACTTGTGTAGTTTCCAGTAACCTCACAGTAATGTTTTAACAGCGATGTGACATGCACCAGTACACAGCTGTTGAAATGACTGACATAGGCTTCAGCATACTTTGATGTAAATGTGCATAATCACCTCAATGTCGCATATCCAAATTCATGGATTGGTAGAGGTGGACCAGTTCCATAGCCTCTATGGTCGTTACATCTATCTCTCGACTATTTTCTGTGGAGTTGTATGAAGTGCAAGGTTTATGGCACTCCTGTAACGTCAGCGGAGGACCTAACGAGGCTGAGTGCACCCCGGAGCAGGAGAAAATCCCCACATCGGTACCCGGAATCGAACCGGGGTCTCCTGCTTGGTGAGCAGCAGCCCTACCACTGGGCTAAGAAGACGACCCCTTGAATCCATTGGGTTCTGCTATTTCCATTGTACCTACAAGTAAATGTCTAATAAAACTATTTCTACAATTTGATTTACATAAAGTAGATAGAAGTATAAGTTTTTAAGAGTGAGTAGAAAATTTCACGTGAGTGCACATATAGCTGTATAGTTCTGTTTTGTCGATTGTTTTCTAAACAGCTGAGTCATAATGAGCAGTTTTTAAAGAGAGCTCATTACCCGTTGTTAAGTACAGGAGGACCTTATGGTGGCAAACGGCTGGACGCACACCCGGCCAACTAGTCTATTAACACGTTTACTGATGCAATGTCAGTAGTGTATGAAAACGCTATTATTGGTGGAGCTAATGTCAACATTTACCCGAGCAGCTGTTGCCCCGTCTGTCGCACCATCTGTGTCCTGCAGAGCCATCTCTCGGGACTAACAGTAATTCACCTAATTCTTTTATATGGTAGCTAATACACCCTCGAGGAGTGCCATACAGCTGAGTCTGTCTCTATATCATTATACATACTTACATACTTGTGTATCTGAGGTTGGTATCACTTCAACCTCTCCCCACCTCATTAATGTGAGAGTGTTGCAGGGGGGAAATATTCATCTTAACAATAAACACCCTTATTAACATCTCAGTTTTCAAAACTTACACAAACGTATTTCTCCATTCGCTCACATCCTATTTTCAACGAATCTTTATAAAAGTTTTAAAAATCTGATGTGTTGCACTCACATGACTTTCTCTACTCTTGTGCTAACCATTCTTACAAACTCTTATTCCTATATCTTCTTCGTGTTAGTTGAGATAAACATTTGTACAAATTATCTTATTGCTTATTTCCTTGTAAGTACAATGGGAATATTAGAATACAGAAGGCTTTGAGCGATAGTCAAATCTTTTAAAGCTTTGAGAGCCCGTTCTCTTTGCACGCTTAACATATAAAAAATGAACAACTATGTTACATTTCACGAAAGTTTTAAATTTTCCGAAACTGACACAAATAACACGCAATATCTCCGAAATGCTTCACTCTACAAAAACATTTATTCAGACATAAATTGTGTATTTTACCGACATCTACATTTTTTGCAGTTTATGTCTTACGGTTTACGAGTAATGCAAGACATCCAAAGTAAACAGGACTACATAGGCTATAGCCAGAAAATTCTAAACTAAAAATTAAACCCCGGCGCAACAGCCCATGAAGGGCCAAGGCCTACCGCCCAGCCACTGCGTCCCCACATCTGCCCACTTCAGGCATCATTGGTGGGGTGCACTAGTGGAGGGTGGGGCGTGGTCAGGATTGATGTATTATACCATGATTAATGCCGTATTATTCTATGGTGTTTGGTATTATAAGGTATGTATACAACTCTGGTCTTCAAGTGAATTACTCGCTAACAGCTTACCTGTAACAGAACAGAGCGAAATGATTATCCTCTTGGTCAATATCTACAGATCGCAGCAACGCCTGAATATGTAGTCAATCCCGCAGTACAGAAATGTCGGAGAAGTTGCCTATACCTACGGAGAAACATAACAATAATCTCAAATGGACAAATGTTTGCTTAACGAAGACACACAAAATATAATGGTACAAGCAAACAAGGCCTATTAGTCGTATATGCTGCATGTATATGGTTTTATTCATTTGTTACAACTCACTCGAATAAAAATAATTGACGTGATAAAATATCAATAATTCAACTTGTTTACAAGCTGTGTCAGTCCTGTTCCAACTGAAAGTATCAACATGTGTAACTAACTATATGATGAAATTTCTAATTTTCGATATTGATAGAGGTTTCCTTTGTAAGCGCTCGTAAAAAATATAAACTATAGAGCTTTAGGAAGACGATGATTTTGTCTAATACAATTATTGTAAATAATGAATCATTTCGCCGAAAAAATAATTGGTGCCGAATATTATAATCGTAGAAATTAAAGTTTGCATGACATTTTAACATTAAATTGTGACTAAATTCACTCTAATTAATGTTGAAACGCACTACAGCATTGTTTGCGCGGCAGTTAGTAGAATAATAAACTATTTATATTCGTCAAGAAGCTAGCTGGTACACAAATTATTATTTTTTTCGCCAAAACGGTTCCATATTGACAGTAATTTGTTACATTCATCATTCGCCATAAATAGTGGTATGAAACTTGAGTATGAAAGATGCTTGTATAAATTTTAATTGCTACCATAATGCTTTCGCTGTATAATATACTCAAATAAGCACCAAGAACAGTACTTAAATACTAGCAAAACATCAGATACTGTTTCACTGAAAGTGTGTTTTAATTGCCTGTTCCGCACCTCCGCGTGTTACCGGATATTCTGCTTAAATGAGAGCCACAAAACCTGATATTTTATTGACTTATCAGCACAGAGGAGGAAGGCTCAGGATATCGCCTTTTCTGGAAATAACTATTTTTAGAGATTCTGGCGAACTCCCACATTGCTCTGTTCTACGTCTGTAGGGTTTTAATATTGTACAACGCTTGGAGGTGTAACAAATGACGTCATTTTTAAACGCCTGCGCTGTGTAGGTGGTGCCATACTTCGTCACGTAGTCGTTGCAGATAAACCTACGTCTATTAGTAATCTGTAGGGGACAATTAATTTTGCTGCATGATAGCTGGCACAATGGAAATATGAACTATGTCCTGCAGCTACGATTGAACAGCTACAAAAATGTGTTGTACTCACACGAGTTTCTCCTCTCTTAAAGACGCTTATTCCTATATCCATTACATGTTGAGATAAACATTTGAAACAGTTTTACGTATTAGGTTGACTGATAACCTCTCGAAGTTCAATGCGCCGATGAACAGCTCACTGATGTTCACATTCACAATTGAAGTGTTTCCATGGTGGTAACAAGCGCTTGCGATGGAAAACAGAAACAAAAAAGAAAGAGTATAACGACTCCCATTAAATAATGTACAAGATCTTGAAACTTGAAATTCATAAAAAGCAATATCTTGGAAATGCTGAACTCTACAAGAAAAGTTAATGTGAAATAAATGGTGTGATTTAACAATTTTTGTATAGGAAAATTTGGTCTATCAACAAGATTATAAAGGACTACGCGGGCGCTAGCCAGAAAATTCAAAATATAAATTTCGTTTGTCATAGGAATATCTTAAACATATGACATTTTAATAAAAATCTTTACAGCCATTTTTGAGAAAATCAAAGCTTTCGCAATGTTTTTCATGTAAATCTTAATTTGGGATGGACTTTTTTAATCTTCTTGTCTCAGCCTTGAAAGATACGGAACTTAAATGACATGTTTTTCAGTTATGCTGTTCACAGACTGACAAAGACACACACATAAACACAGTATTGTGAGGCCGTCCGACCGCGGTGGTCAATCTTCCCCACACTACGCGAGTGACTAACAATCAAGCAGAAACACAAAGGGTTTTCCAGAGCATTTGACGAGTGTCCGGCAGCCGGCTTGTTTGTAGGCATTCGAAAAAGATCTGGCTATAGATTGTGAGGCAAGACAAGAACAATTCCCCTACCTGCGTAGGGACAACTGAAAGGCTGATGGTGGGGAAAGTTGCGCAATCATGTATGCGCAGAAGTGATAACGTTTCCTTCCATGAAGAAGTGAAGTTCGCTAGCATAGCTCCTATATTGTTAATTACATTATACATGTTTTAAAACAAAACATTATAACGAACAAAGCGATTTGGCTATAACTATGGCCATGTCCCAACAATTACTTTCATGTGGACTACAATTGTTTCAGCTGCACGCTGTTATGATAATGTTTACTCATTCGCGACAAGCTCACCCGTCTTTCCCCCTCTCAGCCGTTGCAGAGAGGGAGGGAGGGAAAGCAGCTTCCCCTATGCGCATGAGTTTTTCATGTTTCACCTCACGACTTATACGTCAACACGGGTAAAAAACTGTGGAGCACGTGAGGGCAGGCAGTAGTTGAATCGGCGAGTGTGTCGGTGAGTTTTAACGAATGATGAGTGATTGTACTGTCGGAGTTAGTGTTTGAGAGACAGAGAAAGTGAACATAGACAGTTAAAGAAGTGAATCAAGGTTACGAGAAGAAAACAACTGAAAGCTGAAATATCACGAAAGACTGTAGAGTGTGTTAAAGTCAGCAGAAGAGAACTGTATTTTTGTGCAAAAGTTTAGAAGAAAAATAAAGGGAGAAAAAATTAATTGCACTAATTTTGACGTTTTCGTCAGAGTATTTTTGAAAAAAAAATTTTTTTTTTTTTGCTTTTTTTTTTTGTGTGTATTCTAGGGGCTTTAGGTAATGTTTTAAGCTCATATTTTTTAAGCTTTTTCCAATGTTATTGTCACATGTTGTGACACATTCAAACAGAGACACTCTTACCTATGCGGCTTATCTTTTACACCACGTATAGTTTTGTAGGGAATATCATTATTTTTAATATTGCTACCTCAGGTTTAATAACTTGCATGAGGGTGGGTTCCCAACAAATGTGTAACAAATTGAAAGTGGCGCGCGGTTGGTGTCTTTGTTGTGCCGAGATGCAGATAAAAAGTTAAATTCTGCCCCTCCCCGCCGCTCATGTTAAACTAGTATAAGTTCTGATATGACCAATATTGCATTTTATAACTTGTACCAACAGCGGCACGTAATGGATTATCGAAAACCGATATTAACCTCTCGGAAACAGAGGCAGGTGCGGCCTTCGTCATTTGAGCCAATAGTTCTGCTAGATCAATGCCGGATCAAACTATGCTATCCCTTCAAAAAGTTCCTCTTTGTATGTGTGTGTGCGTGAGTTATCACATTATCTCCCTTTTGTGTGCAATTACAACCTCAAAACGATAATTGAGTCGGACCTTTGGTCCCAAAACAAAAATACCCCGCGGTATGTATGAAAACGCTCGTGTCCATGCGGCTATACATTCCCTATGTGATTATATTGCAAAGAAAAGACAATAGAATCAAAATATATGCGCTGTGTAATCCGGTAGTAGGTATGTTACATTCTGGTGGTATTCTCTCTTCATATGGGTTATTTATAAGCAACTTCAAGACAGTTCCCTATTTTATCGTTAACATAATCTACAATTCGTCGGGACCTTGCAACTATAGCTGTTCTGTCCAATAGTAACCTTGAAACAAACGTCACTGCTCACAGTTCTACTATTGTGTTTGTCTCACGAATAACTGGTTCCGACGATACACTCACTGAAGTGGTAAACATGAAAACTTCGAATGATCACTTTAGATTACTCTGCAAAATAATTAATAATTCACTTATTTGATACTGCTTAATATGATTTAAAAGAAAACAACTTACAACTTGCAATAAAATTCATGCATTTCAATTAAGGTTTCTTTTCACAGTTAGGCTGTCAGAACACCAACAAGAATTTTAGCGTTTAATCCAGGGAAATGAGTAATTAGACATGTGCTTAATATAAATGAACGAATTGGCGTTAGTAGGCGATTCATTAAACATAGTCTCCTATTTAAAATTACAGTTGTTAACTGTATTTTTTTACTTCGCCTCTGCGAATGGCCCGGTAAATGTTTTTACTGTGTTTATGTTTAGCAACGTAAGAAAATGTTTAGCCTGGTGGAACCACAAGGAGGAGGTGATATAATCAAAGCGACAATACCTCGCTCGATCAGGAGGTGATAATCCGATGGAATAGTATGGAAAGATCTCGTAAACAAACTGGCAGTCGAAAGCTCCTCGAGCAGTCTAGAATCGATCTTTGTTCCGGCCCAACTATTATTGTCCCTGTTTATCACCTGTACGTTGCCTAGCAACGTCGTGGTTGAGGTATCTTGACCTTGAGTGCCTCCTTGACGGGCGGCTGGCACCACAATATTTCATATTTACTATGAAACGACTTCTGAATAAGAATAATATACAGGTGTCCCAAAAACATAGACAATGCTTTCTATGTTGTACGGGATGGCAAACTGATCGGTTTCCAAGAAGTAACCTCTGTCCGGAAATGTATGGTTTGGGCGCTGTAGAGCATCGAAGTATGAGATGGGTGTACGTTCACATTTCGTCAATAAACCCAACACCGAGCTGCCTACATTACGTATGGACTTCGAACTGTGTACCTCCTACGTCACTGTACAGTCCATATTGGCGGCGGTGAGTCCCATGGACTTGACCCGGTACGTGCGGTTGTCTGAAGTATTTCAATCGCTCCGTGCACTCGAGCGATAAAGTCCTCCACTCACGTTACACGAGTGCCACACAGAATACTTTTTCCCACAACTCCACAGAAAATAAATGAGAGATGTGAGATCTGGCGACCATGCCGGCCATGGAACTGGTCCACCTCTACCAATCCATACATTTGGATCTGCGACTTTATTAGGCCCAGGTCGTACATTTACAGCAAACAGATGATTAAAGAGTTGCATACCTGCCGTATTAAGATGTCACAATGAATCTTCACAAATAGTCACAACCGCTCGTCCTCAAACTTCGACGCTCTCCAGCGCCCAAATCGTGCTTCTTGGAAACCGATCAGTTTGCCATCCCGCACAACATACTAAGCGTTGTCGGTAGTTTCTATGGGGAGGGGGCACCTTGTATACTGCCTACGGTCGAACGGGATGGCTCAGGGCGCTTACGTCTGTGTCCCACGTTCTGGAGATCTAAGCTTCAAATCCTGTGGCTCGACTAATCTGACTTAACCTTTTCTAATGACTTCGCTCAGTCGCCAAGGTAAACACTGAATTGTACATTTAACACCACGTCACATAGTTCACCTGTAAATGTAAAACATGAGAATATATAGTAATGCTCTGTCATCTATTCAAGGACATACTGGACGACACCTTAATAACACCTGCAGGGCACGTTTGTCATCTGTCACCTGCAGGAACACGGTTTGGATGGAAGCAATCGAACAATAGATATAATTGCTTATAAGGACTATCAGGATTAAGTCTCGCCTTGGAGAGGTAGAGGAAGTTCATGAAGAAACATATGCGCCGAGAGCGCAAAGGACCTTCGAACGAGCTGCGACGTATTTTGTTTGTCGGCCTTCTCGGCGCTTTTGCCGTCTGCCGCTATCATAGAAAGGCGCGGGTGAAACCGTACAATATGTTTAAAACTACTTTAAACGCTTTACTGACCAACTTTATAAAAAATCTGATGTATTGCACTCACATGACTTTGTCTACTCTTGTACTAACCATTCTTACAAATTCCCATTCACTTCTACACTTAAACCTTGCCCAGATGTGTACCCGTGGATCATTTTCGTCACAAATAGGGCATATTGTGGTACATTTCCGTCAGTAAGCAACGCCGCTAAGCCTTCTCGCACTGCCTCTACTCTTTACACTCGAACTGCCGAGTGACTGATACGAGAAAGGCCTCGCTCTGATCAAGAGTTAATTTCAATGAACCATATGCGTGTCGACCGACCACGGTCCACTGAACTTTAACTAAGCTGGATGGATACCGGTGTTTCCCCTTTAACGCAAGTGCGTGTTATTTATAATTCGCTGCCGACAGGCAACAGATGCTCCGTTTAAGGATTAATAATAATTGTTTTTTGTTGAACAGCGCTGGACGGACTCGGAGGGTGTATTAATCAACGTCACTGAGCGAGGAAAGATGAGTGGCTCACAGAAACAGATTAAATCTGTCCGGTATGAGATCCATCATTAGCTTACTACTCCAAGCAGAAAATACTTCTTAATCCTGTCGCCGTCGCTTCGATACCACTCACTTTCAACACAACTTTACTTTCACAACTTTAAAAACAACTCAAAATACTTTTATAGATGAGTATCTCCAGCAGAACATATATCTACAGTCCGTTCGTTATATGGCCGGGCCACGGATCACGTGTGTGTGTGCTCCGCGCGCTGTTTACTACACTGGGAGGCTTTTCTCTCTAAAACTCGGTAAGTCATCGGTTTGTTTCCCGCGGCTGACCTTGCTGACCGAAGGGTTTCTTCGGTTGTTTTTTTTTTTTTTTCAGCTCACCAAGAAAATGCCAGGAAGGGGAATTACACCCTCCGAATTTGTTGTCCCTGCATTTAATTTCAATCGGGTCTTTCAGGGACGGAAGAGTTGGCCATGAGTGAGTTTGGGGACTTTGTGAAATGTAACTGCCGCTCTCGAGGATGTGTGGCGTTGTAGTGTAGCTCGCTGGCGAACTCTGGTGTCGAGATGAGGAATCTCCAGCACACATTACCGACCCTCACGCTGCCTCGCTGGGCGCTGTCACTTCATCCCTTCCTCCCGGAGTCAGACACACAATAGCCTCCATAGTTGACTCAGTGTGGAATCCCTCATCCATACTGTACCTCTAGCTCACTTCTAACTTGTTATAAGGGATAAGCATCTGCATTAAAATATTCTTGTGATACCGGAATTATTACAGATAAGATTAATAATTATATAAAGACATGGTAGATGTATGTTAAAATCAATGCACCAATAAGAAGCTGTTAGCCAAGTTTAGTGTTGAGGAAAAGCAACTAATCACAAAACAGAATGGTTAAGGCAATTAGGCGCTCCGACGACTACAGTCAATAGGTAATCCATTAGTTCATGGTTCCGGGAGTAGGAATTGAACATGCCCAGGATTCGGATTTGCCTGAATATACACACTTCGCCAGTTCTGTAAATTAGAAATAGAAAAGAATTTTCAGAATTTAGGAAGTCACAGAACAAAAGTTATCATGAAGTAGGCGAGACTTATGCTAAGCTCGATGATATCGGAGAAAAGTTAAAATGAGATCAAAGAAATTTAATACCCCGACTCAAAGTACCACCTAAGCGTAAAACAATATAAAACATGTTAATAGCGAATGTTCTTGTATCTATCCAGACCTAACTGCACCAGGTAAAACGGACGACACCTTTGTGTCATCTATAGTGAAGTTTTAGTAATAGTTGCCTACGTGAAGTTCTCTGTTGACATATATCAAAGTTGTTCGTCAGATATATAAGGTACAGCTGTCCATCTCTAAGGTCTCTGTAAACACATGATGGAGCAAGATGTTATGGTACAGGGATGAAAGGGGTAGAGATAGAGTATGTATAGAGGAGATTTCACAGTGAGTCTATGCAGGCTATTGCAATTCAGACCCCTGGGAGGAGGGGATGGGACGAGAGTGCTCTAAGGGCGTGAGGGAACCCGGAAGAGCAGCGAGCCGAAGTTAGGATCCCTAAGGAGTGCTGTAGATTCTTCGTCTCTACACCAGGGTTCGCCAAGCAGCCATCAGCCGCATGGCTTTCGACAGTGCCCCCAACCCCGGCAGGGCTGGCAACTATAAGGCTACCCATCCGTCGAAAAAGCAGTTACAGTGCACAAATCAGCCACAGCAGCAGCACTAACTCTTTCATCGCCAACATTTTCGATCCTAAAACACTGGATTGAAAGGAAGGTTGAATGAAATGGAGGGACGGGAAATTCAGAGAATGTAATCAAGCTTCCCAGAAAGAATAGAACTGCAGTTCAGGAATTATAACCACATAATAATGTGAGTAGAGTTAATTGCTGCAATTGAATGTTGGATGTTCACAATTGCTCTATTGAACCGCATCATTTTATGTACATGGCTATAAAAATTAATGAATGTTAATACAATTTTTTAAGGTTTGAGGGACCTATGCACAAACTTTCCAACATTTTCTGTATTGAAGTTATGTGATTACTGTAGTTTGATTATCATAATGCTAAGGTAATGTTACATACTACAAATTCACTAGAAATTACCAAACCCATAACAATTACAAAATACACATCTTAAAATGTAAAAGTTTCAACCTCCCTTTGCCCCTTTCACTGACCATTTGCTTGAAGTTTAGATAGCGGTGCTGGCCTTCTAACCTCCTCTCGCATATCTCGTCACTTTGGCTCGGTCCCGTATTGGTCAATGCAGTTTTAGCATGGTTAGCTTACTCCTGTTTCTCCGCTGTGTTACAAACTTTGGTCTGTCCATCGCGTACTACTAGTGGTTTCCCTGATGCACCTTCAGGACCTATCTCAAACTGCCTGTCAGATTTGCAGAGGTCCTGGTGGATGATAAACAAGCGGTCGAAATGGTTTTGAACTTTGTATCAGTGGCAAACATCAATATAAGTATTTAGAATGCTAGATATCAAGATTTCATACCTTAAGAACTTTTTAGGGATTCGCTGTACTTCTGACTTTTGCCTCATTAGTTTGGTTTATTTATCCACATTAATTGTTTTCTAGTATTACTTTCTCTACTGGTAAGTAGGGGAAGTATTGTATTGCAACCAAAAATTTTATGTCCAGATTTCACCGGAAAAATATGTTTTGAGACCCCCTGAATCCCCCCCCCCCAAAAGCATTTTTAGAAAAACGTCGGACACGAAGATTTTGAAGAAAATAGCCCCACCCTAAACTACCCTTTATATGGAAAATTGTTTATCAAAATGGCATACGTCTGAGATATTTTTATTGCAAATGAAATGTACATCTTGAATTTTCTGGCTATAGCCCTGTAGTCGTATTTACTCTGGATGACTTTTGCAGAACTGGTAAACCGTTAGAGATACACCAAATCATTGCATACAAAAAATATAGATCTTGATAAAATACACAATTTATGTCTAAATACATTTTTTTGTAGAGTGAACCATTTCGGAGATATTCCTTGTTATTTGTGTCAGTTTCGGAAAATGTAAAACTTTCATGAAATGGAACATGGCTGTTCATTTTTTTTTTTTTTTTTTTTTTTTTTTTATGTTAAGCGTGCAAAGAGAATGGAATCTCAAAGCTTTAAAATATTTGACTATAGCTCAAAGGGTACTATATTCTAATATTGCTCTTACACCTGCAAGGTAATATACAATAAGATAATTTGTGCAAATGTTTATCTCAACTAACAAAAAGAAGATATAGGAATAAGAGTTTGTAAGAATGGTTAGTACAAGAGTAGAGAAAGTCATGTGAGTGTAGCATATCAATTTGTTTTGTTATATATTAAACCTTATCTCTCACTCTTGCCATGATCGATTTTATGACTCGGATAACCAAGCAGTTGAACGTCCTTAAAACTACATCATCATCATCATCATCATCATAATCACCATTGTTATCATCACCACTAACACTTTCATATATTTGCTATATTCCATTACAATTTTCCCACATTTCTCAGTTGTGACTAGTTGTTAAACCTTTTTCTCACTGACAGCTATTTACTTCTACTCAGCCATTGCCTACAAGTCAATATTTTTCTCCAGTGGTCTAACAGTTTCAATTTCAACTTCCTCTCATTCCTGTCACAAACTTTCTCCCCTAATGCACTTTATAAATTGCATCCAAATATATGCGTTTTAGCTTACGGGACTATGAATATCCGACTTAACCGGCAAACATCATTCTTCCCAGTGCCAAGAAAATTGCATTAGGCCGGCCACGCGTTCAAATGAAGGCCCTGTATAATTTATGACACCTTAAAGTTTGAAGCTTGGTGACACGTTTATTGAAATCGGTAATTAAAAATTAGAGTTAGCTCACAGGCAGAGTGTGTTAAAATTAATAATATTCACGGCTATCAAGTGCAATATAAAAATAATAAATTTTCCAGCTGCTACTGCATTGTTTCGCCTTCAAAACGAATTGTTTTGCAACATTTACTATTTTATTTACTTTTTGTGTTTGTTTGCTTTATATTTTAAAACAAAACACTTAAGTAGTTGTTGGAATTAGTCACAAATACACGGATTATGCAATACGGGAAGTAATTAATGCGAGTATGAGAATTCCAGCGGTCGAACATTTGACAATGTAGCTCGTTATAGCGATTACTTAGTGCTTCAAACGATCGTTTGCGTTGTAAACAATTAATCTTGCCCCGCAGCGGCTTAAATTTGTCGAATTAATCACCCTTAACGACACAATAGATAACTTGATTGTCTGACAGGAACGAATGTTGCTTTATAATGAACAATGAAGCAACGTTCATTGTCGATATTGCCTCGTACAAACATCATGCGAGCGGTTTGTGTAACACTGTTCCTTGTGCTACCGTGAAGAGATACGATCACATGACTCTCAACTCATTGTAGTTTCAATGAACATCTTATATATGACTAACTAGCGAGATAGATCCGCAGTAACAAGTAAAACTCGCATTCGGTAGGCCCGGGTTCGATTTCCGTCGACTATTCAGTCTGTAGCTCAGTTTTCCCTGGTTTTCCTTAGTCGGTAGAATGATGGAGTAGTATTCCTTTTTTTTTTTTTTTTTTTTTTTTTTTTTTTTTTAATTTCTTCCCTATCTACTTGTATGTGCAATAGAAAGTAATAAAATATTTAAATCTACTCATATCACTACGATGCACTTGCGATGCAATATTGAAATATTTTAATAACGCTCATGTAAGAAAGATTTATTTTCTTCCTTTAGATTTATGTCGTAATCAAGTTCGCTAGCAGAGTATTCTAAATACTAATTGAGACAGTAAACTGTTAACATTAGTCATCAGTGAATCGATATTTTATAAATAGCAACTGAGAAGATTATTTTTCTGGAAGATTGCAGAATATATGTCTTTCAAAGGGGTTAACCTGATGTCTAGGGAGTGCGGCATCTACATATTCACCAGCTTCACCTCTATAGCGTGTATACAGCCTGGTAGTGATGATTTTGATAGTAATTGATACGTTAATAGGTATCTACCTCGATGTGTTAGTTGGTTTTTTCCCCCTCTTCGTCTAACACTTTTCCCATAGACCAATCACGTAGTTCAACACCTGAGGTTTTTACATGGTTGTAACTGCATAGTTGTAACGTACTAGCCTTGGTAGGGAGAGGTCTTTCTCCTTGCAGAAGCACTGAAATTGAGTTCCGGTACACCATTCCTTATCGCGAGAACGGCCCATTCTATGTCACGCCTTCTATGCCACGCCTACTTAGAGCTATTGACAAGCTTAAAATATACTACTCTTAATAAGTCAAATTATAAATTTGCAAATGAAGCAAATGATGTAATATTAATTACGCTGCCCTCAATAATTACAAATAGATATATGCACGGTATGTTAAGTATTTTGTAGGATCTAAAAATGAGTAACTTTCATGCTGTAAAATAACAACGGACCAAAAGAAGGTACAGAGTTTTTAATTTTGATCTTCTGAAATTATCCAAAATTACCATTGGATTACTGCGCCTGATGTTGTTTCACTAGCGGTGTACGTATAGGGTATACAGTAACTCCAGAAGTTTAAAAACTCAAGAAAAATTGAGGAAGTTACTCATTCCGCTGAGGATTCGCATCCGTTTGTATGAATATCAAGAGATTTTTCAGCGCTATTAGTAGTCTTGCGTTTCGGTTGCATGTGGTCGGCATTTACATTGTTTCCAGAGAGGTTATGTTATCTAGTACACATTGGGTAGAGGCCTTACAAGGAGGTTACTCTACCGGTGTGTCGCCCTCCCCATATCTACCTCGTCTACTGTCAACAAACATGAAGTGGAAACAAATACAGTGAATTAGCTCTTAACGTATAGTTGTTTGCAACCCGGACCGGAGCCTGTTCATTAGGAAAAGCCGGGACTATATGAAATCACAGTCATATGCGTTAACGGGAAGGATTCACTGCAAAAATTCTCTACATCACAGTACAATAATTTAAAAAATAATGAAGTTTGTTGCGTTTAACAATAACTAAGTAAAATAATATGCGTTTTGAAAAATGTTTGTGCAGGAGTGAGTAGAGAAATCCATATGAATATAACACATCAGATTCTTGTCCTACCATCTCTTTCCAAGACCACTTCTGTGGTGTGATGGCAGCGAGTCCACCTCACATTCAAGAGGTCTCGAGTTTGAATCTTGGTTATGCTGAGTAATCTGGATAATTTTTCCCCGGAGTTTTCCCTTATCCTGAGAAAACGAATGTCGGCTAAGTTTAACCTCTGTGGAAGCAGCGCTCATTTGAGTATCATTTCAATGTAGCATATTTCAATATGACATACCAGCTTTTACAACATTAAACCTAAAGCAAAACAAAAAAGTCGCTTTCTAAATATCTAGCCTTAGATCCAGATCTTGTATCCCTCCGCGATAACCTAATGTTCCCATCAACTGCGACTAACCAAACAAACGCCACGTGGTTTATATTGCAACAGAACGATATTTACTCGGGAGTTTTAGGAATAGCATTACATTCAAGTAGTCTTTACCAGTGTTATCATACATCTTGAAAACTCACAGATAATCGCCAATATTTAAGGCACTATATTTTGTGGTGTGCTTTGGGATCGACGTATCCTGGGTTAGTCGTTGACCGCTTCGTTGACTAACTTCGACTAGCCTTCGTATCCCATCACCTCGCTCCTCCTTCTGGGGGTGTTACGTCAGGGTCGACACGTAAAGCTCCCCTTCCGAACCTTGTCTATCCTATTCTAGACGTCATAGTTGAGGACAATACGTCTAAATGCATGCCTAGCGTATGTGCAATGCAGTAAAACAGCGGTAATTGAACCAAGAGCCGTGAGAAAGCTAAAAATTAAGCTAATTACATCGCGAATTCAGCAGCGAAAAGGCCTTGGTTTAGCAAACGTACATAATTAATGCGTAAATAAACGTTTAAAAGATAAATATTTAACATGAAGGAAGTTTGAGCTGCACCAGGAGGAGGTCATGGAGAAGCAAGAGTTTAAATTAATATATTATGAGACGACGACGACGACGAGAACTGTCATCCCTGGCTTATTTACTCAAGTCTTTTGTTAACAACTGCTTCTTTTCTTTGCTGCTACGGAAGAAAGCGCCCGCGCGCTGCGAATGTTTGCGGAGTGAGCGAGGAAGCAGTGCATCTCGTTTTGTTTGGCAACGGGATTATTGCATACTGGCATTGAGGGAAGGGTGTTTTATCCCGGCCTGTTTACTGTGCGCAGGTAGGTAGATGGTGACCCGCGACTAAGCAACTAAACTCTATCGTGTCCCACTTTTCAATCACCTTTCTTCAAACTCCCTAATTTAGCTTTCGATCACAAGCCCTGCCTTTCCCAGAACTGCAAGGGTGCACTTTTACTTCCTCTGCCACGTACATACTACACAAAACAAATATTTTATTTTTGAACAACGCCGTCGCTTTGCTTAACATGCCGGTAAATCTATTAAAATGGGACTGTCACTTTTAAGGACAGTACTACGTGTGTATGGCTCCAAAATCAATTTTTTTTACTATGTCTACTATGTAGAGGAAGTATTGTATTTCACCCAAAAATTCTATGTCGAGATTTCATCGCAAATATATGTTTTGACACCCCCTGTCTTTGAGCAGCATAACTGAAAAACGAAAACTTGGCTAAAAAGCAAAGTTGGTACTTAAGTTTAATATCTTTCAAGGATGCGACACGAAGATTTTGAAGAAAATAGCCCCACCCTAAACTACCCTTTACATGGAAAATGTTTTGAAAATTTTTATTTTCTTCGAAATGGCTGTAACGATTTTAATTAAAATGTCATACGTTTGAGACATTTTTATGACAAATGAAACATATGTTTTCAATTTTCTGACTCTAGTCTCTGTAGTCGTATTTACTCTGGACGACTTTTGCATAAGTCGTAAACCGTAAGAGGTATACAACATTTTATTATAGCCCCGAGTTCATGACCTGGAGTCGCTACTTCTTTATCTACCCCTCTAGGTCCTCACGACGCAGAGTGCAACCCTTGCCAGACCTCCCAGCGGAGGAAAAATCCTCACGTCGGTAACGGGGATCGAACCCGGGTCCTCCGCGCCAAAGGCAGGCGTGCCACGGAGACGGTCTCAGTTTTACTTACAAGAAAATATACAATAATACAATTTCTGCAGTGCTTTGTCGCGATTAACATGAAGTAGATAAAGACATGGGTGTCTCTAAGAATAATTGCACGACAGTGAGTAGAGAATGCCATATGAGTGCAATGTTTTGTTTACTTGAATCCCTTGGTCAGAGATGAAACTGGTAGAGTGTTGCCACGACAACGGCAGCTTGCGCAAAGAGCGACTATGTTCGGACTGTAGGCAAGGGCACCCATTAATCCGGCCATCATCGTGAGAGTGTAATTTTTCCTGCATAGCTCGCTCTTTTGTCAGTGTCTTCATTTCCTGAGCTAATTAACTCGCCAAGGTGCAGCAAACCACAGTAGGAAGCAATTATCCTTTGCTTAAAAATCCTGCGCTGCTTGTTCCAGGCTAATTAATTGAGAAAACAAATTCTAACAGTTCTAACAGGGCCAACGGAATCTCCTGAGTTTTCAAATGGAGCGTTCTGTGCACATGTTTGTCAGCCTTTACGATTTTAATGTTGTAAACTTTTGTAACCATAATCGGTAATATTTCCATGAATGAACCTTGTCACACTGAAAGGTACGGGTTTCGGTCTTCTTACTATGGTTAGTGTCCATACTCCTCACCGATTGAAGGATTTTGTGCGCAGACTTCAGCGGTTCACTGCATCATGTTGATTCAGAAGGTATTGTTGCTTTTATAACGCAAACAACGGTATTGTCCGTCAAGAGGACCGGACCGGCCCGGCCCGGCAGTAACAGGCCAGGCCGGCGGGCGCCAACCGTCAGCAACTGTTTCACAAGCGGGCTTCACAAGTATGTTCTAGCCAATAATTTATCTGAGAAGATCAGACTTCGAATAAAATTTATCTAGAATATTTTATCAATAAAATATGAATTTAAATGTTATATCACAAAGATATTACCAGGAAATTTTAAATATAAAAAATAACCTAAAATATATTCATTATGATCAGTACAGTTTAATTAAACAAAACAATGACCTAGCGATAATTTATATAAAATAAAAAAAAAATGAACTCGGAAAATAGATGCAATGTAAAATGGAAATTATACATCTAGGGAATTTTACCACTAAGTATCTGTTACAACTGTGTTGTAAATACCAAGTTTGGTATTTAAGCGACCGTTAAGACATGGGCACATTCACACACACACACACACACACACACACACACACACACACAAACACACACACACACACACACACACAGTGCCATTTTCTATAAATGTTTTAGGTAAAATACTGGCAAAGAATTTGTAGATAAAATTCAATGCCTTCTCTGCTTGTTGTATGTACCTAGTAGATAAAGTAAAAACAAACAGGAATTTGATGAACACCGCATATTTAATTACAAGCCTAGTTATGGAGCATTTTGTATGAAGTAAAGTTATATGTGCCTTATAACCTCGTAGTTTACGACCAAAAAGGGTGTATTTTCTAGCAGAGTCTTTCTAAAGATATTTTTGAAACAGAATACAGTAGTTTGTGGGGTAATTTCCTTACGTTCGGTGGAAGCGAAAGTTTTCATTTCTTTAGAATGTCGTGATTCGCTTGCTTGTTGGCGGCAGTTGTTTATGCGCTCGCTTTTGTCAATTTGCAGGAAGTGTTACCATGGTAACTGCTACAGACAGGAGACATTGCGCGTAGCATAATCAGAGTTTATTGCACAATGCTGCTAACTCATTTAAAATACATTAGACAGCCAGATAATGAAAGATTATGAGTTCCCTGTGTTTAGACAAGTAGGATCAAAGGAACCGCACCTGACTTCCATGGAGTTCAAATCTGAATTGTTTTGTTTCTTAGTGTGCTCGCGGCCGTTGCGCTTTCGTTTCGTCACAGTTACTAACCAGTCGAGAGGGCAGGGAGCGCTGACCACATCACACCCTCCAGTACTGCACCCCACAAATGACAACTGTAGTGGGCAGAGGTGGGGGACGCAGCGACTGGACGGCAAGCCAAGGCCCTTCATGAACTGTGGCGCTAGGAGTAAAAAAATTAAATAATAACATTTACCACACACAAACATTCTAAAATATCTGATGAGGTGCACTCACATGAATTTCTCTACTTATTCTTGTACAAAATATCTTTACATACCCTATATTTCTATCTACTTCATGTTAATCGAGATAAACATTTGTAGAAATCTTTTATTACGTAAGATTTTAAAGAAAATTCAAGCTATACATTTCATTTGTCATCAAAATATCTCAAACATATGACATTTTAATCAAAATCATCACAGTGATTTTCAAGGAAACCAAAATTTTCGAAAAAGTTTCCATGTAAAGGGTAGTTTAGGGTGGGGCTATTTTCTTCAAAATCTTTGTGTCGCATCCTTGAAAGACAGTAAACTTAAATACTAACTTTGGTTTTTAAGCAACTTTTCGTTTTTGAGTTATGCTGTCCACAGACAGACACACACACACGGACATTTTTCTAAAAATACTTTTTTTGGATTCAGCGGGTCTCAAAACATATTTCCGGTGAAATGTCGACATCGAATTTTTGGGTGAAATACAATACTTCCACTACTTACCAGTAGAGAAAGTAAAAATGATTGTTTTCCGGCCTGCACAACATTCTTAATGTTGTTTTGGGACACGTGGTACACGTGTCTCTGGTGTCTCGTGACGTCTGTTGGAAGAACACAATACCGTGGAACAGTGTCTCCACGGACAGAGTAGTGAAAAAGGGAGTTTTCTTCATCATTAGCGTACATCTTCGAAAACGTCAACTCTTCTTGGAACATCTTTGACGCCGTGTTCTGTGTATTATGTTGCTCGTTAAGGTTACAAAAAGTTATGTAGAAAATTGATATCAATTCTTTGAAATCTCCAGATTACAAAGGTCAGGATTTAAGATTACTTGGGTGTGGTAACAATCCATTCTATCACTGAAAAAAAAACTCTCCACGTGGGAGTAGGTTTCATAAACTTACTCTGTTTGGGTATAAACTAGGGGCGTTATAAAAGCTTTCCGTCTTAACAATGAAACACAAGAATTAATAGAACATTTACAATTTCAAACATAGTCACCTTACAAATTAATACAGTGAGGTCTGGTTGCATAAAAGTTAATCCTAATTCAACCATCTGAAAATGATTTTCAGTCAAGCTGAACTTAGAATTTTGTTTGCATAAACCTTGATCTAAGTTCGTGATTTCCTGATCTAGGATCAAATCTGACTGGTCAATTTTCTGCAGTTAACTTGATTGAACTTAGATCAGCATAACTGCAGAAGGAAGAAATAAACAGTACAACTTTAAATAAAATGGTAAATAATGCATTTTTGCAGTTATTTGGATAATACGAGCACTGTTTCACATTGTATTATGTCCTAAAACTAAACTGTTACAGGAGTGGTACAAAATTTTTGCTCCTAGCTTAGAGAATGTTTCACAAATGGTAAAATGTGAAGTTATTTTGTTTAAGGTTTACTTCTAGAAACATGAAAATGTAAAATCTCTTTGCAATTGTGTACCACTATTTTCGGCTGTTCTACGACGTTGCCAATAGCTATATTACGAACTATGATCAAAGTTGATCTGAGACTCGATGATCTTAGATTATTTTTATACAACGCGATTCTACACTGATTTTAGTTCATGCTCTGGCCTAAGATTAAACATAGTTCCAGTCAGAGATATTTATCCAAGTACTGTCCACGCCCAATGCTGCTTAACTTCGGTAATCGGACGAGAACCGGTGTTTTCAGCATGGCATGGTCGTTGGCGCGATATTTATGCAATTTTGACTTAAATTCAGTACCAAAACCTCAAGAACGAAGTAGATTATTTAATGTCGAATTTAGCAGGGGAGGGTGTGTACCACTGCCGAAAACCATGAGGCTGGCGTTGCTTGGCGAATCCTAGTGTGCAGATGAAAAATCTCCATCACGTATTTGAGAGCCTCACCCGGGTTCCGGCATACCCGTAGGGTTCCTTCATGTCGTCCCTTCCTCCCAAGGGTAGCATACAATTTGCATGAGTGCGCAGAGTATGGAATTCCCTCCGCTTGCTGTCGGCCTGGGTGTGCTACGAAGAGATGTTATGCAAAATGATGTCAGTTTTGCAAAAATCGTCCAGAGTAAACAGGACTTCACGGGTTACAGCCAGAAAATTCAAGATACACATTTCATTTGTCATAAAAATATCTTAAACATATGGCATGTTAATCAAAATCGTTAGTACCATTTTTGAGAAATTCAAAATTATTGAAGAACTTTATGTGTAAAGGGGTAGTTTAGAGTGGAGGAATTTTCTTCAAAATCTTCGTGCTGCATCCTTAAAGAATATTAAACTAGAATGCCAACTTTGGTTTTTATCATACTTTTCATTTTTGAGTTATGCTGTTCACAAAAAGACACACACATACACACACACACACACACACACACACACACACACACACACACACACACACACACACACACACACACGCCCGCGCACGTTCATTAAGTAAAAATGTAGATCTCATTAAAACAGCGAATTTATTTCATATTCATTTTCTTTGTGGAGTTCATTTCCGAGGTGTTGCTTGTTATTACTTTCAAGGTCTTGTACTTTTCCTTAATCGGAATCGTTATTCTTTTTTCGTTTCTCTTTTCATCGCAAGCGATTGTTACAACAACGGGAACACTTAAATGCGGCTTTCGCAAGATACAACTATGGAATTTTCGGTTACATTCAATTACAAATGTAAAAATGTGTAGTGAGGGGCAATATTTTCTGAGCTGTCCATCAGCGCATTGAACTTCGAGGGATAACCATTCAACCAAATACGTAAAACTGTTTCATTTTAAGTTTTAATTTCTATTTATTATTTGTTATAATACTGTTTTCAGCTCTTCGTACTATCCGTTTATTTTTATGTTCGAAGACTTTTGATAATGCCATGTAAATAAAAGAAGCACTAACTCTGACTTTAATCTTAGGAAATCGTTTGCAATAAAAACAGTTATAGTGATTGCGGCTTCACTTGGCCAGAATCATGATATATTTGATGATATTAAAAACACGCAGTGCACAAACAGCTCAATGATGGCGTTATGTTTATCAACTGTGATAAGTTAATGTGCTTGTAATACGCAAGACTAGAAGATAATCATGGGAATGAAAAGACATTGCTTATTCTTTTTTATTCTTGCCTCTGTGACAGAGTGCTCATTCGACTATGTCGGTAGCATGACAATGTAAGAAAGCAAGAGAAGAAGAAAGCCGTTAGTTGTAGAGCTGGAATACATACTGGTACACTTGAAACATGTTGCTTTATCAGTGACTTGCTCTTCCCCTCGCTTCCCTCCCTTTTCGTGGATTTGATTTAATTCCCTGCCTTCTGAGGCAGCAGGGCTTCCTACGCTGCAGCTTAGCACATGTTACAACCCTTTGTGTGCTGCGGGATAATTAAAAGTAGCTTCAGTTTACAGTGGCATGGCGCTTACAACATAAACCATAACTGATTCAAGTCTACAACTTCTGTATCGGTCTTTCAGCACAATCGGATTCTGCTAAATCCTTGTGTAATACATCAGCATTTATTTCTTAGAAACTAGAACACTACGGAATTCAACGCAAAGGCTTCCTTCCACAAATTAAAATGATACACAGGTATTTTAAAATCATTTTGAAAATATCTGCTATATGCCTACCCCTTTTTACTTTCTCTATTACATATAAAGTTACGGAAGTATTGTATTTCACCCAAAAACTCCATTTCAAAATGTCAGTGAAAATATATGTTTTGGGACTCCTGAATTTAAAAATAAAAGCACCCATAAAAAAGGTGTGTGTGTGTGTGTGTGTGTGTGTGTGTGTGTGCGTGTGTGTGTGTGTGTGTGTGTGTGTGTGTGTGTGTGTGCCGGTGTGTCTGTCAGTCTGTCACTCTGTGGACAGCATAACTCAAAAACGAAAAGTCAGTTAAAAAGCAAATCTGATATTTAAGTTTAATGTTTTTCAAGGATGTGACACGAAGATTTTGAAGAAAATTTCCCCACCCTAAACCACCCTTTACGTGGAAAATTATTTGAAAATTTTTGATATTTTTGAAAATGGCTGTAACGATTTTGCTTAAACTGTCATATATTTAAGATATTTTTATGATAAATGAAATGTATGTCTTGAATTCTCTGGCTATAGTCCATGAAGTTCTATTTACTCTGGATGACTTTTACATAACTGGTAAACCGTAAGAGGTAGACAAAATCTTACTCTATAAAAAGTGTTGATCTTGCTAAAACACACAGTGTATGTGTAAATAATTTTTTTTAGAGTGAACGGTTTCGAAGATATTTAAGGTTATTTTTGTGAGTTTACGAGAAGTTATGCTTCTGTCAAATGGAACATCGTTAGTAATATTTTTGTATATTAACCTTACAAAGAGAACAAAATTTGAAAGCTCTAAAATATTTGACTATCGCTCAAGGCATACTGTATTCCCATATAAAGAATAAGATAATTTCTGCAAATGTTTATCTCATCTAACACGAAGAAGATATTGGAATAAGAGTCTGTAAGAATGGTTAGTACACTAGTACAGAAGGTCATGTCAGTGCAACACGTCAGATGTTTTTTGCATTAAGACCACCTCAAGACTAGGTTACCACATGATTTTATGGAAATGTAGGACACAATGGTAAAAAATGGACCTATTGGTCAATGCAGAAATAAAGTAAATTTGTAATTTAAATGCTATTCACATGCACCCATAGGCATATACACTAATATATTTTTAAATTTCTGAAACAGTGTTAAATGTGATCATGAACAGTCAGCTATACTTCTCTGAGTAAGCAATCTTGCGTAAAACAAATAGCTTGTTTGAAATATACTCAAGAAATTATATACAAATGAAGTGTTTAAAATATTGTACTTCAGTAAAACAATAGCTCTAATTGAATCAATAGATACTCTTCCTGCCATCTATCCACTCTGCCCTTATTAATAAAAATACTCTTTCAACATTAACATTGTGTTGCTTTGCCTCCACAGAATACCAAACTTTTGCCTCGGAGTGCAAATAACACGTTGCCAACCCCGGACGCCGAACAAATGTTTAAAATCTAGGGCATGTCCGGAAATTCTGGTAACCCTACTCAAGACTCATATTTCCGGTGAAATATCGACATCGAATTTTTGGGTCAATACAGTATTTTCCCTCAATATACGTAATAAAGCAAAAATATTCTTGTGTCCAATTCACGTTAATTATATAAACGTTTGTAGAAACTGTTTTATGACATATTTCATTCTATTTGTATGACCACAAGGAAAACAGTAAATAACAGCTTAACATTTGAAAAAATAAATGTATTTGAAAGCGTAAACCTGTAATAACATATAATAAATTACCAAATCGTCAAATGAGTTAATACTGGGAATGCGATTTAATTCTTGTATTAGGGGAAGGAGATGTAGAGAATAAAGTCTATAAATTTAATATATGTATATTAAAGTAAGTCATGAGTTTTAAATACTTAGGAACGCACATGAGCTAGAAGTATGAGAGTAAACCGACCATATTTCAACAGGTATACGGCACGGCCTGCAAACTAAAACCAGAAAAGGACCTCGAATGAAGTTTGCCTGTTTTTCTTTTGTAGATCTGAAATGTGGACATTAACGAAGCTGATTAAAAGATACAGGCTGTTGAAATGAGATTCCTAAGATCAGTAAAAGGATGCAACCTTTTAGATCAAGAGAATAATTGGAAGAAAAAATTATAAAATACAGAAATGAATGGAAACAGCAAGTTAAAAGAATGTCACCAGAAAGTAACCCAAGAAAAACATTTTACTACAGGCCTAAAGGAAGAATACATCCACGAAGACCAAGGAAACAATAGTCAAAATTTGAAGCCAGAACAAGCAGTTGTGCCTAATCCTTGAAGTGCAGAAGAAGATTAAAAAATATACTTTCTGCTTGAGAGGTTAGGATTTTAATGCACCTCGACTGCACCATTTCCCCGGTGGTTCTCGGCTCTCTTGCAGTGAAAATAGCCCGCGAATGGGTTACCATATATTTTAATGACCTTGTAGAACTTACAAATATATTGCATTCCACCAACAAAGTTGATTTCGAGATTTCTGTGGTAATACACGTCTGAGGTATGTTGTATTTCGAAGATCGTAGAGTTAATAGAGGGATTTTGTCTCCCCCTTTTAGTAGAACGACCATTTAAAGCAACACTCGCCAGTAACAAGACAGTTTGAAGCAACAATACCTCATGCCGCCTAGTAATATTTATTTCTATTGTGGTTAAATAAGCTGTAAACTTGAGGCAGATTGGCCGACTGTGGCTGACTGTGTCGTTGCTATAGCGCCCGGCGCATTAAGCACCCCAAGAGGTATCAAGTAATGCATCACACTTACAACATGCACTTGTTATATAGCCTTGCTCTCATCATAGATCATGTCTAGCGATATTACCCAGTCAGGGAGTTGCATTGATTTGGCTCCCCGCTGCCACACACATAACCTACTCTCATCTGTTTGCGAATAATAGATAACGTGAGTAATAGAAACTAGACACCCTAATGAGTCATATATTACAACTACAAGGCAACTGCTTGCATATTTTCAAACATATTTCCAGACTGTTTTAAAATCTCCAACGTAGTCCCAATTTTCAAAACTGGAAATAATATTACACCTAATACATTAGACCTATATCATTTATTCCTGTCTGTGCATAAGTTCTATAAATGTATTTAAAAAGTCAAACAAGTGACTATTTTCGGTTTAATAACAATTTGTTATATCTTTCTTAGTATATATTATATTCTTGGTACTTTTGAGGATAATAGTTCTGTAAAGTCTATTTTTGTGATTTAAGCATGGCCTTTGATTGTGTTTCTGATCATCTCTTGTTAGCATCTTGTTGTTATGACATTTCTAGATTTTATTGTAAACGTTTATATCTTATTTTAAATGTAGGCACTGTGTCTTAATTGCTACCAAAAATCAAAACTTATATCTGTAAAACAGAGTGTTCCCCAAGGCTCCGTATTACGTCCCATTTTATGTTTTCTTAATGGGAAATAAATCGCCGTACAACTTCCCCGCTTTTTCTGTAGTTTTTGCCGGTGCAATTTAAATATCTAACCAATAATATCATTATGGAAGCTCAACATGGTTTTGTTATACAAGTGATACATTTTTACTAAATGGAAGCAAATTTACATCTAATTTACTATCAAAGCTAATTATAGTCGTAAGTCTTTTAAGATTGTTCCTTTGTAGCACACTACAGAATTACTTGTGAAGACCATACTCATTATATATGCAAAAGTTTAGCACGAGTAATATTTTTTGCGCAATTTAAAAACATTTTTACCAAAAGTTACATCACAATCTCAAGGTTTTCATACTTCCACCGCGTATTATCATATGCTCTATTATTATGGGGCAATAGCGTCCATCTTCATAAAGTTATAAACCTTCAAAGACAAAAAATAAGACAGAACCATAACCAGCTTACCAATGAAGGCATACTGTAGTTTTAAAATGACCAGGTAGTGATAGTATAAGAATTCTTCGAGATTTACATTATGACAGAGAAAATTTGGAAAGTTTAAACTCAAAGGACCAATATGGACTCCTATAATACAACAAGTTGTAATTTGTCGATGTAGATTATTCAAAACATTAAATGCTTATGAGTTTAAACACGGCGGAGGGCAAAGGATTTCTTCGGGCGTAAACAATCCTTAGCATGGCGTTCTTCGTGAAGGAAGTAAAACCACTAGTCGTGCATTTACGACACGTAAAAGAACCTGGAAATATTATACACAAGATCAGAAAGCAAAATTCATACGAGAGGTGCAACTTAATCTACACAAAACCAAAACCAAATTTGCAAATTTTAGGGAAATATAGTGACAGAAAAAGTAACGAACTTGTCATTTATCACACTGGTGTCAGAAGTGGGATTTGCCACGTTGTCACGGGTCACTATCGATAAATGGAAGATAAAATTAATTTTTACAAAGTACACTTTTAAAAGGATTTATATATGCCACTCAAAATCAAGTTTTGTGAAGTAGAACCATGCTGAACTGTACCAAGAAGAGCATTTTGAAGACTGTAGTGGAAAGTATAATGACTTATGATGCTGAGGCGTGGACTTTGGTAGAGAGATAAAAATCTAACATCTTGGCAGTGCAAATGGACGGAATAAGATGTAGTGCTACAGTATCAAGATTGGAAAGAAGGGGAAATGAAGATGTCAGACAGACGATGGACATGCAGGAAGCATTGATGGAGAGGATTGAAAGACGGGGTCCTCAAAGGCGTGGGTACGTTAAAAGAGTGGAGAATAATAGGTGGCCTAAGACCTTTTAGAATGACCACGTCATGGAAGAAGGAAGCGGAGCAGGCCAAGAGCAACTGGAGAGGACCCATTCATAGAATGACTAATGATCGATGTTGGAGGAGAATGACTTGTTCAAACGGAAATAATGGCAAATGGCAACACAGGGAAACTGCTGAAGAGTGGAGAAGCCCTTAAAAGTAAAAGTAAATGCATTTATGGTTAAAAGATCGCTACAAAATCAAAGGGCCACATTGTATGCCTTCATTTCCCCTAAACCGCCGCTCCAAACCTGGTCACAATTAGAACCCGCTGATATAAATAGTTAACGAACAGAGTAATGAAGTTTGTATACAGTTGTACTTTAATTAATGAATGCACTAATTAATTTTAACATTATATTCTAAACGTCAATATAATTGTAATATAATTGATGTCGTTGTTGTTTCAATCTTTTTTCAGAATATTCATAAATGGTTACCAAACAAGGAAACGTAACTTCGAACTAAATGTCATTCCACTTTCGAAAAGTGTGCATTAGAATATGATAATGCTACATTTACATGACCTTCTCAACTCAATATTTGATACCGGAATGACTGACACGTAACAGTAATGGTTTTATAAAGAAATGATAGGAAAAGAGATAAATAATCGTAAAACATAAATTCCGTACTGTGACAAATAAAAAATCCCTGTTGAGGTAAAGCATTCAATTATAACCCAGCTGTTCTGTCCCATTGTAACCTTGACACAAATAGTATCCAGAGTTCTACTGTTGTGTTTAACAAACAACTGCTTCCGACAATACACTCACTAAAAGCTGCTTCACGCAAAAAAAAAAAAAAAAAAAAAAAAAAAAAAAAAAAAACACTCCGACGCGACGATAACATATCTACAATTGTCTCAAACTTTGTGGACAGTGATTTTACACGACACACACCTAAAAACTATCTCTCTGTTCGCCTTTCTCGCTTTTTATAGTCTAGGCGAATTACCTGGAAAATATATATTTTATCTGTAACTTCTGCTAAACAACTCGTCTATTGTTGCTTTGTTCTGGGAGGTGTTTGATACAGAGGTCTTTCAGGCGTGCTGCCGCTGTCAGATAACTAATTATTGTTGCAGAGAAATCCATTATCTCTAGGTTCCAGTATGTAGAACTCAACCCGTTCAAAAGAGACAGTTGCTACAAATATTCACGTAAACAAACTTCTGAAAATTAGAAAGGAAAATAATTCTTAGAATTTAGCACGTCTCCGGATAAATTTAGCGTTTCAGATGTCAATAACAAGCAGATTTGGTAACATATGAAGTATGAGTGCTAGGTCCTTTATCGGAAAATTCGACAAATAACAAGAAATATCTCGGAAATGGTTCACTTCACAAAAACTGTATTTGACGTAAAGTGTGTGCCTTAACGAGCCATAAAAAAGGATGCTCTCTGGTCATCTTCATCATTCATAGGGACGGTCTCCAGTCTTCGAACTCTCCGGTAGGATATCTCACACCGCGGGTGGGCGGGACACCGGCTGTACCAACCACCTCCGGGGAGTTTCAGTCTGTAATTGATAGTGGTCCTGCCTTCTGCTATGTCATGACTCCTTGGGTCGGGTGCCCTCTGTCTTCTCTCGCCACCTCCTTCCTCTCAGGGGTGCCCCGCAAGGGACAGAGGTACAAAATATATTTAAGATCGACGTGCCGAATCCCCTCTTCGACGTTCTATCCTATCTTATACACTCTATATGTGAATCCCAGCTTAATTTTGCGTCAGAATGAATACAAATTAGTTTAGCAACTTCCTCGGTTGACATATATCTGTAGGTCTTAAAGCAAGATTCTGAGTATGATTAATTGTCATCTGCTAAAATGCAATGTTCGACCTATAAATATTACACAAGCAATTTGCGCGCAATCAGGGTAAAAGGATAAGCTGGTACAAAAGGGAGAAACAATTAGTTATAAGTAGAGAGCAGCTAAGGGTATTAGGTGCTCCAGAAAACTCAGTCAACAAGCAATCCATTACCTCAAGGTTCCAATGCTTGGAACTCAGTATGCTCACGTTAGGTCAGTTTTTAAAAAATCTGATGTGATGCACTCACGTGACTTTCTCTACTTTTGTACTAACCATTCTTAGAAACCCTTATTCCTATATCTTCTTCGTGTTAGTTGAGATAAACATTTGTACAAATTATCTTATTGCTTATTTCCTTGTAGGCGCAAGGGGAATGTTGGAATACTGTAGGCTTTGTGTGATTGTCAAATCTTTTAAAGCTTTGAGATTCCGTTCTCTTTGCACACGTAACAAAAAATCTGATGTGTTGCACTCACATGACTTTCTCTACTCTTGTACTAACCATTCTTGCAAACTCTTATTCCTATATCTTCTTCGTGTTAGTTGAGATAAACATTTGTACAAATTATCTTATTGTAGGTACAAGGGGAATATGGGAATACAGTAGACTTCGTGCGATAGTCGAATCTTTTAAAGCTTTGAGATCCCGTTCTCTTTGCGCGCTTAACATATAACAATGAACAGCGATGTTCCATTTCACGAAAATTTTCTTTTCCGAAACTCACACACATAACAAGGAATATCTCCGAAATGATTCACTCTACAAGAAAATTTATTCAGACATAAATTGTGTATTTTAGCAAGATCTCCATTTTTTGTGTAGTATGATTTGGTCTATCTCTAACGGTTTACCAGTTATTCAGAAGTTATACAGAGTAAATACGACTACAGGGGCTATAGCCAGAAAATTCAAGATATACATTTCAGTTGTCATAAACATATCTCAAACATATGACATTTTAATCAAAATCGTTGCAGCTATTTTCAAGAAAATCAAAATTTTCGAAAAATTTTCTATCTAAAGGGTAGTTTAGGGTGGGGGTATTTTCTTCAAAATCTTCGTGTCGCATCCTTAAAAGACATAAAACTCAAATACCAACTTTGGTTTTTAAGCTACTTTTCGTTTTTGAGTTATGCTCTTCACAGACGCGCACAGGTGTTTTTTGGGGGGGATTTATTTTTGGTGAAATCTGGACATCGAACTTTTAGGTCGAATACAATACTTCTCCTACTTACTAGTAGAGAAAGTAAAAAGAGGGAACAGAACGAAATGATTATATTTCGGTTGTTTATCCTAGGGGCAAATCGACAGTTAGGCACCAGTCGATACTTCAACCTATTAGCCACCATTATCACCAGACCGTCATGACTCTGTGTATGTGAATCACACTCACTAGAGTCCGATTCACTACAAAAATTCCACGAAATAAGTGCAGCGCTACGAGTTCAAATTATAACCAAATTTATAGTTGGTATTACAGACTCTAAGATTCAACAGATTATAGCTTTTTCATATTAACCCACAAAATGGGAAAGTTTTCGTGAATAAATTTATTATATTGTTATATATTTCTCATTTTTAAGCTATATTATTTATTTTGATTATAGTTTGATTCTTATTTGCCTATTTTTTATTTATTTTTACAAACCAAACAATCAAATAAAATAGTGCTAGCATCTATACTTAAGCAAGTGAACTAGTTCAGGTCTATATTTGCAGATAAACAAAGAAACTGTGGAAATATGCATAAGATTGTAATAAACTTACAGACTTTTTGAGCTAATCTGCGTAATTAATTTTTACTTTCTCTACTGGTAAATAGAAGCAAGTATTGTATTCCAAAAATTTCGATCCAGAGATTTCACCGGAAATATATGTTTTGAGACCCCTGAATCTAAAAGAAGCATTTTTCGAAAAAGGTCCAGCGCGCGCGCGTGTGTGTGTGTTGTGTGTGTGTGTGTGTGTGTGTGTCTGTGGACAGCAGAACTAAAAAACGAAAAGTTGGTTAAAAACCAAAGTTGGTATTTAAGTTTAATGTCTTTAAAGGATGCGACACGAAGATTTTGAAGAAAATAGCCGCACCCTAAACTACCCTTTACATAGAAAATTTTTGGAAAGTTTTGATTTTCTTGAAAATAGCTCTAACGATTTTGATTAAAATGTCATGAGATATTTTTATGACAAATCAAATGTATATCTCAAATTTTCTGGCTATAGCCCCTGTAGTCGTATTTACTCTGGACGACTTTTGCATAACTGGTAAACCGTTAGATATAGACCAAATCGTACTGAACAAAAATGTAGATCTTGCTAAAATATTCAATTAATGTGCCAATAAATTTTCTTGTAGGGTGAACCATTTCTGAGATATTCCTTGTTATGTGTTTAAGTTTCGGAAAGCTTAAAACTTTCGTGAAATGGAACATCGTTGTTCAGTTTCTTATATGTTAAGTGTGCAAAGAGAACGGAACCTCAAAGCTTTAAAAGATTTGACTATCGCACAAAGCCTACTGTATTGTAATATTCCCCTTGTACCTACAAGGAAATAAGCAACAAGATAATTTGTACAAATGTTTATCTCAACTAACACGAAGAAGATATAGGAATAAGAGTTTGTAAGAATGGTTAGTACAAGAGTAGAGAAAGTCATGTGAGTGCAACACATCAGATTTTTCTTGCATGAAATGATAAATGATGTGATGTGATGGCTTTAACATTGTGTGAGTGGGAAATAAAAACAAATGAGTTCCTATTTGAGAAAAGTGCAAGTATTTGATAATTGAAGCGAATAACAAGGAATATCTCGGAAATGGTTTACTGCACAACAAGCTGTGTATGGCATAAATTGTTTGTTTTAATGAGTTCTACATTCCTGTATAGTAATACGATTTTGTGTTTCTCTTACAGTTTACGAGTTATTCAGAATGAAGGAAACTTACGAGACTATTGCCAGAAAATTGAAGTTAGCCTTGTCTGAGAAACTCGAAACCTTTCCTAGAAAAAAAAGGTAACTTCGAATATTCTTCAAAATGTTCATGTATCGACAACTTGAATAGCAAGTTTGGTGTTTAACTCATTTTTCGTTATTGAGTTGTGGTGAATCAGTCAATATGAATGTATGTGACGGTTGAACTGAGTTTATTGTAGGAGGAGGCTTTGCCCCCTCCCCCCCCCCCCAAACACACACAGGTGCTTACTTAATTAAAGTTGTTCTGATGCTATATGTCTACTTGACCTTACTTGACCCCTGTTAACAGGCGTCATGCCAGTCAGTCCCAATGGAAGCTTTTTCTACACTCTAGATCAGAAAAATCTCACATGACTTTCTCTACTCTTGCACTAACCATTCTTACAAACTCTTATTCCTATATCTTCTTCGTGTTAGTTGAGATAAACATTTGTACAAATTATCTTATTGCTTATTTCCTGGTAGGTACAAGGCGAATATCAGATAGTCAAATCGTTTAAAGCTTTGAGACACTTAACATATAATACCTCCGAAATGGTTCATCCTACAAAAAAATTTATTCCGACATATATTGTGCATTTTACCAAGATCTACATTTTCTGTACAGTAAGATTTTGTCTATCTCTTACGGTTTACCAGCTATGCAAAAATCGTCCAGAGTAAATACGACTACAGGGGCTATAGTCAGAAAATTCAAGATATACATTCCATTTGTCATAAAAATATCTCAAACATATGACATTTTAATGAAAATCGTTAGAGCCATTTTCAAGAAAATCAAAATTTTCGAAAAATTTTCCATCTAAAGGGTACTTTAGGGTGGGGCTATTTTCTTCAAAATCTTCGAGTCGCATCTTGAGGGACATTAAACTTAAATATTAACTTTGGTTTCTAACCGACTTTTCGTTTTTGAGTTATGCTGTCCACACACACACACACACACATACACACACACACACACACACACACACACACACACACACACGGATCTTCTTTTAAAAATCCGATGTGTTGCACTCACATGAGTTTCTTTACTCTTGTACTAACCATTCTTACAAACTCTTATTCCTATATCTTCTTCGTGTTAGTTAAAATAAACATTTGTACAAATTATCTTATTGCTTATTTCCTTGTAGGTGCAAGGGGAATATTGGAATACAGTAGGCTTTGTGCGATAGTCAAATCTTTTAAAGCTTTGAGATTACGTTCTCTTTGTACACGTAATATATAAAAAATGAACAACGATGACCCATTTCACGAAAGTTCCAAGTTTTCCGAAACTCACACACATAACAAGGTATATCTCCGAAATGGTTCACCCTACAAGAAAACTTATTGAGACATAAATTGTGTATTTTAGCAAGATCTACATTTTTTGTATAGTATAATTTGGTCTATCTCTAACGGTTTACCAGTTATGCAAAAGTCGTCCAGAGTAAATACGACTACAGGGGCTATAGCCAGAAAATTCAAGATATACATTTCATTTGTCTTAAAAATATCTCAAACATGACATTTTAATCAAAATCGTTAGAGCCATTTTCAAGAAAATAAAAATTTTCGAAAAATTTTCCATGTAAAGGGTAGTTTAGGGTGGGACTATTTTCTTCAAAATCTTCGTGTCACATCCTTGAACGACATTAAACTTAAATACCAACTTTGGTTTTTAACCGACTTTTCGTTTTTGAGCTATGCTGTCCACAGACTGACAGACTGACAGACTGACAGACACACAGACACACAGACACACAGATATACAGACACACAGACACACACACGGACCTTTTTCTAAAAATGCTCTTTTTGGATTCAGGGGGCCTCAAAACATGTATTTCCTGTGAAATCTCGACATCGAATTTTTGGGTGGAATACAATACTTCCCCTACTTACCAGTAGAGAAAGTAAAAAGGAAACAATTTCTAGAATTCAACAAGCCAAAACACAAAACGTTGTTTCAGAGGCGAATTAGAAGCTTAATATTTGCTAATGTATTGCTACAAATGATAATTTTAAAAATCCCACTCCTGACATCAATGTGACAAATGACATGTGGAGTTACCGTTTCTGTCATTTTATTTTTCTTAAAGTTGAATAAAATAACGCAGTCTTCTGTTTTATCGTTAACACAATAAACAATTCGTCTTGACCTTGCAACTCAGCTGCACTATCCGATCGTAAACTTGACACACATTTCACTGTCTTTCAGTTCTCACAGACTACTTCCGAACGATGCATTCACATTCATTCATACAAGCTTAACTAAAAATTACTTCACACAACAAACAACTCCGAAGCGACGATTAAATGACCATAAGTATCTGTAACGGTACTCAAGTTCTGTCAACACTAATTGTACACACATTTTTATTGAAATACAGCCCTTCGTAAACAAATCCGGTCCAGGAACAGTTCTTTAAACAGTCTGGAATCACTGTGTGCCGCACCATTGTCGTCGGTCCGCGTGGCGTGAGGTAGCTTGACCTTGAGTGTCTCTTTTACGGCGTCTGCAAGCCAGCGCCACAGTATAGAATAGGAACTTTGGTGAAGTAGTTCATGAAGCGCGCAGGACTTATGTTAATACAAGAGAGTGCATTTTTAAAATCGGGTCTTGCAGGTATACAATCGTTTATGTTAGAAAATGTTTTACTGTGATGAATTATAGGCAGTCAATAGCGCTTAAAAACCGCGCTCCTGATAGTTTTTAGAAGCACAATAGGCCATTGTGTGTAAGCGGTAAATAATATGCTAATTTTGAGCGTAGTACGAGCCGCCACTGATATTCGTGTTAGAAGAAGAAGAAGACCTTATCGCGTACGATACTTCCTGCAATGAGATTCTTAGACAAACTTGGTTAAATTATTTCGTGAGTCATCCATCACGTTGAAACAAGCTATGAGTGACGCGATATCTGTTGCTGTAATCATGTTCACCCCCACCCACCCCTCCTACACTACCAGATTACACATTGCATTAGCGTTCAAATTAAATCCTACGAAATCTTAATTAAACTTTCGATAAAGACATTAAGGCTCCTTTCTGCGACTGTTTTCCAATAACCAAGATTGTCTGGTATTCAACTGTTCTCTCAGCTGTGAACAGATAAAATATCTGTAGTTCTCTTGAATAACAAATAACCTCTCCTTTTCAAATAACTTGATACAAAAATGACTTCGCCTCCCCTACCCACTCTTCCAAAAACTGTTCTTAGAAAAAACGTACTCAGGCATCTATTTCTTGTAATTTTTTTTTTTTTTTTTTTTTTTTTTTTTTTTTTTTTTTTTTTTTCTCGAAGTAATGTTTGTATGCTTTTAAAAGGATGTGAAGAAGATGGCGAAATGCGTTTATTGAGGTTACTTTGTTTTGAAGTTCCTTATTTTGAAACACCTCAACGCCAATAAAAATCAAAGTAAATTTTTAGCGCAACTATTCTAGAGTTTGCCTTTTCTCATTTTGAAGGGTTTATTTTCTCTAAATATATTGCATGTACAGTTATGATATTTACCAGTTTACCAGTAGTTAAGCGTCGTTGAGATATTACTCGAATAGATTTTCAAAAATGATGTCCAACAGACAACAAATTGTTTTTATCTCAAAAAACAGTAATATACCTATATTTCACGAAAGTTTTAAGTATTCCGAAACTCACACATATAACAAGGAACATCTCCGATATGGTTCACCCTACAAGAAAATTTATTCGAATATACATTGTGTATTTTAGCAAGATCTACATTTTTTGTATAGTATGATTTGGTCTATCTCTAACGGTTTACCAGTTATGCAAAAGTCGTCCCGAGTAATTACGACTACAGGGGATATAGCCAGAAAATTCAAAATATACATTTCATTTGTCATAAAAATATCTCAAATATATGACATTTTAACCAAAATCGTTAGAGTCATTTTCAAAGATATAAAAATTTTCGTAAAAGTTTCCATGTAAAGGATAGTTTAGGGGGGGTTATTTTCTTCAAAATCTTCGTGTCGCATCCTTGAAAGACATTAAACTTAAATACCAACTTTGGTTTTTAACCACTTTTCGTTTTTGAGTTATGCTGTTCTCAGACTGGCACACAGACACACACACACAAACACACACACACACAGACACACACAAACACACACACACAGACACACACACACAGACACACACACACACACACACACACACACACACACACACACACACACACATTTCTGGTGAAATATCGACATCGAATTTTTGGCTGGAATAGAATACTTCCTTCTACTTATCAGTAGAGATAGTAATAAAGATAGGAAATATAGATTTCAAATGTATTTAGGCAAATGTTACCGATGCATTGCCCTAAAGGGTGGAACGGTGACCTCGTGGTGGAGATGAGAGTATTTATGAACTAACAGAGCCAAATGAAAATACTTGTGCGCAGCGCACTATGTCATTTCCCCGCCATTTGCCTGGTGGTGGTGCCCCACATGATGATAATTACTAGCGGCCAGCACATGTCATTTCGTGCCACCAAATCAACGTGCATTCCCATTTAAATTGCATCAAACTCGGGATTAAATGAATAGCGCTTTGGATTTGGGTCCCCTAATTACCTACGGGATATAAAATTGTGAAATAGCACATTGTAATTGCCTTCGTGACCTGCTTTTTCTGGGAGAGGGCCACCCATAAGCGCCCGCCGCAGTCCACTCAAAACTTCTGATTTTACAGTACCTACGGCTGCTTTTGGATCATTTTCAACGTGCAGTCATCATTACTGAACGTTCTCTTTCTTTTAGTGAACATTTCTATTTTTAAACAGCATATATTGAAATGTTAAATGATCGTTCGTTTATAAGTAGATCAAAAATTGTATCCCATCCAAAAATTCGATACCGACCGTACTAATTTGACACCTCCTGAATCAAAAAATAACATTTTCAAAGAAAGATTCCTGTGACTGTTTGTGAACAACATAACTCAAAAACAAAAAGGCATTAAATCTCAAAATTAGTATTTAAGAACAGTGTCCCACACGGATTAAACATGAAGATTTCTAAAAAAGTCCCCCCCCCCCATCTCAAACTATACTTTACATGTAAAATGTTTCAAAATGTTTGATTTTCTAAAATAATTGTTCTAATAACTTTGATCAAAATATGACATGTTTAAGATATTTTCATAACAAATGAAACCTATATCTTGAATTTGCTGCGAGTAGTCTTTAAGTCTTCTTCATTCTGAAGGACTTTTGTGTAAATCCTATACTATAATAAACAAAATCTTGCTATACAAAAAATGTAGATTTTGTTACAGCACACAGTTTATTTTATCTGTTGTTTTTTCTGTGGAATTAACTGTTTCCGAGATACTCATTATTGGTTTGAATTTTCCAATTGTTATATGTTTTTCTAAAACGGGAAGCCGTATTTGTTTTTTCCTTCATGGGGTGTCAGAACGGAATTTCAAAGTTATTACATAGGAACCAGCTACTAAAAGATTTTACTATCACTTAAACCTGCTGTATTCCCCTTGTACCCATAAGGAAATATATAATGATACCATTTCTACAAAATGTATATCTTGCTTAAATGAAATAGAAATAAGCATTTGTAAGAATAGGTCATACAAGAATGACTAGAAGGCCATCTGAGTGCAACACTTCAGACATTTTATTTTTTCTTAGACTTATTGTACGTATAGTAAGTAGACGAAGTATTGTGTTCTACCAAAACAATCGATGTCGATATTTCGCCGGAAATATATGTTTTGAGCCCCTTGAATCCAAAAAAAAAGCTGTCTTGCCATCATCGACAAACTGAGCAGCTCGTGCCTGTAGCTATATCTCTAAATATGTACTTACTCAGGCATCATTGTATACTGGGGATGACGTCACACAGACTTTCAAGGACTTCTACACAGACACGCACCGGAAATGACTCACAAGTCTCCAGAAGGTTCTCGGCACCCCTTTTGTTTCTGCCGCCTCGATTGTTTACAGTCACGTACATACAGTAGTCGTGCGAGAACGGTGTGAAGTACTTTGGCTCCGTCCGTCTTTTTTGAGCCCCCAGCCCGACGTAACACTATACAGTTTTTATAATAGCACATTTATATAGATTTATATGTATCCAAAATGGAGCGCATTTCAAGCCACGCGCATAGGATCTGCGCCCATTCGGTATCGCGAGGAAAGTAACGCGGCCAGGATCACGTGAGCCAATTTTATAACTGGAGGAGCGCATCACCTCCCATATCGGTTGCATGATCATTATAAGAAGACTGATCTTGGCTTAAGATATTCCTTCTATTTCCTTAAGTATTACATCATGACCATCTATGTATATTGCATAGGTTAAAATGTAACCGCATGAATGAACGTTTTTTAAGGGGAGACGGCAACTATCCCTGCAACGCTGACTCCATTTTCTTGGAAACTTTTACAGCAATGAAACTTTCCACATTAAAACGTTAATTCTTTCTCCTCTTACTGACAGTTCACAGCAACTTAACTCATTAATACACTTTTTTTATATTTTATCTAAATAACATTTTTGTACCTTACTCCTCGAAAAAAATCACACCTATTCTCAATAAGAGTTAATGAATGTCAGTATATTACTAAATAATGAATAAATGACTTGTAAAGGTTTCAAAACTCTAGATAAACGATTTCCAACGTTTGTGTTTGGATCTACCCATTCCACTATACGTGGATTTTGCCTCTATTTAACCCCCAGCCGTGCCTTCTGTTACAGTGGCGGTTTGGTTACTTGTAGATTGCTTTTGATTTACGAAAGCACTTCCAATCTGTTAATTAGTGACTTCTTTGATAGTACTTCCGTTTAAGAAGTACTATATCAATATTTGGCGATAAAATCGAAGTACACAGCCTTAGAAGATACACCAAGTGATACAGACTTTTAATATAGTTCAATTTGGACTTACTCTGTTCACAAATATATACTCACTCTTATGCATATTATTCTTGCAAATGCTTATTTCTCTATCTACTTCATTTTAATCCATATAAACATTTCCAGAAACTACCTCATTCCTAATTTTCTTGTAAATGCAAGGGGAATATGGGAATACAGTAGGCTTTAAGCGATGGTGAAATGTTTTAAGAGCCGGTTGCTACGTGATGCATTTGTAATTCCGTTCTCTTTGCAAGGTAGAGGAATGAAAAAACAAATAATATATTCCTATTTGCAAAAGTATAGATATTGGCAAGGAATACCTCGGAAATGGTTCACTCAAACGAAAAAAAGAAGTATTTGACATAAAGTGTGCGTTTAAAGGAGATTCACATTTTTTATTTAGTAAGTTTTCATCTGTCTCTTATTGTTTACTTCAGAATGAAGAGGTCTTCTGGGATCATTCCCTAAAAATTCAGGTTATGACTTGAAGCATTGTTATATCACTCGATCGACTGCTTCGTATTATGGGTGCCTACGGCTGCTCACACATGAGTCTTAATCTCGGGTATCCGTGGTGGTTACAGAGAGCGATATTGTAGTTTTGTAAGAACCTTTATTTGTTTTATTTTTACACGTTTAAGCTTTGCTGAACAATTTTAAATAGAATAAAATATGCAGTTTCAAGTAATCGTTGGAACGAACTTTCACCGTGTTGCTTACATGTATCTCTCCCTCGTAATGATCCTGTCTCCTACTGTCCTCAGTCATTATATGCTTTTAGCTTCCCAAACATCCATAATGGCCCTCACTTCATTAAGTCAAGACTTTGCCCTCTGGCGAAACCCCTCGGGTTTCCGATACTTTGTAAAAATACAATAGCAGGCTCTTTTTTTTTTATGTTGAAGACCTTGCCAAACTAATTGTATCTCGTTTACGTTAATGTTTGGGACATTCGCTAATGACCCTCGCTAGTGCCTTTTTGGCATCCCTTCACCTGTGGTACATATTCTTAACCCTTTGCTATTAATGGATTTTGTAACTTTGATATATTCTGTATATCATAAGCGCTATACAGAAAAACTGCTACAAATGCCCCCCATATACATTATCATATTATGTAAGAATATGATAAGGTATATGTCTTGCCCGAAAATCATTTTCTTGTTAAAATTTCGCGATTGTTCAGCAAATCTTTCGTCAATTACATACAAATACTTAAAAGGGTTTACACTCAAATTCTTAAAGACATAGCTTGTACATAGAATACCCTTCACATATTTACATTACACAAATCAGCACTCAACACACATAGGGTTATATTTTTAATACTACATAGTGATTTAATATTATTTTACATGTTTCTTCTTACATTGATCTTCTGATTCTATATAATTATTTTTATCAAAAGTCTTTTATGGTTATGGATTGTTCTGCTGGTTTCACTTTTAATTTGTTTTTTTTTTTTTTTTCTTTTTTTTTTTTCACACGCACATTATCCACTTCACTGTTTTTTTTCTCGATATATTCACTTTGCTTAATATTAATTACGTTATTCTTACAGTTATTTACAAGTTTACATAGAAACAATTAGGCCCTCATTTTCATGATCCAACCATTCTTTCAACTACTTCTCACCATTTCTTTTCTTACTTTTCGATACTATTTGAGGAATTTCTATACGGTCTTATTAGCTGCTTATGCCATCTCCCAATCGATTTGTTTGTTTTTAAGTCCACTAATTCATAAGTATGCTCTCCGAATTTCTCAGTAATCATTACCGGACCTTTATATAATAGCTCTAATCTATGACTTCTCCCCCTTAACGCATTGGATAATTTATAATCCCTGGCGAGGACTAGATCTCCTACCTGAGGATTCCATTTATTTTTACGTTTCTTGATTTTTGATTTCCTCTTTTCCGCTTTTTCTTGCAATCTGTCAAAAACGATCTTAGCCCTTTGTTCCTCTGATAATGGCTGACTTCTCTCAATCGTTCTTGGAGTATTTTTAAAAATGGGTTCAGGGTCAATTCCCTGCATTATCTGTATCGGTGCAAAACCAGTTGTAGTATTTACAGTATTATTAATAATTTTCTCTATGATGGGACAATACTTTACCCAGTTTCGATGATTATTATGAGTAAGCACTCGAAAATAAGTCCCTATTTCTCTTAATATCCGCTCTGTCGGATTCCCTGAAGGAAAGTAATAAGAACAATGATATAGTTTTATCTGGTGGCTACTTAGAGTTTCTTTGAAAATTTTCTTCGCTACTTCAAACGAATGTGTGTAACAGTTACATCTTCCAGGCTTTTCCGAGAATACCCCCCTGTTTTCTATTAAAAGTTCCCGTAATTTTCCTTTTTGTTCCTCATTTAGTCTCTCAGCTTGGTTCACCTTAGATTCTATTAAATTTTCTATCTTGACACAGTCCTTTCTTTCGTCGTACTCATTTATACTACTATTCTTCAAGTTAAATTTTGGGTTTTCTCGGGGTTTCTTTTCTTCGTCAAAATCACAGAAATAATTACCTCTACTTACAATATTTTGTTCCTCTATTTCATCGTAGTTCCCAACTTTTAATTCTGCTAATTCCATCGCTCCAATATTTATTACCTCGACAAAGAATGTTTCCCCCTCCATTTCTTCCTCTACCTGATCCCGTACAATTATCCTCGAAGTATGGTCTAAAAATGGTACAATTATGGTGTCAGGTCCTGTTTCAAACTTAAAACTTCTATTTTCAAAATCTATGATGGAATTCCAAGCATAAAGACTATCGCAACCGATTATTACGTCAAAAACAAGCCTGGGTACAACCAAAAATAATATTTCAATGCATTTATGTGCGATCTCGACCTTTACCATCACTTGAAATTTTACCCTTTCTTTCCTTTTACCTACCGCTACAGAGCAATATATCCCATAAACTGGCAAAGATAATAATTTTACACCACTACTCACTAAATTTTCAAAAAAATTTTGGGAACACACAGTAGTATTAGCACCTGTATCAATAATAGCCTGAAATAATTTCCCGTTAATACCAATATTTATTCTTGGTGGATCAATTAAAATTTCATTCTCTGTATTTTCTTTATGTTTTTCGATCAAACATTGCCTTCTCTGTCCCTTATTTTCGAAGTACTTCCCATAATAAGAACATTCATCATTCCCAATCTTCACTGAAGGCGAAGTTGACTGGGTTTGGAGTATTCCGAAAGCTTACTAATGGCTCCTGTCCCATTCCCATTATATGAAGGTCCCGGGTTTGAATCCTGATGAAAATTTGTTTCTTCCAATCTTTTTACCGCGTTTATTGCGTCTACCCTTTCTTCCGGATTTGGAGAAATTCTGCTATTCCCATTTCTTTCTTCTTGCCTAGGGGAATTCGGTCTGTACCAATTATTATCATGGTGATAATTATTTCCCGAAGGAAATCGATTCCTAGTGTACCTCCCCCTTCTATCTCCGTAATATCTATTTGCCTGTACGTAATTAATTTGAGGGTTTCTTTCCCGTGGATAATTCTCAACCCTTCTTCTATTATCTTGAGGCTCAAAATTATTTCTTCTATCCTGAGGCTCAAAATTATGTCTCCTGTCCTGAGGCTCAAAATTATTTTTCCGGTGGTAATTATTGTTTTTAGGGACGGGGCCATGATACCGTTGCCGAGCATCAAAATTCCTGACATCACCTGAACCTGCCCCCTGCCCGAAAATTTTTGTTGGAGATCGGTTGTTTCCAAAAGGTCTCTCATTACTTGCCTCGTTTTGGCTCTTATTTCTTTCTAGTGCGATTAACAAGTCAATCATTGCCGCTATTGTTATCGGCTTCGCAATAATCAGATAGTGTTGAATTGTTTCCGGAAAATGTGTGGTTATTAAATTAATTAATTCTATTTCTCCCATCGGAGGGTCAAGCATCTTACATTTTCTAGCTATAGCCATAAAATAATTAACCATGCATTGATCCTTATGCGGGTTATATTTCCCATTACTCAGTTCCAGTCTTATATTTGCCTGCCTGCTAGCTCCCCAATATCTATTTAAGAAAATTTCCTTAAATGTCCGATAATCATTACTTAATCCTAATGATAACTCTAACCAGTTTGAAGCGTTGCCTTTAAAACATTTTCTGACAACCGTCATCTTATATTCCTCGGGAATACCTTTTACAAGAAAATACTCTTGCATGCTATTTATAAAAGCCTTGGGGTCATCAAATTCTTCGTTTTCAAAGGTTGGTGGTGAAATTTCATTCAAAACATGGTTGGGCCATTGCAAATGTGGACTATTGCGTGCATTAACATTAACATTTGTATTACTATTACCTGAGGTACCAGCATTTAAATTTAACATCGGAATGTCCGCGGACGCATTATGCATCGCTTCGTCCCGTGCTGCTACCGTAATAGTATTACTACTCACAGAATCACTAACATTGTCAGACATACATATGTTATTTAATCTTTCTTTCAGTTTGTCATTTACCTCATCTACACTCACAGCTAATCTCCTAGTTTCCCTCTCTGATTGCTCTAATCTTTTCCTACAGATTTCTAATTCCTTGCTATTAATTTCCCTTTCCTTAGCTAATTCAGTAGTTATTTCCTCCCTTAATTTTCTATTTTCTTTCTCTACATTTTTATTAACTGTTTTAATCTCTTCCCTAACCTGTTCCTGACTTTCCCTCATTTCAATTCGTACATTTTCAATTTCAATTTTAACCTCTTCCTGATTATTTCTAACCTCACTTCTTACATTTTCTATTTCATTTCTAACTTCCTCCTTGAAATTTTCTAAAACCTTCTGTTGTTTCTCAATCTTATTTCCTATTTTGACTAAGTCAGCTGTTAAGTTCTCCCTCGTATTTTCTACCTTTTCTGCTAACCCCGTTAAATCTTTCTGACTCTGATCTACCTTTTCTGTTAACCCCGTTAAATCTTTCTGACTTTTTTCTACCTTTTCCTTAATCTCTTTCTGACTTTCTGTTAAACCCGTCAAATCTTTCTGACTTTTTTCTACCTTTTCCTTAATCTCTTTCTGACTTTCTGTTAAACCCGTCAAATCTTTCTGACTTTTTTCTACCTTTTCCTTAATCTCTTTCTGACTTTCTGTTAAACCCGTTAAATCTTTCTGACTCTGATCTACCTTTTCTGTTAACCCCGTCATCATTGACATAAGTGACTTTAATATTTCATTAGTCTCCATGCTTCCCCCTGTTTCTTCTCCCTGATTTTGTATATTCGTATCAGCTACTCTGTCCCTTGCATGATCTACATTACTATATACACCTTCTCCCACTCTCTCTTCACCCTCCTGCACTTCCATATTTATATCTAATTGCTCGATCATTTTCCCGTTCCTTAAATACATTGACTATATACTACAACACGTAGATACAATTCTCACTCAGTACCTTAATCAGCTTGCTGCACTGCTATTCGATGTGGATCCTCTCGTTCCTGCTGTGTCCTGGGTCACCTTCCCTGGAGTTCACGGCCTTTGTTGTTCAGCTCCCTGAAATTCTCCGCATACCTTATTCACCTTCCCTGAAGTTCTCTGAAGTTCATGCTCAGCTTCCCTGAAGTACTCTTAAGTGCATGCTCAGCATTCCTGAAGTTCACGCTCAGCATTCCTGAAGTTCTCTGAAGTTCACGCTCAGCATTCCTGAAGTTCTCTGAAGTTCACGCCACACGTTGGAGCGCCAATTTGAAGCATTTTTATATCACTCGATCGACTGCTTCGTATTATGGGTGCCTACGGCTGCTCACACATGAGTCTTAATCTCGGGTATCCGTGGTGGTTACAGAGAGCGATATTGTAGTTTTGTAAGAACCTTTATTTGTTTTATTTTTACACGTTTAAGCTTTGCTGAACAATTTTAAATAGAATAAAATATGCAGTTTCAAGTAATCGTTGGAACGAACTTTCACCGTGTTGCTTACATGTATCTCTCCCTCGTAATGATCCTGTCTCCTACTGTCCTCAGTCATTATATGCTTTTAGCTTCCCAAACATCCATAATGGCCCTCACTTCATTAAGTCAAGACTTTGCCCTCTGGCGAAACCCCTCGGGTTTCCGATACTTTGTAAAAATACAATAGCAGGCTCTTTTTTTTTATGTTGAAGACCTTGCCAAACTAATTGTATCTCGTTTACGTTAATGTTTGGGACATTCGCTAATGACCCTCGCTAGTGCCTTTTTGGCATCCCTTCACCTGTGGTACATATTCTTAACCCTTTGCTATTAATGGATTTTGTAACTTTGATATATTCTGTATATCATAAGCGCTATACAGAAAAACTGCTACAGACTTAGAAATGGCCGCGGAATCGCCTGTTTGTGTCCGTCACTGGATACTGACTGTCTGTCCCTCTGACTGAGGTTATAGTCGCTCATTACGTAAGGTTCTCCAAAGAGAGAAAGTTGGACATACCTGTTCTAGAGTTTATAGTTCCTGATAAATAATTACCAACGTGTCAATAAACCAACTTAGCGAAAAATAACAAAAATGTGAGATAGATCCTTTAGTACAATCCAGAAGTATGTTATAGTTCAGGGTCATTATCCTAACCTCTACGGTACCGTGGTATCCTTGGAGTTTGTTTTATTCTGCACTGCTACTTTTATATTGCCAATATCTTGAAAAAGTTTAATTGTGTTATATCCAGGACTTACTGTCATTGCTTGCAACAGTTCCACACGACCTGAATTACCCTCACGGTTGCTCTGTGTGTGTATATATAATAAACCTGGAAGCATTGCTGATAATAATGTATTGAAACAATGAAATATGTACGCTGAAGGTTGTCATAACCAACTCCTGCCAGTAAGTAACAGATCTATCTGCTGGTCATGAAAAATTTGCCAGTCATAATACGCTTGGCCTCACACTTTGCAGCAGGGTCTGAGATTAATAGCTGTGGTGAGTCAGTTCGCTTAACTCCGCAGGAGGTAACCATAAATACCCCTTACCTCCGCGGAGATGGAACACGCTCCCTCCTTAAGGTGAAACTTTAGTCCTCCTCAAGATAACATCTCATTATCGGCTACGGAGCGAAGCATAATGTGTGTTTAACACATTCACTGCACATCAGCTGGAGGGAATCCTTGTAAATGATCACTACTAGACATTCACTGGTTTTATCTATCTCACTTGAAACTCAAGACTATAACTATATTATTTACCCATAATATCCTGTGTGTACAGGACACTTCATTACATCAGTTCAATAATTGAATGTAACACATGTGATGTAATTAGCTGGATGAAAATAAAAAACTCCAAGATACTGTCATTTCAATTAATATCAACTCAAAAACACTACTGTTCACTAGTTTACAGCGACTCACTGCCATGTCCTACCCTGTTCTTAACACCGCGGTGAGCCGGCACGCATGCCAGCTTACGGCGTAGCCAAGTTGAAAACAAGATTTCACCTAACATTTCAATCTTAATTTCTGCGATCAAAAGACATTCGATAAAATTTATTCATGCTCTCTCGTTTTTGCAACAATCAATTATTCATTCTTAGTCATTGGCACCCCAGGCTACTCCATAGCTATAGAAGAAAGTTTCTTTTTTCCCCTAAGCTATGTTTGAGTCAGCAAAATTGCAATAAAATTATTTTTTATATTTATAATATAGAATGTTCTCTTGATGGGTGGGGCATCAAGCACCTTCCACCATGTATACATGTGACGCGAATACCACGCACAACAAAAGACGATCGGGGCTAAGTTGCTTCACTGTGTTGTGTATTCAGTTAGAAGGAAATAAAGTGATTATTGGAGTTATCGTTTTGTTACAATGGTGTCAGTAGTGGGATTCGTCGAATTGTAAAATTATCGCAATATATTGAAGTAGAGTGGACTAGGTGGTTTACGAAAACGATTGTATATTTTGTGACGGAATGTGAACGTATATCCAGGCGATTAAAAGCGATACGAGCCACTAAAATGAACATCGTTACATATAAGATGTTTTATCCTGTTTCCACAGGCAACACAATATCGTATCGTGTGTAATTGCTTGATGAGTTTTATTTTGGGAATGAGATGTGATTTTTTTCAAGTTTTGACGTAAATCCGGAGCCATTTAGCTGTGACACACATGTGGGGGCTCTTCCTTGACCACCAGCTCCGGTATAAAAACAATTTGTGGTCGGGTTGGTAACGAATTCCAACAGCAGCCGGAATGGGCTCTGAATATATCAGGGTAAAATGGCATCATTTTCTGTGGCGCTTTAACAACTGCAACTGTATCTCCCGTTTCATGTCGCCAGTTAAATGTACAGGGCTATGAATCTAAGGCTCGGCCCATAGAATTTAAATAGGTCATAACGTGCCAATAGCTGCAGAGCAACTATACTGTAATAAATACCACATTTATGACTAAATGTGCACATTACAACAAAATAATATTATGTGCTAACATTAGCTAACAATTTACTGACTGACCACAAGCTGACGAGCTCATGAAAGCAACAAATTGATGTTGCACTCACATGACTTTCTCTACTTTTGTACAAATTATTCTTAAAAACGCTTATTCCTCTATAGACATTATGTTAATTGAAATAAACGTTTGCAGAAATTATCTTTTTCTTAATCTTCTTTTAGACACAATGGCAATAGGAGAATACTTTAAAATTAAATGATAGTTACTTATAAGAACTCATCGCTAAATGGTGGCTTTAATATTCCGTTCCTTTCTGTCTTTCTATTTTTATTTCTTTTATTTCGTTTATATCTCGTCTTTAACTGCAATGGTTTATCTCTTAAGTTTTACCAGTTATGCAAGAGTCACCCTGAAAGAAAAGGGCTACAGGGTCTATTCCAAGATAATTCAAGATAAACACTTCATTTGCCATGCAAATATCTTAAACATGTTGAATTTTAAACAAAATATTTTGAGCATTTTTGAGAAAGTAGAATTTTTTAAAAGTATGTTCCAAGTTAAGGGTAGTTTGGAAAGGGTTTCTCGAAAAATCCTCTCCACGAGAATAAGCTTAGAGAAGTGAAGGAACTTCTGATAAACTGGGTAAACTTCATTCGCGTATTTACTGTCTGTTTCCTTAGCGCACCTTCTAGATTCTCTGCAACTGCCTGTCAGACTTGCACAGGTCCTGGCGGACGATAAACAAGCGATCGAAAGGATTTTGAAGCTTTTGGCAATGGTAAACATAAACTTAAGGAATTAGAACTTTAGATATGCAAATTTCATATTTTTTTCGATCTTTTTATAACTTTGTTTTAGTTCTGAATTTTGACTGTTTGTTTAATGTATTTATGTGTTTTCGTTTTTTAGTAGTATTTTATTTAACATTGAAATTTATCTCTGTCTTTTCCCAAAGGGCGCCGATTACCATATAGTTGAGCGTCAATAATCCGACAATTTACTAACTTTTCTTGAAAAATCCTTGTCTCACATACTTGGAAGATAGAAAACTTAAATGATACCAAGTTCTCTGTTTAACCAACTTTTCGTTTCCTTGCTCTTCACAGACAAATGCACCGACTTTTTCTATAAATTGATTTTTCGCATCCAGGAGGCCTTAAAAGTTCAGTGAAATCTCCGTATAGAATTTTTTGTGCAATGTAATATATTTTCTACTTGCTATTTGATGTGATAGAGAAAATAAAATTCCATGTAAAATAAACAGACCAGCTACTAAGTGGCCCGGTTTCGATCTCAGGGAGCCGTATGTGGTGGACGAAGCAGCGCCTGGGTGGGTATTCCCCGGGTTCTCCGGTATCCTCCGACACTTATTCTACCATCATCAACTTTCCATCCATCGACTTCACCTGCATTTCATATCATTCTTTTCCTCGCTATCATACCTGGTGCTTGGCTGACCACCTGCTTCCAGGTCCATAGGTTCCTCTGCTCCCCGACAGGCGTCTGACTGTAGGCACTGGCTTGTAAGTCCTAAGGGGTGTAAGTCCTACATACGGGGAGGCTAATCAGGTAAAGAAGAAGTAAAATAAAGGTGAATTCCGCTTTATAAGAATCCTAAAGCCTTAGTAGAATTGCTTCCTCACATTACACAAGTTGAAATTCTTCCTGGCACCACAATAAACCATTTTAAACCACTTTCTAGGCTGCACGCACATTTCTAGGCCATGTTTTATGGTTCATAACGTGCACATAGACAAAAATTGTCACAAAAACGGGAAAGTTATAGCCCGCAGCTATAGAAGGCGAATAAGATAAACATCTTACCTAAGGGGGTTGACTTTGCAATTACGCAGGTCGTTCATTACTGCATGTTCGCGCCCTGGTTACTAGACGTCACTACTGGAGCAAAAAAGTTTAAATTCGCACGCTATGCGAACCACACGTCACAGCCACCTCCCTTGCTACCACTATAATGCACTTATTTATTCCAAACTATCCAGAAAGAAGCGTTACTTTTTATACTTCATTGTTAAAGACAATAAGACTTTTCAGTAATTGTTTCAAGCTACATAGCAGCATACAGGACACAAGTACAACAGTCAAATTTTTAAAAAAATGTGATTTGTCACACTCATATTCTCTACTCTTGTATAAACTATTCTAGGAAACACTTATTCCGTATCTACTTCTAGTTCATAGAAGTTATCTCATCGACTAGAGGCGTAGTCAATCTTTTGCTTTGTACAAATTATCAATAGGTCATTCTTATGTTTAGTCAGAGTGTCAACTGTGTCCCATAAATCGCTGAAAAACGTGTTGCACATTAAAATGAATTAACAATCAAAACACCACTCCTTTTCAGTTTGACACTATGTTTTTAACAATTTTATTATCTCTACTGATAAGTAGAAGGAATTATTGTATTCCACCCAAAAATTCAATGTCGAGATTTCACCGGAAATATATGTTTTGAAACCCCCTGAATCCAAAAAAAGCATTTTAAAAAAAGGCCCGTGTGTGTGTGGGGGGGGGGGGGGCAGCATAACTCAAAAACGAAAAGTCGGTTAAAAACCAAAGTTGGTATTTAAGTTTAATGTCTTTCAAGGATGCGACATGAAGATTTTGAAGAAAATAGCCCTTCCCTAAACTACCTTTTATAGGGAAAATTTTTCGAAAATTTTGATTTTCTTGAAAATGTGCTCTAACGATTTTGATTAAAATGTCATATGTTTAAGATATTTGTATCACAAATGAAATGTATATTTTCAATTTTCTGGCTATAGTCTATGTAGTCCTGTTTACTCTGGATGACTTTTGAATAACTCGTAAACCGTAAGAGATAGACCGATTCTTAGCCTACAAAAAATGTAGGTCTTGCTAAAACACACAATTTATGTCTGAATAAATTTTTTATACAGTAGACCATTTCGGAGATATTTCATGTTATTTGTATCAGTTTGGGAAAACTTAAAAACTTTCGTGAAATGAATCATCGTTGTTCATTTTTTATATGTTAAGCGTGCAAAGAGAGCGGGATCTCAAAGCTTTAAAAGATATGACTATCACCCACAAAGTCACGTGAGTGCAACAGTTTGGGGTGGTGAAATCTTTGTGTTGGAATGTTGGAAGATGCTGAACTTAAATACTAGACACAAATATACAGATCCTTTCCTATAAATCCCCCTTTTTTTAACTCAGGAGAGCTTACAACTTATATTTCGGTAGAAATGTTGGTATGTAACGTTGGGTAGAATGGAATAGTTGCGATCTCCCCGTTTAATAACGTCTGATCAACTGACAGAGTAACAATTTGGAGCCCATGCAGGCAGGTACCTGGTTTGGAAACTGCGCCAGTTCGTGTTGATGGCGCCATGCATCTTCTGACTGACAGCTGAACTTCTACAATACCGGACATTCGCTTGTCTGACGAATCACTGTTTTAACCCGAGCGTAAAGCTATGTATTCCAGCAGTTGCAAACTGCAGACGTAGGTGTGCGGGATCCAAATCCATTGCTCATTATTAATTAGGACTGGAAATTCACCTGAATAACCACACGGTGCGAATCTCTCTTGTTCCATCACACCAACTTTATTATATCCACTTTGTGTTGATTGTGCACGTAAATTACACGACTGTGCAGTTGGAAGAATTCCTTAGTGAACTGTTCAATATTATCGTCTTTATTAATATTATGCACACTATTTCATCCATACATAGAGGCGTTCATGGGTCATTTACGATTTACCACTTGGTCAATCAGTGTTGCCAATTGTATCCCCATAAATAGCTGAACAACTATTTATTACAGGTTAAAATCGACTAACAATCAAAATAGCACTCCATTTCAGTTTTAAAACTATGTTTTTTACTTTTTCTAATACGTATAGTAAAGTAGAGGAAGTACTGTATTTCACCCAAAAATTCGATGTCGACAGTTCAACGAAAATATATGTTTTGAGGCCCACTGAATCCAAAACCAGCTAGGAAAAGGTCCGCGCACGTGTGTGTTTGTGTGTGTGTTTCCATAATTCAGTCGGCCAGTGTGTACAGCATAACTCAAAAGCAAAAAGTCGGTTAAAAACCAAAGTTGGTACATAAGTCTTTCAAGGATGCGACACGAAGATTTTGAACAAAATAGATCCACCCTAAACTACCCTTTACATGGAACATTTTGATTTTCTTGAAAATGGCTCTAACGATTTTGATTAAAATGCTAGCCCATATAGTCCAATTTACTCTGGATGATTTTTGCATAACTGGTAAACCGCCGTAAGACATAGAGCAAATCTTACTGTACAAAAAATGTATATGCTGTAGAGTGAACCATTTCAGAGATATTGCTCGTTATTTTTGTAAGTTTTGGAGAACTTATACTTATGTCAAATGGAACATAGTTATTAATTTTTTATAACCGTGCAAAGAAAGCGGAATTTGAAAGCTTTAAAAGATCTGACTATCGCACAAAGCCTACTGTATTCCCATATTCCCGTTGTACCTACAAGGAAATAAACAATAAGATAATTTGTACAAATATTTATCTCAACTAACACGAAGATATTATAAAAAGAGTTTGTAAGAAGAGATAGTACAAGAGTAGAGAAAGTTATGTGAGCGCAACACATCAGATTTTTAACAATTGTTCTTTTAATAATTAATGTATTTTTCCAGAATAAAGGTCATTTGTTAATGTTAAAAATAAAGTTATATTTGTTTGAAATTATAAACTAATTTTCTGTTATAACAACAAGAGAAGTTCGAAATACATGTAATTCTTGAGTGTCTTTTCTTAGTTGGCAGTGCTGGGTAAGTCGAACTAACCGAAATGAATATATTTTAGATTATTTTTATAAACTTTAACAATTTCTGGTCAGATCTTTGTAATACAGTATTTAAACTCATATTTTACTTATGAAATAGTGCAGATAAATATCAATCGACGCTCATACCTTCCGAGAGGGAGTTTGTCTGTTAGGTCATATGTTTTATGATATTGCTTGTGACAATATTCATGTAGCCAGAAAGGGAGTAGGGAATACAGTAGGCTTTGAGCGATTGTCAAATCCTTAAAGAGGTGCTAACTATGCGATGGTTTTCAGATGCCTTTCTGTTTGCATTACGCATTATAATCGATTAACAATCAAAACTCAAAATGGAGAGCAATTCCAAATGGTTTGGTAATGCCTCAAATACGAGTTATAACAATAATTCAAAATTCTATACCAGGCAATACAATAAAATAAATAGAATGAGTATGTGGAATTATTTCAGGGATTTCTGTAAAGAACGGGAATACAAACTCTTGCTACATACACAAATTTAAGATATTTGTTCTATTCTAAAAGATTGGGCGATGAACATGAGAAAACTATTGGAGAAAAGTAATAAAGTGATATTTATTTGAGACTATTAACGGAAACAAGAGAAAATCATGTAATTCTTAGTTTCGTTTTTCTATTGTAAATTTCTTATAAAGTTATTAATGTCAATAATTCCGGTCTCAGTTTGAACCTTAAAGTATACTTATACTTTTCCAAACTGTTAAGTGATTATTCGGTATTATCTCCTGATCATAGAAAGATCATAAAATGTCAAATCAATCACATAGCGACCCTCTGGTTTAAAAATCTATCGTTTCTTACAAGGAAATCTGTAAATGAGAATTTAAAATGTATCTGGGCTAGGCAGAGATGAAAATGTCGTACTAGAGGAGTGAGTAGAGAAGGTTATGTGGACCCTCAAAATATGAAATCGCGTTGATTGCAATGGTTCCTGTACCTTGGTGCCTCAGCGGTACAGAAAGTTTAAGGATATGAAATAGCAGTAGTCTTGTAACTGTATCTAGCGCACACGGTTAAGCAATCACCCAAAAAGAGCCACTGCGCATGCTCTAGTCCCAAGTTCAGCGTGGCCACTCCACACGAATCACGTCCCGACGCCTCTGAAACAGCGACAGGAATGTCGTGCGTGAATTTCAAGTATCGGATAAAAAGAAAAAGGTGCACTCCAGGAGTAGTCGTGTCGCTAGCATTATTACGTCATACACGTCATTGCAATCGATAGTGGCGTTGCACGGGTCTCCGGGAGAAAATGAGGCAATTGTTGCACAACTGCACTCGAAACAGTCTCACTTTTAAACTCGCGATTTTGGAGACGACAGTGTTCTGTGATACACCTGTCTGCTTGCTAAAACACCTAACAGTTGAGCAACGATGGCGATCCTTTTAGAACGACATTAAATAAAAACGTAACATAAGAAATTCATCTAATTAAATTGATAGAGGAGAAAGTAATAGTGTGTCACAAAAAATTAATATAAGGGTTTCACCTAAAACACACGTTTTGAGGCCTGAAGTGACAGAGAAAATTGGAAATGGCATGCCAGACTTGGTCCCTAATGAGCAAACAAAAGAACTTACTAGAGATGTCTCAAAGAAAAAAGCAAAGAAAAATCTTGGGAATCTCACTACAGGACACAGTATCAAACAAATGACTCCAAGATATCATCTCCTTCAAGAATGTAGCACGCAAAGGCTACAAGAATCAAATGGAAAAGGATAAGACTTCACCACGACAGATGGGCTCAGTCGACCACCATGTGATCCCAAACACTGGAAGCAGAAACCGAGGACGACGAAGAATAAGACGAACAGAGGACTTCCGACAATCAGTGAATCCACAGAGGTCCTGTGCTGTTTGGAAACACTATGAAAGGCAACTAATTGGAGATAATAGTTTGTGAAAACAAAAACTATAAGTTTAAGTACCACAACTGGGGTGCTCAGCTATAAGCAATGATGTTAACTTGTATACAGTGGATTTTGGGCCTTTGGATTTTTTGTACATTAGATTACATGCAAATTCACACTCGCATTCATATTTCTGGACTCTGAGGAGGATAGGAAACCATCTTGAGTAGTGAAAAGCTCCCACGTTCCAGCTGAGAATCGAACCCGAGACTCAGCAGACAGGTGCTTTACTGACTGAGCTACGGGGCTAGTCCTGGTTTGTTTGCAAAAGGTTTTCAAGGGGATCTCAACAATGTCTGTTCCTCCTTATATCCTCTTCCACTACCATAGCTCAACGGTACATTTTGATCTGTAGAAAGTTGAAAGTCTCGTGGAGAACCGAACCCGAGGTCCGTCATTTGTAGCGTGACCGTTAAAGTGACCCATATTTCACCACGTCATGCAAGTATTCAGTCGATAACCCTAAGATAAGACTTGAACGTCGCAGCATACAGCTCCTCGTAAACTTTATGATTCCGGAATTATCGGCGAACGAAAAACTGTTCTCGGAAGATGTGCAGTTTACTCGTAAATTCTATCAGATTGGTTTTTACGTCTACCAGAAACCTTCCTTATGATTCAGTGTGCTGGAAAAGTGCTGTCGTCATGGAAACTGCGTGGCTTTTGTTTTAGCTGGAAGATGTGCAATGTTGTACTCGAGCTTTATTTAATCTCACTATAAGAAAGAAGTTATTGCTATGTATTGGAGAATTTTACTTTCTTACCACGTATATTATGTACTAGATCAAGTATTAAATTCCACCCAAAAATTTGATGGCGAGATTTCACAAGAAGTAGGTATATGTTTTGGATGCTCCTGACTCTCCCTCCCCTAAGTTAATTCCTTTCATAACTAAAATAAAATATTCAAATATTATTTAATAACCTATGAATTTTTGCAGAAAGGCCCGTGTGTGCATCTCTGAAGAGCATGACCCAAATACGAAAGCTAGCTTAAATTCAATCTCCCAAGGGCACTAGAAGTTCGACAAAGTCCCTAGGCCCAAACCATCTTGATTCTGGGAATAGTCGCTGAAGTCATCTTGTTAAAGCACACATTAATAACAATGAAAAGCGTAATTTGCTTTGAATTTGCTGTTAACATTAACGGCAAATCCCATTGCGGCTAGCGCTAAGTATGACAACCCGAACGCGGTCTTCAGGAACTATGACTTCCGATAATCACTCATGCCCCAGCCAGAAGGTTGTATTCCTTAGCCAAGATTGCTACCTATCGCAGCGCCTCAATTTGCTCTACACTGAGTGACAACGGTCCTATACCCGGAATGGAATCAATTCCGGGCGCATTGTGTGACCGGGAACCAGAACTTCACGCTCCATCCACCGTAACGGTAACGATAACCAGAACGAGAAAGTTGGAATAAGTTTATTCAAATGGGAGGGTTCACAACCGAAGGGAAGTTTTCCCGGGTCCCGAGAACGGGAAATAAAACTTCGCCAAGTTTCCACTTTCTCGTTCCCGTTGCCGGGCACGGCATATTTGATTCATGTTGTACATACTTAAATTTTTCGCCGCAGAAATTATTCAAGGCAGCCGTGCCCAAGCTCTCTCTAGTCACAAACTAGAAAAAAATATAATTGGTCAGTTAGAAACAAATGAATTCCCAATTTCGACCTCCACTTTCTATATGACAAGCTGATCAACAATATACATTGTTGTGCTCGTTACGGGGATGTTGCGAGTTGTCTTGTTTCCCGTTCTGGTTACCGTTACCCAATAGTTGTAAAGCACTCTTACTGTATGACGACTGCATGTTTTCCTTTTGGGGGATGAATGTTTTCTCTAATGTAATAATGACTGTAACTCAGGCAAGAGGGATGCAAATAAATAAAGAACATATTAATTCATGTTTTCTTTTCAGTTGAAGAACTAAGGCGACACTCGGGCAAAATCTAGTTAAGTTTCACGACCTGTTAAATTAGAAGTGCTTCCAACAGAAGTATCAACAGCTAGAGAGAGAAAAACGCGCCACAGAAACACAAATAAAGAATTGCACTAGGAAAGCAATTAGTCGTTATGAATATTTAAATGACGTTTTGTTATAAATGCTTCTCCCCGACATGAGGTAAATTCCGGAAGTTTAATGTCCACATTTATGCTTCATCTGTTTACAGTAGAACTACTTACGGAATTATATCTCTGGTTCGTTACAAAAATCTGACGTATGACGCTTACATGACCTTCCCTACTCACTCTTCTAGAAAGTTTTACTACAAAAGTTACAAAACGTAGAATACTCCTAAAAATGCAAGGTTTACTGTATATGTATCATGTAAATATCTTAAATATATGGTAATTTAATGAAAGTGTTAAAAAATAAAAAATAACAAAATGTAAAAGGTATTTAAGGGCGGGGGATGTTCTTGAAAACCTTTGTGTCGCATCTTTAAGAGATACTGAACCTAAATACCAAGTTTTTGAGTTATACTCATCACAGACATGCGCGCGAATGTATTGTTCAGGAGGCACCTTTAGTGTTCTGGGCATCACAAAACTTGTATAACCGGAGAAATCCTTATAATAACGTTTAGGTCTAATGGAGGATTTACTCTGCTTACCATATAAGTGATAGTGGAAGTAAACAGTAATTTATATTTTGTTCAGAGTCATTTGAGACAGTGGAAGGGGAAGATAGAGACATCGCGTGGCCGGCGCGTGCATATAAACCAAAACAACCGAGGCAGAGTTGCAACTTTTATGCATCATTCATATACAAGTAGTGGCGCACAACAGAGATTGCACAAAACTCTTTAACCTGTATAAATATATGGCGACTCTGTGAATTTTATAAAATGGACGGCTTCTTCGTCGTCTTCGGAGGATAAGGAAGAACAGGAAAAAGAAATTATACTAAAATTGGTTGAATGACATTATAAAACTTTAAGAAAAATCCATAACTCCTTGTTAAAATTGAGGTTTGTGCAATAGCTAGAGCTATACCTAATGTTTCGCAAACTAGTACGGCGCTGTTGTAAACAAATGGGAGGGCAGAATGAGAGAGACAGAGGCTCTTTAACGAAATTATCTTAGGCTGCTGATTGGTGAAAGCTAATCCGTGCATGTTTATAGAGGGTTAACCGTTAAGTGCTCCCATATGTTTACAACAATATCACTCTAATATGAGACATAGTATTATACAGAGGGTAGAGAAAGCCGTGTGACTGTTACACATCAGATATTGTGCACAATGCAGCAAGGTAGAGTTGTGAAAGTGAGGCGGGTTCTGTTATCTTGAGTACCTACAGCTACCTCAGTACATATCGACAGCTCCGTTACGCTGATTTTATCTTCCTTTGTCAACATGCTAACACCTGTTTACTGACGTCACAATCTTAGTGCTTTGTTAGACTTGCCAACTTCAGGCGGCTTGCTGCCTCAGAACTGGGTCATCCTGTGTTGGTGCGACTGTCACACGTATGTGCGTGTTGCAAGTGGAAAAGCCTTCTTTTTCACTAAATTTACTAAACATCCCCACACTTACACGGCTTTTTCTACTCACTCTTGTACAAACTAGACCTTCAAATGATTGTGCTTCTACTTAATTGATGTTAACCGAGATAAACGTTTTCAGAAATGATTTTATTACATATTTATAGGTAGAATGGGAACAGAAGAATACAGTGGGCTTAAGTATACTCAAATCTTTTAAGAACTGGTCACTATGTGATGACTTTGATATTCTATTCTTTTTGCATGAACACATGGAGTTGAACAAGTGAATGACGACTTACCATTACAAAAAATATAACAAGGTATATGTCAGAAAAAATCTACGGAGATAAATTGTATGATTTAACAAGATCTACACGTTTACAATAAGATATGGTCTATCTCTTACGGTTTAGCAGTTATACAAATGTCATCCAGAATGATGAAGCCTTCAGAGACTATTCCCAGAAAATCCAACATAACATTTCATTTGTCATAAAAATACCTTAAATATATCATTAACATCATTAGAACCATCTTTGGGAATATCAGGCACCCTAAAGATTTCTTTAAAATTATTCCTATGGGGAATCGAAGTTTAGGGAACATTACTTCCTCTATTTACTGTGGGTCCATAGTACAGAAAGTAAAAACTGACATTCAAATAACTTTCCAAAATTAGCCAAATAAGCCCACGAAAATGCATTATTTATCCACGCATAACTGTAAGAACTCTTTGTTCCTTCCAAGAGTATTCCTCTACCTTCTTTTATCCCGGTTGCTGAACTGTTAACAATACGTATGCTGGATTGTTATAATTTCATTTAACTTAACACCACCAAATTGGGTTGGACACCATTGCCTCATACACCCTACAGTCCAGACCTGGCACCCTCGGACTTGCATCTCTTTGGGCCACTTAAAGACTCTCTATGGGGACACACTTTGAAGATGACGAGAGTGTCATTCACGCAATGACAACATGGCTACGTCTACAGGACAAGAACCTTTACCAACAGGGAATACACACTGCCCCACAATGTTGGCGTAAGGCCATAGAGGTGATGGAGACTGCGTAGAAAAATAGAACATGGACAAGATATATTGAGGTATATTGTCACCAAATTCTGACTCTTAACAATAAATATGTTCAGAGAAAAAAAAATGTGGGGCATTATATATTGAAAAACCCTCGTATTTGTTATTCGATCGTTCATACGGGAACTATTTTATGTGTATTTGATCAGAATTATATCTAGTTGCACTTGTTTTACTTCTAATCTATAAAAATATGTTTTATTTTTGTCCATTTGACGATGCCTTGTAAAAAGATTGCAAATGGCGGAATATATCTGAACCTGAGTCTAATCTGGTTTATGGAAGGTTGTGTTTTTGCCGCACCGCGTACTTTTGAGCGTGCCTAAACTCGCAGCTTGCTTCTATTCTTGTCTTTCTATCATTGCACCTGTTCCGTAGAGTTCAGAGCAGATTTCTTCTCTCTTCAAGTGTAAAGTTTGCAGCATTTTCTGCGCTGCGTCGTTGTTTGGTGGTACGAAATTGTTTTCAATAAGGTCTCTCTCGCCAGTAGGTAAACTACACGTGATCTCGTCGCCTTTGGGACGCTTTATATAAATTGCTTTCACTCACACTTTCCGTCATGGCTACGTTAGTTCGGATAGATGGGGCCATATGACTTCTGTTCCATATCAAACCACCATTGCTGTTTCCAGGTAGGTTGTATGTTCTGTATGTGGCTTATCGTGATTGCTTCAGGTGCTCTTTCAGTGATACTCTTCGGGGTAAAAGTTTATTACTTTTTTTACTAGTAACGTGCCTCAAAATGAAAAACGCCTGTGAGATAGACTAACCGTTTACCTTCGCACCTCAATGCGTGACACACTGGCCTAGATAATGTAAAGTCATTGGTCTTGCAGAAGGCACTCGGAGTCAGTTCCGATACACATTGGTTACCAGGTTACAACGGTGGTTCCGCCCACTTTGTGTCATGTTTTCTGTGGCACGCCTGCTTAAAGGTGCTAAAAACTGAAAACATACTTCTCTTAAAAAGTAAAATTATAAATCCAAAAATAAAGCAAATATTGATGTAGCAATTACCACACCCTTAGCAGCCCATATATGCTTTGTGAAACATTTCTTATTTGAATTCCTTCACTATTTAAATTTCTTCCTTTTCCAGCTTTTACATAAGGTGTGCCTGCCTATCTCCAAATTTTTCTCTCTATAAATCTGTATACATTGGTGCATATTCTAAAAAGAGATCCAAACTTTTGGACCTGGTTTTAAATTACAGGAATAATCGCGTATTTTTATAATTAATAGTTGCAGACCAGACCTAATAATAGACAGATTCCATGCTACACGTGCGTCTCACAGACAAACGCTTTGTAACCTTCATACATGTTACTATACGTATTTATATCTTGGTGCTATTTCCTGAGACGGAAAATGCTATCTTTCCTGCATAATGTAGATGAGTAGTCCCTGCCTTTGTGATTGTTATCTGTAGTTGCAGCTTCCACTTGCACACGTTCAATTTCTGGCCGAATGTCGTCCGTGAAGGCCGCATATTGAGCCGTTCCCAGAAACAAAGAATTTCTCCGACCGTCCCTATCTCCGGCTGTATCATGCCCCATATTGCTGCCGGCTTCCTCCCAGAGCGGTTTACCTCCATAATAACGCTGCAGGAGTGGACAAGATGGGTCAGGTAAACGGCAAGCACAAGTTTGCACGTTCACACCCAATCTTGTTCACACCCACTCCAACTCTGTCCTGTTAGGATTCCTAACTCTGCGTTAATATTATAAAGACAGACAACTATGTATGTACATTTATTTAGATTGATCTAAAAATCACTCAGCTGATTTTCTTACCACTGAAAAGCCCCATTCTTTCCGAAGGATATAGGATATCAAACACATATGTAGTAGAAGCTGGCATTAAACACTACCAAAAAAGAAGGGTTGTGGTTGACAATGCCATGAAGCAGAAATACACACACAGGCGCGCGCGCGCACACACACACACACACACAAACACACACACACACACACACACACACACACACACACACACACACACACACACACACACACACACACACACTAGGTGGCTTACTCTCCAACAACCAATTAATCAATTTCATGTACTTTCTCCCATTATTTATGAAATTATCGCACAATGATCTAAAGCGTTTTATATTTAATTCTCCGCTTTATCTCTAATAATTATAATTTCATAGACCGCACTGTTCCAAGCAACACATGAAAAAGCCTTGAAATTCATGTAAAGGGATGTGAACATATGAATCAAGCAACCTTTTTTATTTAACCGTCCTGGAATATTATATGCAGTATGTTCAGAAGTTTGGGTGCAAAGCACGTCTGATTTCCTAAACCTGATAGCCTTTCAATTTCCAGAAATGCTGCATTGTTCAAAATCACCCTTTGCTGATAGAAGAATCTTCGGCCGGAATGATCAAATACTTCTTTATAAAATTACAATGGGTTATCTTTGGTCCCACAATTATTTCCTACAGAATTGTGAAATAATGCAGAAATCCTTAACAAATACAACGAAATAAGATTCTCACTACCTTAACCTATTATAAAAGACACAGTCTGAGACTATCAAAGAAATAATCTTCTCAGCTAATCATAAAATATCGATTAATTGATTTATAATATTAACATTATGCGATTACTTATACTAGGCACAGCTTATTAAGATACCCTAAATAACAAACTTGACATTTTCCCCCATTATGGCGCTATCTGGTTATATTTGGTGATATTCCTTCTGTTAGGTTGCATTAGTGCCGCCAACTGTTCGTAACATATAACAATGGTAAAGCTATCACCATAGCTGGTGTTATTCCGTCTGTTATGTTGCCACAGAAGCCCTTGTTTTATAAACGTGTTTCAGAGAAGCCAAGCGATATATTTTAAAAACAAGTTTCTATTTAGACGCCGTATTAGTTAATTAATCTGTGGACGTACTGCTTGTGTTTGCGTGATTTTGTTTTCAGTTCTTTTAGAGCAGTATATGCAGTTATAGTTACTTTTTTGTGTTCGCTACACAGTAGTGCATTAACATATTGCGGTATTTAGCGTTTTGAAGTAGTTTTATCCAAACGTGTTGTGTTATTGCAGAACAAAATTTGCCGAAGATGAGCAGGTTCATCATGTGTTGTGGTAACGATGTTGAAGCATTATTATCGTTTCAAAGCAAGGTACTTTAACCTTGTGATATTTGAGGTTAGAAATGCGTTTATTATGTAAGTTGGCAGGACTGCTTTTTGGGGTATTTTAGTGCAATGTCGGCCATGTTGCACTCTAGGAAACTGAAGATAAACTGTATCCTCTATAGCATGTCTTCTAATGAACTTGATTACTGCATAAGTACAAAGTAAATAAAGTAAAACCTTCTTATACTAGGTTTGGCATATAATTAAATTCGAATTTAATAAATGTTATTTAGAAATTTTGACACTGCTTCATTATTAATATATCTGCAGCATTTACAGCCTGGCGTAATAGCCCGATGCCGGACGAACCGTTGCGTTCTCCACCTCCAACCGTAATGGGTGTCATGAGAGGGATACAGTACTGGAGTATGGGACGTGGTTAAGGCCGACTCTCTTCCAGCGGGTGAATGTCTTCGCAACCTGCAGGGTTGACATATGCTAGGGTATTCTTGTCTAAGCACTTCAGTAAGTTCTGATTATCGTTGTTATTATTATGCAAATACTAATGTTAAGTAGTAAATTTATTGATACGTCAAAAGCTGGTAGAGGTAAAGTTTCAATAATTGCAGTGTCGAGTGCTGAGATTTAGAAACAGTTTAATTCTGCATCCTCAAACAGTTGACAACTCGACATTGCCTATTTTCATACCCACCCAGCATGCCCTGAGAGGAAGGTCCCATAGTTCACCACTACGGATATTTATCAAAGATGGAGATATTGGAGACGGCACTAAAAGTGTCGCTCACTAGGAAAGAAGTTATGGCGACTTGGAACGTACTTCCTTCTGCGCAAGCGTGCAGATTGTAAAGGTTTATACTGCCCTCTCAAGTAAAACTGTATTCGCCAGTGAATAACACCAAGCTCCGGAATTGTGGCTGAAGTACGCATTGCTGTAAATACCTCTGCAAACTGCGGGTAGTCTTCCTGCAGTGCCTGGGATTTCTGAAGATGTTGTGGACAGAGCTGGTGATCATGGACAAAATGCCATACAACATATGAAGCGTTGTTGATTTTTTTTTCTCCCCTTCTATTCAGTTATTCTTTTGCCCCCTGAGACAACATATTCTAATAATCCTCTTGCAAGCAAGTTTTACTTTATTTCATTGCATTACGTTGTAATCAAGTTCGCTAGGAGACACGCTAAATAATTTTATAAAGAGACAAAATTGCCAGAATTAGAAATAAATCAGCAGATATTTCATATAAATATATATTTTTAATTTTATATTAATAGAAGGTTGCATTTTTCATGGACGTAGACAGTGCCCCTTCCAAATAGGTTAGTTAGCTTGGGGGTGCAAAATCGTCATATTGTCACCTCTATTAATGTATATATGTTAACCGATTCGCTGTACAACAATTTGAAAAGAACAAGGTATATGTCTTAAATTTAATTAATGAATAAATTGGACATTGAAGTCAAAACGTAACCGTGCAATCGGGTGAGCCAAGAAGTATCGCATAAATACTAAATTTGGCATGTTTAGTTTCTTCCAAGCATGTAACAAGACTCTGAAACATTTTTAATGTAAACAGTAATTTGGGGTGGTGTCGTGTGCTTGGAAAATGCTGAAAAGGCACATGGACACATACACACACAAACATGGAAGTTGCACTAAAATATTTGTATTTATTGTGGAACCCCAAAATGTTTATATCCACTGGCTACCACCCTCAGCAGGAAGAGATGGAGTGATGAAATTACGCGAGGCTACAGGTCACTGGCAGACCACAGAAAGGCGCGGAAGTCTCCAGACGTCCCTGTTATTTTATCTGAAAATATTAAATTCGTTCCTGATATCTTCATTGCTTTTGGTCTTTTAACGTTACTTCTACGACTCTTCTAAGAAATCACATTTCAGCTGTTTCTATTTTTCTCCCCTCCAATTTTGTTTCTGATCCACACATCAATGTTGGTACTGCGATTATTCTATAAAACTTCAATTTTGTTTCCTTGTTATATTTCTTAAGCATCTATTTATTGTACCACAGATATGTTGAAATTTTTGTAATTTTTCTTTTTCCATAAGAAAAAGTAAAACTGAAATAATTATTAATGTAACATTTATCTTACTGCTGAGGTGCACAAACCCGTAGTTTAGTTCACACATATATAACAGCCTAGCCGGTATACAGCATGCTCATATTAATTAAAAGACGCTCCTCCGTTTACAAGGAACCCCTTAAACACTATCTTCTCCTCTTTTTCTACATATTTTTCACATTTCCATGGGCTCCTTCTTGGGCAAATCCCGACCAACAAAAACACAAACAATACAGCAGTGATAGGAAATTCTGACCAGAGAACGGGAGGGTTTTACATTGCATCATAACGTACCGCGTTAAATTTAGTGTTAACTACGAGATTAGCACCCTACGAGCAATGCGCACACCAATGAGGGAGATAGGTCCACGGGTGTTGTTTCATTCCACTGCACTGAAATAAAACAGCAGGTAACAAAAGAATATCACTCTGCTGTGAACAGCACACCAGCCAAAATGCATTGTTGCCAGATATTCTTCCATGACCATTTCGATATAAATTTACATTTAAATATATATGTAAAGAAATGTCAACTAGCGAAAATAACAAGCGAGAAGTGCATTTACTTTTTACTTTCTCTACTGGTAAGTAGGGGAAGTATTGTATTTCAACCGAAAATTCGATGTCGAGATTTCACCGGAAATATATGTTTTGAGGCCCTCTGAATCCAAAAAAAGCATTTTTAGAAAAAGGTCCGTCCGTGTGTGTGTGTGTGTGTGTGTGTGTGTGTGTGTGTGTGTGTGGGTGGGTGGGTGTGTGTGTGTGTGTGTGTGTGTGTGTGTGTGTGTGTGTGTCTGTCAGTCTGTGGATAGCATAATTCAAAAGCGAAAAGAAGTTTAAAAACCAAAGTTGGTCTTTCAAGGATGCGACACGAAGATTTTGAAGAAAATAACCCCACCCAAAACTACCCTTTAGTACATAAAAAATGTTTCGAAAATTTTTATATTCTTGAAAATGGTTCTAACCATTTTGATTAAAATGTCATATGTTTGATATATTTCAATTATATTTATAATATAATTATAATACAATTATATTTATAATATCATATTATATTTATTATATTTATATTTCAATTGCATTGAAAGAGACGTAGACAATGAACACCATAAACTTAATGACATGTGAAACACAATAGGAAGCAAATATACTTCCTAAAATTCAAATTCTTATCCTAATTAAGAAGTACAAAAGAAACTTTTCTTAGATCGAAAACACAGTCAAGAAATTATGAAACAATTTGAAAATATTTAAACACTGATACAGCCGCTCTAAGCCAGAGATTAATGCAACAATGTGAAGCTCCTCGTTGGTGCATCTCCTTGAAATTATTTGCTCCAAATGACGATGATTGTTGAAACAGTAACCTTACTGCTCCTTGATTTCAATGAATTGCATGGACGCCAGAGAAGATCATACTTTTACAACGTCTCAGCTGGTTACTTTGCCTAGCTATTACTCAAGCAATGAGATTCTTATCTTGAGGTATGCGTGGATGTTGTTTACAAAAGAGATGACGTGGATTCTTGATGTAGAATGTTTAATCAATGTTTCATAAGATTGAAAATGAGGCGCTACAGACCAATGAAAAACAATGTCATAACTCACTATTTAAACATAACTTGCATAGTATATGAATATTTAGATAAATATACGTAATTCCCTGAGGTATTATAAATCATACAGTTGGTCTTAATGGCCAATTCAACCTAGCTCTGCTCTTCAGGCGCCGAATGACAAAACACGTCGAGGTGCTCCGATGATCACAGAAGAAGTGTGTCGTCACTAAGGCAACCCGACGCTCCCATTACTAATTTTCCCTTGCTCCTTAACGAATTTCAACCACCTTCTTAGCTCCTAATATCATGTTACTTTTTTTTCTAAAAGCCTCAAGGTGTTCTGATTTCTGTCCTGACCTCTTCTTTAAATTTCTCAGAAATCCACCTTCACATTGCAAAAATCTGACACTCAACCACTGCACAAGTCTGACAACCCTGCTTTACTGCGTTAATTGCTCTCGTCTAGCTTCCCGGGAAAATTCCACGAAATGGCCTAAGGAATCCAATCGATGTTCATTATCTCTCTACCCATAACCAAAGACTAATTCTGCAGCACTAGCAAGCGTTATGTTCAAACTTTATACAGCACATTGCTCTCATATTCATATTTAGTGATTCTGCTTGCTTGAGTTCCTTATCAACTCTTTATCAATAACTTATTATGATCATACTTACCTCTTCATTTATTAGTTCCATTTTAAATGATAATTTATTTACATAATTTTGGTGTCAGCTCATAGGAAGAATTAACCAAAACATGGAAAACTGGAGACAACATGTTCAAAGGAAGCAAGAGGGAACATCATCAAAAATTGTAATACAAGACAAGCCATTGGAGAAACAACATATAAGATGACCAAGCATGATTAATGGATCGAAATGGATCTTGCATAAGATCGAAACCTTGATGATAATGAAAATGATAGTGATGACGAAGTTTAAAGATATACCAATGCGAAGCCAAAATGAATTACTTTATGACTATTTCTTATTTTTTACCACTCACCCAAAGGAGACAGCTGAAGACTTATACTCCAAAAAATTGTATGAAGATTTCATCAAAAAATGCCCCACAATATAAAAATGCCATATATTCACTCAGAGGGCCTTCTCTACTCACTCTTCTAAAGTATTCTTAAGAAAGTTTATTCTATCTACTTGCTGTTACAGATACACATTCATAAGCGTGTATAGATTTTGTATATATGACAGCGACACTGACCAGGGGACGGGAGTACAAAAAAAAAAAGAAAATCTGTAATACGACGTACTGGCAACTAGCTTCGTATATCAGAACATATATTAAAACTTTATAATTTGTGTGTCGCATTTAATTTTACAATGCATCATTATTTTGCAGATACAACTTACTAATAATTAAAATAAATGAAACATAATCCAACTGTAAAATAGTAAATTCCACTTATCATTGTCAGTTATCATTAGTTATTGGAATCCAGTAATTTAAATAACTGGTAACCAGTTAATAATCCATATAGCTGTTTCTAAAATTCACAAGAACTAATAAACTGCGGAACAGGTATCCACAGAATCTGCAGTAATAGCCACAACAGACTTGTTTCATTAATATTTTCTGAATACTACTAATTATTCACTATAGTGTGTTATAATTAAATCATCTAGCTCCAATTATTTACTCTATGTAATACTCCCTCAAATATAGTTCATAAAATCGTTACATAATTTATATAACTTATGATTAATTCATTATGTTTATTCAAATTATATATACACAATAATATTGTAACATCACTCCAAAACTGAAAATGAAAAGTTAATTCTTGTTCCTAACATCCAATACTTCTCCCCTTCTTACATTATCTTGCTCCACTCATTCCATAACTATCTTTATAATGAAATACATAATACTGACAAAAAATTTAAATTTTCCTTATCTTTTTGATCGTATACCATGCAAGTATTTCACACCAAATTATATTCAAACTCAATTTACTGCTGGGCACAGAATGTTCAAAGTTACCTACAACGTTTACATGTATAATCATCAGATGCTTTTATTTGCAAGCCTGAGATGTTAGAAGAAACGGTATTGAACCTTCTGTTCCATGTATCAGATGTACAAATCATTTGAAGAGAAGGAAAAAGCTCTTGCATTATTTGATTTATGCAAAGCTTTTGATTGCATTCCACATGACTTACTGTTAATGAAATTAGAATATTATGGAATTAGGAAAACTTAGTATAATTTCTTTTACACATATTTAACTGGGCGTAGCCATGCTGTGTTTGTAAATAGTTTAAGTATTACAAGTGATTATATAGATTTTGGAGTACCACAAGGAACTATCTTAGAACCATTTATATTTCTTATTGTGATAAATGACCTACCATTTAGTAATCTGATAATATAGTTGAAATAGTAATTTTTGGAGAGCAAATAGTAATGATAATAATAATAATAATAATAATAATAATAATAATAATAATAATAATAATAATAATAATAATAATAATAATAATAATAATAATAATAATAATAATAATAATAATAATAATAAAACAAAAAGGGAATTTATGGTAAATCTGTCACTATAAATCTTACAGCTAACATTTATACACACCCATAATATATATACACACATATATATACACCCATAATATATATTATACATAATATAATTTAATATAACCCATATATATATTCATAATATATTAATATATAAATACCAATCGTGCAAACCAATAGTATGAAATACATATTTGGTAAGCGAAAAACGAAATCTCGATCTGTATCAAGATTTTATTAAAGTAGTATGGCAGTATACTATCAGTGTAAATAAGCAAGAGTAACGCCCCAGGCGTCATTGGGTGTGTTTGACCTCTTGAAGTAATGTCTAGGGTATTCTCTTCGAATAACAAGAAAAAACACCCTATAAGTTCAGATTTGCATATTTCACGAAAGCTGTTCCATCAAGGTTTTTATGGAAACAGCTGGTGCAAAAGATTCCACAGGTGTTTGAAGTTAAAGAAACAGAAAGATTCCGTTGTGATGAGAAAGCTGGCTGTATGGTGAATGAATAACTTACACACCCCTTAACGGCGTTGATTGGGGCAGAGCGCCCCAGTTTCATGCTCAAAGGGAGATGACCCACGTGTATGACAGAGCGAACACTAACACACCTTTGAACCGCACCGACCCTTTAATGTGTACTCGCTAAGATTATGGGAATTATCGCACAAAGGAACATGCAATATTATATACGTGTTTCAATTAGTACTTTGTCGTGCGCAACAGGCTGGGGCAGCTGTCAACTGTTTCTTATACAAACCGACATACCCACTGCCAGAGAATGATGTGCACAAAGACGAAAATATCTCATTCACGTGACCTTGTGCACTCCTTCTTGTAGAAACTGTTCCTATTATTCTGGTTCACGTTAAACATTTGTAGAAATGGTTTTATTACATATTTTCTTTTAGGAATTTGCTTCTAAGCAATAGTCAAATATTTTAAGAACTAGTCAGCGTGCCATGGCTTTGTCATTCCATTGTCTTTGCATGACCGAGAGGAAAAGAACTGAAAAGCGACTTCTCGTTTAAAAAGACTATAAGCACCTTAAAATCAGTAACAAGGAATATTAGAAATGATGGATTACCGATGATGTTAGACATTTCAGACCGAGAAGACTTCAAAGGGTTGCATATGTTAAGATAAAACCGAGCGGAATAGCTCAGGTGGTAACGTCTATGACCCTCATTTGGGATGTCGCGGGTTCGGTCCTCGCAGCCAGCATTCCTGACCTTTTTTTTTTTTTTTTTTTTTTTTTTTTTTTTTTTTTTTTTTTTTTTTTTCTCCCGAGGGTCGACAGGCGAATGCTGCATAGGATTTCCACATCCTCCGAATTTCCTGTGCCTGCATTTCGTTACATTAATAATTTCATTTCACCCTTCATCGTGTTAGGTTTCTTTCAGTGTTGTGTTAGAATTTATATTACTGAGATTCATATAAAAGCAACACATTCGATATTATCTCCTACCGCAAACATCGGTTCAAGTAACCAAACTAGAAGCGTCCGGTGTGTTTTTGACCATGACGATTTCTTTAAGCCCCTGTAGCTTATTTTCAACAGAAGTAGGTTGTCTCTTGTTCTAAATCCTTGATTAAGGAACCTTTTTCTTTTCTACTCCATTCGCCTTTATAACTCTATTCCAGGTCTTTTGAAGATACGGAGCCCGTTTCATGCGGTAAACTGTTTAGTCAGTAAGTGGGACATTCCGTCTTGATTACAATGCTTACGAGATACAATCTGAATCTCTGCAACTTCTTCAAAGAAGCAATTAAGTTCTTCTCGCGGAATCTTAAAGACCATTTTTACTGAAAACAATGGGCTACTGGATGCAACTATACGCCTTAAACTGTTTTAACACACAGAAGCTTAAGGTTTTGTACTTGAATGCTACAAGAGGCAGAGAAATGACAAATCACCACGAAATGCAGTATAACCTCGTAATATAGACATCAAGGGACTGTAACCAAACGCTTTATTACATGAGGAAATTATAATACCAAGGTACGAGGTGATGCCGAAATTATTGGCTGGTAAGATTGATAATTTTATAAAGAAATGATGAGATACATAAATAATTTCCATTTTGACAATTTCACAATGTGACAAATCCCACTCCTGACACCATTGTAACAAATTACATTTTCAGTTACTTTTTCCTGTCACTTTATTTCTCTTCTAATACTAGCCCACAAAAACAGCCCTTTTGTCATCGTTAACACAATCTTTAGTTCTTTGTGACCTTAAAACTTACAGCTGTTCTGTCCTCACGTGACGTTGTCACACACCTTTGTGTCTTTCAGTTCTATTACTATCTCTGTCTCTTTCTTCAAACAGTTGCTTCTTACGATACACAAACTAACTCTACACACACTTAAAACTAACTGCTAACAGCTGTCTCGTTCAACAGTTAATGACTCCAACACTCGCCATCTTGACTAGCTTATATAGGCGATAATGGAGTAGCACGGATTTTTCTTCAAATTCCATTTTGTGAACTTCTCACAATTCACATTTTCTCGAACTTTTCACAAACAAGCCGGTAGTCGAAACTCTTGCGAAGAGTCTACAAATGTTTTGTTCCACAGCTGTATTGTCGCCCGTGTTTTGACCACTATATTGTCGTCGGCCATGTATTCACATGCAGTAGTCGGAGGTGGCTAATACCGAGATTCTTTGAGGCACACGACCACCCAATGGTGTGAGCTAGCGTGACCTTGGGCATATTTGATAGCCACTGCTGGTCGGTGTCACAATATATTAAAATCAATGTATGTGTAAGAAGCAGACGTTACAGTAAAACCTCGCTTATCCGGACTAACTGGGACCAAAGGCAATCAGGAAAATCGAAAATCCGGATAATCTGGGCTATATGGATAATAAGTGAAACAAAATCATAAGCCCTTAAATAAGCAGACTAGCCATTTATGATTATAAAAAGCTATGTCTTGCAACACAATTATGTACAGTATAGAGTATATATTGTTTACAAGACATTAAAAAATATACAAATTTCAATCACATAAAAGCACATCGTTTCTTAACAAAGAATTAGTCCAGTCTCCTGCTTTAAACACGTGTGGCGTTTGAACGAAGTGTGAGGTGCAGTTTATCCAGATCGTCCTGACACTCCCTGTGCGCAAGAGAGGAGACATTAGGAGAAGTGACTGGAGTAGTGGGGAACAAGCGAATGATGTCAGAAGTCAGGCAGTGACATACACAAGCAGTGTATATCTACGTGTTGTAAACAATTTTTGTGTAGTTATCACAGCCAGTGTAAGTGGTATACTAATCCCCACCTCTTCTATTATACAACTGACAGGACTCTGCTATTGTGAATTTATGCTTCAGGAGTGGGGGAGTGTCACGACGATCAGCAAGTGTTGTAGCTGACAATTGATTCTCCTTTGCGCTCGGCCGCCGCAACAATATGTGCCCAGTTTTTATCCAAACCTTAGAATGGGCAGCTTCTCCTGCTAGAAACATTATGATTTTCTGAGCCTTCCAGCCCCCCACATGGCATTCCGGATTCGTCCTTCAGACTTTAAATTGTATATACACAGATTTTCGAAACACAGTGACCTGAAGCGATATGTCACAAAAACAAGAAAAACAGCTAATGAGTATTCAGCGAGGAAAGTTTCTAGTTCCTACGCTTGCCATGTTTGCCCCGGTCTCCCTGACAGATAGTTATCACTTACGTATGTTTCTTGCATTTGCATTTGAAAACATGTGAATGTTAATGTAGTTTCCATTAGTAAGTTCCGACCGGAAATCTCAAGTTATGCTTGTTTACACAACCCCTGCAAGAACCACCAAAAAACAGTGAAAAATAAATAAAACGGAAGGGAGGAAACAGATTAAAAGTGAAAAAGTTGACATCTGCAGCAAAATGCGACACAATGCAGACAGGTATAACTCAGTCACTGCTTGAGTTGGTACATGTAACTCATAGTCTTAATATCTTACGCCAACATTGGGGTCTCATATTGAAATGGCACTCACGATTCTAATTAAATTATCGTATATGTAAGATATTTTTTTACAAAAGAAATGCCATATGTTGAATTTCCTGGCAATAGCTTCTGAGGTGCTTTTCACTTTGCACAACTCCTGTACAACTGTCAAATCGTAAGAAAAACCCTTATCACACCATCTTGTTTTCTATTCCTTTTCCAATTTTTTTTTTTTTTTTTTTTTTTTTTTTTTTTTTTTTTTTTTTTAAGTTAACCGTTTCCGAAACATTCGTTGTTATTGGTTTGAGCTTTTAGTAGTTATACTTTATTCAAATGGAAAATCCCTAATTTTACCCTCATACAAAGAGAATAGAACTTCAAAGCCGTCACAGAGCGAACAGGTCGTAAGAATGTGATTTGAATATTTGCTACTTTGTTGCTATGTTTAGAATCCCAGGTTTTGTATATATAAACACGTTTCATGCTGCTTGAGTAAAATATTATAATTTTATAGTGCCTATACTATTTTCATACTGTGTGCCTTTTTGTAGTTTGTTGTTTTTGTTCTTGTAAGTTTTATATCAAAGTAATTCCTAATTTCATTACTTTGTTATTCGCGGTGATTTATTAACGTGATTTTAACGTTAGCACTGCAATTAATATTTAGTGCTCTGAGCCAATAAGCTACTGTTGGTAACATGCCTGAAGAAGTTTGTAATGTTGGCATTCCTGTCCAAGTAGCATTGTTTTGTGTAATAATACATTAGTGCAGAAAAACGCGTACAGTAAATATACGAGTACGAAAAACCATTGGCTTACGTTTAGCAAATCAACGCTTTTCCATTAGTTGGATGGCTTTATTATTATAAACTTCCCACGTGCGGAAAAAGGCAGCACTAACCTAAATAGAATTAAACTTATTTCATTGCAAAAGTAACAACAACCTGTTTAACATTAAGGGGCTAGGCAGATACACCTTAAGATTTTCAACAGATATTTTTTTAGAAATATGCGTTACTGGGTGCAACAAGCATGTAAGTGCATTTTGAAAAACATTTAGATAAATATTTGCGTTAGTTTCAGAAAAATCTGATGTGTTGCACTCATATGACTTTCTTCAATTTTTACCAACCATTCTTACAAACTCTTATTCCTATATCTTCTTCGTGTTAGTTGACATAAACATTTGCGGTGAGCGACAATCAAGTCCTTTAAAGTTTTGAGATTCTGTTCTCTTTGCACACTTAACATATAAGAAAATGAACAACTATGTTCCATTTCACGAAAGTTTTATGTTTTACGAAATTCACACACATAACAATAAATATCTACGAAATGGTTTACCCTACAAGAAAATTTATTTGAACATAAATTGTGTATTTTAGCAAGATCTACATTATTGTATAGTATGAATTGGTGTATCTCTAACAGCTTAGCAGTTATGCAAAAGTCGTCCAGAGTAAATACGACTACAGTGGCTATAGCCAGAAAATTCAAGATATACATTTCATTTGTCATAAAAATATCTAAAAAATATGCTATTTTAATCAAAATCGTTAGAGCCATTTTCGAGAAAATCAAAACTTTCGAAAAATGTTCCATGTAATGGGTAATTTAGGGTGGGGCTATTTTCTTCAAAATCTTCGTGTCGCATCCTTGAAAGATATTAAATTTAAGTACCAACTTTGGTGTGTAACCGACTTTTGATTTTTGAGTTATGCTGACCACACACACACACACACACACACACACACACACACACACACACACACACACACACACATCACATACATACACACGCGCGCGCGCGCGCGGAAACACACACACGGACCCTTTTCTAAAACTTCTCTTTTTGGATTCGGTGGGCCTCAAAACATTTCCGTTGAAATCTCGACATCGAATTTTTGAGTAGTATACAATATTTCCTCTAATTACTATACGTAATAGAGAAAGTAATAATGACCTAAAAAGCAAGTACTGCACCATGGTTTACATAGTTAAAAAGATACCTGAAACTTGAAATCGAAGTTAAAAAGTTCATTTTCCACAAAGTACATTTTTATAAATCTTAGGCTTGAGAAATTAAAAACTATTGAAGGGATTTAAATGAAACTTTTGTGCTCATTACGGTATAAATAATATAAAAAACTCACCAAGATTATGCTCGTTTGTTTGATAGTCTATCTGAAAAAAACAAGAATTTATGATTACATAATCCAGAAAAAATGGTTTGTTAATTTTAAAATAAATGTTTAGATATTTTTCATACAGATAGAACCCTAGTTTTAGTCATTTTTCTAAAACAAACTTCAGGTTTAAATTGAAAACAATACAAATGAAATATTTTTTAAAAATAGTCAATTTATAAGATATATATATATATATATATATATATATATATATATATATATATATATATATATATATCGCTCATTTCCCTTCTTATTGTGCCAAGCCCTGGTTATTAATCGTCCGAACTGTACGTTTAGCCCCAGATTTGAGCTTGAGGGGGAGGGGGGGGGGGTTTCTGTGCCAGCCCTAAACTCCACATCTGTCTTGAAGGACTAGGAACCATGTTTTCTTTACGCAACTCTTTGTGTAGAATTCAGTCTGGCAGCGTGTACGCACACAGCAATACTTCATGATGATTTAAAACTTCTGGCTTATCTCGCTAGCAATTTGGAGATGCTGATAAGGAAAAACATGCCCATTACTGTCAGCTGTTGTTACATATTGCTTCTCCAAACATTCATTTTCATTTCAACTGACAGCGGAGGATGGTTTCCGTACACAGATCTCACAGAAACCACTCTCGTCATGTGTTTAGCAGAACCAACAATTGAGTGTGTTTATCAGCAAGATGGGACGACAAGGCAGGAAGCGTCCGTGTATATGGCAATTCCATTCCCTCTAGAACTTGATACAAGGGAAAACCACTTAAAAATCTGGGAGAGGAGGAAATAAAACAGAAAAGAGTTGAATTCTAGAGAAATTAGGGGAAATATATACACAAGAAAGAAGATTAATAAGTACGAGGAGGGAGAAAACGTTTAAAATTAAATTTTAGATATAAAACAAAACAAATATAACATTCTAAAGATGGAGATAAGCAATAAAATAACGAAAAAATATGAAAACAAGTAAGGAAAGGCAACTACGATAGGAAAAGAGGCAAGGAAAGTAAAACACAAGAAAAAGCAAACGGGAGCACCAGAGGATTATACGAAAAAAGCAAAGAAAATGAATGAGGAATGTAAGGGAAACAGCAGGAAATGAGAGATGAGAGAAATGAGAGAATGGATAGTAGAGATAATACCGATTAGGTAAGGAATACTAAAGTTAAAAAAAGAGGAGAGAAGGAAAGGGAAGAGTGGAGAAAAGAAATGGAAAAAGGTGAGCGGAGAAGCGAAGAAATTTGGAAAAAAAAAGGAGAAAAGAGAAGAGATACAATGGGAAGAAGAAAAATGAATGATAGAGAAGAGAAAACGAAAAGACAGTTTCAACATGGTTCGAGTTCAAAGAAAGCACCAAATTGATTCTTACTTTCTCTACTTAGATGAAGAAGTATTGTATTTATTGTGTTGTATTTTACTCAAATTTGGCTTTAAGTTAAGCTCTCCAAAAGATTTGTCATCAAAATTTCCAAGAAAATCCATCATCGCAAACTACTATTCACTTGGGAAATGTTTCGTTATGATTTATTTTAATTAAAGCAGAATTTATTCAGGATATCTTATATCTTATCTTATATATTTAAACGAGCAATTCTTGTATATACATATATAAATATATGTAATGTATGTAAACCCCGCGCGACAGCCCACGAAGAGCCAAGGCCTACCGCCCAGCCGCTGCGTCCCCCACCTCTGCCCACTACAGGCGTCATTGGTGAGGTGCAGTACTGGAGGGTGGGACGTGGTCAGTGCCCCGAGCCCTCCCGGCCAGTTATGCGGTCTTCTCGACCTGGGGCCGCTACTTCTCCATCAAGTAGCTCCTCAATTGGTCCCCCCGGGGCCTAACGAGGCTGAGTGCACCCCTTGCCAGACCTCCCAGAGGGGATAAAATCCCCATGCTGGTACCGGGGATCGAACCCGGGTCCTCCGCGCCACAGGCAAGCGCGCTGCCAGCTGCGCTACGGAGGCGGCCATATAAATATATACTTATATTTATTCCGCGCAACTTGGAAACGGCTCTAACGATTTCGATCAAATTTTGTAATCAGATAGGGTTTTGCTTTCTAAGTTCAGCTATATAGGTGTAATTCCCGAAAAAACGCGATTTTACATAAAAAATAACATTTCTTATTCCCGTCTCTATGGTGCAATTCTTGTATATACTCACGGTATTTCAGAAATAGCTCTAAAGATTTGATTAAATTTTTGTATACATGCATATTATATTCACAGCGTTTTCTCTACGCACTTTTTGGTAACACATTCACATCTCTTTCTCTACTCACTCTTCTATAAACAATTTTCCATAAAAACGTGGTTTTGCACCAAAAAACATTTTTATCCGCACATTTAAAATAACTCCTACCATGTTCTATATGTTTGAAATATAAATGCTATTACATTCACACTGTTTTCGCCTCTCACTTTTAGGTAACACATTCATATCTCTTTCTCTACTCACTCTTCTACAAATAAGCATACAAGTTTCTGTATGCTTGAAATAGAGATGCTGCATATTACATTCACAGTGTTATCTCTACTTACTTTTAGGTAACACATTCACATTTCTTTCTCTGCTCACTCTTCTATAAACAATTTTCTATAAAAAATGTGATTTTGCACCAAAAAACACCTTTATCCCCGCTTTTAAAATAAGTCATACCATGTTCTGTATGCTTGAAATAGAAATGCTATTACATTTACACTGTTTTTCCTATCACTTTTAGATAACACATTCATATCTCTTTCTCTACTCACTCTTCTACAAATAAGCCATGCAATTTTCTTTATGTTTGAGATACTACATATTACATTCACAGCGGTTTCTCTACTTACTTTTTGCTATCACATTCACATCTCTTTCTCCATTATATTCATACTGTTTTCTCTACTCACTTTTAGGTAACACATTCACGTCTCTCTCTACTCACTCTTCTACAAATAAGTAATATAATTTCGTGCATGTTTGAAATAGAAATGTTACGTATTACATGCACACTGTTTTCTCTATTTGCTTTTGGTAAACACATTTGTTTCTCTACACACTCTTCTAGAAATGTCATACAATTTTGTGCATATTTGTAATAGAAATGTTGCGTATTACATTCACACTGTTTACTATGCTCACTTTTAGGTAACACATTCACATCTCTTTCTCTACTCACTCTTCTACAAACAATTCATATCATCTATACAACTTGGATGTTTGTATATATCTAACTTTTAAGCTCGAAAACCGCTTAACCGATCACCACGAAATTCGGCACGTATATGTATTTTTTCATGGGGAAATTTTTTATGGTAACAATTTTACTACACAATATATTACTTTCAAATGATTTTCTACTCGCATTTCTTTTACGTAGCACATTCATTTATCCTCGGTTTGCCCTTCAACATACAATTCATATAATATTCTATGATTGAAATATAAATGCAACGTATTACATTCACACGACTTCCTCGACTAATTCTTCCTTTACGAGGCACCATCAGTCTTCTTTCACTACTCGCCCTTCAACATATAATTCATACAATTTGATATGTTTGAAAAAGAAATACAACGTATTTTAATTCATACTATTTTCTCAACTCACTATTGTTTTACGTAACAATTCGCATGTTATTCCCTATCGTTTATCAACTTCATACATACCAACGCCTATACATATCGTATGTTAAAGAGTGGATAAATTTCAAAACAGGTTGACCGATCGCCATGAAAAGTGATATATCTAATTGTTTTCATGGCGAAGGTTTTTATGCAATCCATTTTACCACCCAACGTATTACGTTCACATGGTTTTCTCTACTCCTTTTTCTTTTACCTAACATACTACTCCCTCTTCTACAAACATACATTTTTCCATGCACTTGAAATATAAGTGCAACGTAGAACATTCACACGGTTTTTCTACTCATTTTTATTTTACTAAACACAATCACATTTCTTTCACTACTCCCGTTTCAGCGAACAATTACGAACAATTCATACAATTTTCTATATGATTGAAATAGAAATGCGTAGTAAATGCACATGGCTTTATCAACCAGCTTTTCTTCCTGTAGTATTTGTTATTGTTCAACAGTCCTTTTGCTTAGTGTTGCGCCGATGTTTTAATAAAAAGTAAAGAAATATTTTAAAAAAGTAAAGTAATCACAATTGATGTCAGGAGTGCGCCGAAATGCACGATATGGAACAGTTGATGAAATAAATGTTAACCAAGATGGACATAATGGGAAATGAAATGAATTCTGGAATGCGGCAGAGGAAACAAATATGAAAACCGAATTGGAAAACTGTAAAGTACGGAATAGAAAAGAAGAAGACGGGAATGTCTAATATGAGGATAGATGTATCGGAGAATACTAACGAGCGACTGGCCAGGGTAAAGGAAGCCATGGAAGAACTGGACGGAAAGATAAAGGACCTTGGCGAATGTGTTAATGCCCTGGAGTCAATCGCAGCAGCAAAGAACTGAACTCCATAGTGGCACAAATGCTCAACGAAAACATAAAACTGGGTGGATATCTATGGGCAGGCCTGCGTTCAGCAGTAGACGTTTTACAGCTGAAATGATGGTGTTTATGAAATATTTGTATCTCGGAAATGACTCTTCACAATTGCGACTAAAATTGTTATTTAGTTAACGTTTTGACTTTCGGTTTATCTAAATAACTATTTTCTCCCACGAAAAACAAGATTTCACAAAAACAGAGGCGAAAAACGCCGAGCAAAGCTCGGTCGCCCAGGTACTTAGAACAATAATATCTTGAAATTGCATATGTTTATCTCGATTGTCTGGTAATAATCTGCAAACTCCTCTTTACTCTGAATGAATTTTGTACAACTGGTAAACCGTAAGAAATACACAGCAATTTACAACATAGAAATGTGTGTTACATTAGCATGACCTTTTCTACTCACTCTTCTACACACTAGTCTTACAAGTGTCGTCTTGCATAAGTTATGCTTAATACAGATAAACGCATTAACATTTACATATCACTTATTTGTAGGTATAAGAATATTAAAATAAATTAAAGTACTAGTCAAATCTTCAGGAAAACAAAGAACAACGATTTGTAGTTGAGAAAATTATGACGCATCTGGAAAGTTAAATGCCATAAAAATGTGTTGTGGCGTGAATTAGGTATTTCTGCAGAGATGAGACTCTTTGTATAACATTATGAGTATCTTATAACCTCTTACAAATTATACACAAATCAGATTGAAGATGACTTCAGAATGTATTTCAGAAAATGTAATATACATGTTTTATGAGCACTTAAATAAATTAAATATAAGGAATTTTAATTAAAATCGTTTGAGCCATTTTTTAGAAAATAAAATATAACTAAACATTTTTCATATAATGGATACTGGAGTTGTGGATATTTTTTTCTTTTTTTAATCTTCGTGTCGCATCGTATTTGCCCTATTGTCTCTTTTAAATTACGTTGTTCACAGACACACGGACCTATTTTATTGGGTTCAGGGGGCTTCAAAACATGTATATCCGATGAAATGTTGGCATCGAATGTTTGGGTGGAATGCGTTTCCTCTATCTCTTGTAATTACACTGTATAGATACTAAAAATGTTGACCTCTTTAAAATACAGTATATTTCAAATAAAATTTTGAGACTAGTCGTTCCCATAATAATCATAACTTGTTTGAAATTATCAATTTTTTTCTTTTTCTGTACTGTCACCATTAGTTTGTAAAACAGTGGATTTAGAAAGTCATGTGAATGTAATACTGAGAAATGTTTCTGTTTTCCCCTTCTTTGTTATATTAAAACAGCAGATAAAAGCCAATAAATGACCAATAAAGTAGTACTGATTGGTTGATATCTCACACACTGTTAGATGTGTTTGGTGCACAAGTAGCGTGCCTCTGAATGGAATTCAGTTTTGTTTCATCATATCGAGAAGAATTTTGTGCTGAAGTTAGCAACATTTCCTACCAAGCACTTTCTACTTCGAATCGGGCGACAAAAACACGCAATATGCAGACTTAATAACTAAGAAATTTCCAAGAAAATCCTGCCCCTAGCACCCAAAACTTACCTCCCTTCATTTCTCAGAATTACCTAAATCAATAGCAGTTTTTCTTTCTGCCAGTGAAAGTCGTGTAGATGAGATGGCCCAAGACCACGCTTAGGAAATGTTAACATTTTTTTAGATACAGCGCATATACAAATAGGGGTTATTGAGCTTAAATATTGTGACAAATGACAATGTGACAGATCCCACTCCTGACACCGTGTAACAAATGGCAAGTTCAATTACTTTTTTCTGTCGCTTAAAAACTTCTAAACTGAATCACAAAAACAGAAACCTCCTTGCTATCGTTAAGACAATCTACAAATTGTTGTTACCTTGAAAGTCACAGCTCTTCTGTCCTCTCGTAGCCTTGAAATACACTTCACTGTCTTTCTACCCTCTCTGTCTAACAAACTTCGACGATAAACTCACTAAAACTGCTTCACACAACAAACTCCGACGCTACGATAACATATTCAAAGCTTTCTCTGACAATATGCACTAAAATATCAACGCTGCTTGTAGACACACACTTAAAACCGATTAACTGCTAATAGCTGTCTCGTTCAGCACTTAACTACTCGCGTCATAAAAACTGGCTTCTCTTGCAGTATCGATTCCTTATATAGGTCAGAATGACGTTGCATGGATTTTTCTCGAAAAGCACCTTTTAATAAACAAGTCTCAACCACGAACAGTTTATAACGACCTGTCTTTGTTCCGGGGCGCTCCACTGTTGCGTTATTTACTCGCCGCGTAGTAGTGTGAGGTAGCTTGACTTTGAGCGGCTCTTTGACGGATGGGTGGTCGGCGTCACAATATTTTTCTCCACGATATGCAACACAATTTTGAATCACAAGTTAAACTGAAGAAAAACTGTAAGTTACTATAATGCAAATAATACATTTAAATATTGGATCTATTAGTGACACACATTTCTTACCATTGAATTAGTATGTCTGGTGCAAGTGATTGTCAGGTACGTCTGCAAATAGCAGTAGTACATAGCACAAATAGTAATAGACATTGAATTTCTGATGGTCTGTAGGGGCATTTATAGTACGTATCTTCTGATACAGGTCTCCGCCAGTTTGAAAAGGAACACGTTACATCCCCTCCCTTCCGGATAAGGGAGATGTATATGCATATTCGTAATTAGCCAATGAGCTGACAACATCAGCATAGACATAATCTGTTGGTTCGATTCAGAACACAATGCATGATACGCACTTGCATGGTGACATTATCAGTGAAGAAAATCAGGGCATTAAGAACAATATATGATACCGGGCGTAGATTCCCGTCTTACATCCTTCACAACCACTCCGGACTACTCTACATCATGGACTTGGTGAGGGAGCGATCCCGAACTATGCACACCTGAGTTCCCACACCAACCAACTAGTACGAGCGCTAGGTCAATACGACCACAGGGCACCCCGTAGAAGAAAACGTTACCGCCTTCCTAAGGACGCCCTTGGGTAATGGTAATGCCACTCCCATCATCTAACCTAACACATACTTACTCCAACACCTATTCCTACCCCTTCCTGTATCCAAACTTAGGTATGCAGGAAGAAACCATTGCCCAAAAACACAAAATCTTGAAAAAATTGGACCACCTTCTATACTGCACAGATAAAGACGCACTAAGCGGCTAGGTGCTGTGCAGATAAACATACCGTACAGGAGAATCTGTACGACCTGTTCTGGAATGCTGGAAATGCAGATTGGGATCAGAATAAATGCAATGCTTTCGCGTCTGCACACATATCATAACACTACCAGCTGTTTCATTGGGTAAGATAAGTTCAATGCACTTATTAAATCGAGTAAGCGTAGAATATTAAAAATAATTTATAAATATTTTAAATTTAGACCATGTTCAGGCATAAATAGTCTTATGAAACATGAACATAATAACAATTAAAATGCTCGTATGAGAATTATAAAGCTCGTACCCCTAGTTTGACCAACATACTTACATCTTGATTACTTTAATTATAGCTTCGTTGCATAATATACTATTAGGGTTCAAATAACATGTACATCCAATTACTCAGGATAGTCACTCAAACCCTTTTCATTCGGAAGGGATTTTATATGACTTTGAACAGCTGGTAACCTGTAAGACAAAAAAGTAGATATCTTTGAACAGTCAATTTATCTCAAACAACGTTTTCGAGCAATTAGTCATTTCCGAACTACATGTTGTTATTGGTTTTAATCTTTTAATATCTTTATTTTTATGTGGTGTCGCTAATCACTTGTTTGTCGCAATGTCATAGAGGAATGATGAATTTCAAGAAAAGCATTTGACTATCGCTTCATTTCCCAGTATCCCTGCTGTATCCTTATTGTATAATAAAACTATTCCTATAAAGGTTTATATCAAGTAACAGGAAATATGACAAAATAGACACTAGTGGCTAGAGAAGTTTATGCAAATGTAACATAATATCAGGTCTTTTTACATGCGTTGTATGAACTATCGTAATGATAGTGTGGACTGGAATTCAGCAGGGAGGCGGTCAGCACTGTCTGAATGTAAACACTGACGCTGAAAAATAAACAGGTCAACTTGAGGGAATGTTTGCTATGGCATAAACCCGAGTGGGTTGCAAAACTTCAAATGGATTAGCTAGATTGGAAATATGAATTGCAAACAAAACTTTTCCCCAGACGTGATGCCTTTGGTGGCACAAATCAAAACCACTCAACCAATTTTGATAGAGTTTCACCATTAAAAACCCAACTCTTTCGGACTGACATTGAGCTATAACACTCAACTTCATTTCATGTATTACTAAAATATTAAAACTTATTTACAACGATCTTAAGAATGCTATACTTCCTTGAGCCTAATTAACCGTCGCGAATTGACAAACGGTATGCGCTTATACATTGTTTTATAGTTGGAGCTTACATATACAATCTTAAATAGTTCACTATGTTATATTTCAAATACTTATAATTCTGTAGAGGTCTGTTTTTACCTTATACAAATATGGTATGCCTATTGACACTGAATTATAAATAGAAACATACTGCGACGGCGAGCTCGGCGCTCAACAAACGACGGACGGGACTAAGCTACTTCACACCACAAGCCGTGCCGGCGAGCGGGCAAAGACATTTAGAGCCTCGCTGCCTCGCGGGACTGCTCTGTGTATACGACTGTTAAAAATCGAGACGACGGAAACAAAAGGGATGTCGAGAACTTTCGTGAGACCTCTAGATGAGTCATTACCGATGTGTGTGGAACTCGAAAAAAGGCCATGTGACTTCATCGCCAATATTTAAGGAGGCCTGGGAAGAAGAGTTGGAGTGAGTTTTAGAACTGAGTTACGGTTACGATTCGGTGAGCGTGTCGGTCAGTGCAACGCAGCTATTGGTACGTCGTGAGAAGATTCAACGAGCGCTGCATTTCTCCAGAGTCCTTGGTGCGCATCTACTGCGTTACTTGTGTAGTTTCCAGAACAGTAACGTTTCAACAGCAGTGCGACAGGTACCAAAATACAGCTGCTGTAATGACCAACTTGAGCTCCAGCACACTTTGATGTAAATGTGCAGAATCACCTCAACGTCACATATCGAAATTGATGGATTGGTAGGGATGGACCAGCTCCATGGTCGCCAGATCTGAAACCTCTCGACTATTTTCTGTGGAGCTGTAAGAAGAGTATGATGTATGGCACTCCTGTAACGTCAGGGCAGAACCCTATTGCTAGAGTCCACGGAGCGATTGAAATTCTTCAAAGACAACCGCACATTGGGTCATGTGCGTGAACCTCACCACCGCCGATGTACCACAACTAATAGACTAAGTGCTAGAATACGTCTATATTTTTTCCTTAGCTGGAGTAAACTATAGTGCTGCTACCTGTCTACTTCGAATTTTCTATATTTCGTCATTTAAGCGTTACAATTTTTTAAATTAAATGTTCTCAGAAAATTTTATATTTGTGCACTGCAAAAGTTACGCAGTGGGAAACTTTTTTATTATTGAGTTTGCATCAGGGATCAAGCGAGAGCAAATACTGAGGAGTTTTTAAAATAAATCAGAAGCCTGTAACCTCTTGCTTTTATCGTGTAAGGTAAACAAAAGGAACATCTGAAGGTCATATGCAGGAGGTTTGATGCGAACCTCAGTGATGTCGGATGTAGTCGCAGAAATGGAGAGGTTAGTAACCGCTAAATATTAGGAATTCAAATTAAAGCACAGCTATGAGTTAATTTATAGTACCAGGAGCGGGCACATTAGTATATTATGCGATGACAGTATAATGACAGCGCGTATATTTTATGAAACGGAGTTAGCAAGTTGCCATATGCTCAAGTTTCATACCAATATTTATGCTCGACCATGTGTCTAAGGTTAAAACATTTATAAAATGCCAATATTCTACGCTGTATATTATTATCACATCTTGGTCAGGTATTTGTTATTCGATTGTACATATAAGAGCCGATAGTTGCGCCTTCAGCTGCGAAATTTCGATTTTATTACTTTTATTCTTCTTGTTAAACCAGTTTATGTAAAATACATTTTTGTAGAGTTAACCATTTCTGAAATATTTCTTGCTATTTGTTTGAATTTTTCAATTCTGATACTTTTCTGAAATGAGAAGTCTTTTTTATGTCTTGACCATGCAAATAAAAGAGAATGTCAAAGCCATCACATAGTGACCAGCTTTTAAAGGATTTCAGTAATACTTTTAGTCTACTGTGCTTTCCTATTTCCGTTGCACTTACAAATACATACTAAAATCATTTCTAAAAATGTGTTTCTTTCCAGTAATATAGATGCAATAAAGCTTAACATAGAACAGTTTCTTGAAGAACGCGAGGAAAAAGTTATATGAATGTAACAGATTAGATTTCTTTATTGTTGCGCCGCTACTTTGCATATATGTTTATAGCTACATTCATTCACATGCAGTTTTATAATGCTTACAGCAAAAATAAATAATAAAGAAGGTTTATTACGAAATTTGCATAGTGTAAACTTCAAGTTTTTTATATATAGTTGCAAATAGTTTATAATTTCCGGAGTGAGCAGTTAAACATACGCGCATGCAAAGTTTTATCACGCTAAATTTCCCTTGTTTATTACTTTCTCGTGGTTTCACATTTATAACCGACTTTTCTACAAGATTTATCCCAGAGTATTATTTAATGTTTGTATGAAATGTAGTATTATTTAATTACGGAGGGGCCGTTACCAATGTCATGACTTTCGACTGCGGTACGCCGCTGTCAAGCAACAGAAATTAGTCATTACTGACCATAATGATTAATGTGAATGTGGTGGCGGTGAGTAACCGCCCTGCACACGCATTCGTTTTCCCACAGCGTTTAGCTGGCACATCACTAATGGCTAGGGGAACAAGTGACTATCACGGAAATGCGAACTCTGAGTAATCACACAACCTATAGACACATTATTGGCGTTTCTTTTTAAGAGCGTTTTATCTGTCAACACATCAGAGGTTGAAACAGATACGTCATTTGTATTGAATGCCTGTCAAGGCATGACTCTTAATTGTAAATGTTAAGGATTTCAATACTACATAACACTATGATTTGTAAAGATCAATTGACATAAATTCACATGGCTATGATTGATTGTTCTAAATAACTGGTTTTATCTACTCAACAACAGCACCTATACTTTGTATTCTAACAAAATACAGGTTCAACAATACGTAAAGTACACTTTAATGAAGATCATCTATACCTTACTTTTTCTTGATATTAATACACATTAAAACCAACTATTACAACTTGTAATACTTACTGGAGGCACATTTTCTCTATTATCAGAAGTATTGCTTCATTAGCCAAACACCAGTCGTCGAATTTCATGTAATTATGTTAATAACTTTCCTTAACTTCCCTGTATCTTTGACTGCTTTTAAAATGTTTCCTGATGAACCGTGAAAATCACGTTTACTCATTTTTACATTAAACTATGAAACTAGCATCCAAAATTGCAGAAAATATCAACAATGTATTGTTAATGTATCCTGTCTTTTTTCCCAAAGCCCACATTACCTCTTTGTATAAACATCTATTCCGCAATAAATAAATTTCCTTAAATCTACTAAATAGAAACACATGCTAAAATACTTCTAAAATAGATAAAATATTATAGACAACACGTCACAAAATTAGTGTTAGTAACTCTCGACTCTCTTCTGTCGTGTTCGAACTTGAGTTTCTCGTTACTAAACCTCTGCTTTTGTAACTAGTACTTTAAATGAGTAGGTTAGAGTCAAAACTCACATGATCCATTGCTTAAAGCCTATCGAATTTTTGTGTGTAATGCAAGGCTTCCCCTGCTTATTGAGTAAGCAGTAGAAAATGTAAAAATATAACAGTCGCTAGTAAAGGTTACGCGAATGCAACACGTTATAACCTTGTACATGTTAGTTACAGAATGGAACTATTTAACCCTCCACTAAGACAGCTGGCTCTCATATACAGGATATCCCAAAAACACCGACTGCGCTTAGTATGTTGTGCGGAATGGCAAACTGATTGTTTGTCAAAGGAAGCCCTGTCCGGAGATGCACGGTTTGGACGCTGTAGCGCATCGAAGTATGAGATGGGTGTATATCCACATTGCTTGAATAAACAAAACATCGAGCTGTTTGTATTACAAACGGGCTTCGAACTATGTACCCCCTACGTCATTGCACAGTCTATATCGCTGGTGTTGAGCCTCATGCACAAGACGCAATACGTGCGATTGTCTCAAGATTTTCAATCGCTTCACGGACTCGAGCTATAAGGTCCTTTGCAGACGTTACAGAAGTGGTATACACTACATTCTCCATACAACTCCTCACAAAATAGTCGAGAAGTTTCAGATCTGGCGACCGTGCTGGCCATGGAACTTGTCCACCTCTATCAATCCATGGATTTACATATGCGACGTTGAGGTGATTCCACACATTTACATCCAGGTGTGCTCATTTCAGCATTGGTGTACTGGTATGTATCGCACTACTGATAAGAAACGTCACTGTACTGGAAACTGCACAAGTGACGCAGTAGGATGCGCACCGAGGACTCTATGGAGAAATTAGCGCATGCGCAGGAATGTTGTTATGCTCAGGTCGTTCATTCCAAGCATACAGATGTTTAAAGGGTTGCATATTTTCCGTATTAAGATACCAAAACGAATGTTAACAAATTATCACAACCGTTCGACGCTCTGCGTGCATTTGCAAATAGAGATTCCTATTTCAAAATTGATCAGTTTGCCATGCCACTAAGCGTTGTCGGTGTTTTCTTGGGACACCCAGTATACAGTTGTTTATGAGCTACTTCATGAAACAGACGCTACAGTACGTAAACAATCGATATATCGTAACAAAAGTGAAAATTCCGTGGCCTACTACACTTCTATAGCATTAGGATCCCAGGGGGCTTTGTTTAACCTTTCAAATGTTCGCCAACTGTGTACAAATCACATAAAATCAAGATAGCTGATATATATAATGTTCTGTTGAGAAAATGGGGATAAACTCAGCGAGGCATAGGATGGTATTTCCGCGCGACAACACTTTATTTTCATATTGCGGAATAACAGAATTATTCAGCTAGGTTCCGGCGGATGAACGAATCTATTACCACTTGTGACTTTACACTACAAATAATTGACACAAAAGCAATAAATGTCAGATCGGTTTTATCTCGCAAATTAAATGTAACAGCGAGTGAAAGCACCTCCACTAAAACCTTCATAAGTAGCTTTCGGTTTTATCGTCTTCGTATTACATGAAATAGATCATTCTACCCATAAAATGAACAATGAATACGGCAAACCTCCACCAAGATATTTGCCGTAACCAGGACTAAGTGTAGCAGTCTCCATACATTAATTCCAAATTTAAACAACTTTTCCTTATGTTAAAAGCAACTCATGTATAAACTTTCAATTTTATATGAAGATTACCTTCCAATATGTCGCAACGCAGCTGCTGTAGCCGAGCATTGCAGTGTCCTAATAATAATAATAATAATAATAATAATAATAATAATAATAATAATAATAATAATAATAATAATAATAATAATAATAATAATAATTAATAATAATAAACAATACAAACAGTAACGATCGTCATCGTATAAATCACAGTTTGCACTGAATAAGGTCAGTTACTTTATTATCTGCCGGCCCGTTGCTTTCCAACCGGTCTACGTCTGTCCTGATAGAAAAGTAGCAATAAGAATAGAAAAGTCACATTTGCAGTGGCAGTAATAATGATAGTAATAATAATCAATAATAATTAACAATAATGATAATAAATAACAATAGAGACAATAATTACTGATAAATCACAGCTTGCACTTAGTACGGTGAGTTACTTTCCGCTTTGCCCAGCATGTTACTTTCCTCTCGGTCCACGTCTGCTCTCATACAAATGCAGTAGCAATAATAATTTATGTCGCAGTCTGCACGTGGTAAGACAAGCAGTTTGAACTCTGTTGCGGGTCAAACCGTTTCCAAGCCTATATAGAAATCCAACACGAGGTGACCTGGGAAGACAGATAGGTCTAGCCTCGCGTGCGCAGGCATTTGCGTGCACTCCTCTAGGGCTTCAGTTCTTTTCGTTATTATTTAATATACTCCCGTCACTGCCAAATATCGCCTGTAGCGGTTTCCCTAACAATTACTGTTCCTTTATCAAGTGATTTCATGCGTTCACAATTCGATCTCCGCATAATATAACTCTAAGAAGTTATCTGCGCCTAAAAGGCACCAGGTTTAATAAACATCTACTGGGACCTGTAGCAGACAGTTGATGTACACTTTATACACAGACGGCTGAGACAACCGTACAGTAAATTTTTACTTTCTCTAAGTGTTGTATTCCACCCAAAAATTCGATGTCGAGGTTTCACCGGAAATATATCTTTTGAGGTCTCTTGAATCCAAAAAAAAGGGATTCTTAGAAAAAGGTCTGTGTGTGTGTGTGTGTGTGTGTGTGTGTGTGTGTGTGTGTGTGTGTGTGTGTGTGTGTGTCAGTCTGTAGACAGCATAACTCAAAAACGAAAAGTCGGTTAAAAACCAAAGTTGGTATTTAAGTTTAATGTATTTCAAGAATGCGACACGAAGATACCTTAAACTGCCCTTCACATGGAAAATGTTTCTAAAATGTTGATTTTCTTAAAAATGACTAACGATGTTGATTAAAATTCCATATGTTTGAGATATTCTTATGGCAAATGAAATGAATATCTTGAATTCTCAGACTATAGCCCATGTAGCCCTATTTATTCTAAATGACTGCTGCATAACTGGTAAACCGTAAGAGATAGACCACATCATGATATACAAAAAGATGTAGATCTTGCTGAAACCCATAAATTTTTTTAGGTCAGCGATGCAAAGAGAACGGAATTTGAAACCTTTAAAAGATTTAATTATTACTGAAAGTCTACTGTAGTCCCATATTCTCCTTGTACCTACAAGAAGATAAACAATAAGATAATCTCAAAAAATGTTTATCTCAACTAACACGAAGGAGATACAGGAATAGTTAGTACAAGAGTAGAGAAAGTCTTGTGAGTACAATACATCATATTTTTTCCATTGATACCTATTTTAACGTCTAGAGCATGGAATTGTCCCGCTTAGAGCAGGCGTAACAAAAGCTTGTTAATTGCAGGATGCGCAGAAGACTATTTTCGTAAACATCCGTTACATCCCGTATTAAGTGCTGCAATATCTAACAACGTCTCGAGGTGTGCATATATATATCAGTGACTGAGTATAGAGGGAGCAGCAGGTTCAATGCAGGATATGGAAGTGGCATGCGGCCTTCAATCGAGCGAGATAACCCAATTTTAACCAAGCAGTGCCGAAGTTTCGCGCAGCTCTCGTTGCGTTACGTCTACCATCTTTGTTGGTTCATTAACTTGTTAATCTGCAATTAAAGATGGAGTTGCGGTTGGTATAAATAAAAGGATTCACAATAGAACAATTGTAGAAATGAGACTTTTTAAAAATAAGACTGATATATTTTAGACCTTTACCACGTAAATTCGCTCGGTTTGTAGAAGGAGAAACAATGTATTTGTCTCCATCTAGGACTATTCGTCATCCTTTGGTATTTGTTGGTGACAGCAGAATTCCTAAAAAGAGCAAGAAGAATCAGTGGCGGATCTCCCGTGGTTTCATGAGTCGCTAACATCCTCCTCTTCATTATAAAGTTCTTGAATTTAACGCCCCTTGTCTCTCAGAACGTTTTCCATCAAACTAATCCAATTTCTTATCCATATCCAAGTAAAGCTTTTAATATGGACATGTTTGTAAGATTTCTTCAGAGCTTATACATCCTCAGGGCGTGTGAACCGGCGACCTTCCCCGATCCGGAGGATTAGAATTCACAGAGTGCAAATTCCCTGCCATGCATACCGAAACACCCGACACTTCCAACTTGAATGAAAAGTGAAATGAAAATAGAAGCGAGGTGAAATAGAGGAACAGGAAATTCTGGGGAGAAATTATGCTTCCCTTTGTTTACCTGGCGACCCGGGGAAACTCCCGAAAAAAACAACAAGTCAGGAAGGTCGTCCACGAGAGTCGACCCCACGACCTATCAAATTGTGGCCACGTGTGCTATCGTATGAGCCATGGCACTTGGTCTGTCATAGATAAGTAGCAGAGAAAGTAAAAATCTGATGTGTTGCACTCACATGAGTTTCTCTAATTTTGTACTAACTATTCTTGCAAACTCTTAACCATCTTCTTCGTGTTAGTTGAGACAAGCAATTTGCAGAAATTTCTTGTTGCTAATTTTCTTGCAGGTGCAAGGGATTATAGATATATACAGTAGGCTTTGAGCGATAGTCAAATCGTTTAAAGATGAAACTTTTGAAACGCCGTTCTCCACGCACAGCTAAGATATAAAAAATTGAATAACGACCTTCCATTTGAGAAAAGTTTAAGTATTAAAAAAACTCACACAAATAACAAGGAATATTTTCTAAATGTTTCCCTCCAAAAAATTACATTTGGACATAAATGTTGTGCTTTAATGATATCTACATTTTTGTCTACTAAGTTTTTCTCTATCTCTTACGGTTACTAGTAATACAAAAGTCATCAAGAGTAAGCAGGACTACACGGACTATAGCGATAAAATTCAAAATATAAATTCATTTGCCATAAATATATCTTAGGTCTTTAGCATTTTAATCAAAATTGATAGAGCCATTTAGAGAAATTAAACATTTTCGAACAACTTATGAATAGTTTAGGATGGCAGAATTTTCTTCAAAATCTTCATGTTGCATTCTTGAAAGATAATTAACTGAAATACCAAGTTTGCTTTTTAACCGAGTTTTCATTTTTGAGTTATGCTGTCCACAGACAGACACGCAGAAACATACACATACACACACATACACACACACACACACACACACACACACACCTTTTTATAGAAAGATTTGTTTGAATTCAGGGATCTCAAAACATACATTTTCGGTGAAATCCCGACATCGAATACAATACTTCCGCTACTTGGTATGCGTAGTAGAGAAAGTAAAAATATATGGCAAAGAAGCCACAATAAACAATATCCAGGGTGAAAATAATTGCCTTGGACGGTAGATATGTAGGTAGGTATATGAGCAGTCCTATGATATAGTCAGGGCTAGAGGTGGCTGGGAAGTGAGCGATTAACGCGGACTGAGCCAAGTTCGATTCTAATGGTGGAGCAGAACAGGCCGATAAATTAGTCATTCCTTGACATTAGACTTGACGCCGAGTTAATTAACTCCGCCACTCCCAGAACGGCATCAACTGTAAGCAGCAAATTAAACAGAAGAAAGTCTACTGGACACTGTCAACACTTGAAGATAAAACCTAACACCATGTTCCAAACAGTTGAATTCAAGGTACAGGAGTCCTACGCTCTATAGAACGGAAATAGTTGTGGATAATAACTTTGAAAAAGTTCTAAATGCATTTTTTACTTTTGATAGTACTTACTTATATCGGTAGAAGTATTGCATCCACACAGAAACTTAAACCAAAATTTCACCGCAAATACACGTTTTATACTCCCTGAATCCAAAAAACAAAAGAGTTGGATGTCCAGTAGATGGCAGTGCGTGAGATGTTCTCCTTCCTCTTGCATCCTAGGCATTTACATCATATATAACAAACCAAATCAGAACAGTCCCTCATGGTTATCAAAATGTGCAATGAGAGGGCAAGTAAAGTAATATTTATTTAACATACTCAAAGTAACTAAGTAAACAGTCAACAGAACGAAATAAGGACATAGAATGTTAGTAACAGTGTTTATAACCGAGATTTAAGTGTGGGAGATAGGCATATGAGGCATTTATTCAGACGCTGGAAGGTAATGCTGTGACTCGTAACTTCGACGTTTGTTATGTATTGTATAGCAAAATTTTAATTCGTGAGAAAACGAACTGCTCAACCAAAGGCAAGCATTACTGTGTCTTTGTTTCCATATACGTCCAAAAGACCTTAGTGTTAGGTAACTGTATGTTTGCTTCTACAAGTTTCCAAAGGCCTTAGCGATAGGCAACTGTACCTCTGGTTCGATACATATCCACAGTGCGTGAGTGAGCGAGCGAGTGGGTGAGTGAGTGTGTGAGTATGTGACTGAGTGAGTGAGTGAGTGAGTGAGTGATTGAGTGAGTGAGTGAGTTAGTGAGTGAGTGAGTGAGTGAGTGATTGAGTGAGTGAGTGAGTGAGTTAGTGAGTGAAGTTTAAAGGCCGTCGACGAGCTCATTTGGGCACAAAGAGACCTTAGTGCTAGGCAACTGTGTTTCTGCTCCAATAATTATCTTACGTAAATGTAGATAACTGTATCTTTACTTCGTATACGTGATGGGCAGACAGAAGCTTCTAGGGAACCGTTTATCTGCTCCAGTAGAGTCCTTAGTGCTGGGCAACTGTATCTCTACTTACACACATACCAGGCAGCTAGTATTAGGCGACACAGCATTCGCTATTGCAACCAATTTTCAGTTTTACTATTGTTTAAGATTTAATTTCAAACTTTGATCATAATATCAAATATGAAGTACAGCATTTACCTCGGCGAATGAGGGAAACTACAAAAAACAACCTCAGAGAGATAGGTCGACTACCAGGATTTGAACCTGATACTGCCAGGTACCTCTACAGACATTAGCGCCTGACCAATCCCATTGAATTCCTCTTCCAACTGTTATATTTAACTTCCTGAGCTGCGGTTCCACAAACATTTTCCACTGACTGTACGAAGAAATGCAAGGAGTACGTAAAAGACATGGAACTGAAGTCAATGCAAATTAATTATTCTCAGGCAAACAACGGAAGAGGAAGCGAGAGACAACAATGATAATTGAAGGAAATTATGTCCATGTTTTGTTCTGGTGTACGCACGTATATGAAAGATTCAATAGAACGTTAGCTGCCATTTATTGTGCAATTAACTTTGAGAACAGCCCCCAAAAGGAGCAGTTTCCCTCAAAGAGATCACGTCGTTTCGAGACTGTTTGTTAAATTCAGGCGTCGCGCGTGCAACTGACTGACTGCCTGCCTGCGAGCTTTCCGCGTTCGATACTTGGAGACTCAGATTGCTTTACTGCTCTAAACAAGCAGTTCTTGTCACAAGGTTTAGCTAACAGTAAAAGGTACCGATTTGTAACAACTATTTGGTTTCGTAGAGGCAAAATCTCATTATTTAACATTCATAAAATGTTTAATTCGTCATATTTTATTTACTCCTATTCCAGTCTAGATTTATGTCACGATTTCACTGGAAAGGTATTCTAACAAAACGACAAAAGCAGTCCGGTTACTTTTCTGTCAGTTTATTGTCCTCTAAAATATTATCATAGATACACAGTTTCTTCTCGTCGTTAACACAGTCTACAGTCTTTCGTGCTATCACACTCGCAACTGCACTTCTCGTAACCATTCCTAATACATTTCAGTGTGTTTCTTTACTTCCTCTGTCTCTCACACACTCACTACCACGATGCAACCACTCGACGAACGCTAGAACCTTCTTCGCGACGACCGACGTATCTTTCACGACCACACACACAGCTTTCTCGCACTCACTGATACACTGACCAACTCATGCTGGTCTATAGCGACTAAAGACCGCACTCGGGTTATACATACTTGGGGGTTGCCGCAGGATTTCCCGAATACATTCCGTTGTATTATACAGTAGATAAAGCGTAGTGAAATTTTTAGAGCTAGTCATTGTGTAATGATTTATGTTCTTTGCATGACCACTAGAAAAAAACGAAGTAACGACTGGCCACTTCAGAAAAGCATGGCTATTAAAAAGTTTGAACCAATAACAAAGAATACCTCCCAAATGGTTAACTCTACAAAAAGAATTATCATAAATTGTGTCCTTTAACTATAACTACATATTTTGTGTAAGATTTTGTCTATCTGTTGCGGTTTACGAGTTATACAAAGTCATTCAGGATGAGAACTTTCTAGCTATTCCATGAAAATTCAGGACATACATTTCATTTTCATGAAAGTATATTTAATATATGCTAATTTAAACTAAAAAGTCACTGCCTGCCTCCATAGTATGGTCGTAGCGTGTCTGCCTCAAGTCCAAGAGGTCACGAGTTCGAATCTCGCTTAGGGTGGGTTATCCGGATAAGGTTTTTTCCCGAGGTTTTCCTTATCCTGGGAAGACGAATGACGGGTAACATTAACCTCTGTGGTCCTCGGACTCATTTGAGCATCATTTCACCCATTTCATTCATTCACCATTACGTTGGAGGACGTTAACAAAAAAAAATTTAAAAGAATAAAGAGCCACTTCTGAAAGAATCAATTTTTTTTAATGTTTCGCTTAAAGGGTACAGCTTGGAATGGGGGATCTATTTTTATTTTTAATCCTTGGTACTCACTGAATTTAATATTAAGTTAGGTGTTTCACTGACTCTTCGTTCATAGACAAACACACACACATAAATATAAACACACACGTACACACATATAGGTCTTTTCCTAAAAACCCCTTTTTTGGAGGGGGGACTCAGCTAGTAGTTGAGAGAGTTGAAATTTTAAACCTTTAAATATCATGTTTCTAAAAATTGTCAACATCTGTCAAATTAAGTGTATTGTATTTAGCAACTTAAAACTATAGCAAATCACTCTCTTGGAGTTGCTGCTGAAAATTTGAACAAGATTGATCGCAAACTGCATCGTGTTGAACTTTTTCTTCCTCTGACTTTACAGATTAGCCATTTGCCTGTACCGGCAATACTAGTGAAGGGTACCGTACAAGAGAATTTTCAAACCCTTGTTCAACGTTGGTGATGAATTTTTTTCTACTCTGTTTAATTACTACCCCGAGCCAGGTGGCAGCACTGTGACGCTGCAGTTAACATGCGCACATTCTCCCCCAAGCCTGGAATTCTCCACGGTCAGATGTTTCTAATCGCCCCTCTTTGGCAACAAGATTAATCCCCACTTCACGTGACGTCACTTTCGAGAGGTAACTCGTTACAAACAATCAATCTGCATACGATAACACGCTTTTTCCAAGGCTGCTTGAGAATAAAATTGACTCACATCTGCAATATCATAGAAGAGAGGGGCATAAATATTAAAACAAAAAGTGTATCAAAGAGTCACACAAAAAGAGCCTCATACGCTGTACTCACATGACGTTCTCTACTCGCTCTTTAGCAGTTATATTCTTCTATGTACTTATTAATCCAGATAAATGTTCAATTCACATTTAAACATTTCATTATAGGATGCAGCAATTAAAATTATTGCCATATTTGAAGAGTTCGTCGCTATACGATGGTTTTGAAACCCCTTCCCTTTGTATCACCACCAACACAAACTAATAGGGACTTCCCTTTTGAGAAAATTCTAAGTATTTCAAAATTCAAATCAATGATGTTTGTCTCGGAAACGGTTAGCTCGATACAAAAAAGAAATGTGTTCCCCTCACATGACTTTCTCTACTCATAGCGCTTATTCCTCTACCCATGTAACGGATATGGTTTATTACGAGTACATACTTCCAAGCAGCTACAATGAGAATGGTAGAATACAGTAGGCGGCTTGTAAAATATTTTAAGATCTGGTCGCTATGTAAGGCTTTCAAAAGTCGTTCTCCTCAAATGACCAGGGGGAAAAGCAACGATTAGCCATTTGAGAAAAGTAAAATATTAGAAAACTCAACCAAATAACAAGGAATATCTCGGAAATAGTTAACTGCGAAAATAAATGTAATTGACATGCATTGTATGCTTTAACGACATCTTCATTTACGTAGTACACAAAAATGTAGATATCTTTAAAACACAATTTATGCCAAATATACTAAATAAAAGCATAAATGTAAAATTATGAATATTACACATCATATATCCTACTAGAAATACATGTATGGAATTAACAATTTCTGAGATGTTCTTTCTTATTGATTATAATTTCAAAATATGTATACGGTTCACAAATGGAAAGTCAATTTTTCATTTTTGTCTCTCTTTTTCTTTGTTTTCTTTTTTCTTTTTCTTTTTCTTTTTTTATCTCTTGACTTGTAAGGAGAAAAGAAATTCAAAGCAACCAGCGAGCACAAAACCACCATCTTTAAAAGATTTGACTACCCCTTAAGCCTAGTGCAACCCCTTATTCCCATTGTACTTATAAGGAGAGCTGTAAACACAAGCATTTATCCAAATTTTTATCTCGACTTCCATAAAGCAGATAGAAGAAGAAGCACTTTAAGAACACTTGAAATATGTAGGGAAAGTCATGTAATTGTGTATCTCTGAATAGCATAACTCAAAAACTAAAAGTACGTAAATTATCAAACTTGCATTAAAGTTCAGCATCTTCCAAGAATGGGATACGATTTTCAAGAAAATCACATCACTTTTTATATGGAAAACTTTCCTAAAATCTTGATTTTCTAACAGTTTTGGTTAAAATACCATATGTTTAAGATATTTTCATTGTAGCAGAAAAACATAGGTACCTTGAATTTTTTGGAAATAGCCTCTGAAGTCCCCTTCATTATAAATGAGTTTTGGGTACCCCCTTGGTCAAAAAAAAAATGACTAATGTCTGGAACGCATACATGTAAGGCTTGTTAAAGCACACAATTTATGTCAAAAAATTTTTTGTGGAGCTAACCATTTCCGAGGTAATCGTTATTGTTTTTAATATTGAAAGACATACTCTTCCGAAACAGGAAGTCGTTATTTATTTTGTTATCTCTTGGAAATAGAAATAAAACGGAATTTCAGAGCCATTACATATCGACCAGTTCTCAAATATGAAAAGTTGATTAAATACCATAGTTGGTATTTAATTTTCAGCATTCTTACAAGGATGCGATATGAAGATTTTCAAAAATATTCTGCTATAGCCAACCCCCCCCCCCTGCATGAAAAACTATAAGAAATTTTTGACTATGCGACTATCGCCATATGCCCCTTGTACCTACACGGAAATGTGCAATAAGAACAATTTTTGCAAATGTTTATCTCGATTAACATAAAGTAGAGAGAGGCATGAGTTTGTACTAGAGTAGAGAAGGTCATGTGAGTGTAAATTGTTCGCTGCGAGATTGCGAGCGTACCTGATGGCGTGGACTAGAAGATTGCCACGTTCAGAAACCCTGCAAGGAACGGGTAACTTGTTAATGCAACGTAAGGACACTAAATTGACTTGCAGTGTTTGCTGGCGTTTCAGCGCATACTACATCAAAGAGCTCCTGCTTTGGAGTGGTATGTTAAGAGTTTATAGAGCAAGATTGTGATGGCGTGGCCACCGTTTGCCAAACCAGAGCACATTGTTGTCTTAAGAGCAAAATACTGGCCACAAATAACCACAGCTCTACCAACATCTGTATTTGTTCCAAGGTATTTTCCACCGATTTGAAGAATTGTTTCAATGTCAGAAAGACCAGACACTTCCCAGCATGTCCGCCTCCGTAGCGTAGTGGTAGCGCACCTACCTCTGGCGCAGAGGAGACGGGTTTGATCCCCAGTACCGGCGTGGAGATTTTTTCCCCACTAGCAAATCTGGCACGGGGTGTACTCAGCCTCGTTAGGTCTCTGATTACCAATCCTAATCAACCAACTCCTGTTGATTAAGATCGATATGTGAAGTAGCTCGCCGCGCAGTTGACTTACTTTGACGACCTATGTCAGCTCGTCCTCTCCTTGGCATTGCAATAACACTTTAAAACAACACGGAATTGCTTTCATAGTAACTCAAATTTGTTGAACTTACCTTAACAACTTTACAATATTAAAATTCTCAAACTAATTCCTCGATTTTCGGTAAAATGCATTTTGTGGTTATGTCTAAGCCTGCCCTAATTCTTCGAGTCTTGCTAAAACAAAATTGAATGAATTTTTTTTTTCTAAGCCTGTAAAGCCAATTTATCTTACAACAATGGCTAAATAAAATAAATGTAAGAAAAATGTCATTAAATTCGAGTTAATCAAATATATTCTCAAACCCATTTTTTTACGTAAAAACTATCTAAAATGTAATAGATGCAGCTGTCAAACAATAGGTCTGCCACAAATACCATATATTGAAAATAATCCGAAGTGGCAATTTCCATTCAACATTACCAGCAAGTTCGGTTTTTTTTCAATTTTTGGATGTTCCTTTGGTATATTAAATATGATCTGAATATATTATATATATCGAGTGAAACTGAAGTCATTACATTAATTTAAACCAGTGATAGATCTCGGTATTTGGAACACATTTTATAGCTTACGTTTTTGTCTGACCATTTCCTACAGAGATGTTTAGTTTATCGAAAACAAGCTGGCAACGCTGCAGACTGTGTGGGTGTCACTTTCACTAGGTCAGTACATAAACATCGTAGCGGTGCATTTTGTGAACATAAAGAAATACGATACCATCTACTTCCGTGTTTACTGTGCGAGTGTAGGCCAATCACAATCGTTATCTCCTAAAACATCTCTTCACCCTGCAAGCAATCGACGTATTTACATCCAGAACTGAGTTAAATTCCCTGCAAAAACTGCTCGGAGTATTCCTTCCTATACATATGACTGAGTTTTGACGGTTTTTGGTAAAAAATTGAATTTTTTTATTTTAGCGTTACAAAATATTACAATCTTTCCTGTATTATATGCATCCATTGTTTTTTCAGTTCCGCCATTTTTAAAGCCAACACAAGCCATCCTTTAACTTCATGTGCGTGGTATTTAAATGTCCATATATGCCCATTTTTACGATATAACTGTTACTGTTACTGTGCCATTTCACTCCTATTTTGAACTTGCTAATGATTGGCTACTGCCATTTCTAATGTAATTGAAAATATCATCTAAATAAAGAAAGAAGAGGTCTGAGAGGGAGACATATGGTCCAGGGCAATTCTGAGGTCAGTTTATTTTCTTTTCCCTTTTTCTCAGTTTGCAATTTTTCTGCATTTTTCTTATCAGAATGGCTTGAAACTTGCACAGTATGTAGTAATATGTACTATAAATAACTATTTTATTGGGCTTTGATATCAGATGCATTTTAGTGTGTTTTTTATCCTTCAGAACAGGCTGTTACTCCATATTTTTTAAAAATTATGAAATATAAATATTTACATTTTTCTGTAAGTCAAAAAAATAACCAGATATAAAAACCCAATACAATTCTAATGTATCCTTGTTTAAAGTGCATATCTACAAAATTTTAGAATGATTGGATGAAAACTTTGTCGCAAGGGACTTTTTAAGTGCGACTATTAATTTATTTAAATAGTTTGCAATATTTCTTGAACCAAGCAACATACGGAGTTGAAACTTTGCACAGCATAATATGGTTACAATATAAATATGCACACAAAATTTCATCAAAATTTATTAAAAATTATAGAAGTTGGAAAATTCAGTCATAAGTACCCTTAAGTGATTATTTCGAAACCCTGTGTGATGTCCCACAATTACTACGGAAGCTCTGTCAGAAGTAAATTACTCTACGCATCTTACAAGTAACAAACTCTTATCTTCGTACATTCTTGTGAAATTACGCATCTAATTTGGAACAAAAGTCATTTATTTTTTCAAGATCGGCTGATCAAAGAACAAAATACCATTCGATTTTTGTTCGTAACATTTCTATGAAGCACATATTAGAAGGAATGTGCTAACTTCCCTTCCCATATATATGCTTAAACTTTCGTTCTTTTCACGTATGACAACACAGGTATCATTCATGAAAGTTAGTCATTTTTGGTAATGGAAACCTGGGAAGGAAACCTTCCAGGCTTAGGTTTAAGGCACATCCCTGGCATTTGTCATTTTTGATGACGGAGGAAAACCTGGTAAAACCGTAAGCTAGGACGGTCCACGCAGTATATGAGGTGGGACCTCCTGCTCACGATTCCGTGCTTTAACGTCCTCGGCCACCTAAGTCAGTGCAATATACTGTTCACACACGCATGAACGCAGGGGAGCTCCAGACGTGTATTTCTGGTAACAAGTTTGTATTGAACTGTTGGTGCAGTGCAGCATTTCCTGTTCTAACTATGGATATATAAGCACACTTTTTTGGTCTGTAGAACTGCTATGAAATATTTCTCTTATAGCTGTATTTAAGTAGCAACTGCTACTAACTGTCGCTGGTCTAGCCAAGTTCACACAACACAGAGATGTTGGAGATACAAAAACACTGTGACTGCGTATTTAGCTGTTTATATTCCTTATTGCTCTCGAAACTGTCTGGGCAAGGGCCCTCGAGCACGGGAAACAACGCACCACGTGACATATTTATGCTAAGGGTTAAGGGCTCTCTCCCGGAGGGAAATTGTAGCTAAATGGTTTGGTGACAGTTGCGAGAGAAGCAAGCGGTCCACCGCACTAACTCCCTCGGGACACCCTGGACCACTCCAGCTGGATGCCAAGGATACGTACGTACGTACGTCTTTACAATCAGCTCCCTAAAGTGGATGCAGCGAACCTGCCTTATATGTATGTGCTTCTCTCGTGTTCACATATATTCTCGTATCTTGTCTATAATTTACTGGTTAAGTTATTGTATTGATCAAAAATACGTTTATAAAGCTAATACATCAAAAATCCGTTTTTCTTTAATTATTTTAAGTGGCTTTAACTAAGTAATCATATCGCGACGGATCTATTCGGAGTTACCTCGTGGCTTGGTGTGCGGTGGACAGTTAACTTTCTAGCTCTCATTACTGTACATACCATACCATCCTGCTTCATCACGTGTTTTAGAGGTCTTACTGATAATAGTCAACTGCACCTCTGTTTTTCTGAAAGGAACATGGCACCTTCAATACATACCCAGAGACTTTAGTGCTTCTGTGACGGGTAGATGGCACTTTGACACGTCCAAATAGGACTTAGTGCTAGACAACTGTACTTCTGTGATAGAAGATTCCAGCTTCGACATTTCCACAGAGTTCTTAGCGCTACGCTTCTGCGATGGGCAAATATCAGTTTCCACACAATAGTGCTAAGTAACTATATTTCTGCCACTCATATGCCGGACAGATGGCATAGTGTACCATCCAGTTTCCTGCGTTCATTATCTTGCATAGAGGCAGCTCACACCGAAAATATTTACTGATAAAATTAATAATTTTATAAAGAAATTATATGCAGGTACATAAATAATTACACTAAATAATTTTCACATGTTAAAATAAATTCACAATATAAGTGCATAAAAGGTCAGTGCATCAGTCAGCCAAGTTATGTGTTGAGGCAAAGCAATTAGAACTCTGTAGCTGAGGTAACTAGGCGAATTCGATCAACAAGAAACCCATTAACATAAGAGTAACATAATTAGAATTGAATACGTTCAGTAATCAGAGAGTTGCGTTAAAAAGCCAACCAGTTCTGAAAATTAGAAACGGAAATAGTTCTTAGAGTTTAAAAAATCAAAGAATAAAAGTTGTACGAATAAGATTTGACAACCTAGGAACTTTGGTGACGTAGTCATGAATTTGACAGGACTTAGGTTGATAAAAAAGCGTGTATTTATAAGATTTGTATATTACAACCCCTTATATCTTAAAGAAGTCGATTATCGGCTGTGCATAGTGCCCAACGACCGCGCTTGACTTGTTTCATACTTGACGATATTCGCCGTTTAGCACTTCAGCGATTCACGGCAACTTAGACTTCTCATTGCTATTAGGAAAGAGCTCCTTCAAATTGTAAATTAATTGTAGGATTTGAAGCTTTAATAGCGAGCGTTATTAATCAAGGCTTCAAGAGTAATCAGCCGTGTCAGATTTATGAAGATCAATTTGACAGCTTAGGAGTTATCAGATATAATACTCCAATAGTTACAGTTTCTAGAACTTCATGGAAATTACGCTCTCATAGGGCATTCATTGTTAGGTATCTATTTTCATTTTTGCCGTTGCTTTAAACGTAAGATTAAATTTTGAGTCCTGATATTAAATATCCAGTCTGCTATTTACCTTGGCAAGTGACAGAAATCACGAAAAAACCCTAATCAGGTTGGTCGACCTACGGGAGTTGAACCCGGGACCTCCTGAGGGTGACCACAGGCATTACTGGCTGAGCCATTCTGCTCGGTAAAAAAGCATTCTGTCAGTGAAGACAACACACAGTTGTTTAAGGATAACCATTTCTGAAGTTTCTAAAATTGGTAATTTCAGTTTCATTTATTTGAAATTTTAATACACCAATCGGAGTTAAATGTAAAATGAAATTGAGTTTTTGTTTACTGCCACTCTTACTGATGTAGCTCTCAGCGTCCCATTCTATATTGGGCATGAAATACTAATTAACTTCGCTTAGAGGTCTCTTTATCAGGCTTGAGATTCTTTTACCCACAGAAAATCTACAACACTGATGCCTTGTTCGAATGTTTGCCTGTTTCACCAAGGAGCCCGAAGTTGATACCAAGGGATCTCACGTGGTGGACAAAGCGGCGCCTGAGGGAGTTTTCTCCGGGTTGTCAGGTTTCTCCTCGTCATTGAGTCCACTAGCTAATGGACCACGTCCATTTCACCTTCATTTAATATCATTATTTTCATCATTCTCATACCAAGCTGTGGTTCTTTGAATCAAAGTCCGTCTGTTCCTCTTCGACAGACCTCTGACTTCAGACACCCATTTGTAAGTCCTGGATGTGAAAGCTCTACATACGAGAAAGTTAGTAGGAGTAGAACAAACGTGGAGGGGAATTTCACCACTTCGAACTCAGAGATCTTTTGTACCTGTGTCCCGAAGGGGCGCCCCCTAGAGGGAAGGGCGAGGCGAGAGTAGACAGAGGGTGGCTAGACCACAGGAGTGCAGGCTCAGCAAAGGGTAGGGTCCCTACATTTACTTAGGTGTAAACTCCCTGACACCAATCAGCACACCAATCACCGTCGTTTCACGCAGACCGCAGCCTGCAGGGGCCTCTCAGGGGCTCAGGGACACGACAAAAAGCCCAACTTTCGTTACAGGAGAGCACCTTCCCCATCATGCTGCACCGAACTCCTTCTGACGCTTTCAACCTGAAATGGACCAAGTAGACGAAAGCATGACTGAAATAATGGGTGAAGTGAAGTGGAGGGAGAGGAAATTCGGGGGATGAAAGTATCCTGGAATTCGCTTGGCGATCAGGAAAAACCCCGAAGAAAGTCAAGGGTCACGTAGGTGGGCCACGGAGATCGAATCCACGACCTCCCGAATGTAAGTCACACGTGCTACCGCCTGCACCACTTCGCTCGATTACGAGGAGTGTTGACTGGTTAAGTAAGTAAACCTAAGACACGGGACTACCAACTTTACTTCCCTTCTGAAGAAAGCCATGTTAAGCATTTTTACGTCCGAAAATATCCGTCGTGGACGTGGTTGAAACCCGCGACCTCTTGAACTATAGGGTAGGCATATTATACTCCTAGACTCCTAGACCAAGGAGTGTGACAAAGTTTCGTGTAATACACACACACACACACACACACACACACACACACACACACACACACACACACACACACACACACACACACACACACAGACACACACCAAACCTCATGTAAGTTATATACTCTGTCCTCTGATAGATAAGAGTATTGTCGATATTTACCCGAAATAGGCATTTTTAGGCCCCCTGAATTCAAAATAAGAATTTACATATCAAGATCCATATTTTTTTCGTATGTGTGTGCATGTTTGTGAACAGTATAATTCGAAAGCGAAAGGTCAAATGAATGCCAAAATTGCTCTTAATTTCAGTTTATTCCAAGAATACTAACGAATGTTTTTTTTTTTTTTTTTTTTTTTTTTTTAAATCCCCACCTTCAAAGCATCATGATTTATTTACCTGCAAGTTCTCTCTCTCTCTCTCTCTCTCTCTCTCTCTATCCCTCTCTCTATATATAAGTTTTCTCGAGAGGTTCTCTTAACGAAATGGATAAAAATATCATCTATATGTACGGTGATTTATTTGATTCTGATGTATTTTAGAAAAACAACTAAACTGTTTTAACTGCCGTCCGGCAAAATCTATTTATTCATTGTACAACCTATTACTTACATAGAAGCATATTTTTCAAGATTTGTGCATCTTCATCACTCTGCAGAGATAACTGTGGAATAACTTCTTGTACTCGGTGCTTATTATATACAGTGCCACAGGATTGAAACACGACATCACAAAGAACAGACAGTATGACACAAAACTGGTGTATACCGTCAATTTGCTCCATGGCTCCATCACAGACCACGCTACAAGGATTCTCAGCACAAAGTTCGGGGCGTAGCTGACAACAAACACTGTCATCAGAACCAGAGACATTCTGGCAACTGCAAGTCTTCTGCAAGCTTGAGCGCTGTATTTCGCACTCTCCGGCAAGTGTCGAACACTATCCTTCAAGTTCCAAGCGGTCCTAATGTAGGCGTAGCCCACGACACAGATGGGAATGACACAGAAGATCATCAAATGATACAGCCAAATCTTCCACAAGTCCATCCCAATGTTTTCTTCAGACACATATAAACACATATCGTCCTCCACAGTCGCTGTCATTAGCGCACTTAACGAGAAACTCACAGAGAAGATCCAAGCTATCAGTGGATAAGCAAAATCTGGCTTGATGTGCAAGCAAGGGACATCGTCGTGCACCTTGAAGGAGTCCGATGTGACCCGCTGACGTTGTAGGGCCAGTGCCACGACTGAAAACACCGTCAGGCCTACAGTCAAATCTCTGAGGAACCTATACACTTTACAAGCCGTCACATCCAATGCCCAAGTCATCTGGGACTCGGCGTAACTAAGAGGAAGATTCACTATCAGAGACAACACATCCGCTAATGTCATGTTTAAAATACACAGATTCGGTCCGCTGCGAAGTTCACTGTGCCGGACAAAAATGAACAGTAACAAACCATTTCCAATCAAACCAATTAACAAAATAAGAAACAACACCACTGGCTCTACATATTTCTTGAAGAACTCAACGTCTGCTAGAAGATTCACTCGAGGTTTAGGGACATACCGTTCAGCCACTGGTGTTTCGCATTTCAGTTGTGATAAGGGATCGTCCCAGTTCCAATCCTCAAAACCGTCACAACCAATAGCGTAGAGGGAGTTTATCTCATAGCTCTGTATCCAGTTCCAAGTTTTCTGCAGTTCACAGTCGCATACTAAAGGATTCTCGGTCAGTTCTAACTGTCGTAAACCTTCTAAGGATCGTAAAATTCCATAGCTTAATGTGTCCAAACTATTAAATGATAAATTCAATACTCTTAAGTTAATAAGCCCATTCAACCTCTGCACTGAAGTAATATTACAGTTATAAAAATCCAGTTCCTGAATTGACTGTGGAAATACTAGACGGTTATCAATGTGAAACAACTCGTTATTTACAAGCCTCAAAATTTCCAAACGTGTGTTGTGTCTAAGCGTATTTGAGTGAAAAAATGACAGCATATTATCGGATAAATCGAGTGTCAATAAAGATTTCATAACTTTGAAAGTTTTGACATCTAAATCACTAATTTTATTGTAAGACAAGTCCAGATATTTTAGTGATGGCAGTCCACAGGTAACCGTACAGTTTGTGGTAGAAAACTCGTTTCCCCGAAGCGTAGTTAAATTATTACTGCTAATGTCCAAAAGCATAAGTGTTGGGACTCCATTAAAGCACCCAGGCTCTAAGCTGTTAATTGAGTTCTCGTACAATTTCAACTCTATTAAATTTGGAATATCTACTAGTGAATCCTTGTGAAGTGCGCGTATACCATTCCAACCTAGATTCAGTTTCTTCAACGCTTTCATGGCTCTAAAAATATTTTTCTTGAGCACTTCAATCCCGTAACAAGTTATATCTAGAGAGAATACTGTTATGTTGTTAATTTTATCAAAGTTCGTTGCACGATATTGCAAATCAAAACACGTGTTATCTGGATCTTCCAGTCTCAGTGACTCTATGACTTCAGCATCTTCAAATATCCTTCCTAAATCTTTACTACCGCGGAGTGGAAGCCCAATAAACCTCATATGACTCAGTCCTTGAAATGCTGCTGTTTCAATCTCCAGCAGAGGGTTACCGCTGAGGTCAAGATACTTTAACCTCTTGAGTGGCGAGAAGGTTCCATTGTGCAGGTGGGTTATATTATTGCCATTCAAGTCAAGTTTTCTGAGCAAAGAAAGACCGGTAAATGCCTCTGCATGAACAGTCTCTATAAAAGCTGTGTCAAAATCACTCAACTTACTCAAATCTAGTTCAGTAAGATCTTTGAGGTGAGTAAATACCTTTGGTTGCAGCTCTTTCAGTCCCGTTTTAAATATAAGTGTACTCAAGCTTTTTAAACCAACAAATGTTTCAAGATGTATCTTGTCCACGGTACTGTAGTAGTTCATAGCGGACGGTCTAGTCAGTTTTAAGATGGCCAAGTTATGGTTGTACTGAAATGATTCAGGTTCTATTTTTGAAACATTTGTCCAACTCAGATCCAGAAATTGTAAGCTTGTCAGACCTTTAAAAGTATCTGCTTCAAGCAAGTGAATACCTGTGCGTTTCATACTAAGAGTGTGCAGTAAGGAAAGATTCAGAAACGTTTTTGGTTCAACACTATTAAGTGGATTCTCATCTAAATAAAGATATCTTAGTTGTGATAAACCTTTAAAAGTTCCTTGATCTATACGTTGAATTTTGTTCTCAGTTACATCCAAAATCTGCAGATTAGATAAGGTAGAAAATGATCCAGGTTGAATAGTAAATATAAGATTGTCCTTTAGGTTAAGTATTTGGAGATCTCCCAAACCAACGAACATATCTCGATAGATTCCAGAAAGTTTGTTCACTGACAATTGGAAATTGGTAAGCGTAGCAGAAGTTTTAGAATTGTAAAACACTAACTTTGTCAGTAAATTTCCAGATAGTTCAAGCTTCACTTCGAAAACTAAGACATCCTCGTCAGTAAGTGGTGAAAAGTACTCGAATATATCAGAGGGAATACTGTTGAGAATATTGCTGCTGAGATCTAAATGAGAAAGTGACGCTATCCCATCCAAACTCCCTGACACCATTCTTGTGAGCCTGTTGTCGGAGAGATCCAGGACACGTAGACGATCTAGTCCGGCGAAGGCTCCACGATGTATCACACGAAGCCTCCCTGATTTGACTGTCAGTTTCGCCAGTCCTCGTGAGTCCAGGAAAGCACCACGTCTAATATCCTCGACAGCGGTTTTCTCCATGTACAACTCTTTCAGACTCTGCTGGACCCCTACTGACTCACGGCTCAGTGTTGAGATATTGCTGTGCATCAGCTCGAGACGCTCTACGGTAGACGCCAGTGAGGGAAGGTGTTCGTGTAGGTCACCAAGGAAACAGCCAACCCAAAAACGTGTGCACGTGCAATCATTTGAGCATTCAGAGAACACTAGCCATCCTCTCAGCACTACAAGGAGGAGTGTCTCAACAGTTCTCATACCTGCAATGAAAGAATTCATTCTGTTTATAACAATATCTAACTGATGTTGCACAATATTGGGGGGGGGGGGACCTTTAAAAATAATATTGGAGGAGATTCGTATGGGAGATGTATGGCAGAGAGGAAAATTGGTTTCTTGAAATAGTAAAGAGAAAGGACATATTGATGGACAAAAGATGTGGCCCGTTTTGAGAATAAAAGCTATTTGAAATTGTATAAGATAATAATGAAAGATTGGGGGAGGGACAAGTGCGTTAACATTTGTGATAAACAAGAATGAGAGGGGTAAGCATGAATCCCAACGCGGGCACTGTATGTTAAAGGTTTTAGGAACAGCAAATTGGAAGAACAATGCGTTAAGCGTGGAGAAACAAAAGGGTACGTTTCATTGTTTGATGAAGTGCAAAGAAACGAGTAATTGGAGAGAGGATATATGGGATACAAAATGAACAACTAATATTGTAGCAATAAAAAAGTTGACAGTCAGAGGGTAAGAAAGCACGAGTTTGGCTGAACATCTAGAAAGTGTAACGGTAATTGGATTAGGAAAGTGAAAAGGGAGAAAGTCGTTGATATAGGGCTGCAACGCATGGAAGTCGTGATATTTCACACAGTAAGATTAATTAACAAAGTTGACTTTCAATATTTCTAGGTTATATTTCATTGAAGCCATACATGTTTTAAGACTGCTTGAAGGAGCATTGGTATAATTTTCCAACAGCACTAGCATTTACTCATAAATTCACCCATTCTCATCAAATTTCTTTAAAATAAAAACTCTGACACATACTCAGTGAGACTAATCGAACTATACTAAACATGGTAACAGAATGAACTTGTAAAACTGATAATCATTTTATTTCGCGCCAATTGTTCACTGTAAGAGTTCAGCACGTATGTTCTAATCAGCCACCATTACTTGGGCAGGTAGTCTAAATATTCTTTTCTTACCAAATAGCCAAATACAGCACATATTTACTTTTAAAAGATCTTGTGTTACATTCCCAGACTTTTTCCACCCATTCTTCTCCAAACCATTCTTTTATTTACTTCACGTCAATTGAGATAAACGTTTGTATAAATAATTGTTCTGCTACATACGAGTGTTTCCGTGTCGGTACAACGGAAATCGGAGAATATAGTAGGTTGGAGCGATATTCCAATTTTTAAGATCTGGCCGCAGATGTTGGCTTTGAAATTCCGCTTTCTTTGTATAACTAGGAGGAAAATGACTTCCTGGTTGAGAATAATATAAGTATTTGTAAATTCAAACCCATAGTAAGAAACACCTTGCAAATGATTCACAAATTAATCTAGGTAGCTCGATTGTGTGCTTTAATTAGTCATTCAAATAGAAAGGACTTCAGAGGCTGTTCCCAGAAAATACAAGAGATACATTTCATTTGTTGTGAAAATATCTTAAGCATATGGTATTTTAATTAAAATTATCACAACCCACTTGACAAAGTAGAAACTTTTTCATGTAAAGGGTAATTTGGCGCGAGGGGGAAAGATTTTCTTGAGACCTGTCACTCTCATCTTCCCCGAAGATGCCACATGCTTGATCTATTACTTCGTTGCCAATGAGAATTGCGATTATTATGCTTTGGTAATATATTCTCAAAACTAATCAGTAAACACCTTAGTTGTTCAACATAATATTCGATTTGTTTCAACTTGCATAATCAGGCGCATAATAGCTGCGTATGTTGCTGACCTTTTGATCCATCAATTTGGGTACAAAACAGACGTGTATTTGAAAAATACTGGTATTATTAACGCATCCACACATGGCTGATTATTCGATTGTGCGTTTTTAAAACCTGCATCCATCATTTTAACAAGACACTTTGAATGGAAGTATATGACACGGTAACACATGATATTGTTGGGCCGCTCTTTGCGTTTCCAGTTCGGTTCCCTTGATTCTAATTTGCGGTAGCTTGACCCAGAAATAAAGCGGTCGCTTTGTTAGGAACTGGAAAGCCGACTTTCGGCCGAATTATACTACATGTTGACGTCACAACCCGGGCAGCGTTACGAGAACCTTGCGAAAAAGAACTCAAAATTTATATATTTTTACTTTCAAAAGAATATACCTTTACAATGACAAGGATTCCCATTAATCAAATATTAGAACTTTTGATTAAAATATGTTTAGGCTGTTGATTGTAAAAGTCGGCCTTCCAGTCGTTCACATGTTAAAAGTATAAAACCTGTCCACTCAGTGCTCAAAAACGTTTAACACTGTGGTAATGCCAAATTTGGTTTCTTATGGAATGTGACCATGGCCTCGTTCAAGTAGGCCAAGAATCCCAATACTGGTGTAAAATGGCGAGTCATTTGGATGTGAATGTAGACTGTGCTGAACCTACTGAAATTTTACAAGCAGCAGATAGAGTGAAATTAAAGCGCGTCTCACCCTTAAAAGACAGTACACGTTAAATGGAGCGCAGTGTTGCAACATGTACTAGTTGCGAATCTTTCTCCGCGAGCGACTCGAGGCGGCTTGAGTTCTGTACTTAGTCCTTCAATTGCTGCTTGACGAGACGGGCACTTTTAACTTTGGTATCCCTCCATGCCTTTGTTACTGTATGACCTAAATTTACAAATGACTCGTCTGTATAAACAATTGATTTCCCCTGGTCCCTAAACCTTTTACGTCTTTTAGATATTTATGTCACCATCTGATGGTATCGATATCGTCTCTTTCTATTAATATGCACTTGTTACCCCTTCTTTCATATTCGAACCCCAAATCAGAGTGGCCCTTGAGAAATTTGGTAGGGTCTCATCACTGTTGAACTGTGACAAAATTATATTCAGCGTGGGTGGAATATTTGCAAACTGTAAAAAATGAACAATTCGCCGCACTCCACCTTGCACTATTCAATCATATTGCGTTAACCTAGCGTTTTGTGTAGTCCCCCCCTTTTTGCTTTCTTTTTCGTTCTTAGAGGTCCTTTCATTAGTTCCTTTTTAATCATACATACTACTGCTTCTGAACACCCGATAGCCTTAGCTGTTTCTTTTACTGCCTTACACGCATTTTACTTCAAAAATAATCTAACACATTCATAATTATTTGGCGTTCCTTACTTCTTTATTTACCAACATATCGTCCCTTCCTAGCTTCACCCTCCATAACTACAAATATTTACAAAAATATTAAACAAATAACGCAATAACAGCTCACAGTTACACACACGGCTTCTTTCGAACTAATGCTAGTGCTGCTCCTTATACTATCTTCTGTGTCAGGCCTGACGCTGAATAGATGAATACCTTTGGTTTGCCTTACTGGATAAAAGAAAGAGGTTACTGCCTTTTGGTTTATTTTAAAAACTTTCTCCAACCTTCCTCAACATTTGTTCTCGCTGGTTCCCTGATGTAAACTCAATAACAAAAAAGTTTCACACTGCGTAACTTTTGCAGTGCACATATATAAAATTTTCCGAAAACATTTAATTTAAAAAATTATAACACTTAACTGGGTAAACATAGAGAATTCAAAGTAGGCAGGTAGTAGCACTATAGTTTACTTTACCTAAGAAAAAAATATAGATGCATTCTAGCAGTTAGTTTGTTAGTTAGTGCGTGATGAGTGTAGAAACAGCAAATATCGGACTTCTATTGAAAAAAACGTTTTCTGAAGAAATTTGGACCTATAGAAATGTATAATGACTCTGAAAAGGATATAACCTGATAGAGAAAAAAATTCTGCATAGGATAATGTGTTCAAACCTAAAATTTATAACAAATGAATATTTATACCATGCTATTAGGAATCTGGCAACAGAGCGAGGGTAGAAAAGGACGCGGCTAATGGCAACTTGTATGCGCTAGATAGAGACAGAGATGTCCCATTTAACTCCATACTGTCTTCTAAGAGTGAAACGCTATTTTTATAGAATTTTTACGCAAAAAAGTCAAGGCGCCAATGGGAAATTGTATACAACAAAATTAGAACGTTGTGGTTTTGTAAAAGTGATGTTGCCAAAACCGATGCTAAGCAAGGCAACAACTGAACATCGCAGCCCGACCATGAAAAATGTAAAACACCACCATATATTTATGTACATACAATCTATAACATATCTATAAATATTCCGCACTGTCTAAACATAGTGTGTGACGGACAGGTTAAAAGGAAGATTTTATTTTTTCGCAGGTTTTCTCAACTCAGGCTTTAGCCTCTTTCAGGAATCACACCTGCTGACAAGATAAAATCTTCCTTTTAACCCTTGTACCATAAATACCTATTAGTTACTACTCTTGCATGTTTCCAATTGTATACGTGGTTTTTACATCTGCCGGACTACCGATTCGTCTGTTTTGTCTTATCTTTGTACCTTTCTTTCGTCCTTCACGTCCTGATACAAATGGATAGCGATATTAAAAGCATTAAACGGCGATCGATTGCTATTCTGTTTCAACTGCGTTAACTCAAACACAACTCTCATATGTCTGATACAAGGGACACACGCAAATCCATTAGATGTTTCTTTGGAGAGGCTCGCCCGCCAGCAATCTCGTTTGTAGACAAACTCTACCCCAACCCCTATCATTCGACGACAATTTCGAATTCTGTTAAACCGCCCCCCCCCCCTCTACCCCTTGTTCGCATGGAGCAGCATTTCCTATTACTTTAGGAGGCTTTGATTTTCTTTCCACATTCTTTTCGTTTTGCATGCAAATGTCGTTGTTTGAAAATCCGTGAACCTTATGACGTTAAAAACGAGTTTAAAACTCATTAAGATCTCTGAAATTCTTCTCCTCGGTCTTGCCAAAGAATTCTTTTCCCTTACTTTAAGAATCTTCTTTTGAAACACAATAAATACAGAAAACGCAAAACCACAGATTTAAATTAAAGAAATATGGAGATTATGAAATTGTAGATATGAAGCGTTTGCTAAAGCCTACTTGCTATAAGTTTCTTCTTTCTGATAACTATCGACTGTTTACATTAATAATTGTAACTAGTTGGTGTAAATAATTTCCATATGTTAACATTTATGCACAATGTGAAGATAAGTTCATTAGCTAACCTCCGGGTAAGGATAAGCCGATAGTAAGTGTGGCTAAGGTGTGCCTGGAAATAAGTTATGTTCAAAGTTCATGAAGATGCGGCTACTAAGTCACAAACACTTTCTGAAAATTATAAAATGAACAAGATTCTTAGTATTTACCAAGCGACTAGAGTAAAAATTGTTTTTCAGATATAAATTAGCAGCTTAAATTGGCAACATGTAAGAACATTGCAGCGGGTAGTGATGATTACAAGGCGAAACCCAAGTTCATAAAAGAGCACAAATTTCCAATTTTACATCGTTTCCTTCATGTTTTACATGGGTTTACAGTGATTTTGGGAGTCCGAAGCGCCTAAACACTGAGTTGGTGGGTGGTTGGGTGTCAGTGAGTGAGTGGGGTTTAAGGACCTGTCGACAACTAGATCATTTGGGCCCATCCCTTCTGATATTTAATAGACAATTTAGAAAATATTGCTAAAAACACTATAGTTTTAGCCTGCTCTCCATATGAACCATTCTTAAATGTTTACGATATCTTCCTCATTAGATGATCCACAACGTTCATACATAATTTTTAGAAAATTGAACTTAAGTACTGACGTGTGAATTAATTGGAACCAAAATTAATAAAAGGACATAATATTTAGTAAGAAATTCATCAACCAAATACCAAAGTCAAAACAATGCTAAAATAAGTAATTCAATTATTCCGAGCCAGATTAAGACAATAAGAAGAACAGAAACCAAAGACAAATGAGTGATAACATTGATAATTGAAACCATGCATGGTTCCTTACTTTTTCTTGTATGTTCCTTGTATGCTATTTTGTGGCGTAATAATGTAGTATGTTTGTATACAGTAAGATTATTTGTTTAACCTTTGATTCTTAGACAGGATCTCAGTCCTTTGCCTTTTGGCAGCTTGCTTTTCTCGGTTCTAACTCAGTCGACGTTTGCATGAAAGCTCTTATCTGCAGGCGCTCTTACCCTATATACAACAAGACTTAAGGTGGCGTTAACATGCATGTAGTGAAGTTTGTGAACCATATTGGTAAATCACGTAAAAGTTTATTTATATTAATATCTTTATTATATTTTTAGTTACAGGCTGTTGAATTTGACATACCTAAAATGGGTGAGGCGATTTAAATGCTGCTTTATTGTGCTCTTCAATATTATCATGTTCCTAAATAAAACAGCTTTCAAATCTGCCTCTTAAACTAGCGCAAATTTCAGTGTTTATAGTATATCAAATAGAAAGAAAAACTTGCTGCAGAGTGTAGTGTCTTATTTTGATGCCTTGTTTCTGCACACTAGTTTTGTTGTTTATGGCTGTGTTATGCAGTAAAATGGTTAGAAATAATTTGAAATGGGTAAAGAAACATAAGTTTTGTAATAGCCAATTCGCAAAAGCTGTGTCTGAAGCAGAAAAAAATCCTAAATGTGAAAGCACGCAAACCTAACCCTTGCCTGAATAATTATACTATTAGATATATAATTTTGAAAGTAAACCTAAAACTTTACCCATTCTGCTAAATACTGTAGAATTCAAAACTTCGAAGTTGAATGAAAAAATAAATAAATAAAAATTAATTAAGAGTAACTAGGCGGCCCTGTGGCTGAGTGGTTAGACCGCTCGCCTACCACCTACTATCTATTCATTCTAAGGTTGATCCGCGCGAAACTGAACCCAGGTGGCCAGTGCACAGTTATAATGTATCCTTCCGCCATTCGCGCCAGAAATACTGTCACAACCACGTGGTGAGTGCATGCAATACGTAACAGAAAGGATACGATCCCTTATTCCGTCAATTTAAAGAGTGACTCACATGTAACTAGAGACGATAAGATTGATAGTCACAACAAAATAAACGATGCACATGTCATAATTATTACTTTTCTTGGCTAGCACTGTTTATACTGCTACTCGAAACACCGGTGAACTCAGAAGTTAATTTCGCTGCTTCTTTGACGGGAAAAGTTGGATATTTCTCACACAACTTATAATACACGTTAAACACTATTGTTTTTTCACCACTAGTCAATGGTTTTCCCGCGTTATGCTTTGCATAAGTCGACGAAGACGCAAGAGCAAATTCATCGCGGCCGTCCGCCATGATTCTAAATAGAAACTGCTGGCTGTAAACAATACTCAGATATCAGGTAATTCCACGAGTTGCATGTTGGAACTTGTAGCTCTGTTTATCAGTATACATCAGCGTTAATTAAACTCTAGGTATCTCTGTAGAATATTACATCATTTAACGATAAATTCATTCTAAAACTCAGATTACTAGGATGGGACTACTTCCCTGCACGCATTGCTACCCTGTTGTACCACGGTGCACTGGTCTCATGGGTTTGTTTTGACGCGGACAAACCTAAGACTGAACCTAGTTATAGAGGCCTGGGTGCGATCCCAGGGACCCGTATGTGGTATTCGTGGTGGACGAAGCCGCGTCTGGGCGGGTTTTCTCCGGGTTCTCCGATTTCCCCCGGTACTCATTCCACCAATTGCTCCATAATCACCTTAGCATTCATAAATGTCGCCTATATTTCATATCATCCTCTTCCTCACCCTCATACCTGGTGCTGGGCTGATCACCTGCTTCTGTCTGGTCCATAGGTTTGTCTGCTCTCCCCGACAGGCGTCTGACCCTAGACACTGGCTTATAAGAATTCAAGATATACCTTTTATCATGACAATATCTTATACATGCGGAATTTTAATCACAACAGCTAGAGTCATTTTTGAGGGAATCAATGGTTTTGAAAAATGATCTATAATAAATGCAGTTTGGGGCGGGGGATCTTCTTGAAAATCGCGATGTCGTATCCTTTACAGACCTTGAACTTCAGTAGCAGATTTGGTATTTAACCATCTTGTCATTTTTGGGTAATGTTGTTCACAAATGTAATGTAGTGTCTATAGACACGCTCATGGGCCTCTGCCTGAAAATATTTTTATTCAGTGGACCTCAAAACGCGTATGTCAAATCTCGGTACCGAACTTTTGGGTGGAATGCAATTCCTTCCTTACCTAGTATCCACGTGGTAGAGAAATAAAGGTAGAAGTGAGGACACCACCGTAATGTTTTGGTGGATAAGCGAGAACTGCGCAGAAGACAAGATTATAGCAGAACAAATAAGAGGAAAGAAGTAATAGTGCATACATATTTGGAGGACCGTAGAGCAAACAGTTGAGCTCCATGATGAAACAATTGGTGAACAAGCTTATCAAGACGCTTTCAGAAATATTTTCTATCAGCAAATATGAGAAGTAGCTCAACTGTGAGATTTTCCACGATTATGTTACTTTCTCTGTTGCGTAGCTGAGATTTCACCGGAAATATATGTTTTGAGGCCCCCTGAATCCAAAAAAAAGCACTTTTAAATGGAAAATGGTGCACGTGTCTGTCTGTGAACAGCATTACTCAAAAACCAAAAATCGGTTAACAACCAAAGTTGGTATTTAAGTTTAATATATTTCAAGGAGTTCACACGAACATTTTGAAGAAAATTCCTCCACCCTAAACTACCCTTCACGTGGAAAACTGTTAGAAAATTTTTATTTTTTGAAAATGGCTCTAACGATTTTGATTAAAATACCATATCTTTGTTATATTTTTACAACAAATTAAATATATATTTTTAATTTTCTGGCTGTAGTCTATATAGTTCTGAATACTTTTGATGACGTTTGCATAACTCGTAAACCGTAAGAGGTAGACCAAATCTTACTATCCAAAAAAATGTAGATCTCGTTAAAACCCACAATTTATGTCTAAATGAATTGTTTTGTGGTATGAACCATTTCGGACATATTTCTTGTTATTTGTATGAGTTTTGCAGTATTTAAAGTTTTCTCAAATGGGAAGTCGTTATTCACTCTTTTATATCTTAGCCGTACAAAGAGAATGAAATTACGAAACCTTCATATAGTGACCAGCGTTAAAATATTTAACTATCGCTCAAAGCCTACTGTATTCCCCTTGCACCTACAACAACATTAACAATAGAATAACGTACAAATGTTTATCCCAATTAACATGATGAAGATAGAGGAATAAGTTTGTGAGAATAGTTAATGCTAGACTAGAGAAAGTCTTGTGAGTGCAACACGTCAGATTGCTTTGTTTAGCTTTCCACAAATATAGACGTAAGTAGTAAAAAAAGTGTTAAAAGATATTAAGTTTCCGCCTATTGTTTTAATACAAACGAAAATCTATAACCTAGCTTAAAAATGGATTGGTTCTTGCGATTTTGTGAGGAGGAAATGGGTTTACAAGGGAAGTAAATTAAAACTGTATAATTGCATATCAAAGTAAAGTCAGAAATGTTGTAACAATCACAATACAAAAGTATTGGATAGCTACTAAAAGGAGTCGCACAGCTCTCGGGCAAATAATTATCTTTAAATGTCATTTTATGTATTTTAGCAGTAAAGATGAAACGGTTAAACCCCTGACTTCCTGAGGGCTACGGACAAAGCATATAATCTGATTTCATGTTACAAACGCTCCACTATGATATGAAACTCAATATAAAATAAAACTCTACGAAAAATAGCCTATACCTATAAAATATGTTTGGATTAAAAATATGAGAAAGAGTAAATTAATTTACATATCCGTTGGACATTATAGTTTTCCGATAAAGTAGGCATTTCACAAAACATTTCTGAATACACCGAAGCAGTGGCAGTAATTAATAACAATATGAAACCTTACTTACTAAACAGACATGCTAGAATCTTCCGATACAGAGGCCATACTTTGTTAGAAATTCGAAAAATGCGATGCCGAGATTTCACCGGAAATATATGTTTTGAGACCCCCGAATCCAAAAAAAAAATGGTCCGTGTCTGTGAACAGCATAACTCAAAAACGAAAAGTCGGTTAAAAACCAAAGTTGGTATTTAAGTTTAATGTCTTTCAAGGATGTGACACAAAGATTTTGAAGAAAGTGGCCCCACCCTAAACTACCCTTTACATGAATAATTTTTCGAAAATTTTGATTTTCTTGAAAATGGCTCTAACGATTTTGATTAAAATACTGTGGGATATTTTGATAACAAATGAAATGTATATTTTGAATTTTCTGGCTATAGCCTATGTAGTCCTGTTTACTCTGGATGACTTTTGAATAACCCGTAAACCGTAAGAGAAAGACCAAATCTTACTATAGAAAAATGTAGATTTTGCTAAAATACATATTTATTTCTGGTTAAATTTTTCTGTAGAATATACCATTTTGGAGATATACCTTGTTATTGGAGTGAGTTTTGGAGAACTTATAATTTTGTCAAATGCAACATCATTATTCATTTTGAATGTTAATCGTACAAATAAAACGGAATATCAAAGCTATAAAGGATTTGATTATCGCTCAAAGCCTACTGTATTCTCATATTCCCCTTGCACCTACAAGGAAATACGCGAAGGAAGCAAGCAATAAGATATTTTTGCAAGTGTTTATCTCAACTAACAGGAAGAACATATAGGAATAAGAGCTTGCAAGAATGGTTAGTACAAGAGTAAAGTCATGTGAGTGCAGCACATCAGATTTTTTAAAATGCAGAGGAGTGTTATGAGTGAACCTCCCAATGCAATATGACGTGCCTCAGTTAACCTTAGACCCTTCGCTATCTAAAGCTTAGTCAGATATGCTAAGTGAGAATTCCCCACATGATAACGCGAGAACATATTACGGAAGTAGGAAATATGTATATTTATATTGCGGGATATTATCTGAACCAGCCGTATTTCCCCTCGTATTGTGTGAAGATGCAGGTTAGAACATTTTGTGCTCAAGTGTAACGTAGAAGTTGACCCTTGATTAGTATACATTACCTTACCAAACCGAGCCTCGCGTTGTTAGCCTGCGTTCAGTTTCCAGCGGTTGGCACACTTGAGTGACAAACAGTGTTTTGTGTGCTGTTCACCTTACAGCAGAATGTGTTCTTTGTGCAGAATACTCATGCTAATGGTAAGTAAAACAAATACACTGAGGAAATCTGTAAAACGTTGTATTATTTTAACGCGATTACCCTCTTATGATATTGCCGAATGTGTTCTCTAGTGACTATTTCATAGTTAAATTCACATATATAAATTAGCACCTAGTCATTCTTTTGTTTTCTGCTAATTATCACTAAGCCATTCTTTTATTTAGTCAGTCTCGCCAACTGTAACATATAAATCGCTAAAAGCAATATATTACACATTACAATCACTTAACAATAAAACTAGCACTCCACTTCAATTTGACAACTGTGTCTTTAACAATTTTTCTTTAAATAATTAATGTATTTTTCCAGAAGGAAGGTTATTTGCTAATGTTAAAAATAAAATGAGATTAATTTGAGATTATAAACTGATTTTGTGTTACAATAACAACAGAAGATCGAAATACATGTAATTCTTGAGTTTCGTTTTCCTCAATTGGCAGTGCTGTTATAGAAATTAACATTTTCTAGTCAAATCCTTGCGAAATAGTATTTAAATTCATATTTTATTTATGACTTTCGCTATCCACTCTTCTATAAACTATATTACAAAACCGTATTCTTCTATTCGTCTCATGTTAATCGAGGGAAAAAAATTCAGAGAAATTTCAGAAGAATTTCTTTGCGGTCTGGAGGTAGCGCGTCGCTTCAGATTCAAGGGGTCCGGAGTTCGAATCTCAGGTTGAGTTATCCTCATAAGGTTCTTGTCAGTGTTTTCGGTTATTCTGAGAATGCAAATACTGGATAACTTAAAGCTTTATAGTCTCCAGGCTCATTTAAGCATCATTTCACTCATTTCGTTCACTGATCGTCCGATGACGAGGTTAAAGGACGTTAAACTAGTTTTATTATACATATAAGTATTTCGTATTTCCTTGCAGAGGAAATCCCATTAGGTAATGGCAAATACAGAGGACTAAGCGACAGTCAAATTTTATGAATACCTCACTGTGTTGGTTTTAAAATTCTACTCACCTTGCATGAGTACGGGGGAAAAAAAGAAAAAGAAAAGAAAACATTACAGAGCTATTTTCCATTTGATAAAATTATTATTTCAAAGTAGAAGTATTTGAAAATTTAAACCAATAAAAGGAATATCTCGAAAATTAAACAGCACTTTAGAAGATCTGGCCATAAAATTCAAGAGATATAGTTTATTTATTGTGAAAAAAGAATCGTTAACATGAGGTATTTTAATCAAAATAATTAGAGCCATTTTTACAAAAAATAACGAAAAATCTTCCATGTAAAGCATAGTTTGTATTCTTGAACTTACTCGTGTCGCACCTTTGGAAGATACAGAAATTAAGTACAAAATTTGGTATGTAGTGGACTCTTCATTTTTGAGTAACGTTGTTCTCTCTCTCTCTCTCTCTCTCTCTCTCTCTCTCTCTCTCTCTCTCTCTCTCTCTCTCTCTCTCTCTCTCTCACACACACACACACACACACACACACAAGCGCGCGCGGATCTTTTATTGAAAGTCTTCTGAGTTCAGAGGAATTAAACATTACATTTTCGATGAAGCCTTGGTATAGAATCTTTGGGTTCGGTTCCCGTGGCCCACCTTGCTGACCCATGGGGTTACGGGGGTTTTCTCGGGTGCTCAACCGTCCAAATACAAAGTTTGGTATTTAATTGACTTTTGCTTTTAGAGTTACGCTGTTCACATAGACATACACACAGACACACACACGCACGCGCGCACACAGACACACACACACACACACACACACACACCTTTTTCTAAAACTGCTTTTTTACGTAGTAGAGAAGGTAAAATGTCATTTGTACTATGTCAGAGATGTAAGTAAGTAAGTCTTGGATTTTGCAAAAATGTATCTTTTCCAGCTTATCAGAACTTAAAAAGAATAGTGCGACAAATGACAGTCCAGTTACTTTTTCTGTCACTTTATTTCTTCTAAATCTGAATCACAAAACACAGTTCTCTATTCTATCGTTAGCATAAACAATTTTTCGTGGCCTTGCAACCCACAGCCGTTCTATCCTACCGTAAACATAACACAAAACAATAATACTGCTCGACTGTTCACACAAATAGCTCCAACTATACACTCACTAAAGACTGCTTCATACAAGAAACAACTTCGAGGCAACGATTAAATGTCTAAAACAATCTCTAACAATACGCACTCAAACTCTCTCAACAGTGACTGCACATAAGATATACTTAAAAGCTCAGTAATTGTCCTGTGGCTAACTCGCTTCTATGGCGCAGGCCGAGTGCCAGCGAATTCTCTGGCAAATACACTTTTTCTCAAAACTTCTCACAAGCGGGCAGTCGAAAGTGTCCAAAGGTGTAGAATTGGTCTTTCTTCCGGCCCGTCTATTGTCTTTGGTTATCGGTGGCGCGTTGCGTGGCACCTACGTCGTGGTGTGAGGTAGGTTCACCTTGAGCGTCTCTTTGGCAGGCGGCTGGCGTCACAATATGTTGACACGTTCCAAGTTTGGACGAAACAGGTGCATATTGTTTATATATGGATCGAATTGTTAATGAATAAAATTGGGTTGCTGAAGATTTTGTCCAAGTGTTTTTAACTTTGTATCTACAGAGGCTTGCCTAAAGGTCGCAACTTTTTTAAAGCCTTCCAGAAAATAAATTTAGTTTTTTCTTCCAATTCAAAGTAGACATATTCTTCTCCATATTGTCCGCAGTGGAATTTAAACCTGTTGATGCAACTGATTTGCCTAAAAGTGTTAAATAGAAAAGGTTAGTTGAATGACGTGCTTTACAGAAATCTACATACATTTTATGTGCCGTAATAATTTTTTTTTTTTAACTTTCACTGCACTACTCAACTACAACACCAAAGATTTGTAAAATTGCTTCAGTAAAAATATCAGCACTTATTGTAGTGTTGTAATTCCCTGTTTATGTTTTCGGTAGCTGGTGCTCAGTAGGGCAAGGTCCATCATAGCGTTGGCAAGTCTCGATAGAGGGAAATTCCCAAGAGCCACTGCTCCTGAACCGAAACCCTGCAAGAGCGGAGTCGTCTGTGACGACCAAGACGACTATCCAACGTAAGTACTTTGTTAACACAATAATACTTCTTTAGTCTCTCTACCCCTTAATATGAGAACAGATGCATTTAGACGCGCTGTGTGTGCGCGTATGTCAACATAACTGCACTTCACCCCAGTCATGTCCAAACGCCGAGGAGCCAGTCTTTGATACTTCCCGCATGATATGAAGGAGGGACAGGAGTAAATCGACCTTTGCACTGATCAGTGATATCACTTTAAGTTAGAGCAACTTTATGCCCAAGAAAAGCTGGACGTAATACCTGTTATAAATACATCTAACTCTACCGAGAAGTGGGAATCTGATGTTCTAGCTCTGTTTTTGCGTTTTATTTGCTTCATTCGAGAAAAGCTGCTTGCAAATGTATTATACATGAAGGCAAAAATTGTCAATATACAAGCTCTAAATACCTTAAGACGAGCATATTTATCAATAGTAGCAAGTTTAAATGGCTGGATTTCTGAACACTACTGATACTTTTAACAGTACCTTTAGGCAGCGATATAACTGCGTCAGTATTCACCACTGTTTGTTACGAGTACAATGGCATTTGCGGCAAGTGAAGGGGTGTGTCGATAGGTACAAAGCCCACGTAATGAGCAGAAAAGGTGACACAAGGTTAGCTTGAGCCTCCTTATGATGGATTACGATGAACTTAACGTGACGGGAAAGCCTAACAGATTATACTAATTAGGGTCGACTTAGCGTGACTTAACTTAATGTGACGAAATTTGGCAGTGCCAAACTTTTCCTTCACGTTTCGTCAGTTTGGAGGTCACGTGACCAATTTAAACCAATCGCCATGTAGTGCCATGTACGAATAAATTGTGCTTCTCTATGTAGTTTTAACAAGATATACATTTTTGTACAGTAATATTTGGTCTATCTCTTACGGTTTACCAGGTATGCAAAAGTCATCCAGAGTAAACAGGACTACATATATAAGCTATAGCCAAAAAATAAAAATGTTCCATGTAAACGGTAGCTTTGAGTGGAGCAAACTTCCTCAAAATCTTCGTGTGCCATCCTTAAAGCATACCTTATATATTTAAATGAGCAATTATTGTATATGTGTATATATATACAAGAATTGCTCATTTAAATATACCTCTATATATATTCCGCGCAACTTGGAAATGGCTCTAACGATTTCGATCAAATTCCCGAAAAACGCGATTTTGCATAAAAAAATAACATTTTTTATTCCCGCTTCTACTGCGCAATTCTTGTATATATATTCCCGGTATTTTAGAAACGACTCCAAAGATTTGATTAAATTTTTATATACAGGCATATTACCTTCACAGTGTTTTCTCTACTTACTTTTAGGTCACACATTCACATTTCTTTCTCTACTCACTCTTCTATAAACAATTTCCCATAAAAAACGTGATTTTGCACCAAAAACACTTCTATCCCCACTTTTAAAATAAGTCATACCATGTTCTGTATGTTTGAAATAGAAATGCTATTACATTTACCTGTTTTTTCCTATCACTTTTAGATAACACATTCACATCTCTTTCTCTACTCACTCTTCTACAAATAACTCATGCAATTTTCTGTATGTTTTAAATAGAGATACTACATATTACATTCACAGTGGTTTCTCTACTTACTTTTAGCTATCATATTCATATCTCTTTCTCTATTATATTCATACTGTTTTCTCTACTCACTTTTAGGTAAGACATTCACATCTCTCTCTACTCGCTCTTCTACAAATAAGTCATGCAATCTCGTGCATGTTTGAAATAGAAATGTCACGTATTACATGCACACTGTTTTCTCTACTTGCTTTTGGGAAACACATTCGTAATTGTTTCTCTACTCACTCTTCTAGAAATAAGTCATACAATTTTCTGCATGTTTGAAATAGAAATGCTGCATATTACATTCACACTGTTTACTATACTCACTTTTAGGTAACACATTCACATTTCTTTCTCCACTCACTCTTCTACAAACAATTCATATCATCTATACAACTTGGTTGTATATCCAACTGTTAAGCTCGAAAACCTCTAAACCGATCACCGCGAAATTCGGCACGTATATGTATTTTTTATGGAGAAATTTTTATGGCAAAAATTTTACTACACAATAAGGCAAATTGAAAATGTAAACTCCAAAACAGAAAAGATGAAGACGGGAATGTCTAATATGAGGATAGATGTATCAGAGAATACTAGCGAGCGACTGGCCAGGGTAAAGGAAGCCATGGAAGAACTCGACGGAAAGATGAAGGACCTTGGCGAATGTGTTAACGCCCTGGTGTCAATCGCAGCAGCAAGGAACTGAACTCCATAATGGAACAAATGCTCAACGAAAACGTCAAACTGGGTGGATATCTATGGGGCAGGCCTGCGTTCAGCAGTAGATGTTTTACAGCTGAAATGATGGCGTTTATGAAATATTTGTATCTCGGAAATGACTCTTCACAATTGCGACTAAAATTGTTATTTAGTTAACGTTTTGACTTTCAGTTTATCTAAATAAGTATCTTCTCCCACAAAAAACAAGATTTCACAAAAACAGAGGCGAAAAACGCCGAGCGAAGCTTGGTCGCCCAGGTACTTAATGTTAAACACCAACTTGGTTTTTAACCAACATTTCGTTTTTGAGTTATGTTGTTAAAAGACATACGTGCGCGCAGACCGTTTCCCAAAAATGTGTTTTTTTTTTTTTTTTTTTTTTTAAATTCAGAGTCATCAAAACATATTTCCGATGAAATTTCAACATCGAATTTTTGGGTGAAATACAACACTTCCCCTTCTTGCTATATGTAATATAGAAAGTAAATGGTCTAGAATTATCAGTTCAGAATTTCAAATTTTCTGTGACACCAAAATTTTCCGTCATAAATATCCTTAAATTTGCTCCATTTACAGGTTTTCAAATGTCTTATGATGTATGTCCATTCTTCTTAAAAAGCTTTAAGGAAACAGACTAGGTCAGGAGTATTGCAAAAACAGGAAATAATCCATGATGAAATGTGGTTAGCATATACACATAAAAAGACACAGTGATAGAAAATGGGATTGACATACAAAACAGAAATAAGTAGCAGTCATAACACAAAGTATATTAAAATGCCAATGTTCGGTTTGCATAACACGCCAATGCTAAAGAACTTAGTTGGTCTTTTGGCAATAGTTAGAAATAGCAGTACAATTCACAGAACAACATTATATGGCTGGGTTTTACAAGACAAATGATTATTATGGTTACGTATGATAAAATTATAAAATTGTAGATTCTACTGTCGTATGTGGCATTGCGTTTTGAAACATGATGTTTTATTTTCATTCTTTCAGAATGTTGGTGGAGAAGCTGATAAAGGACAATAAAATCTTCATGGAAGCTTCTCCAAATCTCCAACAGGTGAGACTGCTGTTTAACTTTTCCTTTTGTTTTAACAATTGGACGGACACCTGTAGAGAGGGGGATCACTAAGGGGTTATCCTCCCTATCGGAGGCACCTTGACTCCTACCATCCCGGGATTTCATCCCTTACTGGTTTGGTATGGTGATTATGCAAAGATGGTGGGAAAATTTGTTGATGAAGGGAAAATAAATGTACAGATGATTTTGTTATGGTTATGATAATATTGGTGATAATGACGATGATGATTATGTCAACTGTCAGTCGTCTTAGCCGAGTCTATTGCTGGCCTAGCACAAGTCTTGGACGTTTGTATGTTTCCCCGGGGTCGATGTCATATTCTCCGAGGCCACGGATGAGGTGGTTGAAGCTGACTGGAAGTCTGGCGTAGAAAGTATACGATAGATGCTTTATATACTCAATTAAATTCGGGAAGGAGAGGTCCATGTGAATATTGTCGTTGGGGATGTGCCAGTCAGCTGCTACAAATGTTCTGCAGTACCTGTAGCGGGTAGAGGTTTGTCCTTGCTGTTGCACCCCAGACTTGGCAGGCATAAGTTATGCAGGCCGGATGACCTGCTTGTGTACGAGGAGTTTGCTCCACAGAGACATTGGGGACTTCTTGTTGTACAGTGGGTACAATAAGGCCATTCTCCTGCTCACTTTGGAGGCTAGTGCTGAGATATGCGCCTTCCACGTTAGACACATATCTAGAAGTACTCCTAGGTATGGTGCAATTTCACCCGCCAGGCGAAGATCGCCGACATCCTGGAGGTGGCGTCTGGTGAAGGTAACGGCTTTTGTTTTATTGGCATTGATTTGGAGGCGCCACGCAGTAAACCATGCTGTTAGCATGTCAGCATAGCACTGAATTCGTAGTACTGCAATATCGTGATGGGATGATGCTGTGGTAATTGCAGTGTCGTCGGCGAAGAGATATAGGTTGCAGCCCCGAAGAGTAGGAAGAGTATTGATGTATGTTAAAAATAGCAGGGAACCCAGGACGTTGCCTTGGGGAACCCATGCATTGATGTAGAACGTGCGCTAGTGTATGTTTTCCTTTGTCACAACAAAGGTTCTGTTTGACAGAAAACTGTGCATTAGGTGAACCAGATATGACGGGGTGTCGTAGTATATGAGTCGGTGAATGAGACCTTCGTGCCATACTGTGTCGAAGGCACGGGAGATGTCCAGATGTGTCGAAGGCACGGGAGATGTCCAGAAAGAGGGCTGCAACGTAATGCCGATTGTTAACACCGTTTACCATCTGGTCCACGAGGCGAAGAAGTTGTTGAGTGGTGGAATGCCACCGCCGGAATCCAAATTGCTCGGGACGAAGAATATTGTGCCTGTCGAGCATGCTCTGTAGGCGCTTCTAGATAACTTTCTCAAACAGCTTGCTGATGGCCGGCAATAGGCTGATGGGTCGGTAGTTGCCTGGGTCTTGAGCATCTTAGCCATCAATTTGAGGAACCGTTCATCGGGGATTAGCGCGTTGTTCTGTGAAGTTTGAGGTGTCGGCGGGTACGCCAACAGGCGCTTGTGTGCAGGTTGCCGAGGTGGTAGTGGCTTGGTTTGCCTTACCACTAATGGCGCTGCTGTTTGGTTCCTGGGAGCAACTGTGCTTAAGATTGGAGTACTGGAAGTGCTTGGAAGAGCAGGCAGCTGTGGTTGAGCACCTGTTGGAGTTGGTAATGCTGCTATGAGCATCTGCTCTGGAGCAGGTGCTGCAGGTGTATTGGCTGGTGTCGCAGATGGAGTGGACCCTGCTGTTAGGGCTGCAGCGGAGTTTTTATGTTGCACTCGCTTAAGAGGCTCCAATCCTGGGAAGCGGGCACCTCTGAATGCCTCTTTGGGAAGACCTAAGGGGTTCCCACTCCTAGGTGCTGCGTCAAAACGGGTACGCTGCCTGTTTTTATTTAGATGCATCTCGATTCTGGCTTCCTGCCAGACAAGGCATTTTGCATATCTGCAGGAGTGGTCGCCCTCACAGTTGAAGTAGGTTGGTTTGGTGCCCTGCACACCAGGTAGTTTGCAGTCAGTTCGTTTGGGCCTACTCGCCACAAAAAGAACATACCGGCTATAGCCGACATCCTGCTGCACTGTGCTGAAACTACTGGCAGTTTGTGCACTGCAATGGTCTAGCAGGTGGACGGTAGGGTTCAACGCGGTTCAAGGCGTTGAACATCCTAGTTTCCTTATAAATTTTGTTTGAGTGGGCTTCCTCCTTGAGGGCCACACGAAAATGAGGTAGGAGCTGTGGTGGTTGGCTGCGGTTAGAGCGCAGTTGCCCAACGCGCTCCACAAGGTAACCCTTCTCCTTAAGATGTGTAGTGACCTCTGCCTCTGTAATGTACATGGGCAGGTCCTTCAATGTCACATACATCAATTTCTCATCAGGCAGTAAGGTTGTTAGGTACTGCACTGATCCCTCGCTGAGCACTTTGCGGATCTTACGATGGTCGTGCTGGGCATAAATGCAACAGTCCCACTCATATTTCTGACACTGTATTCCACGTCAGCGTGGGAAGTGTTTAGGTATGCCGTTAGCTCACGGGCCTTCTTTGGGTCCCGGGGGAAGATGAGGGTCGTCTTGTGTGATTTCCTTGGAGCTGTGGGATGCGTAGGACCCACCTCTATGCTATCAGAAGTGCTCATGCTAGGCTCAACTCCTGTAGGAGCCTGGGACGCAGTAGCACCTTGGCTGGTGGTGGCCAATCGCTGGAACCTGTTAGTTGAGGTTACTGGTAGTTTTGAAGAGGGTCCCATGTTTCTCTTCCTCTTAGAAGTGGCAGTTTGCCACTGTAGCTGTGGGTTAGAGTTAGCATTATCATGCTGCTTTAGATAGGTGTCTATGGCCTCCATACGCAGCTTATGCGCGACCGTAGTCTTGTAGAGTGTGGCACATTATCATAAGGCACTCCTTGCATCAGATGGTGATCGGCTTGCGTAACGTGCATTTTACGCGCCTTCTTTTCCTTCACCAGGGTATCATGAATCTCTTGTGAAAGCGGAGCTGGTGGATTTATAATTAATTGCTGGTCTAGGAACAGCTGTAGATTACCGCCCTCAATGTAGTAAAGGAGGTTGTCTCCTTGAGCTGGTGTTTGTAAACCAGTGGGACGAGGTGACGGAGATGTTGTATGGCTGGAAGATGGTGCAGCCATATTAATGGTGGTTTGAGTCAGTACGGTTCGTCTAGTTATAGGGAGCGCTGGTTAGCGCAGATAGCAGAGGGCCGGACCAAAATGCGCCTTACCAGTCTTTTGACTGATGGCTAAGGCCTTGCTATCCTACCCACCGGTCAGTTATTTAGGTAACTACGTGCTATAGAAGCACAAAAAAGTCTTGATGTGAGGTCAAGTTGGTGCTGTTGATTTTTTACTAATTGACGTGTCGAATATAACAGCCAATCCCTAGGCTGTCTTGCAAGACGATCCTTAGTATAAGTATCGCGACCCACACCTTTTCCAGACGAAACACACACTACCAATGCGAGCACCAATCAGCGCGCAGCAGGAGCACGTGTATAGCTGCGTCCACTTCGGATGAAGATGGACAGACACCTCTCACTTACATACGAACTGTCTCTTGTCTTCCAAGCAACGCCGAGTTCCTTTCTTATACATGCCAGAATTCTAATACCAGGATTAATTTATCTTTGTTTGCTGAACAACAACAAAGTCATTTTAATGTTGCGTATTTAATTATGATTAGTTTGATACCGGAATTATTGGCTAGTAAGATCAATTCTTTTACAAATAAATGATAGAGATAAATAATTGTAATAAATAATTTGCAGCGTTGAAGTGTATAAGTTACAAAGTTTTAAAGTTACAATTTTGTCAGTGAATAAGATGTCATTAGCCAAGTTCCGTGTGACGAAAACCAATAACTTAAGTCACTTTAGCTAAGGCCGCTAGATATTCCGGCGAAGTCAAGTCAACTAGAAATTCATTAGATTAAGATTTGCTACCTGGAACATAGTTATATTCAGGAGTTAGAGGTACAGGAAGTGTACTAAATCTTTTTGAAAATTGGAGAGGGAAACGAATTCTTAGAAAATGTTTGTTTCACATGCGAACAAGAAATTAAGATTTGGCAAATATAAAACATTTTTCTATAGCCATTATTCGCAAAAGTCCAAAACTGAACATGGTGATTATTAAAGGGTCGCCTTCGTTTTATTTTATTAGTCTCTTATATAAAATAAGATTGTCATTTAAATGCGTTATCACTTATTTAATAGCGTTTTTACTTTCTCTACTGCGTATGATAAGAAGAGGAAGTATTGTATTCCACCCAAAAATTCTATGTCAAAATTTCACCGAAAATATGTTTTGAGGCTCTCTGTATCCAAAGCAGTATTTTTAGAAAAAGCTCTGTGTGTATGTCTGTGTACGTATGTGTGTGTGCGTCAGTGGACAACATAACTGAAAACCGAAAAGTCGGTTAAAAACCATAGTTGACATTTAAGGATGCAACACGAAGATTTTGAAGAAAATTCCTCCAACCTAAACTATCCTTTACATGGACAATTTTTCGAAAATTTTGATCTTCTCGAAAATGGCTCTAACGATTTTGATTAATAGGCTATGTGTTTTTATTTTTATGGAAAATCAAATCTATTTTTTGAATTTTCTGGCTGCAACCCATATAGTCCTGTTTAGTCTGGATGACTTCAGCATAAATGGTAAACCGTAAGAGATAGACCAAATCTTACTATACAAAAAATGTAGATCTTCCTAACATAAACAATTTATGTCCAAACAAATTTGTTTGTAGAGTGAACCATTTCGGAGATATTCCTTGTTATTTGTGTGAAACTTATAGCAATTAATGTAACATCGTTATTCATTTTTGTATTTTCGCCGCGCAAAGAGAACGGAATCTAAAAGCTTTAAAATATTTGACTATCGTACAAAGCCTACAGTATTCTAATATTCCCCTTGCGACTACAAGGAAATAAGCAATAAGATAATTTGTACAAATGTTTATCTTAACTAACACGAAGAAAGTGTAGGAATAGGAGTTTGTAAGAATGGTTAGAACAAGAGTAGAGAAAGTCATGTGAGTGCAACACATGAGATATATTTGTTTTAGGAACTAATAAAAGCACATGATGCGTTAGTGACCAATAATGTTGATCAAATGCTGGAACATAATGGGTGGACTCCCGTAACTATAAGTCTGAATCTATATTCCTCAGTTGTTCAAAAGCTTAGACGCAATTATCCTTGTATATTTGCTATTTAACCAGATTAATACAATTCCTTTTCCCTTCCCTTCCATCTTGGCTCATTATTTTCAAATATTTTATTCCCCAAGTCAACTAACCTGATACTCTAGTTCTTGCCCTCTCGCAATAAAGCCTCTTACATAGTTGCAAGTGTCTTCTTTAAAGCAAATTCATTGTTCCTTTTCAGGTAGAAGAGATGGATAATTCTACGGGCCAAATTCGGAGAATTTGTGAAAGCAGGGTAAGTATCACTAATAATGTATTGTAATCTAACTTGAATAAACAACGAATCACCCAAGTCCTCTTAAATCCATTAATCTACTGACAGTTGGTGAACTTGTCACCAATAACAAATTCCAATTTACTATGAAAGTGCTTCATACGGTTTTGAAGAAATTTAAGATGAGTTTTAAAAAAGTTTTAGTTTAAGGGGGTAAGTAAAGGTTAAAGTTTTCCAAAAAAACAAGTTTTAAAAATACAGCAAACATTTATGTGTATTTTGCAAGAAGAATTATTTAACATTAGTTTCGAGTAATGGTTTAAAAGGCAAGATGCTGCACCATGGAAAGAATGATTTTGCGTATTAAGAGAGCAGAATATTTCCAAGTCACACGTCGTGTTACAGCGTGGCTTACACAAGTAGATATTTCCAACGTGTAACTGGGTATATTGATAGGGTCTGCTCCATATGTTATGACTGTCGGACACACCAACAGACAGTGTCTTGAATCACATTTGTATATATTCTCACAAATACAAATGCGAGTGGTGACTCAAGACAGACTACTTGTGTGTCCGACAGACACCACCATCGTTGGTGTAGTGCCTCCTGCTCCTGTCAATCTCAATAGGACGTGGACGACCACTTGATATCCAGTGGAAACTATCGTCAATCGCCGATCTTCACGGATGTTTTCATTCACGGTATTCACCAAATCTTCCATGATCATTGACGGCCGGCCTGATTGCGGTGTTTTATGGACATTGTCCCGTCCGGCCTTGAAAGCTCTCACCCACTTACGCATTTTTTCTCACTCATCGCATTGAGGCTATACACTTCACTGATCTGCCGATGAATGGCACCTACTGGAACGTTGCTTGCTGTCAAAACCGAATCGCAGACCGTATTTCATAGTCAGCGGATTCATCGATTGTTTTAAACATTTTGAACAGACACTGTGAACAGCACACTGCAACACTACCAAAGCAAATGGCGTCGTTTTACTTGCAAGGTATTCTGGGAGTCGCTGCGCATGAAATGCATGAAATTCCATGAGCTATTGTGATTCGGACCTTACGTTACGAATTTCCTCGTATTAGGAATAAACTTGGAAGGGGGCTACAATTTTGAATAATTACATTCGACATGTAAACAAATTTTGAGAAATTGAAATTAAAGTGTTTGCTTTAGACTCCAGTAGCAATTTTGTATGCCTAAACCATACAGAGGAATTAATAACTAAATGTCACTAATGTTATACACCGAAAGCTTTGCCTTACACGAATACAGACATAGCGTGGAATTACACATATTTAGGTGCATAAAATAGGCAGATAAATATACAACAAATATAACTTTAAAAAGACACCTGCAGTGTCTTCTGTGAAATAGATATTGTAATATCAGCTATAACCTTGGACTGCACAGAGAACTTACACTTGAAAATAAACCTGGAGTGACTCATTCCAACCTTTTCACATTGATTGCTTCTTCCAACATTGATGAACTTACTACACTTCAGCTGTTACAGGATAGATTACACAACTCTGCAAATTTTTAAAAATGTTGAGGAACTGACCTAAAAGTACCTGCCTTATAGTAAGCTGGCCATGCTAATTTTGAATCTGCCATCCGTTTTTTTCGATCACCCTCACTTCTTTTGTTATGATATCCTTTCTTACTAAGGGACGTCGTCAATCCATATCTCACTAATGCTATATTAGTGCAGATAATACCGGGCCCATATGAATAAAATGTATATAATATAATTTAGATAATAGAGTGATTATGTGAAATTCTTTTTATTGACCTTTCTGTTGCACATAATTTAAAAAAGAATAAAATGATTAAACATTTTTTAAATTTTAGAGGCTCATTAAGACAATTTTGTTTAATTTTATTAAATTGTGTCACCAAACAAAGTAGCATACTCAGAAATAATGTTAAACATCTGTAGAGATATCAGATCTCTGTATCTCGTTTATTCTGAAATGAGGGCTCATTAGCGAGGTATATCTTGATGAATACCCTAATTTTGTTACAGCATGGATTTGGTTGGATGCACCTAACACAATGCCGATAAAATTTAGAAATTTGAAATTCTTACATACAAAAGATAAACATTACATACATGCAGAATTTACTAGTATCGCCTTTAGAGCTCGGATCCTGAAGCAATTGGGAAGCTTTTTCTATGGGCTTTTCTTTTATGTGAAAATGGACCTTCCCGCTGAAGAAACCAACAATAGTTGGCCTGGTATCCACCGAAGAACTCCTTGACGGAATATACTTTAATGTCAGTACTACTAATTTTAGAAATCGTCAGCTATTTCAATTTAGGACTCCGAAAACGTCATCCCATAAAAATTCTCCCGTTCTTAGGTTGTGTGCGAAATACAATAAATTTTCAGTTAAAATAGAGCTGGACTTTAGCTTACCTTACAAGCAGTTTAAAAAACAATTAAATATGGGCATTATTTGCATGTGATTTTCAGTTGTATCACTTATTGTTATCTGCAGAATCATTTGCAATTCTAGTCTTATATACTTGTTTAACATATGTTTCATTTTTAGTCTTAGTTTCTTAATAATTTATTGTATTCTCTATCTATTATATTCAAACTTGTTTAATTATTGCTCACTCTGTTGTATCACTTATTCGCTTGGTCAGTATACAATTTGCAATGTCTTGTCTTCAATAATATATGTATATATAATTATGCATGTATTTAATATATATATATATAGTTTATTTTTAGTTTCTTTGTATAGGTTCTTATATTCTTGTTTTGCATTTACTCAAGCTTGTGTAAATAAATTAAATGTAGCTACTGTAATTGGAGCTTTGCTCTGTTGTAGCACAAATGAATAAAATAAATAAATAAAATAAATAAATAAATAAAATCATGGAGGGATGTCTTCTAGCTTGATCTCTACGTTCCATTGTAGTATATCTAGGTGAAAATGTTCCCCTTACTCATCGCTCACTGCAGCCAAATTCTCAGGAAAGAAGTGCGAATATAGGAAATGCCTTTTCAATGACATCCTACATCCTATGTTTTTGTAGTTACTTAAAAGATCATTGATAGTCCTTTTGCTTACTTTCCTGTTGCCTTCTTTGAATGACACCCGCGCAGTAGGTTCAGCAGGATTCACCTTCGCATCAAATTATGAATTCTTACGGAATTGTCTTATCTGTGAACCAATGAAAAATCTTCTTTTATCTTGGCTGCAGTTATACTGGGAAACAATTCCGTCAGGTAATTGAAACTTTCCCATATTCTGTCCATTCCCTTCACTTGAGTCCCATTTTTATACGTAAATGCAGAAAATACACATTTAAAAGGTTTACCAATAGCTTGTGTTTCCTTGGTTCGAATTCTTATCTCTTTGGTCATTCTTTGACTATGTAGTGTAGTTCTACAGCTCGAATATCCCACAGACACAGGAAACAACAGAAGTTTGTGAATCCACTCTGTAATCCTAGGAGAAATCCAATAACTTTTAAGTCACTACAAATACGCCAGCTATGTTCCTTGTGAGTAATGGCCTCTAGAATCAGTAACATACTTTCGTGTGTTTCTTTTACACAGGAACAGATGACAGTTCATTAAGATTGTAAAGCAACGCCAATCTTCAATATTGTATACAATGTTTAGTTTTGACATCAAGCCAATCACATCACGACAAACACAGCAAGACTGTGTAGTAATAGGTGTTGGTTGCTGTTTCAAAGATACTTCTATAAACGCAGCTGCAGCCATCTGCTTCACATTAGGTCAACTGTCAGATAAGCTTACGCAAGTACGCATGAAGACGGGGCGAGATTGCCAAGCAGGGAAAAATATAATTAGCGATAACTTTTCCCTGGATGATACAAACATTTTGTTTCCAGCAACATAATCAGTAGATTATTTGTAATAAAATCTACTACTTCCCTTTTAAGTTCCAAAAACCTTTTTGAATTGTGTTATCGAAGAACGGCGTCCTTGGATATTAGATAATTTCAGAGGGATCTAAACCACTTCCAGAAACATCTTATATACAAATTACCTCGAGTTTCCTACATTTCTTGGCATTGTCAACTATTATCAGTTGATTCTAGCCTGAACATGGACGATTATTGCCTCTGAAAGTGCAATGAACAACACCACAAGAAGTGATGAAGTTTTAACATGATGTATCTCCTAGTCAAGAAAGTAGCATAAGAAATGTTTGAAAAGTACCTACAACCTGCGCAAACACATTTCCAGGCTCTGTGATCTGCTCTTAGGTTGTGTACAGATACTTGGGGTATTGCAAGTTCTGCAACAATTAGAGAATAGAACATGGAGATCAACTGCGTTCTTTTCGGAAAAAACTGAGCATTACTCAGAAGAATTATTGTACTTACAATCGAGAACTATTGGATATCTGCTAATTGATCACGAAATCCAAATATATCCTCAAAGGGAGATATTTCACAATCTATACAGACCACAACCTGTATACTGGGATAAATATGACTCAGTTGGTTAATTTAATCTCTTGCAGGCATGTTGCCATGGTACCTCAGCTCACTGAGTAGCGGCATGGTAAGGGTTAAGATCAGGATTCAAATATTGGTTGTGGTATTCAATTTGTCTGTACGATTTTATGTCTCCTAACTGTTCTATTTTAAAAATTCTAAATTGAGCAGACATTGAGAGGTACATTCATCAATTTTATTTTTCAGAGAATATGGATCCACATAAGGAAAGCTCGAAATAAAGACGGCTTTTGGAGATATATTCTCAATAATGGCTCGAAATTGTACCGCGTGGAACTCTGCAGGTATATAAACATATTGTGTAAATAATAGTTTATTCTCTTTAAAATATGTCTTAAGTTTATCCTATCAGATATATTCCTGGTTCTCTAAGTTACTTAAATTGGAAATTTTTGGTAAAACATGAACACAATACCTATCCCAATTCTGACATTATTATTCCTCTGAAATGGACCAGAACAAGAAGTATAAATTATTTCTATGATCTAAGGGTTAATATGTAGCTTCAAATACATCACAGATAGATTTGAGATTGGGAACTTTCTATTTCCTATCATCCATTGAAATATAAATGACAGTTTGAATGTGTGTCAGGTCAAACCTTTTTCTTTTCTCTCCTGCGAATACTCACTGCAAAATGGGACTCATTGTTCTACTCTCTTGGGATATAGTAGAATGGGTCATCTTTTTATGCTCAGTATACGTAGGAGAGAATCCAGAGCACATGTTTCATTAGAAATGCACGTTTTGGTGTCACTGAATTCCAAAGAAGCACTTTTATAAAAAAACGTACGACACGAAGATTTCCAAGAAAGTGCCCCACCGCAAACTAATCTTTACGTACAAAAACCTAAAATTGTAATTTTCTCAAACGTGACTCTAACCATATTTATTAAATTGCCACAATAGTGTTTAACATATTTTCACGACACAAAATATATAAGGTGCTTCACCTGTTCCTCATTATTTTTGGAGATGAGAGTGGAGAGACCAGTGGTTGGCTGCTTGCTTAAGGTTTTTCTGCACTGTCAGTCAGCCGTTCTGATCTCCACCCTCGTTGCCCAAGACCTATCTGGCTTCGCCCACCTTGTTTCTGTATATATACCAGCAGACTTTTAACCTGGCATTTTTTTCCTGATGAAGACCATGGAGAATTAAATGGTCGATAGCTTGAGTTTTATAAATTTGACGCGGCTGATCACCCGAGAATCAATTATTGGGTTTAATTATAAAATATTTTTAAGTTTAAGGATGTGAAAATGCTAGCAGCTTAGGCCTTAAAATTATGTAATATAGGAGTGTAGGTTAAGCTGGTAGATGTGAGTATGGGATAATTAATTTACCTACAATGTCAACATAAGCAGAAAAGCCATGAAATTGTACTAGCTCTCAAAAATGATATATTACCGGCTTTAGAGTATGAATCAACAGCATGTTAAACTATAAAACACCGCAACGTGTGGCAAGCCTCTGATTGGATGTTGTGCTGACCAGCTCTTCCTGCCATTAAATGTTGTGTGAGCCATAATTATAAAAAGGTTTTGAATAGCTCCTTGTTACCTCGTTTCTTTTTTCTTTCTTTTTTTTTTAATTTTTATTTTATTTAAAAGTGTTGTATTTTGTTTCCAGAGATGCTGACACCCCTTGTAACTTCAACCAGTATTTTCCGGGCGGCTACACGTCGTTTTGCCGACAGAAGTATGTATATGTTCGACTCGCGGCTGTGGTCGGCGATGGCGTTGAGCTAGAGGAGTTCCTCGTACCTTCCTGCTGCAATTGTTACCTCTACGGTCCTGTCTCCAGCAAACTTACCACAGAGATTACGACCAATGAAGTGACATAACCGTCATGTCTCCTTCCTAAGATTTAAAGCAGCCATGTCCAAAGCAGAGCCTGTCCTTCATATTTCCCGCATTACATGCTGTATTTGGAAGGAGGGAGAGGAGTGAATCGACCTTTGCACTGCGAGTAGCGTTATCTTGAGTTATGACTAAACAATCAGTAAATTAATCTTCCAAATTCGGCATAATATTTGTTATTATATATCTTTACTTGTGCCGAGAGATTGAAATGCGTTAATCTATACCTTGTTCCACTCTTAGATGACAGTATGGAGTTAAATGGGATATATCTGTCTCTATCTAGCGCATACAAGTTGCCATTAGCCTCGTCCTTTTCTACCTTCGCGCTGTTGCCAGGTTCCTAATAGCATGGTATAAATATTCAGTTGTTATAAACTTCAGGTTTGAACACATTATCCTACGTAGAATTTTTTCTCTATTAGTTTATATCCTTTTTAGAGTCATTATACATTTCTATATGCCCATATTTCTTCAAAAAACATTTTTTTCAATAGAAGTCCGACACGTGATGTTTCTATACTCATCACGCACTAACTAACAAACTAACTGCTAGAATGCGTCTATATTTTGTTCTTAGATAGAGTAAACTATAGTGCTACTACCTGCCCACTTTGAATTCTCTATGTTTACACAGTTAAGTGTTATAATTTTTTAAATTAAATGTTTTCGGAAAATTTTATACCTGTGCACTGCAAAAGTTACGCAGTGTGAAACTTTTTTGTTATTGAGTTTACATCAGGGAACTAGCGAGAACAAATGTTGACGAGGGTTGGAGAAAGTTTTTAAAATAAACCAAAAGGCTGTAACTTCTTTCTTTCATCGAGTAGGGCAAACAAAAGGTATTCATCTACTCAGCGTATTCTCGCGCCAGGCCTGACACACGAGATAGTATAAGGAGCTGCACTAACATTAGTTCGACAGAAGTCGGTGTGTAACTGTGAGCTGTTATCGTGTTATTTATTTAATATTTTCCGTAAATATTTGTAGTTATGGAAGGGGAAGCTAGGAAGAGACGATATATTGGTAAATTAAGAAGTAAGGAACGCCAAATAATTATGAAGGTGTTAGATTATTTTTCAAGTAAAATGCGTGTAAGTAAGGCAGTGAAAGAAACAGCTAAGGCTATCGGGTGTTCAGAAGCAGTAGTGTATAGGGTTAAAAAGGAAGTAATGAAAGGACCTCTAAGAACGCCATCGAAAAAGAAAGTAAAAAGAAGTATATAGTGAATAGTGCAATGTGGAGTGCGGCGAATTGTTCATTCTTTACTGTTTGCAAATATTCAACCCACACTGAATATCATTTTGTCACGGTCAGCAATGGTGAGACCCTACCAAATTTCTCAAGGGCCACTCTTAATCGGTTCTTACATGATTTGGGGTGGGAATACGAAAGAAGGGGTAACAAGTGCATATTAATAGAAAGAGACGATATCGATATCATCAGATGGTGACATAAATATCTAAAATACATAAAAAGGTTTAGGGACCAGGGGAAATCAATTGTTTATACAGACGAGTCATTTGTGAATTTAGGTCATACAGTGACAAAGGCGTGGAGGGATACCAAAGTTAAAAGTGTCCGTCTCGTCAAGCAGCAATTGAAGCACTAAGTACAGGACTCGGTCACCTCGGGATCGCGCGCGGAGAAAGATTCGCAACTAGTACATGTTGCAACACTGCGCTCCATTTAACGTGTACTGTCTTCTAAGGGTGGAACGCGCTTTAGTTATGTATTTACATTTTATTTCCTTCATTCGACAAAAAAGTTGCTTGCGTGGAGGCAAACATTGTCAATATACGAGCGCTAAATGTCGTGTTAAGAACAGGATATTTATTTGTAGAAACAGGTTTAAATATCTAGATTCCTCAGAGTTCCTTACGACTACTTTTAGACAGCATCATAAGTCCGCTACAATCCACTACTGTTTGTAACGAATACGGTGGCACTTACGGCAAGTGAAGGGGTGTGTCGGTAGGTGTAAAGTCCATGTGACTCCAGGAATGGTGAGCCAAGGTTGGCTTATGGCCCTGATTTGGACATAGTTGATTTAAGTCCTCAGTGACATTTCTTTGAAACTGATATTACATTGTACGTAGTGATTTATGAAGAACTAACGCATGTCTTTATTTAATAATTCTGTTCGAAAATCATTCAATGTCCCAAACTTAGCGCCAATTAAGCAGAATGTTGTGGAGTTTCGATTGCCTGTCACTAGATGTACAGATGCTCATGTTTTATTCATAATTGTTAATGTTATTGTCGGCAACTGTTTTTGAGATTTTGTTCTAGTCAACTTGAAAATGGAATACACATTAATGAACAACTCTTCCTTGTATAGCAATCTGGATCATGAATTCAATTACAGCTAACCAAAGGGCATACCAAAGAGAATTTACTAAACCTCTAGCGCAACAGCCCACGAAGGGACAAGGTTTGTCGCCCAGCCGCTGCATGCTCCACCTCTGCCCATAACAGGCGTCATTGGAGGGTGGGACGCGGTCAGCGCCCGAGCCTTCCCGGCCAGTTAAGCGGCCTTCGCGACCTGGGGCTGCTACTTCTCCTCAATTGGTCCCCCCGGGACCTAACGAGGCTGAGTGCACCTCGTGCCAGACCTCCCAGCGGGGGAAAAATCCCCATGCTGGTACCGGGGATCGAAACCGAGTCCTCAGCGCCAGAGGCAAGCGCACTACCAACTGCGCTACGGAGGCGGGCGAATTGCAGTTCAGATTTCTCCCCAAAGAAACACAATACTGGAACTGGTAAACAAATTGGAAACAATTGGATCTCTGCTGAGTGAAATAGGCAAACATCATTCATCTACGATTCCCATGGTTGTCCTTGGTGAACAACTCACGTTATTGGGCCAGCAAAAATCTGCATGTTATTTATGAAGCACCTATGCATCCTGTTAAAATCGTAGTTTGGTGCGTAATATCCGCACGGAGAATAGCAGGACAACTTTTTTAAGAAAAAAATAATGTGAACACTGCAGAGTACCCACGGAATTTCATGGAGCTTTACATCAACTGGATGATGTAGAGGTGACTCAGCAGGACATCAAATGAATCCATGACACTAATTGCAAGTTTCTTTGGCGACCGGATAATTTCCAGGAACTTGTGTGGCTACAGAGATCTTCGGATTTGATATCGCCGGCCTTTTTCTATGGGGTTATTTAAAAGACAGGGTTTATGTCACACGTCCCCAGACATTGGGCGATCTGAAGCAGATTCAAGTTATTGACAACATAGTCCTCCAACGACAAAGTAACGTGTTGATTTGCGCCTTATGCAGGATGGAGGACATTTTCAACATTTGCTATACAGATAAATAATCTCACAAAATTCCTGTGCATTTCAGGCATAACAAATTGTCACTAACATAACTTGTTTTGAAACAATAAAAGAAATAAATTCGTCAGTTCTTCATAAATAACCCTGTATATTTATTCAAACATGTTATATTGAAATATAATGTTTTTACTGATGCCACACATGCAATTATTCAAAATAAACTAAATCCCACTGTTTTTATCCGATATCAACAACTCCATTTTTTCGTTTTTAAATTATACTGTTCACACAAACACACACAGAGACATATTTACTGGACATAGTAAAATATAAATAGTTGGAAGTTTAAAATATTTACAAATCTAATGGTTTAATTTATTTAATTGATTTTTACTTTCTGTGCTATGTTCTGGGGAATAAGGATTTTCAGAAAAGGTCTGTGTGTTGTTTTGTGTCTCTGTGAACAGGATAGTCTGTTTGGAATGCATCATTTTACCGTATAGTTCGTAAAAACAGTTAAACTGCAGAACAAGACTGTAAACAGGGAGAACGTTAAGTTGGACATAGAGCTAGTGCGCCGGCCCCATAGCTCAGTCGGCTGAGCGCCTGCCTACTGTGCATGGGGTGCCGGGTACGATACCCGGCTGCAAGAATGAGAATTTTTCTTCAACTAGAGTTATTCCCCACTCTCAATAGGGTCTGGAATTGTGAATGTGTGTGTGCGTGTGTGTGTGTGCGCGCGCGCGTGCATGTGTGTGTGAATTTAATATAATGAATTAAAGTAATAGAAACCCGAAGCTCAAAATTGCCGCTAAGCGAGTGAACACCATTACTGCCGACATGACCTCTAGTGTTAAAGGAGGTATATGAATAGAACAATAAAGCTAATGATTTAATTAATGTAATTGATTTTAGAGGGCTTAGTGTAGAGACATACTCACGATATTTGTTAAGCATGCTTCAACTATGTATATTAACTATTTTATCTACAAATTTGTTAGAAATTGTGTTGTTTTTAATTTGTGGACGCTGTTTATCTGTTGTGACTCACAGTTTCCCAATCTATATTGAGGTCTCTTTTTCTGACTTGAGGTTCTACGAGTATTATATAAGATAAATCTACCACAAGGGACCATCGGCTTTAGTTCCATTCCATTCTAAAGGTTTTTACGTTGAGAAAATGCATCGCTTTCCACGGGATTGAACCTCTGGAACCATTTATGTTACTCCCAGACCACGGTGACTGAATTTTCTATGCTTTTACCTACATATATACTCTCAAACTTAAAAGAGAGAGAAGTATTACACAATCTGTGCAAATTAACTGAGCATCTGCTGGTGAGAATATTTGAGTCAATATAGGAAAAGAAAGAAACATGAAGACATAAAACAACTAGAACCTTATTTAATTTAATCGCTAAATATAAAGTACCTCCAAATGGAAAAGCAGGCAAGAAAGAGCGAAGATAAAAAAAAAAGCTCCTCTCTTTGCAGAAACGTGCCTGAGCATGGCAATTAAGAAACGTTTTATCTTTAATCTTTAGGCTATCAACAGAAACATTAGGAAACTTTTCTTCATTAACCGTTCCTTTTTTTAAAAAGGAAACTGTAAAAAAAAACTGGCTGACCTTTCAACTTCAGCTCTGCTAAACTCGCAGCAATAATGCCGTAATACTGATGACAATAATTATTATAATACGTAGGTATTTCATAATGACCAATAAGACGTAGCAAATTCTGGTACATACACCAGTCGCAATTGTTTATCTTTTAATATTCTTACAAGGTTGCCATTTTATCACATAAGCTTTATCACCAAAATCTGATTTTAGCTTAACTTAATTTTAAGGTTATTTTCTCATTCCTATACGTTAGTATTCTGTAACATTTTCATTTAGTCAGTTGCATTCTCTCACCTTACACAGTGGTTATTTGATTTTAAACAAGGCACGTAAGAAAGCAAGAATAACAATCTGATGTGTTGTACTCACATGACTTTCTCTACTCTTGCACCAACCATTCTTACAAACTCGTATTCCTGTATCTTCTTCGTGTTAGTTGAGATAAACATTTGCAGAAATTATCTTATTGCTCATTTTCTTGTAGGTGCAAGGGGAATATGGGAATACAGTAGGCTTTGGGCGATAGTCATATCTTTTAAAGCTTTGAGTTTCCGTTCCCTTTGCATAACATATAAAAAAATTGTAACGCTCTTCCATTTGACGAAAGATTTAAGTTTTCCAAAAATCACACAAATAACAAGGAATATCTCCGAAATTGTTCACTACAAAAAAAATTATTCAGACATAAATTGTGTGTTTTAGTAAGATCTACTTTTTTCTCTTACAGTTTACCAGTTATGTAAAAATCATCCAAAGTAAACAGGACTACGGGGGCTATAGACAGAAAATTCAAAATATACATTTCGTTTACTATAAAAATATCTGGAACATACGGCATTTTAATCAAAATCGTTAGAGCCATTTTCGAGAAAATGTAAATTTTAGAAAAATGTTCCATGTAAAGGGTAGTTTAGGATGGTGGAATTTTCTTCAAAATCTTTGAATCACATCCTCAAGGATATTAAACCTAAATACGAACTTTTGTTTCTAACCGACTTTTCGATTTTGAGTTATGCTGTCTACATACATCCACATACACAAAGACACATAGACACACACACAGACACACATAGACACGCACACACAAATACACACACGTGCGGACATTTTTCTAAAAATGCGCTTTTTTGGATTCAGGGGGCCTCAAAACGTATTTCCAGTGAAATCTCGACATTGAGTTTTTGGGTGGAATATAACGAATATATATGAAGTAGAGAAAGTAAAAATATAATCCCTTATATCTACAATAGAAGAATAATTTAAAATAGGTCTGGAAATTAAAAAACTTTCACACACACAAGGACTTCTAAAAAATATGTATCTTAGATTCAGAGGGTCCCAAAACATTTATTTCCGCAGAAATTTTAATATCGAATTTTTTAGTAGAACGCAATGCTTACCCTGCTTACTACATGTAGTAGAGAAATTAAGTATTCTGGTGTGTTACATTCATTATGATTTCCCTACTCTTTCTTCAACAAAACTATTCTTACAAAGCTTTATTCTGCTGTCTACTTGGTATTAATGCATACAGATTGGCAGAACTGGACTGAATGCATATTTTTCTGTAGATACAATGGGAACATAAGACTACAGAAAACATCAAACGATTGTTAAAGCTTTTAAGAGCTGATCGCTATGTGATAGCTTTGAAACTCCATCTTTGCATGAACAGGAAGGGGAAGAAGGAATTACGAGTTCCCATTTGGGACACGTATAAGTACTGAAAAATTCAAACTAATAAAATGAATATCTCGTAAATAGTAAAAGAAATATTTGACACCAATTCTGTCCTTTAACAAGAAATATATTTTTGTGTAATAATTTTGTCTATCCCTCACGATTTACCAGTAATGCAGAACTCATTCAGCAAGGAAGAAACTTCAGAAGTTATTCAAAAGGAATTCAGGTACAATACTTTTCATTCTTAATGAAAATATCTTAAACATATAAGCACTTTAATCCCAATCGTAAGAGCTATGTTTGAAAAAATGAAAATTTTGGACGAAATGTTCTAAATAAAGGGTAGTTTGAAAGTGACTAATTACTTTTTTCAAACTTCATGTTGCATATTAAACCTAAATACCTAATTTGGTGTCTATCCGACTCTTCTTTACTTTCTCTACTACGAATAGTAAGTATTCCATCCAAAAATTCGATGTGAGATTTCACCGAAAATATATGTTTTAAGGTTATGATTAAAAAAAAAACATTTTAAGATAAAGGACCGTTGTGTGTGTGTGTGTGTGTGTGTGTGTGTGTGTGTGTGTGTGTGTGTGTGTGTGTGTGTGTGTGTGTGTGTGTGTGTGTGTGTGTGTGTGTGTGTGTGTGTGTGTGTGAAAAGCGTAACTCAAAAACTAAAAGTAGGTTAAGAGCCAAATTTGGTACTTAATTGTAATATATTTTAAGGATACAACACAAAGGTTTTGAAGAAAATTTCTCCACCCGAAACAGTGGAATATTTTCCGAAATTTTTTATTTTCTCGAAAATTGTTCTAACGATTTTGACAATTACACATGTTTAAGATACTTTTATGGTAAATAAAGTATATATTTTGAATTTTCTGGCTATAGCCCACATAATCCTGTTTACTTTTGACGACGTTTGCATAACTGGTAAACCGTAAGAGATGACCAAATCTCACTGTACAAAAAAAAATGTAGATCTCATAAAAAACAATGTATGTGCTTTTTGTGTAGAGTGAACCATTTCAGAGATATTCATGTTATTTTGTGTGAATTTTGGAATACTTGCACTTACGTCAAATGGAACATCGTTCTCTTAGCCCTAAAAAGAGAACGGACCCTTGCACATACAAGGAAATAAGGAATAAGATGACTTCTGCAAATGTTTATCTCAACCAACACGTAGAAGATATAGGAATAAGAGTTTGTAAGAATGGTTAGTGCATGAGTTGAGAACGGCATGTGAGTGCAACACATCAGATTTTTGAGTTTGTTTTCTTTGGAATTCAAGATACCTCAAAACGTGTATTTCCGGCGAAATCTCGGTATTTAATTTTTGGATGGAATAGAAAACCTTCTATAGCTACTAGAGAAAGTAATAGAGAAATATACATAGTAGAGTAAGTAGGAATAAACAAAAGTGAGTTGAGAAATTGCTGTTCCTTTCCTTTACTAGCACCGGCAGGAGATGCTTATAGTGTTCCTTATGGCAGGAGACGTGACATCATATTTATTTTATTCCCAGACTTGTCTCTGTGTTACCTGCCAACATGAATGTCAGGATTTGCCCCTGTAATTTGCCTCATCAGCATCAGGTCTCGTTATAAAACAGAATAAGATAAGCTCTCATATCATCTTGCTTTATTACAACTCATCAGACCAATTACTGGATCTTCTTTATCCCTCCGTCTCATATTTCACTATCTTATCAAGTTATTACTGCGCATGCGCAACTGGGTTAATTTGCCAGAGGATGCCAAATGAGCTTGCAGCGAAGCCTTTCATCAGCAAACGGATGCTGGGCTAAAATAAGCTTCTTCTGGGACGGGCGAGATCGTGGTGACTGATACATTATATTTAAATAGCACCGGGAATACATCCATCCTATCTGTAAACGCTATCATCTCGAGAACCGCTGCGCTGATATCTCCAACCAAACATTTCAGACTGATTCATACATCAAGTGATCAATCTATTACGTAGAAATCTGAGGTGTCGCACTCACATGACTTTCTCTACTTTTGTATTAACCATTCTTACAAATTCCTATTCATATATCTTCTTCGTTTTAGTTGAGATAATCATTTGCAGAATGAATATTTCCTTGTAGGTGCAAGGGGAATATAGGAACACAGTAGGCTTTGAGCGATAGTCAACTATTTGAAAGCTTTCAAATTCCGTTGTCTTTTACATATAAAAAATGAATAACGATATTACATTTGTCAAAAGTTTAAATTTCACACAAACGACAAGACATATCTCCGAAAGGGTTAATTCTACAAAACAAGTATTTAAATATAAATTGTGTGTTTTAGTAAGATCTACATTGCTTTGTATAGTAAGATTTGGTCTATTATCTCTTACGATTTACCAGGTATGCAAAAGTCATCTAGAGTAATAAGATTTCATGGGCTACAGCCAGAAAATTCAAAATATACATTTCATTTGCCATAAAAATATCTTAAGCATATGGTCTTTAAATCAAAATCGTTAGAGTCATTTTCGATAAAATTGAATTTTTAAGGAAGTTTTCCACTTAAAGGGTAGTTTAGGGTGGAGGAATTTTCTTTAAAATCTTCGTGTCACATCTATGAAGGTCATTAAAGTTAAATACCAACTTTGGTTTTAAACGACTTTTCGTTTTTGAGTCTGATAGATAGACAGGCGCACACACACACACACACACACACACACACACAGACACACACACACACACTCACACTCACACTCACACACCGACCCTTTTCTAAAAATGCTTTTTCTGGTCTCAGGGGGCCAAAAAACATATTTCCGGTAAAATCTCGACATCGAATTTTTGGGTGGAATACAATACTTCCGATACTTACCTACTATAAGTAGTAGAGAAAGTAATAAGTTAATAACTCATTATCTAGCTGGTCCAGAAACATCTCCACGAAAAATGATGTTGAAGGTTGCACTGGTTGTTCATAGGGCCATGTGCACTCTTGCCTATATGTTACCAAGCTTCAGGGTTGTCAACTCGTACGATAGTTATGGGGGCATACGATAATTATAATGTTTGTACAATGGTTCCCAACCCGTACAATAATTATGGGGGTGTACAGTAATTTCAATACCGGCGAAATGTCATTTTCACTGGTTTGTCACACCAGCGAAATGAAACAAATTACAAATAGTGACACCACTTTTGCCCTCATGGGCTGTCTCCACCCCTCTAAGGCAACCATTTCATATCCCACTAATCCTCCTACTCTTTATCCTCTTGTTGCCAGTGTACCCAGATCTGGTAATCTCAATGAAGAAGGCATGTTCAGAAAATTGATGATCAATGGAGAAAACTCGGAATAAGTGATATTCTGTTCGAAATAAAGAACATGCCTGAACCTGACAGTTTCTGGAGTGCTGTTAAACACATGTATCACCTTGGTGGAAATACTGATTTAAAACAACTAGCGGCCTTTGCATTATCAGTGATTTCGTTCGTATAATCTGTTTCGTTGCCCCACAGAAGCTTGTTAGAAAAAGATTGTCGCTAGATACAGTAAATGAACTTATTCTGTCGTCTCAGCTAATGACAGAATGCGGTATATCCGAAAATCTGCAAGTCACCGAGAAGATGTTAGGGTTTACCCCAACAACAAATTTGTATAATGCTGCAACAATTGAGGAAAATGAACTTTCAGATGAATAGTGCGAGAAACATAAGTGCTAAAGTTCTAATACTGGCTGAGGTATTAGAAGTAACTGAATATAATAAACATCATTACCATTACATTTTCATAAGTGTTATATTATTATGTTTATTGTTGTAGCATTTGGTTTATGATGTACGATAATTTTGAACCCAAATCTATTATTTTGAGGGGCTGGCACGAAAATTTTACTTTTAAATGTTGGCAACCCTGCCAAGCTTACGCCCCTAGATTTGTGGGATTTGAACAAGTAACACGTGTTTCGTAAAATTCTAAAAGCATTTCTGTAATACAGTTTACCCAGCTGCCTGAGTTGAGCATTTAAGCTAATTTTTTAGCTCATAACAATGTTCAAAGCCCTGTTCTTCCGCATTGCAATGAAGAAGGGAGGGAATTGCCATTACTAATAAAATTTAATATGGCCCAGTATGTTGTCCTGGTAGCTCAGTTGGTTGTAGTAAGCGGACAGAGGTCGGAGGGTATGTGGTTCAAATCCGGGTTATGGCATTAAATTCTTCGGTCTGATTCTAATTTACCCATGTAATATTAAGTTCATAACAAACATCACTAGAGTAGAACTTTGACCCTGTCTGTGGAAAACGTATATGTACTGTTAATGTTTTATATTTGTTAACATGTTGTATGTATCATAGATGATATAGATAATTAAGAATGCAGGAACCACTTACCTAGTGAGCAGCACATGCATCTGGTAACAGAGACACAATGACAAACAGGAAGGCAGTTTCCTCAAGTAACCAGAAAGCCGGATGTATACGATAAACCTACCGCTCAAGGCTATAAACATGTACATATCTTCCTGGTAGACAACCGTTACTTAGCGTCTTAAAGGCATATTGCAGTTTCTCAGGTCAAGAAAATATATTTCATTTTTATTTTCACCATTGAAATCTCCATTGCTTTCCTCATCGATCTATATATGGGTTGTTTATAGTAGTCAAAATTGCACTTAAATAATATTTTGTTTGACTTCCCGTAAGGTAGGTGCCATTTTTTTCAAAATTGTTGCGTCTAGGAAACTCAACTTTTCTGGGCTGTTAAAACATCATAATTATAATTTATTTATAACAGTATGTATTTAAAAAAATTGAGCTAATTGTTTTAAAGTTATATACAGGTATAAACCCGCAACTTTCATATAAAATTAGAATTTTGAAAAACTAATCCGCTCATTTTGTCAGAAATATTTTTTTATTTTTTGAGAAGTTGTAGGTAGCTGTGAACCTGTTACCATATGCTATTTTCTCTTTCCTTTTTTATATTATTATTTATTTTATTTTACTTCTCTTTTATCTGATCATCCTCACCTTATGTAAGACTTACAAGCCAGTACCTAGGATCAAACGCCTGTTGGGGAGCAGACGAGCCTATGGACCGGACAGAGTGAAGACCTGGAAGCGGGTGAGCAGTCCAGCACCAGGTATGAGAGTGAGGAACAGAGTGATATGAAATGGAGGCGAAATCGACGAATGGAAAGGCGGTTATGGAGCAACTGGTGAAATGAGTGGCGGAGGAAACCTGAGAACCCAGAGAAAAACCGACCGACGCCGCTTCGTCCACCACGAATACCACATGCGCGTCCCCGGGATCGAACCCGGGCCGCCTAGGTGATGGCGCCGCAACCACTTACATACACAAACACCTTTTTCCAAAAATTTGTTCTTAATTCGAGGGATGTCTAAACATGTATTTCCGGCGAAACCTCAACATAGAATTTTTGGATGGAATAAAAACTTGCTCTTATGTGCCATAGCTAGGTGGTAGGAAAAGTAAAGTCATGCGAATACAACACACAAGAGTTTTTCATACACTTCCAAATAACAAACCCGGTGGGGTAACAGCGCTTTTCGGGCCAAGGCCTATGACCCTGCCGCTGCGTCCTCTACCTCTACCCAACTGTCTTGAGTGGGGTGCAGTACTAGAACGTGGGACGTGGTCAGCCTCCCGGCCGGTATATTCGGCCTTCACAACCAAGGGCGCTACTTCTCAATCAAGTATCTCTTTAGGGACTTAACGAGGCTGAGTGCACCCCAAACTAGGTCTCAGAGCGGGAGAAATTCCCCACGCCTGTACCGGAAATCGAACTCGGGTCTCCCACGTGTAAGCAGCAGCGCTATCACCACAGTAACAATACAACCACAATTCCGCAAATCCGCTTTAAATCCTTACAAAACATCTACCTACTTGGTAGAGATATGTAGGTATGTGAAGCAGAAATCCAATTTTTAGATGCAGTAGGTGGGTAGGTACATATTTAGTAGAGGGTCTATAAGTAGCCCCAGATGGTATCGGTGCTACAAATAACGTGGAAATTACAGTAAGGGTGTTAGTGGTCGCACTTAGCGATATTGATATAAAAGTGGCACTTTGGAACCAAATAATTACAAGATCGCATGCCACAGCAAGATTAGACATTGTGTCACGCGATCAGTAGAGGTATTCACCTTCCTCTACCTGGATTTGTTACCATGGTAATATTACAGCTTTCAAAAATACCGTCTGACCTCAGTTTTAACTTTTTGCATGTTAATGCATACGCCATTCGTTTAGTAACACTATGTTTAAACCGAAGGAACTAGTGATGTTCAGGCACGTCACAGTTTCCATTAGGCTCTAAGCGTCTACTAAGTTTTATTCTCTCTACAACGTACATAGACAAATTAAACAGCTATTAGTATTAAAACTCTTAAATTATTGTGACAAAATGACAATGTAACAAATCCCACTTCTGGCACCACTACGACGAATGGCGCTTTCCAGTTACCTTTTTGTCACTTCATTTCTCTTCTAAAACTGAATAACAAAAACCCAGTCCTCTTTTATTGTTATCATATTATACAATTCGCCGTAACCTTGTAACTCACAGTTGTTCTATCTTACATACATACTTCTCGGTCTTTCAGTTCTACTCTCTCTCTCTCTCTTTCTCTCTGTCTCTCTCTCTTATAAACTGGTGGCTTCGACGCTCACACTCATTAAAACTGCTTCTCACAATAACTCCAAAGTGACGTCTAAATGTCCCAAAATATCTCTGACAACACATGCTCACACTTCTCTCAAAGGCGACTGTACGCGCACGCACACGCACACACATGCCAGAGAGAGACAGAGCTGTCTCGTTCAACACTCACGCTGCATCACAAAAACCGGTCCTCTCCCGTCTCGCCTCGCTTATATAGACGAGAATGACGCAGCACGGATTTTTCTCGAAATTCACGTTTTGTCGAACCTCCTATAAACAAGCTGGCAGTCGGCAGTTTCTATAACAATCTAGAAACGCTTTGTCCTTCCGCGTTCTGACCGCTCCATTGTCGTCGGTCACGTGTTTACAAGCACTGTGTGAAGTAGCTAAAATGATCTTTGAGGCACGTGGTCGCTCAGTGGCGTAAGGAAGTGTCTGATGGCCACTGCCGGCCAGCGCCACATTAATTTATTGTATTTCAAAATATTCCCTTTAACATCAATATATTTGCGCATTCAATGAAACCAGTACTTAAAGTAATGATTCCACTCTTGCTAAGGTACTTCAGAAACAAGGTTTTTATAATGTTCCGCTGCTTCATCTGATAACGAATATGATTCCAAGCATTTGCTCTTTAATTTTTGGACTACTAAGGTTAATAATTTTGTGAAGAAATTATAAGAAGATAGATAAATACCTGAAATAAGTAATTTCCATATGCCAAAATTAATGTGTAATGTAAGAAGCACAGCTTGGCAATTTGTTAAGGAATAAGAAAACAATAAGGAAGGTTATGTATAGAGAAGAAGGAATTACTCACAAGTCAGTTTAGCTAAGGCAATTAGGTATTTCGGCGAAATCAAGCCAACCAGAAAACATAAGCTCTAAAATCTGGTACCTCAATAACTTCACAAATAATCAAGGTGCTTCAACATCAACGGTGACTTTTTGTCGTCAAGCTGACGACCATTTTTCTCTATAGTGTATGGTTCCTTAAATAAAAAATAAAATGTGCCGAATGTTTCATTAACAATAGTAAACAAAACACCCGCCTCTTCATATCCACAATGTTGTCAAACTGTGAAGATAATGTATTCAATCACGTTCAATTATCTCCTTTACCTTTCACGATAGATGAATTTATTATCGGACTCTGTAATCGCCATATTTGAATCCGCTATCAAGCAGAATCTGTTCATTCATAACCCTAACATAAGGTTACGAGATGTCCGGAAATTCCCGGACATGCCCTACATTTTAAGCATTTGTCGGGGAGAATTTTTGTAAAGTCTGTAATGTCCTGCATTTTCAGAAACACGCAGTGATCGTTAGAAAATGAACTGGAAACTGCGAAAATAGAAATGAATAATTGGTTATTAGCGGCAGCTGCAACTTGCTATTGCAATGGAACTACATCGGAAACATCAAAGGGTATACCCATGCATAATAACATTCAACGAGAGGTTGGCAATGCAGCATTTGCACTCCGAGGAAAAAGGTTGGTATTCTGAGGAGGCAAAGCAACAGAATGCTAATGTGGAAAAGAGTGTTTTCACTAATAAGAGCACAGTGGACAGATGAAAGGAACAGATTACCTATTGATTCAGTTAGAGGTGTTATTTTAGTGAAGTGCACTTTTAAAAACTTCCGTTGTGTGAAATTTCTTGATTATATTTCGAACAAGATAGATGTTTTTGCGCAAGATTACTTCTTCAGAGAAGTATAAATGACTGTTCACGATCACATTTAACACTCTCTGTTTCAGAATTTTAAGAAAATATAAGTGTAAATGCCTACGGGTATACACAAATAAGTATTATAACTTCATATTATGTTTGCACTGACAGAAAATGTCCTACATTTTTGTCCTTCATTTTTACTTTCTCTACTACGTAAAGTAGAGGAAGTATTGTATTCCACCCAAAAGTTCAATGTCGAGAATTCACCGGTAATATATGTTTTGAGGCCCCCTGAATCCAAAAAAATCATTGGTGGTTCATGTGTGTGTGTCTGTGTCTGTCGGTCTGTGGACAGCATAACTCAAAAATGAAAAGTCGGTTAAAAACTAAACTTGGTATTTAAGTTTAATATTTTTCAAGGATGCGACACGACGATTTTGAAGAAAGTGCTCCACCCCAAACTATCCTTTAAATGGAAAATGTTTCGAAAATGTTTATTTTCTTGAAAATGGTCCTAACGATTATGATTAAAATGTCATATGTTTGATGTACTTTTATTACAAATGAAACGTATATCTTGAATTTCCTGGCTATAGCCCATGAAGTCGTATTTACTCTGGATATATTTTGCATTACTGGTAAACTCTAAGAGATGGACAAAGTATTACTATACAAAAATGTAGATCTTGCTAATACACACAAGAGATATTCCTCGTTATTTCTGTAACTTTTGAGAACTACCTCTGTCAAATTGAACATCGCTATTGATTCTTATATGTTAACAGTGCAAAGAGAACGGAATTTGAAAGCTTAAAAAGAAGCTGTGAGTTGCAGGGTCACGACGAATTGTAAATCGTGTCAACGATAAAACAGACAACTGTGTTTTGTGCTTCAGTTTTAGAAGGGAAAATAAAGTGATAGACAGAGTAATTGAAAGTATTGTGTAGGTTTTATCCTGTTACATTATTATGGTATCAAAAAGAAGGTAAAGGTTTTAAAGTGCAATCTACTTCAATTATCCAAAAATTACTTAGGCATTTTGACTAAGCATTCTTCCAAAGGTTACTTATAGACTATGCAGCATTTTCACAATTTACAGGACTGTCGGCGAGAGATTAAGTAAGTTAGACGTTCCGTCCTTGTTACTATGAATATTGAAGGATTTTTCATCCGTCAATTAAAATAATCGCTACTCTACGGAATTAGAATTATAAGGGTAGAGGGGAAGTTTCACTATGATTCTCCTCTAGCTCATTGTACAACAATTTGATAAACAACGGGAGGGGATAAACAAAGTGAATTCTTCACCTGAGTTTAAAAACCCAACTGTGTAAATAGTTTAGGAAGTTCTATTTTCATTAGCTTCAAAACAAGTAAATTTCGAATAAAGTGTTACTTCGTATATAGAAATCTGATTTTTTGCACCCACATGACTTTCTCTACTCTAGTACTAACTATTCTTACAAACTCTTATTTCTCTACGCTCTTCATGCTAGTCGAGAAAAATATTAGTAGAAATTATGTTACTGCTAATTTTCTGTAGGTGCAAGAGGAATATGTGAATAGAGTAGACTTTGAGTTAAGTCTTTTAAAGCTGGTCGCTATATGAAGGCTTTGAAATCCCACTTTAGATGGCCAAGCCATAAAGAAATCAATAACGGTCTTCCATTTGAGAAAAGCTTCAGTATTGCAAAACTCACACAAATAACGAATAATATCTCGGAAATACTTCCTCCACAAAAAATAGTTTTGGTCATAAATTGTGTTTTAAGGAGATCTACATCTTTGTGCAGTAAGATTTGGTCTATCTCTTATGGTTTACCAGTTATACAAAGATTATCAGGACTGCATAGACTATAGCCAAAAAATTCAAAATATACATTTCATTTGTCATAGAAGTATCTTAAACATGTAACATTTTAGTAAATATTGTTAGAGCCATTTTTGAGAGAATAGTACTTTTCGAAAAACGTCCCTTGTAAAGGGGAGTTTAGGGTGAAGGAATTTTCTTCAAAATCGCATCTTTGATGGATGTTAAACTTAAACATCAACTTGGTTTTTAACTGACTTTTCGGTTTTTTAATTATGCTGTTCACAGGCAGACATACACACACACACACACACACACACACACACACACACACACACACACACAGACACACATACACACACACACACACATGCACGAACCTTTGTCTAAAAATAGTTTTTTTTTTTATTCAGGGGGCCTCAAAACATATTCCGGTGAAATCTCGACATAGAAATTTTCGGCCAAATCCAACACTTCCCCTACTTGCTATACGTAGTAGAGAAAGTAAAAATACACACCGGATAAGACAGAGAGAATTACCACAGTTGTTGATGTAACAAATAAACCACCAAAAATCAGTATAAAAGTGGTGAGGGGGGGGGGGGACTTTGCCACACATTGCATGAAATATGCATACGTAGCCGTAATATACCTCTCGTAAACTCCAACACTCATTTAAATGAAGATTCAATTTGTTCCTTCATTATCCGCTATTCAGAATTTCGGTCTCCGTTTGTCAACTTTCTCCTGCGGGGACCAAACTGTCTGCTTCGTATTCCCTGGCCGCTCTTTTGTGTCATACTCCATCTGCCCTAAAAATTATTTCATCTTTCAAAACTGCCCACTTTTAAGAACTCAATTCCAGTTATATGTAAATTTTCAACAGTTCTGAACCGATAGTTGTTACAATCAAATACATGGGTTGTTTGACGTCATTTCAATATCTAAGTCATATAAGGATGGTAGCCTGTAAATTTAGAAAGCACCTGTCAGATGTCACTAGCAGTGTAGTTATCTCACTATAATATACCCTTGGATAACTTTTCAAGCAGCCTTAGTTGCGTGGTCGCCTTCCTGTACTGTCTATCATATTTTCGTTTCTTGTATTTTGTAGGAGGACCCTTCGGTCGTGGTATTGAATATCCAAAAAAGTTGTGTAATATGCGCATGACTGTTCCTTATGCCCGAATTATAAGATAAAATTGCCACGAGGTGGCTTCCTACTGCTTCGATGCATGCCTGAGCTGGGGTATCATATTATAGCGTTCTCTGTTGCAAATTCCTAGAGTGTTTGGTATCTGGTAATGCGTGAACTTAACATAATTGTATAACATACGATGGCAGCAAGTTCATTATATCACATTTAACCTCTGGACCCGCTGAAGGTGATACGGGTACAGATGTTTATGCACAATTCCCCAGATAGATAGTAATATAAGTAACTAACTAAACTAAACCCCGCGCGACAGCCCACGAGGGGCCAAGACCTACCGCCCAGCCGCTGCATCCCCCTCCTCTGCCCGCTACAGGCGTCATTGGTGAGGTGCAGTACTGGAGGGTGGGACGTGGTCAGCGCCCCCAGCCCTCCCGGCCAGTTATGCGGTCTTCTAGACCTGGGGCCGCTACTTCTCCATCAAGTAGCTCCTCAAGTGCCCCCCCACCGGGACCTAACGAGGCTGAGTGCACCCCGTGCCAGACCTCCCAGAGGAGATAAAATCCCCATGCTGGTACCGGGGATCGAACCCGGGTCCTCCGCGCCAGAGGCAAGCGCGCTATGGAGGCGGTTAGTAATACAAGTAGCCTTCCCTTATTGTAGCACGTCTTGTGCTGTCTAACGGGCTTGCGCCCACTTCACAAAGAACTCGTTTTTCACGGCCAATACTTCGTACCTCTCTTGGTCTTCCAACATCAGAAACACTGCTCTTAAATGAGCCACTCTCTCAAGCGTTGGTGAACTCGTAAAGATGCTGGTAAACTAGGTAATTATCTGTTGAGGTACCGTTCTGCATAAAGCTCACGTACTTGGAATGGATTCCCATCTGCAAGACCATCATTGGTCTGTTCATTCACAGAATACACTTTCTCTGTCTTCTGTATTCTACTACAAATAACGAAATAAAAGCAATCAAACAATCCGAGGACATAATCTAATTCAGTTAATTTGTTATTAGTGTTAATGAATGACGTTCCTGAAATATTTGACAGCAATAAAGATACACCCTGTACAATACTGCACGATTGCGGTCTGTCAGCTGAGAGGAAGGCGAATGAACACCATTCACTTCCATCATTGTTAAATATTGCAATATCGCGCCTCGCTGAATAGGAACTGTCTTATCGGATATAAAAGAGCTACTTCGATTTCGTTATCAAATAATGGACTTAGAATTGTATTTATTCCAAACATCTGTGCCTATTTTGGCATAAGTAGCATAGGAGTTCCAAACTGCACCATTCAAATCAGTGTGTATTTACCAGTCACCTCAATGAGTAGGTAGGATAAATGTCTTCATTAAAATTTCCTCACTCAAATAATTATTTATCTATACAGCCTATGAAAATATCATTTTAGCCCATTGGGGCTTATTTAACCACAAAAACTTTGATGCATTGCACTCACATGGCTTTCTCTACTCACTGCTCTACAAAGTATTCTTACAAAAGATTCACTATTTGTTAATGGAGACTATTTCACTCATGCCCTGTATGAGAAACCATGACCAATCTATGTTTAAAGAATTTTTTTCAATCAATCTCGCCCACGATTCCACTCAATGTGTATCCAAATATCTTTATCCCCTTCAGATTGGAACATTAATATGAGAAAATAAAATGGAGAAGAGTACAAAGAATACACTGCCAAAACAATATCGAATATCACAGATAACAAGTTAACAGATATAGAGACATAGCTTACCTAGACGCGTTCATACAATCATAAATAAAATAATAGGGAAAGGGGGCCATGCGATTTTTCGTTTTCCAAAACAGCGATATTTACATTGCAAATAAATATAAAACATGTATGATTTTATAAGAATCATGATTTTTGGCAAATTACTTCATTTTATTCCTGAAATAACACCAAAAGTTCATTTCCTTTGAAGGCTAGGTGTTTCAAGAGCAGAGAGAGAGAGAGAGAGAGAGCGTGGGGGGGGGGGAGGGGGAGGGAGCAAGAAAGGCAAGAAAAAGAAAACTGCTTCAATACTTACCAAAGAAAAGAAGGATTATTGCAGTGGTCTTAAAGTCCAAAACATCTGGAAAAAATGAACAAACTCCTTTATTTCACATTTAACATTCATGTTTTAAAATAATATTCATAATACAGCAATGAATGCAAACAATTTAACATATTTTATCAGTCATATTACTTTCTCTACTGCGTATAGTAACTAGAGGAAGCATTGTATTCCACCCAAAAATTCGATGTCGAGATTTCACCGGAAATATAAATTTTGAGGCCCCCTGCGCGCGCACGCGTGTGTGTCTGTGTGTAGATCTTTCTCAAACGCACTATTTATGTCTGAATAAATTTGTTGTAGAGTGAACCATTTTGGAGATATTCCTTGTTATTTGTGTGAGATTTAAAGAACTTACGAGTATAATTATGTCAAATGGATATTCTTTATTCATTTTTTATATGTTAACC